>JAHZTW010000001.1:35625550-35684032 GCA_020283515.1 Alliaria petiolata
TATATAATTTTCAAGTTTTTCATTTTCGAACGGGTAATTCGGGTACACGATCTAATACTCATTCCCTTCCCATACCCGTATTAATAAAATAAATGGTTTCGAATGGATAATTATTTTAAACGGGATAGGGAATGGAACGAAAAATTTGGGACAGTACAGGAGGGAACGGGAAACCCGTCCCAAAATTTTCAGGGCTCCTGATGAAAAAACTTTATTATATGTTATAAGATATCACATATGTTTTTTCTATTGTTATGTAGTTAATTATAGTTTTTCTGGTTATTAAAAATGAAATACACCTATTATTAAATTAAGAACAACAAAATAAAAAAATGTATTAAATGTTACAATTATGAATTACACATTTTAATTTTTTAATGTTTTTGTGTTTTTTTTTCTTTAAAGGTAAGTGATACATCATCTGCCACATGTCAGCATTTCAAAGCTCATTTTTCAAAAAAACTTTACTTTATTATATAAGATAAGTAGATATTAATTTATAAAATAAATGAGCTATGGTCTTAATACGGTGAACCAAACCTCAGCCATTATTTAAAAAAGATACGACCGTACGTTGAGATCTACTTTGAGAATATTAACAGGTCGACTTGTCGACAAAAGAAATAAGAAACAACTCGAGTTACATAACTTTTGCATATTCCGATAACTTCGATCTTGCTTGTGATCGATCTTATTTCCCCCTGATTTTTGTAATAGAAAAATAGTTACATTTTATATATGGAAGTATCATGCATAATAATTTGAGTAGAATTTGAACTGAAACATTGTTCGTTTTTGGTCTTATAACATTATAGAAAACATAAAACGGGAGATTATCATATGTGGGAAGCCATAAACTTCTTCTACAGAGAAAATATTTTGCCTCTTATTCATACTTCTACAGAGAAAATATTTTGCCGAATACCATAAAATAATTCAATCTTAAGGCTAAATTAACAAAAGCAGCCATAAACTTCTTCTATATACAAACTACAAGAAACATTTTCATAAAACCTCGTTCAAAAAAATCTAACCGCTTCTCATTGTTCAAACTTCAAAGTGTAACCTTGGAGAATACGTTTTAATCTTATGTGACAGTTGGTGCTTCCTGTTGGCTCCATGATATATTTGTCAATGAGAAAGGTGTCGCCTCTGTTTTTATCTGAGATTTCGTTTTGGTTTTACGGCTTAGTGTAGTCGATTCTTTTGATATATAGATGGATGTATAGGTCTAACTGTTGTCCATCCTTTTGAGATTTATGGTGTGTTTAGGGTCGTCAAACTCTCTAATCTAATATAATTTTAGATGTTTAAAAAAAAAGTAGAAATCCAATACATTAAAGGTGTGAAATAATGTGATATTATGCAAAAGAGCATCTAATCAAATGAAAATAACATGATTTTTTTTATAAAACATAAATAAAATCAACATTTGCTTATTTACAAATTTGTCGTCGTATCACTTTTACAAATGAGCTCCACAAATTAGGCTATCTATAGTATATATACGCATAAGTTACTAACCTCTATTTAATGGCAAAAATCCTTTTACCAAATTGCTAATATGAAACCCATAATTCTAACGTAATAGAATTGTACATTTTTAAAAATAAAAATTATTCAATGTGATTTTCGTTAGTTAACAACAAAACTTTTGTAATACAAATATATAATATGTTGCGGTATTATCAAGTGTAGGTAGCTTTATTAGTTGTCGTTATCCTTTAAAAAAAGGTTGCGCTCCAGAAGTTAGAGTTTAAAAATCTTGTTTGTAAAGTATTTGGGTTTGATAAAAAAAATGTATGTGATTTGGTCCAGAATTTCTCAATTAACCAAATAAAAAAATGGCATTAATATTGTAGATGCCTCGAAACACTTGAATCCTCCACGATACGGGTGTCCCAAATCTAGTATACGTCGATACAAACAAATGTAGTGGCGTAAACCGAACAAGCCATTCGTTTACTTTACATCGTCCGATATTAGCGACATCCGATGACAGTTGAAAAAGGCCACACCCAAAATCATTATTAAATAAACATTAAGATATATAGTCTTGTTTTCTTTTTACATTTAAGTTATATATAGTGTTGTTAAGAAAATATTCCAAATTTGTACTGCTTGAAGAACCCAAAAAGGAAAAAAAGGATGAACGAAAAACGAGTGGCTATTTCAAGAGATTCTAATCATTCGTGGGATCAATCGTTATTTTAAACCATTCTTTTCATTTCCAGAATTCAAGTGGCGTTTTCTTATGAAGGCTATGCTCTAAGATGCTAGGTTCCCTATGTTAACTATTCTGCTTTTTATATACAATCTAAACAATTTTTTTTTTTGAATGAAATAATCTAAACAACAATTAAGTACTCTTTCTTTTATAATCGTATTTATCCAACTACTTCGTTTATTCAATACTTGTATTGACTTTGTATGGACCATTACACAAGTTCGATCGCGCATATCACTGCATGTATATATTAGATATTAGGAGAAGGTCCGCGCGTTGCGCGGATTTGTGATAGTTTAAATGTTTTAATTTTATAATTTATTTTATATTATTTGTTTGTAAAAGTTTGTCGGTAATTATTAATTTCTAATTCGTGAATATCATGTAGTTTTTTAATTTTGTATTGAAAAATTGATGGAATAATAATATCTATACTGGATGAGAATTTTTTTTATTTATCGTAAGCATATAAAATATCAAATTATATATCTTCGACAATAAAGACATGTTATTTCGTAGTATAACCAATCTGAAATACATTTGTGGTGGAATTTGTGACTACAAATTAAAGTGTTATAGCACAATTGACATAATCTTTTTTTTGTAGCTTGTACTTGTGTTCTCTAAGTCTCCAATTATAAAATCAACATCTAGTCTTCTTGATGCATTTGGGTTGTAATCTTCAATTTCAAAAAATACTCTAAGGCGTTGTGTTTTATGTGGTCGACGTGATATTATAGATTTTTGAATAAAGTTTATTAAACTCTAGGTTAATGTACTTGATGTTGAATCATCCATGTCATGATAAGTGAGATGGAAGTTAATCACATCTTTGAAGGTAGATTTGCTTGCTTTTAGTATTTTATCGGTGCTAAAAAGGAATTTTGTGTGGTAATAAAAGTGAGTTGTGTTTGTATATTGTTGTATTGTTCTTGCTATTTATATATTGTTGTAGAATCTCTATTGCAGTTTTTTGTTTTTGTTTTTTTGTGAATTGTATTTAATTGTCATTATTATTTTTGTTTAGTGTAGTTGAATTTTTTAATTCTCTTTTTTAAATACTTTATTATATAAGATGTATAATAAATGCATAACATATGTCAAATTCTGAAATGACACGTGGCAGCATAGCAAAGTTCTGGAAAAAACCTTACTTTATTATTTAAAAGATTTTGCACGATGGATCATACTTTTAACCGGTTAAAACATATGGAGTAGTAGTCAAACTGGCGTGATTAATTGAGAGTTTTACAATTTATGTTTTGATTAAAAAAAACGATGCACAAACGACAAAATATTTATTTTTTCTTTTACAATCAATTAATAAGTTTGTTTTGTGCATTTCACATTAGTGATGAACATTTTTTTTTTGAATTAAAATTAGAGTTCAAATATTAATCTTGGGGTTGAGACTATGGTTATATACTTGTATGCTAACTCTTTTATGTGCACGTAAGTATGGGGTAACAATGTTCATTTCATGTGAAACTTAATTATGCTGAAAATGTAGATGGTCCTTATGCTTCTTATCATAGATGGTTTATTCATGAGTCTTCAATCCGTAACATATATAAAATACTAAACCGAAATTTAAAATGCCCTTACAAGCGATGTTAGGACACAATATACGATATATGGCTAGTGCCCCTCCGATGCAACACAAGGCCAAGGAAAAGGCAAATATTACACACCAAATCTTTATATTTTATGTTACGTATCGTACAATACAATAAATAAATATTATATGATTATGTTCGTGTAACTCCATTTGATTATAAAGCTCACATTGAACTCCTTTCTAACGCCAAAATTCGTTATATAACTTATATTATATCTTTATTTTTGTTGGTTTAGAATAATGTTATTATATCAAGGTGTGGTACAAGTCTCTTGAAGGAGTAGCAGTATAAATCTATCTTGCCATAAGGTTCTTACCAATTGCTTCACATGTGTTTCAACCTTGTAATTTCTATCTTTCTATTTATTTATGTTCTTTCTTCTTGAGATTCAACTGTTGTAATCACAAACAATATCCCTCCCTATTGGGGAAGATGAAGAAGAAAAGTATTTAAAATATATATATATATATCTTGCCAAACTATCCAATTTTCATGACGCACGTATCAAAGAAAATATATATAAACAATTATGTGACTAAAAGCTTTATAGGTTTTTTTTTTTTGCTTAATCAATAAATGTATATCACAATTAATATTCACGAAGATTGAATAACGGTTTTCTTGGTTAGGCTTAACTTTAAAATGTAACTTAACTATTCACGAGGTTTTCACTAAGTGCAAATAACGGCTCCCTACGTACAATTTTTTTTTTTTTTGTTGTCAACAAGCGTCCATATATTAAATTAATTTGGGTTAATAGATTCAGGATCAGTAGATCCCGTCTCTCTTAACCGAATGTGACTTACATGGAAAAATATAATTTCTCGTGCTCTCGCCCTTTTAGCAATGGTATCAACACGGACATTTTTGCTGCGAGGAATAAAACGTACAAAACATTCCACGAAAAAATTCTTAAGAGAGCACAAATAATCTAACTCTGATCTAAACACTGGCCAGTCCACGGGTTCCTCGATCATCTGAATCAAGTTGGAGCGATCATCTGAATCAGGACGTACAAACTACTTACTAACATAAAATATCATCAGTCTATATCTTTGATTATATATGGATACCGGATGTACGTCTTACGTAAGTGTCATAACGGACTCTCTAGTCTCCACAGAGAAAATTGCGAGACTCTACTGCTAGTAATTCATTTTCGATATTTAGACAATGATGTTATAGGCATCCAAAGCTTTGGCTGCTTTGGGTAACCCGCGCGATATTATTGAATAGTGAATAATAATAATAGATAACAGGACACAGCTTCTAATTCAAGACTTTAAAATTAGGTAATTTGAGGATTTAGGAGATGATATTTTTATATATGTATCGAACTAACAATGAAACAAGTGTTTTGTTCAGATGCAATATTTTTACCACGATTAACGGGCCGATCTAAATTGGACTTGATATAAGTGTGATTGGGCCTCATCTTCTATTTCCCTTTTTGGTGGTATGATTGATTAAATAGCAAATACAGGTTAAATCTGAAATAATCCAAAGTCTTGGGGTTGCTTCTTAGATTATTATAGTCTTATCAAGGAAGAGTGATACAACAACAGAAGGTCCTTTTATTTAACTCTTAAGAAATAAGAACCGTGAGAAAATGGACATGGGCTTAAAGTTAGAGGAAAGGCACGATAGTAAGGAATTGGGCTCATGGCAAGTGATGAAAGCCCAGTTAAAGCGCGTGGATATACGCGAGACCAACGTTTCCACAAACACAAGGGAAGAGAGCCGATTCTCGTATCGATTTACATCGTCTATAGTTTATGTTTTTCACTATAAAAATCCATGCAAGTGTTTTCCGGAAATTTTAAGAAAGAAATATTTTAACCTTGGATTCATTCGGAAAAGTCTTAGAAAATTTTGCCCAAAAAAAAAAAGTGTCTTAGAAAACGTGAAGCAGACTCTTTTTCTTTCCACCTCAACCAGAATATTTCTAAAAGGAAATAAAAGTGACACGTCAAAAAGTAAAGTAACAAATTCTATATACTATTATTTTAAAATTTTATTTTTGTTTTACAAAAAATGCTGTTTTATATTTTCAATAAAATTTTTTATAATAATTTAGTTTTAATTTTATTATGTTAATGTATTAATTAGATAGAGAAATCTCTTTATTGTATTAATAAGGGATAAAATAATTTTTTAATCCAAACATTTTCAAAAGATTTTCCAACTCGAACTTTCGTCTTTATTGCAATCTTTTTTTTTGTCAGAAATATTTATTTAAATCTAAGTTCACTTTGACATATGTCATATATTAAAAAGGAAAAGAACTAACTAGAAAAGTGTTCTTTAAAATACATATTATAAAAAGAAAAAGTCATGAAAAGTAGTAACATGGGATCGCTTCTCTTAATTGCTTATGCTTTTCTCTATTTATTCCTTGTCTCGTCTCTCAGGTATTCTCAAACATGAAATAACCAAAGAATTAGTTTACATGCATATCAGCATATAAGTAAGTAATTGGTCATTCCAACTTACAATTAAAACACATTTTTTTCTCGGAAGAGAAGTTAGAACAGCTACAGAATCAATGCCAATCAGCCGGAAAGTTCTGACGTGGGCCGTTTTAACGGCGGTTACGGCCGTCCTGGTCGTTTTCGTCGGGCCATCCATCATCGGACCGGAGAGTATAGTGGGCTCGAAAAATGTCCTAACCACGGCGAGGATGATCCCTCTTCCGGTGGATGGACCGGAGAGTCTGGACTGGGACCCACGAGGGGAAGGCCCATACGTCGGCGTCACCGACGGTCGCATACTCAAGTGGCGCGGTGAAGATATTGGCTGGGTCGAATTCGCCTATGCATCTCCCCACAGGTTTGTTTAGCTATATATGGCCCAAAAAATACCAATATATATATATAATTTAACCGATTGTTTCAACTCAAATATTTGTGTTTACTATTTAAAAGATTTATCAGCATCATGTACATATCGTAAATGTACACTCAAAACAAAATTAAAAGGATTTTGCGTTTTTGCATTTGCTTAATTTTACAATTTATAAAAAACATTCGATGTGTTTGATTGAGACATGCACTCTTGTGGTTTGTGGTTTGCCAGTGTTGTCACTGTATCAGTATCACCTCTCGAATTCAAATTCAAATTCAAATTTGAATAATGTACTTTGTTGATTAAAAATTAACTAGTAGGAAAAAACAAATTAACTAGGTTGATTAAAAAAATCCAAATTCAAAAAGAAGAAAGATCAAACGCTAGAATATTTTTTTAATAAAGAACGTTAGAATAAATGTTAGATAAATGAATAATAGGATAGATACGCATAATAAAGTTTTTATTCCGCATTTGGTGTATATATGAAGAGGGAACTGTTCGAGCCATAAGGTGGAACCTGCGTGTGGGAGGCCTTTGGGATTAAGCTTCGAGAAGAAATCGGGAGATTTGTACTTTTGTGACGGCTACTTTGGGGTAATGAAGGTCGGGCCTCAAGGAGGATTGGCCGAGAAGGTCGTGGACGAAGTCGAAGGCCAAAAAATTATGTTTGCGAACCAAATGGATATAGACGAAGAAGAGGATGCTATCTACTTCAACGACAGCAGCGATACCTACCACTTCGGGTATATTATAACTTCACCTCTCTATTATTATTATTTTTAATCCGGAAATCAAATCTAGATTATTTGTTTATGTTTGTATTAGAGTGTTAAAATGTCTCATATCAAGAATTCTGAATTTTCTATAGATCTCTACTCATTATCAATTGGTTTTTAATTGTAAGCCTATGATTTCTAACATACTTGAGGTTAACCCAACAAGTTTTCCCATAAAAAATGGTTTTCCACTTTCTAAGTGGTTGTATCAGTGGCTCTTCTTGTTGTGATAGTGTTTTTTTTTTTTTTGGTTTTAATTCTTGTTATGGTAGTTCTATGATGATTGTGTGTTTTCTCGTTTTCATCTCGAGAAGATGTATTAGAATGTTAGATATCTCACATCAAAAAATTGTGACATTTCTAAACTATAATATAAAGTTCATGGGACCATCCGTTCATTGAGCTATGTTAATAAATTGGTCTATATTGTGATTAGAAACCATTATATTGTTGACAAAACTATTAAATTAGTTTGAATTTTTAACCCTTTATAATTGAAACGTATAAAATTTTCTTTGAAACAAATAAAGTCCAACTGTCTATATTCCAAAGGGACTAAAATTGTTACGTTATATTCTTGTTTGGATCAGGGACGTATTCTACGCGTTTCTATGTGGCGAGAAGACGGGAAGAGCGATTCGATACGACAAGAAGACAAAAGAGGCCAAAGTTATAATGGACCGTCTTCATTTCCCTAATGGTCTTGCCTTGAGCAAAGATGGTTCGTTTGTTCTTTCATGTGAGGTCCCAACGCAACTTGTGCAGCGATATTGGGTCAAAGGACCTAAAGCCGGGACCCGTGACATATTCGCGAAGCTCCCTGGCTACGCCGATAACATCAGGAGGACCGAGACAGGAGATTTCTGGGTTGCCTTGCATTCCAAGAAAACTCCATTTTCTAGGTTCTCGTTGTTGCATCCATGGATTGGGAAATTTTTCATGAAGACGTTGAAGATGGAGCTGTTGGTTTTTCTCTTTGAAGGTGGGAAGCCTCATGCCGTGGCCGTGAAACTCTGCGGCGAGACCGGAGAGGTTGTGGAGATTCTTGAGGATAGTGAAGGGAAGAATATGAAGTTCATAAGCGAGGTTCAAGAGAGAGATGGTAAGCTCTGGTTTGGGTCTGTGTTTCTGCCTTCCGTTTGGGTTCTCGATCGCCAGTGATACGACCACGTTTTTTCAAGTGTTTTGATTAGTATTAAAGTATTTGATGTATCCGGTTAAATTTGCTTTAAAATAAGTCATTTTCGAGACTCTTGTTCTTCTATAATTTACGGAGTTCTTGGTTTCTTGTTTTTTTGTTTTGGTTTAAGAAAATCTTGGTTTCTTTATGGTTCACTTTCCTTTCAATCCGACGAATCGTTTTTTTTTTTCAATTTGATTATAGTTTGAGTATTTTTTTGTATTTTAATGTTAATATATTTAACTTGCACCAAAAACAAAGTTAATATATTTAACTGGAAAGTAACTTGTATAAAATTCTACCTACAAGCCCAGAGAGAGATATCTCATGATGGAACCGAAAGTGACGATCTTAAACGAATAATTTATAAAACCGAAATAAAATTAAAGCAAAGGACAGTTAAGCGGTTTCGCATGTCACTATCGACACATTCAGCCTGAATGAAGCGAAGAATCGAATTTTTATGTTTAAAATTTGTAAGAACCGAATTGGAACCAAATTCAGTCTTGATTCGGTTCAGTTTCAATTTATTATTTGTGTCATATTACTTTTTTGCTAAAGGGTTTTGTTTCATATTACTGTTATATGAGAATATATTCTGACAGGCGAAAAAGCTCCTTTTTTGTCTTTTTCAATCTTTGTATTACTTTACTTAAGAACCAAGATAATACCTATATGAAAAATAAAAAATAAAAGTTCGTAAGAAATTTGAAAAAAAAAAAAAGAGAGGCTATTGACCGGCTGTGCAGTCCACTAACCATAGTAGACAGGATTAAGGTGGGATATTTGTAAACATGAGAGGAGGTCACATTTTTTTTTTTTTGAATTATATCCTTTAATTGGCTCTGATGTTTTTGGAATTGTTTGTTTGGATGCGTTTAATGACAAATAATATAAAAATAAAACAAACAAAAAAAATGGTCAGAACTCAGAAGGCAACACAACGAATAGGTTGCCGAGTGGGGCTCATGCCGTTGCTTCTTCTACCCACTGGCGGCCCTTATCCTGTCAATTCACTTCCTCCAACAGCAACTTCCTTTGTCTTTTTTTTTAATGGTTATTTTTTTTGTTTCTAATATACAATCAAAATATAAAAAAGCAAACAAAAACATTTATTATTTGTTACAAAATAAAATGTGGATTGTAAGTTTTCTGTTCGCTTTTTGGTTTTAGAACTTTAAAATTCTCAAATCTTTCTCATTCAAACTTATGATTTTTTTTGTGTAAGGAAATAGTATTTTCCATATATAGTTTTTTTTTCTTTTTGTTAAATAACATTTACACTTTACCCAAACTTGTAAAATTGATCCTAACAAATCTGCAGATTTGGATGAGAAAGAATAGAGAGAACAGAAGAAAACCCTAAAACTTTTGAATACAATGAAGTAAATGTGACCCCTCATTTTCCGGTGTTTGTAAACAATCATACCATCTACATGTAATATGCCTCACAAATCACGACTTACAAAAATAAATAATTTAGTTTATTATGTTTGTTTTTATTGTTTTACCAATAGAAAAAACAAGAAATGACTAATCTTACTAAATAAAAATTATGGGAAGTTTATCTTGTCATGTCTAGTTAATACACGAGTTGAGGCAAAACTAAAGGAAATGTATTGTTTAATTTCCTTATAATCTCATTCCATAACCGGCAAAAACTTCTATCTTGTCAAACGTAGGTAGGTGAATGGTATCATGACAGTCTGGTTAGTAAGAAGGAAATGTATCTTTCAAAATAAAGCTATTAAGGGAAAAAAAAAATGTTTGAACAGAAAAATAAACATACTATAATTTTTTTTTTTTTTGAAAGAGAAAAATAGAAGATACTATAAATTAACAAATGGATGATGACAAAAGAAAACTAACAAACGGAATTCCGGATCCGCAAATCCCAAGAATACAATAAAAAAAATTAAATTCCAAGCTACAATATTTAGTTTTCAGTTTTTGACACGAATTCGACATGTATAAGATAACAATTTATTATTTCTGACACCTTCTTCTATATAAACAACCATAACAACTCTTACCACGGTGACAAAAAAAAAAAATAGGGGGAAAACAAAAATCGGGGAAATGATGAAACTCTTCTTGGTGGTGGCAATACCCGTTGCCCTTATCTTAAGCCTCACTAATTTTTCCGGCGAGAGTCCAAAACATGGAGAATCAATGTTGACTATTCATTTCCCTGAATTCCATCTGATTCCGACCACCGGAGCTTTGGGACCGGAGAGTTTCGTCTTCGATTTCTCCGGCGAAGGTCCTTACACCGGTTTATCTGACGGTCGAATTGTTAAGTGGATAGCTAATGAGAGCCGTTGGATCGATTTCGCCGTCACCACCCCATCAAGGTACGCAATAATTTCTCCTTATTATCTTCTACTTTTATTGGGATTTTTTATATTTCCTCGTTATTATTTTTATATTTTTTTCCTGTTTTTTGGTTTTTGTGAATTTAACTCCTTCAATTGTATCCACCAACTTCCTCTGTCCCGCATGACCAAAAAAAAACTTCCTCTGTCCCATCGAAATTATCGGAATAATAAAAATTTCCTCCTTTGAAATTCCAACATTGGATTAACTTGTAATTGGTAAAATTATTAACTTTTAAAACTATAACTCATTTTAAAGTCTCTACAGTTCTAAAAGTCTGATTCCCAATCACCCCCTAAATCTTTTGATTTGCTAGAAATCTTAATTTAATACGTTTTGTTAAGAATTCCTGACTAGTTAAAGGGTTTAAGGTACTTCTTTTGTGACTGCATATGCACTTCAATTCTCACGTGGTCAACTTCGTTGGTTGTTTTAAATTGCAAAATTAACTTTCTGGATCACAATCAGTTATTTGGGCATGCATGTGAAGTTCCCATTTTGAGGGAGATTATAGTACTCAACTGCATGTGCATTATATATGCATGTTTGGCTATGCAACTTAATTAATTCCTTCTTAAAATTTCTCTGAATATTTTTTCCCTGCCGACTCCCTCATGCTCGTGCTGTGAAACGTTGCAGTTTCTTTTTATAAATAAGTTTTAATTAAATGCCGACAGCTAAAGAATGAGTGACAAAATCGAAAATGCTGCATTTTCTTTTTATTTTTACTACGAGTCTAGGAGTAAATGAGTAAACGACCCTTTTGTTACAAAAGATATATAGGAAATGTGTTAGTATTGACTTTTTGGTGGTCCAGGTTTGCTATAAATAAAATAAAATAAAATGATTTTGATACACATTTCACAAAGATTACAAAATATTTAAAATATACAACAATGCCTCGATTCATCATATACCACTAATTACACGGAGGGGGAGGGAATAACAAGTTAACAACTATGTAAACAAAATAAACCTACCTCTTAGCCTTGATAACAAAAAGATAAAAATAATTACTGATGATGATGGGGTTTACACTTTAATGGCAATTTCTGTTTTAATTAAATGCAGAGAAGGTTGTGAGGGCCCGCACGAGCACCATCGAACGGAACACGTGTGCGGTCGACCATTGGGCCTGGCTTTTGAAAAATCCACTGGTGATCTTTATATCGCCGATGCTTATATGGGCCTTCTTAAAGTTGGCCCAGAAGGTGGCTTAGCCAATCAAATGTTGACACATCAGCTGGAGGAGCCCCTTAGGTTTACAAACGGAGTGGATGTCGATCCACGGACTGGAGTTGTCTACTTTACCGATAGTAGTTTGGTCTATCAACGGAGGTAAAATTTGCGAATTTTATCATCTTAAATAAAATGCATGCTCTTAACAATTACAAAAATGATTAAAAAACATATCCTCATTATACCGTGATATATTATTATCTCTTTTTGAAATGAGGAACAAACTCAGTAGCAAAAACAAGAAAAAGAGAAAAACAAATAAAATTTTATAAGTTGTTAATTTTAAATTGTTATCTTCAGGAATTATATAGGGGTGATGATGAGTGGGGACAGAACCGGTAGACTGATGAAGTACGACCCAAATACGAAACAAGTGACCACTCTTCTAAGCAACCTAGCTTTCCCGAACGGCGTCGTACTAAGCCAAAACGGTGATTACCTTCTCGTGGCCGAGACTGCCACGTGTCGGATCCTACGTTACTGGCTTTACGATACGACGGCGCCTGAGCCTCGCGAGAACCACGAGATTTTCGCGGAGCGGCTCCCAGGGTTTCCCGACAACATAAAGAGGAGTCCACGTGGCGGATTCTGGGTAGGCGTGAACACGAAACACTCTAAGCTGACAAAGTTCGCCATGTCGAACGCGTGGCTAGGACGCGCCGCTTTGGGCCTGCCGGTGGACTGGATGAAGGTCCATTCGTATTGGGCCAAGTACAAAGGGAACGGGATGGCCGTGAGGTTGAGCGAGGGTAGTGGCGAAATATCAGAGGTATTCGAGGGTAAAAATGGAAATAAGTGGATGTCCATTAGTGAGCTGGAAGAGAGAGACGGAACTCTATGGGTTGGATCGGTGAATACTCCTTTCGCTGGCATGTATAAAATCTAGGCTTGTATTGGGGAGGAAAAGAAAAGAATAATGAGAAATGTGACATTCTTCAAAATTTATATCAGTTGGGATGAATTTATTTTTTTATACTCAGATACTTTTTTAAAAAATTTAATTCTTTATAATAATTGTAAAAGAAAATTAGTTCTCATCAAAACTGAAAAGAAACAATGAAGAACAAAGATTAAAACTTGTTTATATCTTTAGGCTTATTATATGCTATCATGTATACTTATTATTATCCTAAATAATAGTAAGCAGTTGTTATTATTCATATTTTTTTAGGAAAATAAATCTACATGATAGCATATTACACGAATCTATGGTTTTTATTGAGCTAGCTACCTGCTTTTTCATAATTATAACTGAAAATGAATATTACAAATTTACAATCCACGATTTGATATTAAGACAGTTGGGTCTTATTTATCATAAATTTTAGGATGATAATTATATGAAACTATGATATTTTTATTGAGCTAGGCTAAATGCTTTTTCTCATAGTTATAATTGAAATCAATAATTATAATCCACGATTGATATTAAAACAGTTTTTATATTTATAATCTTCACGAGATAAAACACTACACCAAATACATATATATGACCGTACGATTTTTTCTTATTGAACTAGGTACCTTATTAGGCACGAGCTTTTATTTTGACATACAACGTAATAGTAATAAACCATGCATTGCATGCGTACAAACATAAGAGTTTGTGTTACACACCAATTCATGGCTTAGCTTCTTCCTTCTTCTTCTCTTCCTCGGTAGCCATCTTCTTTGAACAACAAGCACTGCACTGCCCAAAAGCTTAGCTTCCGCAGCAACCGTACCTTCATCTACGGACTTGCTGGGGCTCAACAACTTCGGCCTCGGCTTGAGGACTTCGGCAACAGTAGGCGCACCGTCCTCCACGCCATCCGCAACATCCGAACCTACAACCACCACCTCCCCTTTGCTGAGGCTCAACAGCTTCCACGGCCTCCTCGGTCTCGGCTTGAGGACTTCGGCAACAGTATCTGCACCGTCCATAAAGCCAGCCACCGCAACATCCGTACCTACAACCACCACCCCACCTTTGCTGAGGCTCAACAGCGTTGGCCTCAACAGCCTCGGCGTCTACGGCTTGGGGTCGGCGACAACAGAAGTTGCACCGTCCAAACGTCCATCCACCACAACATCCGAACCTACAAAGGCCCCACTGTTGGGGCTCTACAACAACGTCCTTGGCTTTCGCTTCGGCTTCGGGTTCCGCTTTCGCAGTCTGGGGTCGGCTGCAGCAAGCGCTGCACCGTCCAAAAGCGGAGGCTCCGCAACATCCGTACCTACAACCGCCACGTTGTTGTGGCTCTATGGCATCGGTTGCTTCACTGGGCTTCACTTCATCCTTAGCTGCACGTGTGATTTATACGTTATTTACTTCAGGCTATGATCAAACATTCGATCATCAATTATGTAAAAGTATAAAAGAGGGAAATTATAATTATAGAATAGTATATACCATGTGTGGCATCGTTGGATGTGTCGGCAAAAACAGCGAGAGAGAGGGAAAAGAGCAAAGCCAAGAGAGCGAGAGACTTGAGGCTTCCCATGTTTTGATTTCGTCACACAAAACACAGCTTGTTCGGTTTGTTGTGAGGGAAGATGTTTTTGGTAGTGAAGAGTGTATGACCACAGCACATCTATTTATAGTTGGGCGGCAAAAAATAGCGACAAGAGAACGGTCAATTATGGCGAGACGTCGAGTGAGGGAAGATAATGGCATATTTTATGTGGGGAGACAATTTTTACGCTTCATAGAAAATGTTGAAAATAAATCAATAACCACATTCGTTCTGATTGATTCCTTTGATTAAAAATTAATTTGGTCTCGGCAGACGTAATCATCATACTTAAAAAAACGATCTAATGATAGATGTGGTCGAGAAGAATCGCAGAAACTGATAAGAAAAGACTATAAGAAGCTTTGACGCTAACGTTTTCTAAGCTTGATTTATATTCGTCTAATTCACGTTTAGTTATGTTGGCCCCAAAAGAGAAGTCAAGATTTAAGAGATCGGGCAATATATATGATATTAACACTAACGGTTTTGTACACATAAAACAGCGTCATGGAAATGATGGTAATACGAAAAAAAATCAAACTATGTGCAAAATATAAATACCATCTATCTCTTGGTCACTAGACAGTATACACCAGTGAATAAATACATATAATCAAACATCACAATTTCAAACGGATATTTTCTTGTCAAATCTATATCATAAAAATACAATAATAAGCCGACAAAAAAATACAATAATACAAATAGAAAAAATAATTGAAACTATATAATTTTAAAGTTAAGTTACAATAGAAATTGAAATTCTTTGGAGTAAAACTATGTGATAGAAACATTAGATTTATGTGATAAATTTGCGGTAGAAATATGAATTAGCATTCTTGTCAAAATAACTGATTGGTAACTTTTTACGGTATAAATTGCAGTATGTGTTATTAAAAATAAAATATATTTAAATTATTAATAATGGTAGCATTTATTATAATTTTAACACAATATTAGATTAATAAATTAATACTTACTTAAGCATAATTAATTATATATATATATATTTCTAACATAGTGATAAAATAAAATAGTGACATACATTCTAAATTATATTTATTTTTTATAAGTAGATATAATATAATAAATGATTGAATGTTTTTTATAAGAAAAAAATAGACCATAATTTTTTTAATAATACATGTATTTGGCAATAAATATTAACCAAAAACATCAATATCTATTATACGTTATGTAATGTAAATTAATTTAGTATAGTATTTGAAAGATATATAAAATTATTTAAAATATAATAAAACAAAAGAAAAGAAAAAAAAACGTTGATTCCAAAAAAAAAAAATGGTAATTCAAACTCTAACTTACCACAATTTACATGATTTAAGAATTTGAGTTGAGTTAGTTTTTTTACAAAGGATATAACTCAAAAAAATAAATCAACCATAACTCATTTTAACTTAAACTTAACTTCAAAAATTTTACTTTTATTATAGTTGATAACATTTTTGAGTTAATAAACTAAACCAATGGTAACACTTGTTATCAATCAAATAAAATGTTTTCTTTTCCAATTTTTTTTTATCCTATTACATATTAATGGAAGGAACTATTATTTGAGTTTAAATTATTTTTTAGTTTATTAAAATAAATATATAATCACTGGTTAGTGACAAAAAGTAAAGGGTAATCATCAGATATAGGTCTGTTCTTTAATCCAATCGATTGGATCGGAAAAGATCTTACAGAATAATTATCGGACCAGAATCGAATATTAACAGTACATATAAAACTAAATATTTTGCCAAATCTGTTTCGAAAAAACAATATATTTTGCCCTTTTTATATAAAAAAAAAAACAATATATTTGCCAAATACCCGCTTTTGCTTCTGGCCAAAACCCCATAATAAGAATGTTGAACGTTGAAACCTATTAACATGCATCGAAAGGTTCGACAGCTTAAGTCTTCTAATGCGGTTCCATGTGTAAATGCCATGCTCTCTACATGACCTGTGGTGTTTACACGTGTCGAAACAGTTGTCACAAAGTCCAACACTCGTAGACTTGAAGACGCACCTTTCGAAAGGATAATGTCCTCGTATAGATTCCAAAAGCAATCATAGAACCCCAATTCAAACTCTTCCTCTTTTGGCAAAATCATTAGAATTGCTACTAAATGAAGAAAAAGAAAGTGTTTTTTTTTTTTAACATAGAAAAAGAAAGTTAGATACAGAATAATATGAATCAGTTTATGTCATGTGGTTAAATAACTCATTTTGAAGTTGAAAATTAGGATTCACATTTTCCTATGGTGATTTCAATCATATATAGCTATAAATGTCTTAATGGTAAGAATATTGTGTTTCACTCGTAAAGTAGTTAGAACTTGGAAACCTCTGTTTATCAAAAACAAAAACAAAAAATGAACCGACGGGGCTCTAGTCTCACCCGATCGAAGTGCAATTCAACTACTTTTAAGATTATAAAATAAAAAACTTGATATGAGCCAATATTTCACCAAGTCATGTATACTCTTAAGTCTAACTCACTAAGGAAAACAAGAGGGCCAAAACAAAAAAAATGAATTTTCGTTATCAAAACTCTAGATTTGCTGTAAACCGAAATTTTCGAACCCGGTTATTTTACTCTGGCTCAATCTTTGTATCCACTTAACAACCGACGCCCGGTTCGGGTTTAATTATAATATAAAATATATTTTATTTAAAAAAAAAAAAAGGAAAACAAGAAGGATGAAAAAAAAAGAGCAAGAGGAATTATGGGCCGTCACCACCAATAAGGATATATCAGACTGTCTCACTGGGCCAATACTGGATCTTCATCTTATAGATTATTTGAAAAATAATCGATTGCACACGTGTTAAAAGTCAGACCAATATTATCACCAAAAAGTCAGACCAATATCATCATCCTTCTATCGAGGAATACATATATATCTTATATGCGTTTAACAATCCTATAGAAAACTTTTGTAAACTGCAGATCATGTTTTATACGGTCTATATGGGGTAAACTCCAATACAATATCTAACATTTGTTTAACCCCGAGATTTTTCTATGGAAATTTGGAATCTGTAGAAAACCCAGATTTTCGTAACAACTAAAATTCTTAATCCAATACACCTCCGTAACCTTTGATATATTGGAATGAGAATCAATAATAATATTTCCCATCATAAACTCTCATCTATTCTTATCAACTATATTATTTATTTTATTTTGTGTAAATGTAGAGATAAAAAATATCATTAGAAATAAGCATTTAAAAACCTCACAAATTAATAATATATCATAGTAAGCATATAAACCCCATACTCATACTAATTAGGGGAACACACAACGTCTTAAGGATATCGACAAAGTAAAAAAAATTCTTCAATTTCTTCAGCATTTTACTTCGATTCACGTATTGTCCCGTTACCGTTAGTACGTCAAGATCTAAATTAAAGTCTGCATGCTCATATCCTAAGAAAAAAAAAAAAAAAATCTTACGCATTTTTTACAATTTGAAAACCTAACTAAAATCATCTGCATCTATATAAATTTAAATATACATTTACGACAGATGGTTTAATTCGGTTCAATGTAGCGATTAATTGGGAATTTAGTAGGTGTTGGTGTACCTCCACAATGACTCAGACATCGAAGTGCTTTCCCCCTAGTTGTTTCGCTGAAACCTTCATACTTAAAAACAATTCTCGACGACTACAAATAATCAAACAAAACTAAAACTTTAGTAAATTCATTAAATAAAAAACCACTTCACTGGATTTTTGTAGTCGTATTTATAATTTGTTCGATAGGTTTTGCTAAGAAAAGAAACCAACCATCTTTTGGAAAAAACTAAAAAGTTGGAAGAAGATGATGGAAAAGAATGTGATTAACTTATACGGGCCTCCTCATCGACCTCTATACATAAATTGTAAAAAAAAAAAAAAAAAAACTGAATTCTTTGTAAAGAAATGGAAATTTTGAAGATCATCGGTGATCAAGACTAAAAAGAATAGAAATTTAGAGTTTTGTGGATTTAGAAGAATGGAAATTTGGGGATTAAGAGAAGGAAAAATGTTTTTTTTTTTCAAGAATATTCTTATTTTTAGGTTTTCTATATAAAAAATGCTTAACATTAGAAAAAATACACCAAAAATATATAATTAGTGAATCAAGTGGTGGTAGTCTAGTAGTAAAAGATCTAAAGATTTGCAAACTCGTTTTTTTAATAAAAAACTATGTAAACTTGAAAAAGATTAATAAATAACAGTTTATTTGTATTTAAGAAAACAAAATAATAGTTGAAATAAATGGAAAGAGGAACCATCAAGACTAGCTTAAGTAAGAGTGTTAGTATAAGTCTATAAGGCTTTAGCAGACAGCTTCACAGATATGTGCAAGTAGCAGAGAAACCAGCTATGACAGTAGGTTTTTCAAGTCCTCCTTTGTGAACAGCAGATCTGCTGGTCTGAAAATGTCCAAAGGAACTTATGTGTAACACCCCGACCGTTTCTACCGGCGAGTCATCCATCTCTCCGTCGGGCTTGTGGATTCCGTCACTGTCCGACGGTCGGTGCGTTATTTTTCTCGATTGTCCGACCGACCGATTTACTTGTCCCTGCAATGCGAGTCACCCATCCCTCCGTCGGGCTCGTGGGCTCCGTCCCTGTCCGACGGTCGGTGCGTTATTTTTCTCGATGGTCCGACCGACCGATTTACTTGTCCGTACAATCACCATGTGACCTTTTCTCGTGTTTTGGCTTCACTCACACGGTTCCGCAGAGGACTTTCCGGAAGGTCACCCATCCTAGTGCTACTCCAGCATAAGCACGCTTAACTCTGGAGTTCTCTTAGGGTAAGTGACCGGAAAAGGTAAGTGCACTTTGATGACATAGGTAGCCAAATCAATCCATTTAAACTTATTCAAATGGGCCAGGCCCGGATCGTTACAATTTTCCCCCACTTAACGGGAATTCGTCCCCTAATTCTCATCCCGCTAGTGTGAACCTTAACCCCCAAACCCCAAGACAGTCTCCTGGGACATAACCAGTTTGACTTCCCTTGGCTCTGATACCACTTGTAACACCCCGACCGCCCCTACCGGTGAGTCACCCATCCCTCCGTCGGGCTCGTGGGCCCCGCGCCTGTCCGACAGTCGGTGCGTTATTTTTCTCGGTGGCCCGACCGACCGATTTACTTGTCCCTGCAATCACCACATGACCTTTTTCCGTGTTTTGGCCTCACTCACACAGTTCCGCAGAGGACTTCCCGGAAGGTCACCCATCCTAGTGCTACTCCAGCATAAGCACGCTTAATTCTGGAGTTTTCTTAGGGTAAGTGATCGGAAAAGGTAAGTGCACTTTGATGACATAGGTAGCCAAATCAATCCATTTAAACTTATTCAAATGGGCTGGGCCCGGATCGTTACACTATGACGCAGATTAGAAGAACACGTAAATCAATCCCAAAAAACTGAATAACAGTTCTAGAACACAAGCAGGTCAATGAAACCCATTAGTGTTACCCTTGAGGCATTGCCCGAGAGATGTCTTTATTTGCTTGGATGGAGACAGGGGAAAACTAATCCTCAAAATCTGCCATTTCCAATTTTGCTTATCTGATTAGATGTTTGCATGTATAGTGACACAGCATCACATTTGTTTTGGAATTCCATTTCCAGCTCCAGAGCTCTTGCCCTTCCACATATTCACAAGAAGCTTTAGTTCAGTTTCATGATTAACTACCCTCTTTCTTGGTTTTCAAACTTTGGATCGGTTAAAAAAATTTGTGTGCTTTTGCTTTCTTTCTTTGACTTTGTATAAAATATGAACAATTCCCTTTTCCACAAAATGCAAATAGAAACAAGACTCCGAGAGTCCAGAGATCAAAAACAAAAAAATGTCTTAATGGTAAGAATATTTAGTCTTTCATTCGTAAAGTAGTTTGAACTTGGAAACCTCTGTTTATCAAAAACAAAAACAAAAAATGAACCGACGGGGCACTAGTCTCAAGACTCTCAACTACTTAGATAAAATTCAACATATGTCAAACCAAACCAAACCGTTGTCTAATCACGAGACAAGCCATATTCCATTATTAGCGTTACTAATTTACTACATTAGATATTCAAGCTCAGTAGCTCACTGATCAAGACTGGATTCATTAGATCAAGTGGGATCTTCAGTTTATATTACGTATAGAGTCTAGACAGAAAATGGAAACGTAGGTTACGAGTTGAACAACTCAACCATATTTGGGCCTTAATATTTTCTTTGTCAGCTTTTATGCCTTATTTAAAACCCATAGTTCGGGCCGTTACATAGTAATAGGCTTTCTGGCCTGAAAAATTAGCATGTTACCCCATTTGACAAGAAAGAAATTAATTATATCAATAAACACTGTTATTTCTTGTAGATGTTAAAACTGTTTGAAAATATGTTGTTGCAGTTGATGTTAAAAAAACAAGTTTGCTAATGGAATTGATGAATAAGACTTATGTTCCGAAATCAAAATTATAGATACTTGTTATCTTCGCTGGAAAAAAAACAGTCATCACAACACTTCAAGTCTTCACAATACGTTTGTGTTGGACGGCCGTATTCTAAATGCGGAATAGTTTTCGGAAATAATAATGTTGGACAAAATAGTCACTGAAATATTTTCGGAATAGTTTCTTTAACAGTACCCTCCACATTACAATATGTTGTTGTTGACTCTGATCACTTGGTGGTACGTACCCGGCTGCCTAGTAGATCTATCCAATATATACTTAATTACGTAACCTATATTAAGTTTAAAAACTATAAAATTCATACGTGACAAATTTTGATTTCTTTTTAATGGATTTAGTTTATATTTTCCAATGACTTTAGAAAAGTCTTGAGGATAAAGAAACTCGAAATGGGTTAAATCTTCACAAAACACTTGAGGAGCATCTCCACCAGTGTTTGACAATGAACAGTATCTCCACCACAACAGCAAATTATAATAATATAGTTAATCCAAATTTTAACTTTTGAACTTTTATATTATCGAGCTGTAGTAACTTTTACAATGCAATATATTACTATATAACATAAATTCATTAAACAAGCATACGAGTTGAACAAAAAAAAAAACAAGCATAAGCAGTTCAAAATTAATGTCATAGGAAAACTTCTAATGACATAGAAGAGATTCTCAAGCCTCGAATTCAAACTTCATTGCTGAAAAAAAAACTAATTGAATCTGTTTTGGTTTCTGTTCGGGAAAAGAACATGGACCAAAATTTAGTAGTTGTTGATAATTAAAATTTTTTTTAAAAAATTAAACTAATTGTAAATACATATTGTAAAGGATCGGATAGTACACTGTACACCCACACAATGGTTTTTGAAAATTAAAAAAAAAAGTTAAGAATATGTTCCAATAGATATACAATGAATCATATATATATATTCTGTCATGTTATGATTTTATTAGTTATTTAATGTATAATATACCCAATAACTTGTATTTAACTACGGACGACATAATTACCCAAGCATGATCGGACCAAAATCTTAATAATCAGAATCAAATTAAGGTTAGACTCAACACTAACCGAATCAAACCAGACCGCTTTGATCGCAATCTCCTTATTTATTTTTAAGAGATAATAAAATCAGTATATTTCAATATCAATATTTTCATGAAAAAAGTCTTGTTTATAGTAAATATGGACTATAACAAAATTCTAGATTTTTCGTAACAATAGTTTGCGTGACTAGATTTACGATCTTTACGGTCTCGAGAGTCTCTTGTCGCCATCTTCACTATAAATACATGCTCTTAAGCTCACACATCCTTCACACCAAAACCTCTTCTTTTCTAAATACTTATAAGACATATTCAACCAAAGTGTGCTCGCGTAATCTAGCAAAAAAAAAAAACATGGGAAGCTCCAAGTTTCTTGTTGTCTTGGCTTTGTTCTTGACCTGCTTATCTCTTGCTAATTCAGCCCCCTATTCGAGAAACCCTGGGAAAAAATTAAGTGTATATATATATATAGATATCTAATTCATCTGTATACCCTCTCGTGATATATATCAATATAGCATATTTAGATCATCTTGGTTTTTATATACATTTACATGGTTAGTTTAGTTACATCTATGTTCTCTTTCTCGTAAATTTAGTGTGATGCTTATACACATATTATACATATAAACAGCTGAAATGGTGAATCCCAATGGTGATATTGATACCTATGCGAAAGAGCCGGAGCAATATGGTGGAGGATACTTCACAGGTCGGTGCAGGTACGGTTGCTGCTATAGGGGAGGCAACAGCTGCATCGGCTGCTGTCGTTACAGGAACACTAACAGTGTGGGGATGCAGAAACGAAGCCGCAGTCAAGTCGCAGAGAAAGCTAAGGAAGAGGAAGCTTCTTCAGTTTGGGCTCAGAGCCGACCCTGAACAGAGAGCTTAACAGTAGTGGACATGTTACCGTATAACGTATGGCCACTTTAAGCACCTTATTTTAGTACAATAAAATGATACTATGAACGTATTTTAGATGGTACGCGGAATAAAGTAAGTGACCTTTTTATATATGTTTTGTGTGCATGCGTTCTGTATATGTTTTTAAAAGCTTAACCGATACTTATCCATATTGTCTTTTGAATTCGGTGATGCATATTTGTATAGGTAAATAATCGGCTATTTTAGATGGAATATCACAATTTAAGAATAGAGAAACCGATATCGACCAACACAACAAATTACTGTATATACCAGCTTTTGATTATTTGATGGTTTAGTCAGATTCGATTCACAGCTGAACTAAGATCTTACTTTTATGATTATAAAAAAAAAACTTGATATGAGCCAATATTTCACTTAAGTCATTTAGAGTCAATAGTTCAACCGGATTGATTCCGGAGTCAGGTTTTAGAGAACGTCAGGCCAAATCTTGAGCTCAAAAAAATAAAATAAAAAACTAATTTGCGTGGTCTCATCCGGTCCAAAAAAATATACTATTAAAACTTCTTGATTAAGAAAAGAAAAAAGGGTAACCGCAGAAAGCATTCGGTTTCATTTGATATATATAAAAAAACATTTTTCGGAAAATATAATGGATTTTTCAGATAATAGACGTTACGTCGTTTTTGAACATTAGTGCAATGGCTTTAACAAGAACATTAGTGCAATGGCACTCAAAATTCTCCAATATGGGTCCAATTCTTGACTTCTGTTCCCTTATCATCAGACTTTATCAATCCTCCTTAATATCGTAATCATGATGTCTTATGTCATATACAAAAAATCTTCTATACCATATATTTGTATATTCGAAACTACTTTGAAGTATATGATTTAATTTTTACAGAAAATTATCTGAGACCTTTACATCTGGTTTTCCTTTTAATAAAAAATAATTTAAGAAACTCATTTTGTAATTTTATCCTTCATTTTTTGATATAATTATCGTGAAAAGCCTTTTTTCAAATCATCAACAAACAAATTTGGTCTTTCGCAAAAAAAAAAAAAAAACAAACAAATTTGGTTAAGTACAAAGTTGCATACATTAATACAATAGCTAACATTTACTCTTCTGAACCTTAGAGAGACCGACTCTGTTTGTTGATGATTTCCAAAACCAAAATCTTGGAAATATATCTGGAAAATTGTTCTACAAATTTTGTGGGATTTGAACATTTCCCTTAGCCGCGCACTGGTGGTGTAGAATGGATTCTGCCATTGTAGTCAATCAAATCAATAAATGGGCCAAAACCTTACTATTAATCTTGTGGCCCATATTTGTTCAAATGTGGGCCCGTCTGTGAATTTCTAAGCCACGTATTCCAAAGAGGTCCCTCTAAAATCGACCGTTTCTCCATTTGTATCCTTGTATTACTTTGCATGGCACATAATTGGTCAGGCCCCAATTTTCCCACTTTTTTTTTCTTATCAATCAATGATTAGTTTTATTCAAATCAAGCTTAACGATTTACCCAACTACTGTTTACAACATGTCTCTCGAAGTGAAAATTACATGGAATACAATTATACAAGAAACAACCGTGTAGAGGATATATACATGTAATAAACTATATTGCAGAATCCTGATTGAATGAAAAAAGAAAGATAAAGCTATTTTATTTTGTTTTTGCTTTTTCAAAAAGATAAAGCTATTTTATTGTAATTTTTTTTTTTTGTCAAGAACATAACTAAAGTGGACCCGAACTTTGCTTTAAAAGTTGAAACCCTATCCTCATCTTTCATATCCTATGCAGGATTAAAAGACTCGTATGATGTGAGATGGACAATGCCTAACATGGTTTCAAATTTGTGTAATTTAAGAGAGTAACAAATTTTTGAATAGACATTAGACACTAATAAAATGCCACATCATCATGTTCCTCTGATTAGGGGATAGGGTAAAAGAACCTAGAAAAGGATAGTTTAGAAAAGGGTATGACCGTAATATCACACCTCTTTATGGGTCATTCGTTAAAGATTCTCCGCACACGCATCTTCTCCTTTAAAGGCGAAGAGAACGGAACAACAATCAGTGATTGAGAGCTATGGCGTTTCGAGGCAGGAGGTTAGCGACACTTCTCTTCTCCGTTTCCGGCAACTCTCGAGTCTGCAACTCCGGTGGGATTCATCACGGCTCGGATCGGATCGCGAGAACCGGTGCATTGCTCAGCCGCTGGATCTCCTCTGCTTCGTCATCTGCGGCTGTTGTGGCGGAGGATGAATCTGGCGGGATTTACGGATTGGGAAGTGTATTGAAGGAGTACGAAGATTACAGGAGATCTCTCTACGGTGAGTTCACTCACAAGGCGTTGCTCGTCGATGCCGTTGGTACTCTCCTTGTTCCCGCCCAACCTACGGCACAGGTCTGTCAAATCTCTTATTTCTTATGATTCAACGATTGCACAAATGATTCGCCTGGTTTTTATCTTTCTCTGCGATTGGAAAATCTCAGAAAACTTTTGTCTGTTTATTGGATTGAAGTTTGATCCTGAATCGGTTAATCAATTGAAAGCGATCGATGGTTATAGTTAGAATTTTGTTTATGCTGTGAATTCGAGATGCTTAAATTCTGTGTTATGATCTCTGTTGCTTGTCTCCAGAAGCTTAAATGGAAGATTTTAATCTGCAAATTCTAAGTCCTGTTAGGGATTCTGATTGTGCAGATATACAAGAATATTGGAGAGAAGTACGGAGTTGAGTACTCGGAGGCTGAGATACTTACCAGATACAGAAGAGCTTATCAGAAGCCGTGGGGCGGATCTCATCTCAGGTATCATCATCTTCTCCTTCGTGTGTTTCTTCTACTCCAAGAAAAATCACCATTAGGCAAAATGTTTCTGTGTGGTCTTTCATTTGTTTGAATTCCATATTTTTCCTATTATGTTTAGTGTTAGTGCATCATGCATCTCTGCACCAAATCAGGTTTAAATCTAACTCTTTGGAAGATTGAACAGTTGTCTTCTGAAGAAGGAGTTACTTGCGACTGATAACCGTGTGTGATGTTCTTAATATTTTACTCCTTTGTTTGCAGATATGTAGATGACGCGAGACCTTTCTGGAAATTTATAGTGAGTGCATCAACAGGCTGTTCAGATTCTCAGTACTTTGAAGAGCTTTACAACTATTTTACTACAGAACAGGTATGATCTCCGCTACTATTTCTTCATACGCTTGAGGAACACTTTAAAAGTTTGTTTCTTTCTCTTGATATTTGTCCATTTTCTTTACCAGGCTTGGAAGCTATGTGATCCAGAGGCAGAGAAAGTGTTCAAGGCTATTAAAGAAGCTGGTGTGAAAGTTGCGATTGTGTCCAACTTCGACACACGATTAAGACCTCTCCTACGAGCACTGAGATGTGAAGACTGGTTTGATGCCGTGGCTGTTTCAGCAGAAGTAACATAACCTAACCTAACCTCTTTTTCTTTATATATTTTGTTTGTATGATGTAAAACGTTTTGGGAGTGAGTGTGTATTAAAGGTTTTTGGTTGATTGTTTCGCAGGTTGAAGCGGAGAAACCAAACCCGACCATCTTCTTGAAAGCTTGTGAGTTGTTAGGAGTGAATCCTGAGGATGCGGTTCATGTAGGAGATGACCGTAGGAATGATGTATGGGGCGCTAGAGACGCAGGCTGTGACGCTTGGCTCTGGGGAAGTGAAGTTACTTCATTTAAACAGGTAAACGAATCTCTCTGGTTTCCTCAAATCTCTCAAGAGTTTAAAATCTTTTGTAACCGAAATTGAATGTGTGTTTTTTTTTTTGGTTCTGCAGGTTGCTCAACGGATAGGAGTGAAGGTCTGAAGCAAAATATATGAGAGAAATGGTTCAGACATCAGACATGTTCAGGCTTCAGTTTTAGCTCTCTTTTGTGTTAGCAGTTTTGTACATTTGATTTCTCTTTTGTAGTATAATGTGTGTGATATATGTTGCTGCTTATGTAAAAAAAAACAGAAAATAATGTATAATAAAAGATCAATAAAGCTCTGGCTGTTTCAGCAGAATAACGTAACCTCTTCTTAAGTCCTTTGGTTGATGATCTGAAACGTTTTGAGAGTGAATGTGTGTATTAAAGCCAAAGATTTTTTGGTTGATTGTTTCTCAGCTTATAATTTTCTTCCTAAGTCCTACACAGTTAAATAATTATCTTGGGGCCCATCATAATTAATTAAACCCATTTAGGTCTTTGGATTTAAATGGCCCAATTAAAATTAGCGACCAGAGAAATCCCAAATATCCCCGTCATCTATTTTCCTCGTCCACCACGACTAGGATCAAGGCTTTTTTTTTTTGCATAACCGATCGAGATGACCGGAGTTGACCTTATACTTTATTTGTATGATTGCAGAGGTTAAAAATATATATATAAACGTTAGCCACTACACTATGAAAATTTTTGTTGATAAATTTAAAGGTTCCTAAATTTAAATAAGGAATCTACATTTGTTAAATATAAACACGAAATGCTTATGTACATGCTTACTGGTTTGTAGATATGCTTGTAATCAGGAGAAAAGCCTTAACATATTCCACATGATTCGCACGTGCCTCTCAACACCAAACCCGTGTATCCCTCATGTACCTCCCAGCGTTTTGTCTCTTTTCTTCCAGCTGCAGCATTATATATAAATTACTAACTACAATTTTAACTATTTGAAGCCAAAAAATCTAAAACTTCACTTAATTATCGTATAACTTACTAACATATATGCATTACAAAATTCCGTATATTTTTTTTATATAAATGAATTCTTCCTAGTAAACTGTTATTTTGTTGACTAACTTACTAGTCAACAAAGTTTCCGAAAACTTACTAGTTTTTGGTCCACATTTTTTCCCCACTCTCAAACTAATCAATACATTTTTAAAAAAGTTTTCATAAACTGATTTTTTTTTAGTATAACAAAAATCAAGATTATATTCGATCACATTAAAATAACATTTTAGATAATTTTTTTTGGTTTATAGTTCTTCATCTACATTTGTATTATCGAATTATATTAAAGTAACACATCAACAAGACAACAACACTACTATAAAGTATAAACCACCATGTTATAAATTCCCTTAATAATTTTTAACATCTCATATTAAAGAGTTGTATAATAACATGCATGTATCTGTAGGTCAACAGGTGATCCTTGGAACATGCTCCTGCTTGGGGAGAAAATGCTCAACCACGTGTAAACGCATGTCCACTCGTGACCCATATATTTCGCCCTATAGTATTAATTTAACTTTATAACAAATAGATATACTTTTATATTTCTACAACGGAGAGTTATTTATTTTTTTTTATTTTTTTTGTATCCGTGTGTTGTGTATATATATATATATATATAAATATATATAAGTGAGCGAGACATAAATGATCCAACTAACTCACCAGCACAATCTCAACCGAAACAGGAGTCTTTAACTGTCTAAACCCAAAATGTGTGCACTTGTCCCTCCATTGTTTCCAAATTTCGGCTGGCCTTGCGGAGATAATAGCTTATATGAAAACGACGACTTAACCAATACGTTTCCTGATTTTCCCTTGCCGGACTTGGAGGTGGCTCATCAGAATGTGTCGTCAGAGAGAAATAGAGTATTCGAGTTAGAGAATCCCGTCGTGATGAAGAAGCTTAATCACAACGCAAGCGAGCGTGATCGTCGCAAGAAGATCAACGCAATGTTCTCATCTCTTCGTTCTTGTCTTCCGGCCACCGATCAGTCGGTAACCATTCATTTGAATATATGCTTATTTGTTTACTTTTAAAATTTTGAAAAACACTTTACTAGTTAAACATTCAACCGAAAAAAGAAAAAGAAAAAGAAAAAGAAAACAACGTTGTAAGGTTTTTTTTATCGAATGTTTTCTTGCAAATTCTAAATCTTCTTATCCATTTTCTTTTGAAAAATTTATTTTGATTAAACCGAGTGAGATGTTGTGTTTTCTTAACGCAACCGAAAAAAAATCGGCCCATAGTAATGTTCTTTTTTTTTTTGGTGTATTTCTTTTAGAAGAAGTTAAGCGTTTCCGCAACAGTTTCACAGGCATTGAAGTACATACCAGAACTGCAAGAGCAAGTTAGGAAGCTCGTAAAGAAGAAAGAAGAACTCTCGTTTCAAATCTCGGGTCAAAGAAATCTCATTTACACCGATAAAAACGGTAAGCCAGAGAAAGGGGTCACAAGTTATGCATCAACAGTTTCTACGACTAGGCTCGGTGAGACCGAAGTAATGGTCCAAATTTCATCGTTAAAGTCTGAGAAGTGTTCGTTTGGGAATGTGTTAAGTGGTGTAGAAGAAGATGGGTTGGTTCTTGTGGATGCTTCATCTTCAAGGTCTCAAGGAGAGAGACTCTTTTACACTTTGCATCTTCTCAAGGATAATTGCAAGCTGAATTGCGAAGAGTTAAGTGATAGGCTGTTGTATTTGTACGAGAAATGTGGAAACTCGTTTACATGATCCAGTAATTAATGTTATTTGTTCTGTTACTCCCTTTAAAACTAGAGCTTCTGTAGAAACAGTATGGACCTTCTGCCTAAGCAAAGAAGGTTTTGTTTTTGTATAACATGTTAATTTTGTCAAAATAAACGTTTGTTATATAGAGTTAGATATGTGTTATGTACTTCTGTGCAATCCGTAGCAAACTCCAAACCAAATGCTTCACTTGTACTTTGTTATAAAGTCTGTCCTGACGGTTTGATGAGCTAAGATTTATTAAGATACATGTTATATGTAATCAATGGTTCTCCATAGATCTTGACATCTTGTACGTAAACGTAGTTTATATATCATCAAATGAGACTTCGATCACCGGCACTATAATTTTAACAGAAAAGGTTATCTGAAACAATTTTTGTAACTTTTTAGTGTTCAAGTTTTTCTATTTATTTGGGAAATCACACAATTTATTAACAATGAAACACTGTTAGAAGACCATTATACTCTTTTACCAGCGATAGTAATAGTAGTTCAGAACCTGGTCTAGGGACTAAGATTAGGTGACTGATCAATTTGGGCCTTAATTAAAAACAAATTGGCCCAGTTTTTTCAATAAATAATTAAGGTTATGCGCAAGTATATAGAAATTATATACAAATTTAAAAATAGCATCTAAGTTTTTTATATTGGACTTAGATTTTTTATAACAAATGATTTTTGTGTCACTTGTCCGACGGAAACGTTGTTCAAATATATATTATAATTTTTATATTGTTTGTAAGTTTTTTTTACCATCTTAATTTTTTTTTTTTTTTTGAAACCCACCATCTTAAATTTCAACGTGATTGAATATACCTAGTATTGTAAGTTGTAACTAATGTGTTTTCGCAAAAAAAAAAACAAAATGTGTGATGTACGATATTTTCTGTTAAAAAACAAAAAATGAGTGTCGAAATGATTAAATATTTAAGTCTTTATTTTTAATGTATCTTACCATTGATTCATTGTAAGGGAATCACTTTTCTGGTTCGACTGCATCAACGAAGCTGTAAAGCCTACCAAGTTGGGAACGAGATGACCAGATAAAAATATGAACCTACTTAAAATAGATAAAGTTTGAAAATAACCAAATTGGTCAAATAATAATAATACCACGGGAAAGCATATAAAATAGTGCAACTAGGTGCAATGCATTCTCTAAATTCAAATGTATTTTCAATTTTCTTACAGGCTCGACCCAACTTGCTTTAAATCGAAAATGCACTATTTTCTTATAAATAATTACATTTTCTATTGAATAAACGTGTTACTGAAATTCGCTTACCTTGTTCTTTTTTATTCTAACAATATGTTTACCTCCACAATGGAATTTGAATCCAATCGAACTGAGGAATCCATAGAAGATTTAAAACTACTAGATCATCAACTTTGGTCGTGTTTGTGTTTTTAGGTGATAAAACACAAGCGATACATAATTGTTTTTGCAAGCGATACATATATATATGATGTTATTGTGTATGTAATAGACTGTTATATACTGTTATATATATATATATGTGTGTGTGTGTGTGTGTGTAAATTTGACATGCATAAATAGTTAGATTTTTTTAAAAAAAAATTGAAGAATTTAAAACTTATTCATCTAAAAAAATTGTTTTTACAATTGATGTATCTTTCAATTGAAGTTCTTGAAATAAACTTGAAAATTTTCACATTTTAAAACACAATCTTCATCTTGTAGCAAACCACATCATGAGTCAATCCTCACATTTTTTTAAAAAAATTACATTTAAAATATGTTTTGACTACTTCAAATGTCAAACAAATGAAAATGGTTAGTGTGTTTTTTGTCAACCAAATGACTAGTTTTGACTAGTTTAATTGTACTGTTTATTTATGAGTCAATCCTCACATTTATTTCAGTCTGTTCATTTATTTCCCATGCATTAATTGTTCCTGCTGCCCAATTCTATGTTACTGCATAGTTGAAGAAAATGAGAATTATGTAGTAAAATAGAAGAAATTCTATATTGTTTTAACCTTTAGCCAAAAAAAAAAAAAATCTTTAATTAAATTCAACTCTTATACTATTGTTTTTATGTAAGTTTGTGATTTTCTCAAGAAGGAGATTAAGACAAAGGACCTCCTTGGGAACGACAAAAACAATGTACAGAAAAGTACATCAGCCTCCGGTCACCGTCAACCTACCTATAACAAAGCTTGGGATGTTCATGCATCTACCTTTTCTCGTTGCTTGCAGTAAAATATTTGTTTCGCTTTTATTCATTCTTCTAGAACATTAGATGCAAATAATAACCAAGTCATTTGATTAGATTGAAGCAAAAACAAAATTAATAGGTAATTTTTTTTGTCAAATATAAATTAAATTTTAATCTGTTACAAATTAATTATTCCAATGTAATATTAAAAAAAAAAGAACTGGTTTTTATTAGCTACGACTTTTTTTAGCCACCTCAATTAACATACAACTGAAAACATTGTAATATTTAGCATACCATTTATTTACACACCACAACTTTTCAAATATGACTGAACTAATTATTTTTAAATTAATATATTGTATTTTGTAAGGCAATAATTGGATGTTTGTTGTTAATTTTCCACTGAACATATATAAAATAAAAATGTAAAACGATACCTATTAGAATATAGAAATAGAAAGAGTAACAATCATGGTCGAAGCAACAAACACGAAAGAGAGTGAGATTAGTTGATTATTTGAATGAGGGCATATCACAGCTGTGTGACCTGAAACCGGGCACTTTGGGATTACCCTTTTTCGCACATTTCTTGACATGCATTTTTTCCCCTCTAATGGAAAATCATAAACTTCCTAATTAATTAGTCTAACTTTTTTCGGGTGGGTTATGTTAATTATTTGTTTAACATTTTTTTTTTTGTCAACTATTTGTTTAACTTGGTCATCGGAAACGGCTTTTTGCTAGTAACTTGGACAGGGTCAAATTTTTTTATTTTTTTTGGGTAGTATATTGGTAAATTGGCTATTACTAGGGTGTATAATATATACATACAATCATCGACAAAGGTACAAAAAAAGTATACTACCACACGTCAAAAAAAAAAGCTATTACTATAATTTTTGTCAACAAATCATAAATACCAAATAACTAAATAAAACTCATAAAAAAAACAAAAGATATTTGGTAAATGATGTGGAGATAGTAATTATATATGGAAATAAAAGTACACTTATGGGTGTAAAAATAATACAGGATATACATACACACATATATAGACATATTACAACTTTCCCAATTGCCCACTATATAAGTAGCTGAGACAAAGGCAGAAAGAAGGAAGGATCGAAGACATTTAACAAAAAGAAAGAAAAAAATTGTTTGATAAACTAAACACTAATTAATGGACAATGAGGGTACGTGATCAACGGCTGAGATTTGACGTCACACCCAAGCCAATGGGTTTGACCGGAAGTTCTTTGATCACGGCGAGATCCGTCGCAGTTCTCCTCTTTCTCTCTCTGCTTCTTCTGATTCTGCCACCGTTCCTTCCGACGCTTCCACCGCCTCCGGCGTCTCTCCTCTTCCTCCCCCTCGTCCTCATGATTCTCCTCATTTTCTTGGCTTTTTCTCCATCTAATGAGCCTAGCCTCTCTGTAGAATCTCTCGACCCCTGATGTCGCCGACTTGCGCAGCGTCCGTACATATATATATATATATATTGCATTACACAAATATGTATATGTGTATGTAAGGAGCAAATTAAGGGCTTTTAGTTTCGTGCAAGTAAGATCATCTCATGTGATAGATCTCCGAGTTTTCTTTTAAAAGGATTTCGTATAAAATTAGTTTTTTTTAATTACCTTTCTATGATTTTTTTGTTTCCTTTTCTTTTTATGTTTCAATTCGTTTTTTTTTGTTCTGTCTTATTTTTGTAGAAGAATCTTGTTTATCAGCGCCATATTATGAATTGTAGAAGAATATTTTTGAATTTAAATAGAAGCCTTCTTGTTTATATGTATGTGTGCATGTATATATGTTTATTTATCACTATTTCTTTCTTTTCTCTCAACTCAACGTCTATTTCTGTTTTTGTTATCAGAACACTTTCTCGGGAAATTAAATATTGACATTTTTTATTTTATTTTAAATTTTTATTTTCTTGAAACGGAAACATTTTTCTTGTAATTCGGTGGTTAGATTTCAGTTCGGATTCAAATTTTCTATCTTCAAAATTATACAATATCACGATATGTTTTAGTTATAAACTAACTAAACCAAAATTGGTCAAGCCATTGGTCGTTAAAATAAACTTTTTAATTATTAGATCTGGACCGATATATGATAATACCGGTTATAATTTAAGTTAGGAAAAATCTCATAAAAAACCTTTAAGGTTGCAGCCGCTTCCACTTTAAACCTTGAAAGATTTTCACTTCCATTATAAACCATCAAGGTGACAATCTTTCCACTTCAAACCCTCAAAGTGGCTCTCAATTTCGCGACTTCACAATTTTGAACGGCACAGTTAACACCGTCGCCGGAATAGTAAACAACGTTTATTTTCCGTCCTCCTGTGCTATTTTTTTTTATAGTTTGAAACATGATTTTTATTTAAACAATTTAATAATAAAGAAATAAAAAATAAATAAAAAGCAGAGAAATCCCCAAATCACTGGGTTGTTCGTGAAAAAAAAAAGGAAAAACTCATAATAATAAACGAGTAAAAAAGAGGATTTGGGTTAGAGAATTTTCAATACATAATCGAATTTGAAGCATCCTTGTGCTGTGAATTCGAAGCATGGGTTATTGTTAAAGTTGGGTTAGAACTTAGAAGTTCGTTGACCACAAGGGAGGATTTAGGAGAAGAGCCTCTTCTTCAGGTTCGTTTCGTCACTAACTCATTATTTTAATCTTATTCTAATTTCTAGGTTATGCTAATTAGTTGAGATTTCAACTTTATATAGAGCTGAAAAGTCAAAACCTTTTGTTTTTTTTTTTGTCGAAGGAAGTGAACAGTGTTCGATTTAGGAAGAAGAAGAGGAGGAGAATATTACGAGTTAAGGAAGAGTAGGAAGAAATCGAAATGAGGTAAGGATTATCTATAAGTTATCTATTCGTTTTTTGTTCAGTGAGCTTCTAAAATATGAATTTCAATTGTGAACTTGCAATGGTGACTGATGTTTTGTTTTAATTTTTCTGTTTATTATCTAGTGGTGAGCAGCTGATAAAACTCACAATCTACTATGGTGGAACAATGACCAAAGAAGATGAGGATTATAACTATCGTGACGAATTGGGTTATAAGACTATATTCTGGAAATTGTCAGAGATTAAATGGCTGAAGTTTGAAGAGTTCAGTAGGTCTGAACGCATGAGGATGTCGATAAAATTGATATGGTTCAAAAAAGCAAGTGAGGAGATGAAGATGATAAAGTATGTGTTTGATAATCTTAATAGTGATATGGAGCAGCTAAGTTCTGCAGCAAAATCAGCAGGTGAGGTTGATGTATTTCTGGAGCATAGTTGTGGTGGAGATGAGATTGATGGTGGTTATGAACCAGATCAAGATGAGGGGATGCCAGAAGAAGGAGATGAATCTGGTGATGATGAAAGATTGTCAGAAGAAGGTGGTGATGATTCGGATGAAGATAACATACCGCCAAAAGAAGATGATGATCCTGAGGAATCTGAGGATGAAGCACTTGTAAAGGAGAAAGAAAAAGATGGTGATTGTTTGAATGAAATGCAAAATCATGAGAATGGAAATCAAAATGAAGCAGAGTGTTTGATGGAAAATCAAAGTGCAAATGTAAGGCTTCATGAGGTTGATGAAGGGGATGATGTTGTTATAGATGCAGGAAATGGTGGTGATGATGATAGGTTTCAATCTGTGTTTGAGGAAGGTGAAAAGAGAAATGCTGAGTTAGATGAAACAACTCGTAAACTTGCTGAAGAGCAGGCAGCTGAAGAAAGGGAAGAAGAAACTGATCCAGAATTTGGATTAGAAGATGTAAAGTATCCGGATACTCCGTTAGATACAGATGAAGAGTGGGAACAATGGAAGAATCCAAAAAGAGAAAAAAGAAAAGAAAAGTTTCATGGAGATTTGGACAAAGAGCCTTACATTTGGTTGTTTCAAACATTCAATAGTGGATTAGAGTTTAAAGACCAACTACTCAGGTACTCATTGAATACTCAGTTTGATGTTAAAATGGCAAAGTCTGAAGCAAATAGAATAGCTGTTGTTTGCTGCAAGGAGAAATGCCCTTGGAAAGTGTTTTGTTCAGTTGAAAAACCATTGAACAAGTGGATGGTGAAAGTTTGTCACTACAACCACCATCATGGGAAATCAAGTAGAGTTTCAATGTTGAAGCAAGGTGTGATTGGAGGGTTATTCAGAGAAGAGATAAGAAGGAATATCAACTTGCAAGCTAATGAGATAAAAGACATCATCAAGGAACGGTATAACATTGTTGTTAATATATCAAAGTGTTATAAAGGAAGACGGATTGCTTTGGATTCTATCCTCCAAGCTCAGACAATTCAGTTTGGCAAGCTATGGGATTATGAGGCTGAACTTATAAGATCAAACAAGGGTATCACGACTGAGATTATAACTGTTGACACCAATGGTAGACAACAATTTCAGTGCTTTTACATCTGTTTTGAGGAATTTCGGAAGACTTGGAAGAAGTGTTGTAGACCTGTAATTGGCTTGGATGGATGCTTTTTAAAGTGGGATTTGGAGGGTGATTTGCTTGCAGCTGTTGGTAGAGATGCAGATAACAAGATGTATCCAATAGCTTGGGCAGTTGTAACAGGTGAAAACAAGGACACTTGGGGATGGTTTATTCAGAAGCTCAAGACAGATTTGAACTTGGGAGTAGGCGAAAAACTTACCATCATTTCTGATAAACAGAAGGTAATTCTTGTATCAAACTTGAATAGACAGATATAAACATGAACATATAGATTTTAATGAACCTTCAATTTTCTTATTGTTTTTCAGGGTCTTGTTCATGCAATAGCTAATGAACTTCCTGAAGCCGAACATCGTATGTGTGCAAGACATATATACGCTAATTGGAAGAAGTCATTCTCCAGGTCAGAATATAAGAACCTGTTTTGGGGTGTTGCTTACAGCTATCATAAAGGAGAGTTTGATGAGAGGATGAAGAGTGTACATTCCTATGATCCTTTTGCATATGAGGCTTTGCTCAAAACAGATCCAGAGAGATGGTGTAGAGCATTCTTTAATCCTGAGTCTCATTGTGCTGATGTGCACAACAATCTATCAGAAGCTTTCAATAGGACTATTAAAATGGCAAGATCCAAGCCTGTCATTAGCATGCTCGAGGATATAAGGAGACAAGCAATGACAAGGATATCACGTAGGTGGGAAAAAGTAAAGAAGTGCAATTCTTTCCTCACACCAATCACAATGGCTATATTGGAGAAAGCAAGGGTTGATAAGAAGTATTGCTCAACACTACGTAGTAGCAGAAACTTGTATGAAGTTACTGAGTTCGAAATTGGCTATACAGTTGACTTAGCAACACGTCAATGTGCTTGTCGCCGATGGGACCTTACAGGTTTGTTGGGATCACATTGATTATGTTGCTTAACCATTGATTGTCAAATTTCTGCTTAAGTGTATATTTTTTATGACAGGAATACCTTGTAAACATGCTATATGTGTGTTAGATGACAACCAAGAAGATCCTGAGACGTATGTGGCTGATTACTATGAAACTTCCTTCTTGAAGAACACATATATGGACAACATCAGACCTGTCAATGGTGAGCAGTTGTGGAATAAATTAGGAAAGTCTCCAATTGGGATTCCTGACATCCGAAAGCCAAGAGGTAGACCTAAAAACCGTGACAGGAAAAAAGAGCCTTTTGAATCACTCCAAAATGCAGGAAAATCAACCAGACATGGTAGAGTACAACATTGCAGCCGCTGTGGTGAAGCTGGACATATTAAAAATTCATGCCAAAATGAACCAGTAGTTGTGGAGGGACCAAAAAACAAACGTGGTAGACCACGTAAACAGCTAGATCAGGTAGTTTCTTGCTTCTATTTTTATCTTTTTTAGTTTCAGTTTTTGGTTTCATAGTAGTGGTGATTGTTCTGGAATGATGTGTGTGTTTTCATGAATTAGTTTCCACCAAAGCGTCAACCAAAGCCAAGAAAAAAAATAGTCAATCCAGATGGTGACTCCCAACCATTACCAATCGGTGAATCTACAAACATTGAAGCTGGTGGAAATAGTTTTCAGCCTTTAGAACCAGGTCAATTAACTACTGAATTTCCTGCTGCTTCTAGTGCACCTCAGCTTTCAGTCTCTTCCAACAAACCAGTGCCGAAGAAGCGTGGACGACCATTGAAAACAAGGAAGGTGGAAAACATTCCAAGAGGAGTTGGAACATTTTATAGTCCCTACACAAATAAGGTTTTTGAAGTTTTTGGAGACAGAGTCTATGATAGGTCAAACAAGGACCCTCAACCTCCATTATCGTAGGTCCAATGTCTTTTTGTATGAAGCTATGCTAGCTTTTGTATGCACTTATTCTATGTTTTGTGATGACTTTTGTATGCTTTTGAGTATGATATTTTTTGCATGTCTTTAAACCCTTAAAGTCTTTTGGTATGATATTTCTGTTAAACAAATGAAAACAGAGCCAAAGAACTAACAGAATAAGCTATCAAAACATCTCACATTCTTCGCCACTTTCCTTTAAGTCATCAATTACTTCACTTGCAAGACTCGTATCCGTTACCTACTTTACGTCATCGACATGCATAGAACACTTTTCCCCAGGATTTTTTTAGTCCAAGCTTGGGTTATTTTGAGAGCAAATTGCATTGACACACCTCGACCTTATCATTCTTATGTTCAATTGTCGGTGAAGTTCGACTACTTTGAGCAATCTACAATATACAAAACAAACCCAGAAATAATCACCACCAACAATCTCTGAAACTATGTAAAATTCTACGAAATCTACCGAAAATTGATTCCAATTTCTGGAATTAGAAAACAAGCGAGAAAGTGACGTAAAACAAATCAGAAACTCAGTAGGAGTCGGAGAGAGGAAGACTGGTTTGAAGAGAAGAACTTTTATGTTGAATGCAATGGCTGTTCAATTTAGAACCCCTCTGTTTGATACTAAAGAGCAACTCTCGTTGAATCCTAACTCCAAATCGATTTGGGGGATTTTTTTCTTTTATTTACTTTATTTTCTGTTTATTTTGTTTAATAAAATATTTACATTAAATTCACGTTTTAAAGTTAAGAAAATATATTTAAAAAGCAAACGGAACGGAGTTAACTGTTCCGTTAACGGAATTAATTTTGCCGTTCAGTTTTGTGGAGTCGCGAAATTGCGAGCCACGTTGAAGGTTTGAAGTGGAAAAATTGTCACCTTGATGGTTTATAATGGAAGTAATAAACTTTGGAAGTTTAAAGTGGAAGCGGTTGCCACCTTGAAAGTTTTTTCTGGGATTTTCCCATTTAAGTTACTACGTGATCACTGCAAGATTTTTTTTTTGGAAAGGGGGTGGGAGGGATTTTATTCAAAAACCATAAGAGCAAACCAACTACACACTAGCTCTTCTCGTACGTGCAGACTCAACCGTATCATTACTCAAAGTCGACGAGACTAAACTAAAAGGAACATAATCAAAAACATAAACATCTAAAGGAAGAGAAAATACATAGTTAGCTAATCTATTTGTAAGATAATTAGCTTTCTTATACACATGTGAAAATCGGACTATCTAGTCCCTCGAAATAAAGACATAACACAGCTGTACCAGGAAAGACAGATGATGACAATCACTAATCCCTGTTTTGAGAAAACCCACCACCATCTCCAAATCCACTTTCACCTCCGGCCGTGAAGATCTCATCTCCCCCATGCCATATAGAGACCATAATATACTCTCCACAACTCTGCTAGAGGTGAGGTGCCGAACACCGTCCTATGATCACTGCAAGTTTGCAACACCACTATTTGATACAAACGATATTGTCCATGGTTTACTTACTTTTATCATCTATCTACTTGTTTATCTACTAAATTTTGTTTGTAAAAAACTAGATTTCTTTTTGTTAGGGGGTTTAGTGTGGAGCCCACATATGTTATTCAAGCATTGGAAAACTGGGAATCGTCTTTTGATGTCCAGGAGACAGACTGAAATGGATGTGCCATCTGTTCACTAGTCCTCGACACCCAATTAGATTCTTTTAATATGGTCAAAAGTGATTTCGGATTTTATGATCTTTCTTTAATTTTTCGTTTTCTGGTTTTATATCTCTATCTTTGAAAATACATGCTCGTTCTCTTGTTTTCACAGTTTGGTTTATCCAATCGATTTTAGTGCTCTAATCAAATTAATATTTTCGTTTTACAATGAGTATTTTTTTTCTTTTTTTTCACAAATAGTATTTTATATTTCAACGTAATATTTTATTTTATTAACTAGTGAGATAATATAATAGAATCTTACTTGAAAGACAGTATTACTATATTATTGCATTTTAAGAAAAAAAATATTACTATATTATATAGTTTGTGTTGAAGAAAAGTATCAAAAAATTGCAATGTAAAAATTTATAAAACAACACTTAAAAACCAGATAGTAAACTATTTTAAATATATAAATATATACATACTAATAATATATTATATGTTATACTACAAAATTTTATGAAACATTTATAAAACGACAGAGTATGGTTCTTTTCAGGTTAGAAATTTTGATGAAAGTCTAATTTTAAATGTGAAGATAAAGAGTATATGACATATACCGAATAATCTGTATAGAATTGTCTTGATACTGACTCTAAACGATAGATATTGGGAGATTTGGAACACTTCCTAATTAATGCTAAACAATTGGTAAATGTTATCCCTTCGATATACCTATCAGACAAAAAATTGTGTTGCATCATTTTATTTTATGCCATGTTTTTTTTTTTTTTTTGTAAATGATTTTATGCCATGTTTTGCGGAATGAAGAACAACAATATATAGAAAAGTTATATTTCACTTGTAGGCACGGCGGCTGGCGAGTAAAAGATCAGTCGTAAACGGTAAACTCATGAGAATATGTGAATTATATACTGTTTGAAAAAAAAAAATTATATAATATAAAAATAGGTTGTGGGTGAGCATTATCGTCGGTCTAATGATATGACGCAAAGAACTATGTTAATTTGATTTTTAACAAAAGATAAAAAAAAAAAGTATGTTAATTTCAACAGAGTGATGGATTGATTATCATAGATTCATAATGCATGCATCTATTCACACACTACGTTCCAATTTCCCAACATATGGGTTTTAAAAAAAACAATTTCAAATTTAATGGCGAAGTTTTTGTTGGTTCTGATAAATTGACGGGCTACATTTTAGTGTTGTTGTGTCAACCATTCAAAACCTTTAGCTACATATATTTATGTACAAAACATAAAATAAACTAATTAATCGTTCAGATAAAAAAAATTAGATGATATACTTTGAAAGATCTTATAATTTTCGTCTGATGTTTCGACGGGAATTATGTTAATTTCTTCAATGCACGCCCATCTCTTTAATTAGTTTCATTGGTCTCTCTCATTATCTTCCAACCAGTTCTATTTCAGATTCAAGATGACATCATGTTTTTACACTATTTGATCATATATTTTATTTTGAAAACTAATACAAGTAAGATCCAGAAACCAAAATTTGAAACGATTTTTTTTGTTCACATTAATATTATCAATTATATATAAGTGTGTGTACAAAAATGCGAACTACTGTATGATATGAGAAATGAGATACTTTATTCAGGGAAATAGTGTGGGTAAGATTTGAGACAGTGTACAAAACAAAAGGAGATTTGACCAAATTCAAGGGAGAAAAAAAAGACAAAAAGTATTAAATAATTATAAATGATTAAAGATAAATTGTCTTCGCTTTATCGAGTCACTATCTTTCGACAAAACAAAAAGCATATGAGAAGGAATTTAAATTGTCCACAAAAAATCAGATCCACTGCACCTATGCATACAAGTGAGAATGGATGCATACGTGATAGTCTTGAAATTTCTGGTCTTTTCATTTTTGTCACAAGATTAAGAGATTTGATGACGGAATCGTAACCACAGGGATACATTTGGAAAACCGAGAAAAAGTTCGGATAGCTTGTGAAACGACGTTAAGTGATGATGATTACGTGATTTCATCATATAATCCCTAGGCACCGAACGTGCTCGTTTTGATTACAAAACTCAAATGTTCCAATGGAAAGTCAAATGTTTTGAACTCTTATTTATGGGTTCCAAAGTGCGGCATATAATGTTTTAAAAATAATCTGAGTATGTATTACTAAAAAAACAAATATAATCATCTACACAATAGAATGTCTTGTTCTAGGTTGGTAGAAAAAGGATGAACCTATGAGAGAAACGATAGAAAACCAATATACGAGGCAAGCTAACGATGTTATTAATCGATACATATACATATACATTTACATAATCGTTTTTATTTTTTGAGCAAGAGTTTACTACATATACATAATCGTCCGACATAACAAAGTTTACAAAGGCAAAAAGCTATACGATCTACCGGAAACCGTTATTTAATTTTCCCAACAATTAAATACATTCATTTGTTCTTTTTGTAATTATTTTTTAAACATGTGTGATTTTAAACAAGTGATAATGGACTAATATTGGTTCTATTTTAATGAGAATTTATTTTATTAGTCCAGTTCAAAAATCAAATCTCCGGAATAATAGAAATCTGCTATTTAATCATATATAGTAAGTATACGTTTTAATTAATAAAGAAATTCAAAATTTTATATACTTTAAAGATTAATCTGGATTTCGACCTAAAAGGATCTCGATTATCAAGAAGAAAACATATATATTAATCTTATAATTAAGAAAAAAATCATTTGATAACTCCAAAATTCTCGTCACAAACTAAATTGAATGGTTCCAGCCAAAGACTCTCTCTTTTAACATTCTCCCATGAACTCTCCACACACCAATCCTCTTTTGCTTTATCTTGTAATGTTAAGTGTCACTCAACACCAATTGGTCATCCATTCTATCTAGTCTCCATCGATAATACTTCCTCCGATGGATTCGTATAGCTCATATAGATTTGATTAATCATACATAAAACACGTAAATCGAAGCGTGCGTATTCTCTTGGATTATATTGGCATGCAATTGTCTCCTCCCATATAGCTCAATGAAAAAATGCATCAAAAATTTATACTCGCCAAACAGTTTGACAGAACAAAACATTCTACTGTGACTGTGAGAGATAAAACGGTTACACAATTATCCAACACCAAAATAGAATAAAGGAAAGAGAAGAGAGTCATTCGTCATTAGAAGTCGTAGTTATGGCGTGGGAAAAAAAGGTTAAAACCACTTGAGGGTAAACCAAACGCTCATGATGGAGATGAGACGATTTATCCTCTATGCATCAACAAAACCTAATATTCTTCCGGTTTTGGAAAAAATGTCGTTTTACACGTTCCACGTATATATAAAATTTTAAAACATACAAATATCTTTCTATCTGATATATGCGTATCGAAAAAAAAAACATTTAGAAACATAAAGTAAAGTAGTATTTTAAATAGCATATATTCCTTTCGTTTCTAAAACAAAAATTTTCTGGTTTTTTATTTTTGTTTTATAAAAATAGATTTTTTTAACTATGATTCCCTCCGTTTCACAAAAAGTGTCGTTTTGAGTTTTAATTCTTGTTTCACAAAGAATGTCGTTTTATATTTTTCAATTGCAGACTTTTGAAAAAAAAATCTAGTTTTTACCCTATAGTTTTAGTGTATTAATTATACAGAGAGATGTATTTAGTGTATTAATAAGGGTAAAATAGAGTTTTTAATAGATTTCTTAATATGTGTGAAAAACTCACAAATGATACTCTTTGTAAAACAGAGGGAATATATTTTTATAAATTGGCCGTTAAGAAAAAATGAAAACGGACAATAGCAATAAATTGGGTTAAATGTATATGGAATCAAAAGAAATAAATACACTTAGTACCACTTGATTCAGATTCAGAGTATCAAGCACACTCTCTCCTCTTAATTCACCAACCCTCCTTACGGTTTCAGCCATCTAAAAGCACATAAATGGAAAATAATTTAAGCCGCCACGCTAATACCAGCTTACTCATGTCAAACGTCAGTCTATATTTTAGTTATTTATGCCATATATTTTAAAATGTATATATATATATGATTATTACAGTCACTTTTTTTTAATTCTAGACATACAAATTTATTTTGCCCCAAAAAAAAAGACATACAAATTTATAAACTGTATATCAATTTCACCACTTTTTTTGTTAATTATTGCAATTTCACATTACAATCCTTAACAAATTGTTTCAACAAACTAGAACGAGTTAGATATATACAATGCATCGTCGATATCGAGTAAAAGTTAAACTACGAAAACAAAAATACTAAAATTTATTACCAAAAGAAAAATTGATTGATTATTCCTTAAAATAGAGTTTTTTCCCCTTAAATTGTGTAAAAAATATATTATATTAATATGGAGAAAGAGTTTTTTTCCTTAAAATGGAGAGAGTGCTAATTTTAAATTTGCATATAGATTAACCCAAAAAAATCACTTTCTGTTTATTTACACAAACTACTTCACAAAATTTATTTACAAAGTCATTGATAAAAAGAATCTAATAATCTAATGGTAATTTTGGTACGTGTCAAAAATCCCATAGGTGTGAATTTAAAATAAAATCTAGTTGGCTGGACTTTTAAATAAAACAATAAATAAATAAAAAGGGAAAGAGTGGTTTTGTCATTGGGTGAATACTGAATTGGCAAATGTTGCTGCTCAGTGCATGAGCTTCACCTGTAAGACGTAACGTCTTTCTCTCTCACACACATAAAAAGCGAAACGAACAAAAACATTTAAAAAAAAAAACCTATATGACATTATATATATACACACACATATTTTTGCAGGAACATCAAAAGCCAAATTTTGAAGGAAGAAAAGAAGCTTCACATAATTACATAAAAAGGATCGTCGGAATGTTTGTGATCGGAGTGGTGATGGTGCTTTTGGCGGTGCTTCCGGCCGTTCTACCACCGCTTCCGCCGCCGCCGATGATTGTGATGGGAATTCCGGTGGTGTTGATGCTAATGCTTATTTACTTAGCCATCTATTATCCTCCTCTTCTCTCTTCTTCTTCTTCTTCTTCTTCTTCTTCCTTTGACACTACATCTAGTCATGTAATGTGATTACGAGACAATGTGTCCGGTTTGATCCAGATGACACACGCAGATATGTAAAATGCGTCGTCGTTTAATGGGCTTTGGTTTCTTGTTCCATTTGATGATAATTGTGAATCCATGCAGTTTCATTTGATTTGGATTTAGACCCTTTTCTTGTTTTAAAATGTGTTTTTTAATGGTGGGGGTGGATTCGAATTGGAACTTCTGTTTTCTGATACGGGTCATTGTAAAATTTGAAATGTAATTTATAATCTTCTTATCAATCGGACTATCGGAGCAATCAGGATTAGCTAGCATTCAAATGATCATAGATTCGGATTTCCAAATTTCACTCCAACATGGATTTTCAAGATACGTTATCGAAGAATACATGCAAAATCATTAAATTTGAGTTATTTTTTTCTCTATATTTATAGAATATTTCTGTAACGTGTCAATCATTTATTAATGTAAGGAAACAATTCTCGCTCGACTCGCTCTCGATAGAAAACTGAGACTGAATACCCTCGACGTACGAGTCCTTGTTTTGTTAATAATTCGATATAACGAATGTCAAACACATAAATGAAATTTCGACTCTTTATTAATCAGTTTGGAAAACTAATAAAGAGTCACATAATAGTTTTATTTATAGGAGACTTTAAAAATCTTGGAAAGACTCTTAATATTGTTAATTATTATTAAAATTCGAATAAATAAAATATCATACGCTGCATTAGGTTTCTTCTAAAAGTGGGAGGTTTGGGGAATCAATATCGATAATTCAAATCAAAAAAGTAGTGGCAGTATAAGGGGTTGGTTCTTTTGTGCTCCAAATTCAAATATTTTTTAGGACGGAAGTATATTCTTTAAATCGGAATATAGAAATGACTAATTCCGGGGCAAAGGCACAGAACTTCCACTGTTAATTAAAAAAAAATCGATAACTAATGAATATAGTCTTTAATTTTGTTTTTTTCCATGGTCTTTAGTTATTTTCTCCTTACTCTTTCTTATTTGATACGTTTTATACGTAACGATGCTCCCCAAACTGGGAAGTTAGTGGGTCCATTTTAAAGAAAAAACCGTTTAGGTGGTCCTACTTTATTTAAATCTACTAACCTTTTTAGTGTATCACTAATTGCTGAATGCCGACTGATATCTAAATGTATTTTTGAAGAATTTGGTTTGCTCCGAACTAATTTTTGTTCTTTCTTTGATTTTCCGCTCTTCAATTCTAAAGCAGCTTGCCTCCGGACTGAATAAACCAATTAAAGATATAATGTGTGGTTGTTACAAAAAAAATGCTTCTTATTTTCTTGAGACATTTTTTAATTGTCTTCAAATACTGAGTTTAATTCGTCTGGAAACAAACAGTCAAAATTAGCGGCAGAGATTTCACGAAATTTATAGAGAAAAGTTATTAAAAAAAAACAAAAAAAAAATCTAAAACGGAATGGAGAAATACAATGTACTGTTAAGGAATAGAGAAGAGAAGAAGACGTAACGATTTCCCTCGCAAATGCACTGAACTTACACTCCCTTCCCATTTGTTTTCTTTAATTTTTTTTTCTGTTTTTGGTAAAAATTAATAACCTGACATCTACTGCTTTCGGTGAGGATGCAATGAACTTGTCAATTCTAATTTTTGGTGCTTAAAGAACTTTCGAATTTTGGTGTTTAAGAACTTTCTATATTTTAAAGATTGGAAAATGAAACGGGACACGATAAAACTGGCTTTCGAACACGCACGCTCACACGTGTCAGCTATCTCTCTGTTTCCTTTACCAGTTGAATAATTTATTTTTCCTCTAGTTTTGTTCAACTCATTACTCTCCTATTTTCTAGAGTAACAAAATCTAGATAAATAAAATTTATTTTTCAACTTATTAGTGGGACCCATTATAACTGAGAGAAATGATAATTATTCTTAAATGGTTAATTTTTGGAGTAATGTAAAAAAATTGTCATTTTCACCCAATTTTATTCTTCTATTGTGTTAACCAGTTGCATCCAAAGAATAAACATCAACTGAGTTTTGAGTTTTACCAATCACCACACACGTACCTTTCTCGTGACCCATTTACATACAGTATATGGGGACAAACAGAGAGTATCGGTTTAAGAAATCGTAGTATTACGTTCAACGTACATGCATTACTAGAAAATCTCAAGCCTTTAGGTTTTGTCAGAGGTTCGAAAACGTATAAGAAATCTATATTTTATACGATTAACCTAAAACTGAAAAAAAAAAACTCAAAATAACCAAATTGAGCATTATCAATTAGAAACAGTGGAGAAGTATCGAAAACGCTATATCTTTTTTTTTTTTTTTTTTTTCATAATCGATCGGGTTCCTTATATTATTAACGACCTGACGAAGTAAACCGATAGATAACCGACTCCGTACCGAATTAGAAAACAATGTCAAAGTCAAAGTCAAATGGAGAAGTTTGTAATGCATAATTCAGAAAATGAGACTCATCTCCACCAGGATTTTGACTGTACAAAGAAGAAACCACCATCAATTCTGAAGCGTTTGCGTCTCATTGCGCAACTACACTGCAAATGTGTTTGACACCTGTTCTTCGTCTCCGGTGGTTGATTTCAGGTGGTGGTCGGAGTTAGCTTCCGGTGTGTCTTCTTCACTCGGCGGTACAAGTTGCCAGAACATTGCAAGATACTTGTCCCATTCCTCCACAATCGTTGCTCCTTTGCTGCTTCCCGTTTTCTCCTATATATATTTTATTTTATTTTTTTGAAGTCAAGACAGATAGAAGAACGAATCTTTGAGATGATTTTAGATAGAAACCATTCCAAGATCAAAACCCAAATCATCTGATTAGGGTGTCGGTATAAAGAGAAAGGAAAGAGAGAGTTAGTTACCACATGAGCTTGGATCAGGCTCTTAAGCTGTGTTTGTCCCACTGGTGAAGTCACTCTTTGGATCTTCACGATCTCTTTGTTCACCTGTTCAATGGGGTTTCATTTTCAATGTTTCACAAACGTTTTAAGAAATATTTTCGAGACAATTCAGAGGATTCTGTGATGTTAAACCTTAGGGAGGAGAGTGTTGTCGTCGTCAAGAATATACGCCAATCCACCTGTCATCCCGGCGGCTACATTTCTACCGACTCTGCAATTTCAGAGAGAAGAGATCAAGATACAATTTGGTGGTTAAGAAATTAAGTCCTAGTTTTTGGTTTCGGGCTCGGGGTTGTGAAAAATAGGGGTTTTACTTACTTTCCAAGTACAACGACACAACCACCAGTCATATATTCACAGCAGTGATCTCCAGTGCCTTCAACTACAGCTTGAGCTAGAGAGTTTCTAACCGCAAATCTCTCGCCTGCTCTGCCTCTGACAAACAGCAAACCACCAGTTGCACCATACAGACAAGTGTTTCCTACAATAGTTGCATCTTCAGGACGAAAACCAGTCGATTCCACTGGTAATATCACAACTTCACCTCCGGCCATTCCCTTGAAAAATGGAGTAGAAGAGTACATGATAAGAGACCATTAATCCAAAATATTGTCAAAAGAAACATTGATTTTGAGACGAACCTTTCCCACATAGTCGTTGGCTTCACCCACAAGACGTATATTCATTCCAGGTGTTAGAAAACATGCAAAAGATTGCCCAGCGCTTCCAGTGAACCTTTGCGGGTACAAAGTGGATCGTGTAAGTTTTCAACGTGTTCTCGTTATATATCTATTCAAATTTTGGTACGGGTTTGTTGTCTCATAGCATTGGCTTACTTTAGGTTCAGTTGTCCAGCAAAACCAGTGTCTCCGTATTTCTTTGCAATCACCCCTGCAATCCGACCGCAAACAGCACGGTCCACGTTGTATATACTCGTGGTTTTGTGAACCGTTTTTTCATTCTCAATTGCATCCCTTATCTGGGAAACAACAAAAAATGAGTATTATGCCTTATTGTCATAAATAGAGATAACTGATAAGGGTACATAATGAAACGTTCAATTAATGAGTCAATAAGTAACTAAGTAAGACACCACTCGTTACCTCCGGATCCTGAAGTAGAGTATCATCAAGGACAGGACCATTTGAGTGAACCTCCTGCTTCCTAATGGAAGTGCTGCTACGTTTTGGCAGCCCAACAGACTGCAGAGTTTAAGAAGAAATGAGCTATACACACCAATGCAACTTGTGTGTAGGCACATAAACGATAAAGCAATAAACACAATTCCGGACTACTTACTGATAAGAGATAACTGAGGTCAAGATGAGTTTTCACGAGCGAGATATCCCTAGGCTTTAGCAAATCTGTCCGGCCAATTATGTCATCCAACTTTTCATATCCCAACTGAGCTAATATTCCCCGCACCTACGAAGTTAAGATGAAATATTAGACATTAAAATCGATGAATTTTTGTATCACTGAAATTTTCTTGAAGATTACCTCCTCTGCAATATACAAGAAGAAATTGACAAGATCACCAGGCAGACCAGGGAAACGTGCACGCAGTTCCTCTCTCTATAACCAAATTTAGGAAGATCTCAGCAGAAATTAGCTATGCGTTCGAAAAAGAAACATGAATTAAGTAAGAACAGAGTTTCAAATTACCTGACTGGCAACACCAACAGGGCAGTTATTAGTGTGGCAAATACGAGCCATAATACATCCTGTGGCAATCATTGCCAGAGTACCAAACCCATACTCATCAGCCCCCATAGCTGCAGCTATCAACACATCAACACCACTCTTGAATCCGCCATCAACCCTGATAATAACTCTTTCCCTGAGTCCATTTCCAATGAGAGTCTGCAAAAGATTGAATCTTAGCTATCAATAGACATCAAAGAATTAATAAAAGACTACACGGAAAATTGAAGCTGATTAAAGTTCTATACCTGCTGGGTTTCAGCTAGTCCAAGTTCCCATGGGCCACCAGCATGCTTTATGGAACTTATAGGGCTGGCACCAGTTCCACCATCATACCCTGATATCTGTAAACAAAGAAGCATCATAAGTTTCAGAAATCTATAATTGCATAACTATGTTTCTGTAAGTCAAAGAAACATTTGAACGTATACATAGAATTTGAGAAATGGATCAGGATCGTCATTAGACAAGCTAGAAGAGCCATGCAAATGGTCCATGAAGCCAAGTTTCTACTAATTAAATATCTTTTATTAGCATGGCCCCGGAGAGTACATATAAAAGCAAACTGATGGCAGAACTGTATGTCTTTTTGGCTAATAAGATGTTGATTACAGAATTGTATACTCTGAATTAATAAATATAATTCTCTAATTTCAGATTCCTCACAAACTCTGAAAGTAAGTAAATACCTGTATGATATCAGCATTAGCCTTCGCTACTCCTGAGGCAACTGTTCCTATTCCAGCTTCTGATACAAGCTTGACAGACACCTTCGCCTTGGGGTTAACCTGATTATAAATTTTTGTTAAGAGGGAACCTTGATTCTCAAAGTTGGCAAAATATTTACAATCAACGAAAAGTACCTGATGAAGATCAAAGATCAACTGTGCCAGATCCTCTATGGAATAAATATCATGATGTGGAGGTGGGGATATAAGCGGAACTCCTGGTTTAGATTTTCTAAGTCTAGCAATATATGCGCTAACTTTTTTTCCAGGAAGTTGGCCACCTTCACCTGGCTTCGCTCCTTGAGCAACTTTGATTTCCAACTGGTCTGCATTAACCAAAAACGTCGGAGTGACACCAAAACGCCCTGAAGCAACCTATGAGAATACACAAGGTCATTTTGGTCTTTGAAAATCATTAGACGAGTACACATATTAAGAATCTGAATGGAGGGAATAAAAGAGTTCTCCCAATAACTTCCTGAGAGTTACCAGACTGTACAAATGAATAATGACCACTAGTCAAGTTGACTTCCAGTACCTGCTTAATAGCACTTGTAGCCGTATCCCCATTTCGAAGACCTTTAAGATGTGGCAGCGTTGAAGAGTACCCATCAACAACATCTGTCAGAGGCTTCCAGCGGATCGGATCCTAGAAAGATAGACGGTGAATTTTTAGCTACTCATGAGCTGCGTTTTGAAGTTGGAAAAAAAATAATAAATAGATAATGAAGAACTACCTCGCCTCCTTCCCCTGAATTGGACTTTCCCCCTAATCTGTTCATTGCAATAGCAATTGTCTCATGAGTTTCTCTCGAGATTGCTCCAAGAGACATTCCACCGGTACAAAACCGCTCCACGATAGAGGAAGCAGGCTCAACCTTCCCAACAGGAATAGGCTTACGGTCACTTTTGAACTCAAGAAGATCGCGGAAAACCTACAGCAAAATAATATACAAAAAAAAAATAAACACTTGCTTCAGAAAACAGGATCAGATATAAAGATGAGAGAGTAGTACTCACCGTAATAGGACGGTTGGCTAAATGCTGCTGATAGACTGCATAGGCTGTCTCACTCTTTTCGCGGACGGCTTTGTGAAGTAATTTAGACATCTCTGGGTTGTTTCCATGATACTCGCCTTTCAAATAACAAAAATTACTATATCAAGGATAATACTAGAAAGCTTGTAACCCAAAGTTCTGAACACATTAAATTAAAGGTGTGTCTGTGCCTATGCAACCTTATTATGTAAGAAAATATACAATTTAGAAGCTATAACAATCTCGACAAAGTTGTATGTATAAACAGAGGCAGTAGTATATATGTGTTTGTGCATAGATATGAAAGCTTATCACCAAATACGGTTTCAGTCTATGAAAAGTACCTCCAGGCCTAAATTGAATGAAACCAAAGTTCTCTAGCCGTTTGGCTGTATCCTCAGAAAATGCCCTCGCCCAAAAAGTTAACGTCTCCCTAGCCAGCTGCAGGATATAGGAAAACTTACGGATGAGTGGCCCTGAATATCTTACATTGAAAGATAAGAAAATATGAGAAGCATTCAACAATAGACGATCTCAGGCTTTTATCAAAACTTTCCACAATTCTAAATGCAACACTTCGTAAGGCATTCACAAACAATTTAGGGAGAAACATACAGCTACTGCCATAAGAATTTTCCATTAATCAGTATATATCTCCACTTTAGCTCCGACAATTATATTTATCAGTAACAGTTGAGCTATTCATCGGTTAAACTTGTCACTGACGCAAACTGAATCAAACATCTAGAAAAAAAAAACAATTCTAAACACAGAAGTCTATTACAGAACCCAAAAAACACACACATGTTTTGAGGATGTGTGCAAATATTAGTATATGCTTTGGGAGTATAAATAAAAATAGCATCTAAACTGAGGTCCAGAACCTTAATAGTTAATATCAGAGAGGTATGAAATTGGTATCTGAGAAAAATGCTCCAATAAAATATGTGTACTCAGACCAGGCAACTCATCGGATCTTAGTACTTTTATAGGTTTGGGAGTATTCTGACCTCATCCAAAGTTAACCCACCAATTCGAGATGCACTACCACGGAATGAAAATTCAACAACCTCCTTCCCCAACCCATAAATCTCAAAAATTTGGGCTCCACAATAACTGAAACAGAGACCTCAGGCGTTAAAATTGGAAATAATCAGATACAGTGATAAGATCGAAAACTAAATAGATAGTTGAGAAATTGAACCTAGAGAATAACGAGATGCCCATCTTAGAGAGAACCTTAAGAAGACCAGTGTTAACAGCCTGCGGTAGCAATTCAAAGAATTTTAGGATGCCTTTCTTCCATTACTTATAAAGACACTGGCCGTGTTACAACATGGAGATATACACATGCAAGCAAGAGATCGAATGGCTTATCAAAATTTGTCAATGATTAGAAGTTTAGAAACATTAACATGTCTGACCTTGCGATAATTCTTTTGAGCCTGTTCCATAGTAACAGTTGGCATTTTTCCGTTTCTCATCATGTTCACGGTCTTGTTGCTCAGACGCCACTGTCTGCATGTCTCCAGTGCCAGGTGCGGGCATATAGCACTGAAATATAGTTATAGAGATAGAGCCAGTAACATTTTAATAGATGTGACATCCAGTTGAGAAAAGAACTCTCAAATCATTACTCAACTCAAATTAAGAATAAGAGCGTATTATAATTTAGAGATAAACTACGTAAGAATAAACATGAGCTTATGACAGAGAGTGCTAGCATTTGGCATAATACGTAAGAATTCCAAATGACTTGCTTTCGTATGAAAAGAAACAGGATGAAAGATTTAATGAAAAGGAAAAGTATAAACCTTGCTCCATATCCAATCAAACAGGCAAAGTGATGCGTACTAAAGCATTGAGCTGTATCTGCAATTATTGAAGCTGACATTCGAAGACCGTTCTCAATCAGATGTTGGTGAACAGCACCTACCGCCAACAACATTGGAATTGCAGGTCGAGTTGGTTCCTGAAAAAGGGACAGGCTGCTGGATTAGGAGTAGACATTAAAAAGTGAAATTACGAAATATATTAAAATAGGTAGAAAAGAAAACAGCACCCAAGTTCGGCCCTGATTCAGAATTCACAAGCAAAATGAGCTTCAATTTAAGGGAAAAATATCTAATAACTGGAGGAAACTGGAAAGCAGCAGAGCATCAAGAAAAATGAGAAATACAAATAGTAACAGCGAGCAATAGAACACCATTGTAAAAATGCCAACAATGCTAGATTATAGCAATTCATTAGCAAACAACCAGCAATGATGGAACTATTACGTTCACATTTTAACTTAACAAACAAGTATAACCATACATTTAGATATCGTAGATCTAAAATCACCATTGACCGCATACACTTGGAAATCTTTACGTACCGGATTATCAGATCTGTCTGAGAGAACAAGCACTTGTGAACCATTACGAACAGCTTCATCTGCAGCTTCGCAGAGTTTTAGAAGAGCCTTCTTCAAAGATCCTTCGATTCCTCTATGTATGTCAAAAAAGGTGGGCAAGACTTGAGATTTCAAATGTGGATCGCTGAGCAAACCTTCAAGCTCCCGTTCATTAAGTACAGGACCAGACAAAACAACCTACTCATGAAATCACAAGTCTGAATGAATATGAAATCTTGCAAAATCCAAATGTAAGCCAGCACAAAATCCAAAATTTAATCACTCTTACCTGTGAAACATTCTGAGGCCCAACCTCCAAAATATTCCCACGTTTTCCAATATTAACTTCAAGTGACATGACCAATCCTTCTCGAAGAGGGTCAATAGCTGGATTCGTAACCTGCAAGTAGAGCATGTGAAGAACCACAAAGGGAACCATTTCAACGACAGTTCAATGATTTACTAAGACAAAGCAAGTATTCAATTAAACTAGATCAGAAGCCACAAACAGTCCAAACTGTGCCTTTTCAATAGAAGAACAAACCTGAGCAAACCGCTGCTTGAAATAATCATATAGCATATGTGGCTTCTGAGACAATACTGCCACGGGAGTATCATCCCCCATGCAAAACGTCGGTTCTTTTCCCTGTGCAGCCATTGACTCAATTACCATTTGAACATCTTCGCTCGAGTAGCCAAACGCCCTAGTCCCTCAAAGTCAGAATAGCCAAAATTAGTGTCTTGATCAGAAAAAAAAAGCAATTGGTAGCTACAAAATGCAAAACCATTGAATGCTGCTGGTGAAAACTACTGATGAACTTTGTACTTTGACAAACATTTTTTTTTTTTTTACCCACACAAGAGATAGACGCCACGTATACAAGAATATTAATAACAGTTATGAAAAGTTACGGTACTTTGACTTTAGAAATCACCATATGATGCACATATTAGCATATGATGGAAGCACAGAACAGGGGAAACAGAAAGGATTGCTTACTGTTGGCGTTTTAAGGTGTCTTCAGTCTCCATGACTGCTGACGAAAGAAAATTAGAAGGCTTCAGAGTTCGCAGGTTTTCACTAACCCACTTTCCATATGGGTTATATGATGCAACCCGCTTCTTCACTTCTGTGTTCTCATATACCTGAAATTTCACATATTAACAATGGGAGACAACAGAAACAAAAATTATATATCAGTGTCTAAAAGAGAAAGATCGACCATGATCTGGTGCACCAACCTGTCCACTTTCTAAGTCAACAGATATCATCATGCCAGGTCCTAGACGACCCTTCATGGTGACTTTCGATTCATCCATTGGTAGAACTCCGACCTGTATAAAGGCATGACTTAGAAACTTTCTGATGCCAAGATATAAACACAATATGATACCAGACCCCATGTATACTCTAACGGTCTAACCTTATCTATCTTGATCTGCAAAGCATTAATTCGGTTTCTAAAGAAAACGCTTGATTGAGTGGATTTAAAACACTACTAGATTTCACACTAAATGATCACCAAGAAACTATTTAATACTGATCATCTATCTACAAAAACCAGTTCGCATAGCTATGTCAAGGAAGAAAAACGAAAGAAACTTCCAATGTGATTAAACGAATTGGTTTTCTGACCTGTCAGGACCAAAGCTTTAAGATTCAAGCATAAGCCCAATCATCTGCTGGCAAGCATTACCACCATGCTTAGATAAAGAACAAGTACATAGAGTAAAAGACAAAACGTACCTCAGAGGCTACATAGACAACATTATCACTTGTCCGCCAATATCTAGCAGGCCGAAGTCCATTGCGGTCGAGGCAAGCTCCAACAGTCTTTCCATCACTGAACAAACTCAAGGTGACGAAGTTTGAAATGTGAAAGCAGAAGAAAGAAATGCGACAGACTTGCTAGCTAAACTACCTACCACTTTGAATGACAAATTATCATCAGGGTCATTTGCCCGCCAGTTGTCCACAGTTGTGGACATTTTTAAAAGAAGAGCAGCAAATATTTGAGTGATCAAGACTTACAAGCCTCTGAGAACAGTTATGAGTACTCAATTTTCTTAGTTAAATAAATTTCGGAGGTATAAGGGCAACTGAAAGCTCAATCTTACTCACATGACTAAATTTTCAAGGTTGAGAAATCGTCAAGAAAATTACCTGAACAATATCAATGCAGGTCCATCCCAGGGCTCCATCTGGCCCTTGTAATAATCATAAAAGTCTACAGCCTACAGTTGGAAAGCAGATAAGAGAAGCACTTGCAAGTATCCATAAAGATTAAAAAAGCAAACACGAAGCAATACCTCAGGGTATTTAATCATTAAGGTCGGGTGATTTTTATATGCCTCTGGCACAAGAATCATTAAAGATTCCTCTGGAGTCCGGCCACTTCTTATCAAAAGCTGCACAACCTCACTAATATAAATACATTGAACTCTTGCAGCAGTAAAAACAAGTCTATAACCAAGTTTTTTTGGGGGGTCAACAGCCAGGGAAGTTTTTTATAAGAAGAATATCACTATATCTTTTTTGTTTTAGTTCCAAAAGCAAGAGACTCTTCTATGCTTCTTCTTTATTTCTCCAATAGTAGATACCACAAAGAGAATCACAACGGGAAAACAGAAGTTAGGAGGTTAGATGACTCTTACTTCCGCAGCACTATCAAGGTTAGAGGAGTCCGAAGCCTTTGGATTGCTAATTGGGCGAATATCATTTTCACGTCCATGCCAGACAGGTGATCTTAGAGATGCTTCTCGAGATGTCATCCAGTTTAGATTCCCCTGCAAAACTTTTTCGGTTTCAGTGAGAGGTCCTAGCTTAGTCTTGATCCAATAAACCTAGCGACCAGGAGAGAAGCATAACCTGTATGGTATTGATCTCCCCATTGTGTCCAAGAAACCTCATTGGCTGAGCAAGAGGCCATCTGGGACTAGTATTTGTGCTAAATCTTCGTTGATAGATGGCGAAAGCAGATTTATAAAGATCATTTTGAAGGTCGGGGTAAAATATCCCAAGAACTTCTGAGCGAAGCATTCCCTTGTAAACAATGGTCTGGTTGGACAAGGAGCTGAAGTAGAGCTCAGAGGCCCAACTTTCAGAAGCAACTGCTCTTTCAATCAGCTTCCTGCAAATGTAAAGCTCTCGTTCAACGTCGTCTACTTTATCTTCTTTGACAATTCTAACAAAGACCTGTTCCGTTTTTGGCATCGTCTTCTTTGCATAATGACCGACAATGGACGGTTCTACAGGAACATCCCTCCATCCAAGCACCTCCAGGCCCTCTTTCTCAAAAATACTTGTAACCACTGAAGAGATATTTCAAACATGATTTAGCGAGGAAGATATCACATGTTATAAATAAAAGGAAAAAAAATAATAACTTGGAGTGGATACCAGAGCTGCAATCCACAATCAATCAATACGCATAAAACTATTCTAGGTTCACCTTTCTTGGCTTCTTTCCTAATGTTTTCATCTCGCGGTAGGAACAGCATTCCAACACCCGTATGAAGCTTATCAAAAGAAGCGATTCCTTGCTTCTCAGCCCATTCGTTGAATAGATCCCAAGGGATGGAAGTCATCAAACCAGAACCATCACCAGAAGCATTATCAGCACCGCAACCTCCCCTGTGTTCCATACAACCAAGTGCTATCAGAGCATCATTTACAATTTTATGTGTAGCCTTGTTCTCCAAGTTGGCGATGAACCCAACCCCACATGCTCCCCTTTCTGAAACTATGTCTTCTAAGTACGCCACCTGCGACGATGCAATGCAAACAATTAAACCTTTTGCAAGTCAAATGAACAGTCAAATGAACCGTCAAACGTATTGCACTTGAAATTTAAAGTTGAAACTCAACCAAAGTTAAGTTTACCCCAAATACACCAGAACTTAAAAGTGCAAAAGTCAAAACCAAAACCTAGATCAACAGCAGATGAATATGCGAGCTTCTATCTTCCAACTTAACAATGATCGCAGAGAACCACGCTTACCTCGGGTTTCAGATGAGATAAAGAAGCCGACGCATCACCGGCGGTCCGGTCAAAATTCAGGATCGCTTTTGCCGATAATGGAGACCTTAGCGAGGACTTCAGCAGTGGACTGTAGCCGCGGAGCCCGGAGAGTTCATTACGCCGTTTGGTTCCCTTGGAAATACAGCAGGATCCGACGAAGTCGACAGAGAAGATAGTCTTAGTAGAACTTAATTTCGCGGAGGAGAGGAGCCGAGAAACGGAAGATGAACCTCCGGCGGCGCCCGGAGATTGTAGCGCCATGGAATGAAGCTCCTAAGAACGAGAACGAAGCGTGGACTGAAAACGCCGAGGGAGAGAAAGCGATCGATCGGATTTCGAACTTTCTCTCTCCGACTGTTGCCGCTATTTTCAAAAAAGTCAAAATGGAAGCAGAGATTTATTCCCTGCGACGGAGCGTACAGTGCACCGGAATCGCAGAGAAAATCCAGCCGCTGGTGTTGTTCGGATAATGGCACGAGCTAAGAAAAAAAGCTGAGTGATCAGTGAGCACGACTACGCAGGACTCTAATCGCCGTCGCCTTTTTGTTGTTGCTGTTGCTGTAAAGGTGATGATTAAAAGCTTAATGTCTTGAAACGCGATCGCGTCTTTAAGATCTAGCGGTGCGTTTGGTGACGCATGTGTCTTTAGAGGTACAAGAACAATTGAATTGAATGAATATACGTAATCATTAAATGGGACGTGCTTTGTTTTCAATTGAAGAA
>JAHZTW010000001.1:35690859-35777869 GCA_020283515.1 Alliaria petiolata
GGGGGGGGGGGGGGGGGTGGGGGGAATTGAAAAATACTTTATGATACAACTTTTAAAAAATACTATTATGTTCATTTAAAAAAATACTATTTTTATAAACGTTTATAAGAACTTAAAATTATAAGGGTTTATAAAACATGTTATAAACTTTATAAAATCTTATAATATTTGTTTTAAACTTTATAAAATCTTCTAATATTTGTTTTAAAATATGTTTTATAAAAATCTTTATAAATTTAAATTTTTATAAACAATATTTTATAAACGTTTATAAAAATGGTGTTTTTTGAAAATTTACAAAACAGTGTTACTTTTAAAAAGTGATATTATAAAATAGGTGTTTTTTTAAAAAAAAAATCCTATTTTAAAGTATTTTTTGTTTTTACTTAAGTATTTTACCGGTGTAAAAATATCATTCAGTTGATTTATTTATTAGTTATTTTACATTTTCAAAATATTCTTTTAAAATTTTTGAATTTTTATAATTTACTTAAAATATTTTTGAATATAAATATTTGTAATACATAATATGACATGTTGTATTTATGTTTACAAAATATTTTTATAATTTAATGAATGATATTTCATGTGGATGTTTGCAAATCTATTTGATCTTTCATTTGCTTTGCTTTGCTTTGATCAGTTTATGATCTAAAATCCATCGTGTTCTTGCTTCAAAAATGATCCCAAGATACCATTAATTTAAGTTAATAAAAACTTATATATAAGGAAATAGAACTTGGAAGACTTATACCTCATAAGCTTTTTGTAATTGCTCAACACTTGGCACCTTAAGTTGGGTACCTCCAAGTCTTTTATTAATTTCTCTGTCAACACATAGATATAATCACATCACATATAATATCATACGATTCATGAAGCATAGTCATAATATCCTGATGCCGACTAATTTACATGATGGTGATACATAAAATAAAAACAAAACAAAAAAACAATCAGAAGGAAAAAAAATTACTCGACAGCTTCAGCCACAATGCGGTAGAAGTCGCCGAAAGACCATTCTTGATCGTCATTTTTGTCTTCAAGGCGTTTGCGGTAGCAATTTTCTGCCATAGCTTCCAAGTCTTTCCCGTTTACATCTCCATTCCCTTTTGCTGCGTTCCATTATTAAGTAAATCCAAAAACAAAAACAAAAAACCATCAAATACGCTATATTTCATTAATGGAAGATATATATATATATATATGAACATTAAATAAGGCTTGTGAGTTGTGACATTGGGGGAGAAAAAGAAAGGACGAACCGGTATTGAGGGCTTGACCCATATTGTGATAACTTCTTCTTTTGATTTCTGTGATAACTTCTTCTTTCTTTGCTTATGTTTCTTATTGTAACAAATTTGAAGGATAATATTGAGAGATAAATGTTGGAGACGTGACTTGTGACTTGTGAGGTGGGCTCAGTATCTTGGCGTTTCCTGATCGATAAGCCACGTACCGGAAACGTGACAAATGAACATAAGAATCGCGAGGAAAAAAAAGTGAGAGTTAATTTCGTTTTTATATTATAAAATAATGGTTTTGTTTATATTGTTCACAGTTTAATATTAGTTAAGACTTAAAACCACTGTATTTTTTTCTCAAAATTAACTGGTCACTGTATTCTAAGATACAAACCTTGGCTTTTAATAAATAGCATATGGTGAGGATATGATTTTTGGAAGCCAAATTGTAGTAGTGATTGAAATTTTGATGATATATTATTTTGTTTTTGAACCCATATACAGTAAAGGGAGAGCTTCTCCTGTTTTGCGGGGGAAAAAAAAAATGCATTTGCGTCAAAAAGGATAAATTATTAAATGAAATGATCATATGAAGCTTTGACACTTGGAGAAAACCACATGACAACAGCACATAGAGATAAGTAGATAACGTATTTCTATGTTCACTGACAACGATTACATTTACACCACATTCCCTCGTCGACTTCGCGTCACTCAAATCTTCTTTTTAATCTTAATTTTTGGACTCTTTTGAGACATTAAGATTCAGAACAACGAATGAGTTTTAAGTAAGAACTAAGCATAAGAATCCAGCAACATTCATGATGTTTGCCTTTACAACAACAAAAAGAAAAAACATTCATGATGATTGTATTACTCATCAATCCTATACTATGCTGCTTTGTTTTCAACATTTAAATCTTAATATTGTAGAAAACCGGATTAACGTCAGCAAGAAATGAAATAATTTTCGATATCAAATATTACCCAAAAAAACCCAGTCCCAATGGTATAGTAATTAATGTTCATGTGTATTTGACAAGAGTATTAGAACATTTAACACATTAAAATTAATGTCTTTTAAATTTTTATGTAATACAAATTAGGAATAGAGGCATAAATCCCAGACGCGCTAAACGCGATTTTGCAAACGCGTGTAGATGGTGATCCTTATTCCTTGCGATGGCAGCACGTACCTCCGGATGGATGAAAGAGACCGAACCACCACAACTCAACACTTGTCATCGATCAGAAGTCTTAAACATTGCTTCTCAACTCTTCTGATCTCTTTGTCTAAATCTCCATCGTCGACGCCACGTCACCATTTTCCCGCCTTATAACTAGGCAAGCAACCCGTAGAGAGAGGAGAGAGGAGAGAGGGAGAGCAATCATATCAATTATTATCATAAAAGTAAAATGTCTTATCCGTCATTAGCCACCTCTCCCTCTCTGCAAACTTCTCGAATCCACTCTGTGTAATAACAAAACAACAAAAAAACCAATCAAGGAGATTGATTTTGTTTCCTTTTCGTGTGAGATTTTTTTATCCTGTAGGGTTTCTTTTTTTCTTTTTGATACTCGCTAGATCGATTGTTAGTAGGGTTCTGTTCCAAAAAAAATGGAGGAGAAGAATAAGGACAAGGAGAGAAACCCCGAGTTTACGTTCGAAGACGATGAAGAGAACGAAGATCTAGAAGATAGCAGTAAGTACGAGAACGACAGTGGCACTGATGATCAAAGCGATGTCGGAGATCTTCCTGGTGACGACGACAACGATGATACTTTCATTTCCCAGGTTCAATGGCCTCAAAGCTTTAGGTAACTCTAACATTTTCCTTTGAAAAGCTCGGATCTTTCCCCTCTGGAATCTTTACACATGTGATGATAATCTGTGGCGGTCTCGGAGATTTGAAGAGAGATTTTGTAATGAAACAGAGAACTTTTATGATTCTGATTGTTTCTTCTTTGTTTCAATCAGGGAAACAACTGATTCTTATACGATTGCTGCATCGCCAATCTTCGGGTCTCTCAAGAGTAATCCGAGTTTCTATAGACAGAGCAGAAGTAATCTAGATGTTGAGTCAAAAGCGCCTCTGCTCCCCGAGAGGAATGAAGAATCCGACAAAGCCTCGGTTACACAATCAGTTTGGTCTCATAAAGGCTCATTTGCTGAAGAGTTGCCCATTGGAGGCTATGGATGCAGCTTCACTCAAACCATTTTCAATGGTAACTAAAAGAAAAGATTATGGATTATATGACTATATGATACTTGGCCGCCTGATTAAGAAACATGTGTAACTTCTTGAAACTCTATATTTGGTTACAGCGATTAATGTAATGGCTGGAGTTGGGCTTCTCTCAACACCTTACACAGTGAAAGAAGCTGGTTGGGCAAGTATGGTGATTCTTGTCTTATTTGCGGTTATATGTTGTTACACCGCTACTTTAATGAAAGATTGTTTCGAGAACAAAACCGGCATTATCACTTATCCTGATATCGGAGAGGCAGCTTTTGGGAAATACGGTCGTATTCTTATCTGTGTAAGTCACTTTCCTAACTTCATCCAAAAAATGGTTTCATAGATTTTTTTTACCTTCCTTTTGATTATTTTTTAGCGCCTTGGATCACTTGTTCTGTTTTCATTAGCTTTGCATCTATAGAATCAGAATTTCTTATGGTTTCTGCAATGTTTTGTTTCTGTATGTAGGTGCTTCTGTACACGGAACTTTATGTAAGTGAATGTTTTTTGTTACCTGTTTTAAAAAAACCCATGGATCTTGGACCGATCTAAAGCTTGTCTCTGTCTGCACAATGTGAACTTACTGGAATCTTTGTCCACTATTTGTAGTCATATTGTGTGGAATTCATCATTTTGGAAGGGGATAACCTTACCGGGCTTTTCCCTGGTACTTCCGTGGATTGGCTCGGGATCCGTCTTGACTCTAAACATTTATTTGGAATCTTAACTGCTCTCATCGTTCTTCCAACTGTTTGGTTGAAAGATCTTCGAATCATCTCCTACCTCTCAGGTACAACCAACTGCTTTTTTTTTTTTTTTTAATATATACTACTATTGATTCCTTTAGCCAAGAATCTTGAACCAGCTTCTTTGATTCCACAGCTGGTGGAGTTATTGCAACTGTTTTGATAGCAGTAAGCACGTTCTTCCTCGGGACAACGGGCGGGATCGGGTTTCATCACACCGGTCATGCTGTGAAATGGAACGGGATACCGTTTGCAATTGGTATCTACGGATTTTGCTACTCGGGCCACTCTGTGTTCCCAAATATATACCAATCCATGGCTGATAAAACCAAATTCAACAAAGCAGTTATCACATGGTAACACAGAGATAACTTCACTCTTGTATAAGTTATTGATGTGTTGATCCAATTCAACAGAGTTTTTTTTGTTTTTTTTTTTCTTGGCAACGTTGCAGTTTCTTTTTATGTGTTTTGATATATGGAGGAGTTGCAATCATGGGTTATCTCATGTTTGGTGAAGCCACCTTGTCTCAGATTACACTAAACATGCCAAAGAACCTGTTTTTTTCGAAAGTGGCGCAATGGACAACGGTTAGAAAAGAAACCGGTTTTTTTTTTCCCTCTCCATCATCTTTCGATGTTCTATTTGACACTAAAACTCCATCTTGGTTCTGTTTGATCTTCTCTCTATTTTCAGGTTGTGAATCCGTTTACAAAATACGCTCTCCTGATGAATCCACTTGCAAGGAGTATAGAAGAACTATTACCCGAAAGAATCTCAGAGAACATATGGTGCTTTCTTCTTCTAAGAACAGCACTCGTCGCTTCTTCTGTTTGTTCTGCTTTCCTTATCCCATTTTTTGGTAAGAACGTTAAGCTTAGCAAGAGTTGAGAACTCACCTGTCGTTTTTTTTATCGGTTTGCTGCTTGATGGTCTCAAGACTCATTACTGTTTTGTTGCAAATTGGCTATTTTCCACACAGGTCTTGTGATGGCTCTGATAGGATCTCTTCTCAGTATACTCGTGGTTAGTATTCATCGTCTCTCCTCTCACACGTTGAATTCTTTTCAAGACGCGACACACATATTCTTGGATCAAAACTCAAAAAGTCTTTTACATATAATTTGTATGTGTGTTTCAGGCAATAGTAATGCCAGCTCTATGCTTCATAAGGATAATGGGTAACAAAGCAACAAGAACACAGGTATATATATAGATTAAGCGTTTTTAGTCTCCTCTTCTCAGTTTCTTGAAAGCAATTTTCAGATGATGAGTTTCTGTGTTTGGATTTAACAAATAAACACTGACTTGTGTTGTGTTGTGTGATACAGATGATCCTGAGTTCGATAATAGTGGCGATTGGGTTGGTGAGTGGGGCCTTGGGGACATACTCTTCGGTTGCAAAGATCATTAGGAACTATTAATGAAGAAGCTCCATGACAAAGCCCCTCCATTAGTCTCTCCTTTTCTTTGAGTTTAATGTTTTTTTGTTGAAGATAATTTGGAATTTAAAGTAATAAAATTAGTGAAAGGTTTTGCTTTCATCAAAGTTGTCATGTTTGCTTTTGTAATTTTGTGCGTTTCTTCATTTTTCTGAGCATCTTTCTCCAGTTTTAGATTTGGGTGCAATGCGCATACCTTTGATCCAGTTATAAGTGAATCTTTTTGGCGGAAAAAGGTTGTTAGCAGATTCCGTTAGAAAAAAAATGTCCATTTTTAATTCGCGGAATATTGGGCCTTCGCTTGTTATTAAACCTGTAGGCCCTATACACGTTGCTTCAAGAAAAAATACTATAAAACCACCTAAACAAGTTTTATTTTCGAGAAAAACAAGTTTATCTTTGGAACTATCATAATTTAAAAATATTCTAAAACTTAAGAAAATTATATTCTTTCTAAACTCAAATATTCGGGTACTTTTTGAGATATTAAAACTTTTGTGGTATTTTTGAAAATATTGTAATCGTAAATTTCATTTAAATGGTGTATGATGTTTATTTTTTGATCGATGTTATTTTATTTTTATTTAAATACAATACAGATATCATTTAGAACCAAGTAACCTCAAAAAATAAAAATAAACGACTAAGTATTGTTTCTGGTTATGCGAAGAAAATCATTTTATAAATTAAAACTAAAGAGTATTTAGCCAATTTAAATTAGTAAATCTGAAGTGTACATAAGTAAAACAATTTTGTGGTTTTGTTTTGAATGTCATCTCGGCAATAAAATCTCATTAGTTTTTGTGAATCATTTACATATTAGGTGTTGTGCCATGTTAAAATGCTATATTAGGAAATAATATTTTTCCTTTTAAGTATCAAATAAATTATTAATTTTTCATATTATGGTTGAAGATTTCTAACATTCAATTGGTTCGGTTCAGATTTTGTATTCCTTTAAAAAAATTAATGTATATTTTCCAATAATGTAATTACTTACGGAAGAAATGTCATTTATTTCTTAGCCGTACAGGGAGAGAAAGAGAAACAACAAGCGTCAGTCACGGTCAGCTTTCTTATCCTCCTCGGCTCTTCGTTTCCCTGACCGACAAAACCGTACGCGACAAGCTGATCTCCATCCACTCTTTGGGGGAAACAATCGATACGATAAGCTCTCTATGCTTTGTTTTCTACATCTTATCGCTGCAAATTTAATTATCTTATATCTAAACTTTTTGTTGAAAGAAATTTTATATTACAAAATTCATATTTTTAAAAAAACGGCTGGCGAATATGACGTTGACACGTATTTTTTGTTTACAAGACCTATTTTTCAAACAATTGGCCGTGCGAAACCAAGCGTCAAGACACACTAATCATCTTTTTTTTTTTTGTCAAAAGATATATAAGACGGTTCCAAGTGGATGCTACATCTTTTGTTTATAAATAAAAATTGGCTATCTCCATAGTCCATACATCTTTTTATTTTTGTTTGCTGATATTATACATATACTCAAGAAGCGAATTCATAGCTCACATCGTCCAAACTGAAATATAATTTTCACCTTGACTGTAATGTATTCAGACAATGAACATAGAGAACAAAACTCTTGCTTTGGTTCCTCGTACGAACAAGCTAATGTCTTATTTTTTTCGTCAAAACAATCTAATATGTCTAAAATTCATCAATATCACACATTTTGTTTAGTGATCAATTGAGAAAAATAACATTTATTTGTGTTTGTATTTTTAAAATATAAACTTTCACCGTGTGGAGTCAGGTTATATAACCTTAATCAGCTTTATAAAACAACTCAATAAATTATACAACTTTTTTTTTTATTGCATAGTTCTATTATATGGAGATGAGGTCATCCGAAAAAAACTTCCAAAATCCAAAGAAGAAAAGGGAAACATCATACATGTACCCAAATGTTCTACTAAATTCCATAATGACATGAAAGCTTTATTTGTGTTTTTTTTTTCCCCATTTCTGATCATTTTCTACATCGGGGATCAAACTGATTACATAACTATTTATTTATTACCACAAAACAGAAAACTTGATATGTCATATCTTTCAATAATGAAAAATTTAATAGGTTACCTTAGGTTATTAAATATATACATAGATCGACCCACCTAATAAGTTTTGATAATTTTAAAACAAACAAACAAATGCAAGATGACTTCATTGAAATGAACATGATTTGGATAAACACCCAAAAAAAAAAAAAAAAAAAACATGATTTAGATACGCAAATAATTCGCCACAAAAAAAAACTATATATATATATGGAATATATATCGATATGAGGTTTCGATTTAACCCTAAAACTATAACATGGTTTCTTCTTCTGATCGGTGTTGCATTTTAAAAAAAAACAAATATAAGATTTTCAGAGAGAACCAATGCTTCCTAAAGCATTCACATTGTAAAACCCAGACGAGAAAAACCCAGACAGACCTGCCGACATTTGAGGAGCATTAAACACTTCCTCATCCAACGGTGAATAATACTCGAGGATTCCTTCATCCAACGGCGCAGGATTCATCTCCTCCCGGTGGGGATCTGCGGCGGCGAAAGTGGTGGTTTCCGGAGGTAGATCGGCGGCGTCTTGACCGGTGAGTTCTTGAACGAGCTCTCTGAACTTAGAAGCGCAAGTCTCCACTCTCATCGGATTTGATATGTATCGGACTTTGATGGGTTTGTTACTGTCCGTCGTCGTCGTCTTCCTCTTCTGCTTCGGTGATTTCCTCGTCGGAGACAATGATGACTTTCTCTGGTTTAAGCTTGTGATCAACGTCGATGATGACTCCATCTTCTTGATTCCTTGTAAAATAACAAAAAGAGAAAACGAAAATCCAGATGTGAGCTCTCTTGTTTTAGCCCATTTTTTAAATATATATATATAAAAACCTCTAAAGCTTTTTTTAGGAAGGAGAGTGGAAATTAAAATATTTAATGGGAAGGGAAGCAAACAAAAATTTAATGAGTCCTCGGCTGCTGTAAGCCGACGGCGCGTGTATATTCACACTTTCTTCACCGTTGTTTTATCTTATAATTTATAGTATAGAATTAATACTTTCTCTGTTTTTTTATTTGATGTTTTAGGATTATACACACAGATTAATAAAACTTGTATAATACTTATTATAATCTTGTTTTTTATTATAATGAAATTACAAAGAAAAAAGGTATCAATACACTAAAATTAAAATGTACTACTAGTATTTAACCTTATAATTTATTAAGTATTAATTAAATAAAATATTAAGGAAACTAAATTTCAGTTAACTGATTAATTGGTTAGGGGTAAGTTTTCATCGAAAGTGATAGAAAATTTGTTTTAACATTGAGAATAATTAACTGTTTTACATCCCCCAAAAAAATACAAGTATCAATGTTTCAGGAGGAAAATAGTTTAACTCAAATCATTCACATGGTTTTTTCTTAAAAGTATCTCGATCGTGTTGTGAACGTGCCATTACAATCGCGTGATGAAAAAAATGAGAATAAAGTTAAACTTAAAGCCGCCGTCGGCTAATTACCATCAGGGCATCCACAGAAGCGACACGTCAATATCGGTGTGATGTAGACACATAGACGCCATGACGTCACTTGGACCCGACGATGATGATCTCACCAACTTAATTATAACTGAACGTAAAGACTAAAGACAAACTACACAAATATGGAAGAAAAATAAGGAAAAACAAATTTAACCTTAGCGGGAAGTCCATGGAAGGACTCCATAATGTTGATACTTAACCATCATGCATTAACCCAAATATGATCCCAAGGCAAAATGACTTAGCCGACAAATTCGAACCATAGATACTTATCTTTATGTACGTGTCTTTTATGTTCGGTGTGTTTTGCACGTTCTATATTAACGTATCTGTTTACGTTCGTTTCGTCTACTGTGTTACCAATTAGAGTCAAAATTTGAACCCATCAATTAACATCCTTGAAATTAGTAATATATGATTCGTGCTTTACTCTAGAGTACACTGATCCAATAACATTTTTTGACAATAATCTTCGGACAAGAAAGAATGACAAGACCATCCAAACGAGATGGTGTGTAATAATGTCACTGGTTGGAAATTAATGGGTTTACTAGATACTTATTAGTATAAATGTTTCATATGCTATACATACCTTGCAAAAAAATCTCATATCTAAATTTTTAAGACACGCCGAAAGTTTAGTTGAAATGTAGATTTATAGAGAAAACTAAAATGATAAAAGCGTCTTCATATGATTGATATGTATACAACTTACTGACTTTCGTATTTAGAATTTTACGTATGAAGAATGAAAAGTTTAATGAGAGTCAATTCAATTGTTGAGCATGGAATATCAAATATATAGTGTCTACTGTCTAGCTCTCTGCTCCAAATTCAAGTATGACTTTGTAGATAATGGATATAACCCGTGATTTAGTTTAGTGGATTTCAGTTGAGTTTTTGAAGGAAAAAGTGTCGAATATATCTATTGAATAGAGTTTATAATCGAGTTCAAATCGGCTATTATTGATTTTTCGTTAATTTTTTAGCGATTTAAAAAAAATTAAAAATTATATTTATTAAAATCCCAATCGGCCATTGGAAAACTACAACAGCAGTGAATCAAAAAATAAAAGATCGGCTAAGAATAAAAATCTACTGGAAACAACTTGAAAGCCACTAAATAGAACAAATCTAAAGAGGGAAAGGAAATCTAACTAGTGGACCAAAATACTAAAAAAAAAAAAAAATTGCTAGAACTTTTTTTATATATTAATTAACATATGCGTAGATTGTCAAACGTTTTTTTTTTCCAACAAATTGTCAAATGTTAATCTCGAATAGTAGTAGTGTATGATTAGAAAACTAACAATTTTTATTACTAAAAAAAACTTATATAATTTGGAAATAATTGAGAGAAATGAAGGCGAAGGGGGTCCACGTGGACAAGTGGGAAAATGGAGGGTAGCACTGGTCAGTCCTAATTAAAAGGTCTCTTAAAATCAGTCTAATATTAGTGCGGGCCCTCTAAACTCCCTTCCCATAAGTGCAACTCCTAATTATAATTTCCTTTAAATATTTTTTTTTATTCATAAAGACTATGAGGTTTCAGTTTCAACGTGTAGTCTAAGCGGGTCTTAAGAGAATATAAATATTGTGTATCGGTTCACTAATCAAAAGAAAGTTGTCAAAAAAGCTTCGAGAATTTTTAAAAATTTCCATATGTTCGGTTTAGTTTTAAAATTTATTTTATGTATATAATAAGCTTTATAGATCTTTAAAAAAGAAGTCAACTAGTCAAGTCACGAGAACGTACATAGTAGGCAGAGCCAGTCTTGAGTTTTGAGAGGCCGCAAGCTCGGAAAAAAAAAGGCTGTTTCATATATTTTATAATAATATATTAAACTTAAGAAATAAATCATGAATGTCTTAAACAAAAGGCATAAAACAATTTAAAACACTAAAAATTAATATATTATTTTTGAAATATTATTCTCCTTGCATTCCTATCCGCAAACTCATTCATCAAGCTTGTAAAGTCAAGTTTTTCAGTCATTCTCCTTTCAATTGACAATATCGACAATCCAGTCAGTCTCTCTTGTGACATAGTCGACCGTAGATAAGACTTTATGAGTTTCAACTTTGAAAAACTTCGTTCTGCAGAGGCAACTGAAACTGGAATCGTCATCATTATGCGATATGCAGTCAATGTATTTGGATAACAGCTTTCCATCTTTTTCAGATAACCCAACATCTCGACTACCTTCTTAATCTCTTTTGGTAAAGCTCCTTTTAAAAGCTTTAACTCCAAAAATAAATCATTACCATCAAGATCAGAATCATTACCATGTTTCAGAAAAACTTCAAGGTTCACACAAGAAGCCATTAACTTGTCATCGTTTGCTAACTTCAGCTTCCTCAAGTCAAATAAAAAGCCAAAAGTTCTTTCATAACTTTGAAATTGATCAAACCTTGTCTCAAGAGAAACCAAACCTTGATCCATGATTTTGATGAAGTAGTTGATTCTGAAATTTTCTTCCGCTGTTAATATCACATCTTCTCCATTTTCTTCAGGCTCTTCATCATGATATCGTTTCCTTTTACTGAGACGTTTTGCTTTCACGGAAAATACGGGATCAACTTCCATCTCAATAGCAATCCGTTCAGCTTCTGCTTTTGCTGGGTGAAAACCTGTCTCTCTATAGTTTTTAAAAAATGCAACTAGTCCTCCTAGTTGAGCAATAGCAATATCAATATCCATATCTTCTGACTGCAGAATCTTGCTTACTTTGTTAACAACAAACAAAAGTTCATACCAAATAATCATTCCAAACAAAAACTCAAAACTCCCAATTCCATGGATTTCACTCATTGCAAGAGACTCAGCATCGCTTCTTGTTTTCGGATTATCACTGCATTCTGCCAAATAAAACAAAGCTTCTCGTATCTTAGGAGCTTGAAATCGTATTGCTTTAACGCTTTTGATGCGGCTCTCCCAACGAGTTTGTGATAATGGCTTAACTGTAATACCATCCACAATCTCTCTGAAAACTTCACAATTGTTTGTAGAAGAAGAAAACAAACAATAGATACGCTGAACAATTCCAAAAAACGATACTGCTATCGTCGACGAGGAAGCGATATCTGAAAGTACAAGATTCAAACTATGACAACCACATGGTGTGTAAGCCGCCCTTGGATTAATTTCAAGCAATCTCTTTTGTACTCCTTTATGTTTTCCTTTCATATTTGACCCATTATCATAACCTTGACCTCTAATGTTATCAATACTCAACCCAAGATTAAGCAGTACATCCTGAAGGGTGTCAAAAAGCCCTTCTCCGGTTTTGACTTTGACTTCTAAGAATGACAAAAAAAATTCTTCAATCTTTGGTGAGGTCTCAGATATATCCACGCATCGGATAACTAGGGACATCTGTTCCCGGTGACTGATATCAGGAGTAGTATCAAGAATAACTGAAAAATACTTTGCAGATCGAATCTTCTCTAAGATCATTTTTTTTACCTCATTCCCAAGCATCTCTATCAACTCATTCTGAATTCTATGACTCATATAATGATAATGAGTTTCACGTTTCTCAATTCGTCTCATGTGTTCTATCATCACTGGATCAAAATCTGCAAATACCTCAATCATGCCCAAAAAATTCCCATTACCATCCACATGAACCTTATCACTACTTCCCCGAAACGCTATATTCTTTTTGGCAAGACCTTTTACCAATGCAATTATCCTCAACAACACATCTCTCCAATGTCTTTTCTCTTTGTAAATTTCTTCTTGAATATGCTTGTCAATAGTCTGATTCGTCTTCAGTCTCACTTCTAATTCCATCCAGCGAGTCATGCATATAATATGAGTATGACTTTTTTCATGTTCCTTGAGCATTTGTGAAATATTTCTCCAATCATTGTATCCATTAGTTGCCAACTGGTAACAAATTCTGTCTTCAGAGAATAACTTACAGCCAAAACAAAAGATCTTATCTTTTATTTTTGAGTAAACTAGCCATCGTCTATCTTGCTTTTCTCCATTCTTTATTCGTCTTGTATAAGATGAATGAGAAAAGCATCTGCCAATACCATCTCTTGGAAAATGATAATCAACCGAAAGCCTTGCCATTGGACCCTGTTCAACGAGAAAATCTCTCAATCTGTTGTCAACTTTTCCCCAATTTCCAGGATCATTGATATCCCCATCTAATAGATATTCCTTAACATCAAATGTTTTATCCTCTTCATTCTCATTCTCATTCGCAGCAGCTTCGTCCTCGTTCTGATTCTCATTCGCAGCTTCGTCCTCGTTCTGATTCTCATTCTCATTCGCATTGTTGTCATTGTTCTCGTTCCCGATCTCATTCTCATTTTGATTCCTTTCACACCTATCGATCTCCTTATCTTCTAAAATCTCATCAGTTTTAGGAGTTTCAGATATAGTTACAAACTTCAACATCGAACCAGCTATAGAGTTTGTCAATTTATCGCGTCTTTTCTTGTTCCTTATTTTTTCTGCACCGCCCATCACGTTTCTTATTCGTTTCGAAGACATGTTGGTGACTGCAAGTGTGCAAAGTCTGCAATTAAAGAAACAAACAAAACTAAACGTGAGTGAGATATAGATTAGTGAATCAATCTTTTGGGAATTGGAATTTCAGTGGTTATAGAATCTAGATAATAAATTACTACTATATAAATTTTATTATTCTAATCTAATAAGTCAAAACTAAGAATCTCTGCAAATTCAATACATACAGACCTGAATACATACAATATATATAATGAGAAAGAGAAGTTAGGTTTATATAGAGTGAGAATCGACGCACCAGCCACCAGGAGGAAGAAGGAAAAGAAGACTCAGAGTCAGAGTAGAGAAGAAGAAGCCGGTGATATTGGGGATGTTTTTTTCCAAGGCCGACGAAGGTTATTAGGTTTTAGTTAGGATTTATTACTAATTGTAGTGTTTTTGTTTTTTAGATGTATAATAATAATTTTAATTTTATTTGGTTTATTGGGGAAGAAAAAAAAAAGATAACCGGGGTTCGAACTTATGAGGTTTTGGTAAATATAAGAGAGACTTACCACTAGCCTAAAGAGATATTTATAAATTTGGGGACCGAAAATAATTTATATAAATGAGGGCCGCAAGTCCATGCTTGCTCAGCTTGGACTCAGGGCCGGGCCTGATAGTAGGGAGTCTTTTAGATTCTCATGACAAATAGATATATCCATTATCCAGTAAAATACTCGATGTCATGACAAATAAGATATACAGTCATAATAAGATCATGAGAACGTACATGGAGAGCCTTTTAGCTCGATGTCCATAAAAGTGAGAAAAAAATCTCGTCGATCACGGGAGATTTGTCATTTTCCCATAAAATACCTCAGCTTGGTTTTATTTATTTTATATTCAGGGTTAATATTATTGTCTCAACGTCGTCACACGAGGTCAAAAAAATCCAAAACACAGTTTTCGCAAAAGCAAAATCTTTTCAGACTCGAAAGATATTTTTACCAGATAAAAAAATTCTTGAAAATCAAGAACTTGTCGGCGGACACCTTTGCTCATCTCTAGTTAACGACCGACAATGTTGATGGCGATGAGATATTAGTTTGGGCATGATTACAGGAACTGCAATAATTCCATAGCCGAAGAATTTGGTGAAATAAAAAATTTGGAAACAACGAAAAAGTAAATGGAAACAAATGAGTAAAAAACGCAGTCGTGGTTGCATCATAAGGAGAGCACGTGTGTTGACTTTGAAGTAAACGGATCGAAACGACTTCTTCTGATATTTATCTATATGTGTATCTGTGACTTATTGTCCACGAAGATGTCCATTACACATTATCCTCCAACCACTTAGACTATGATGGGTGTGTGTTACAATGTGTGCATATCATAGAGTAAAAAGAGGGGAGATACAAATGAATAGTGACGATTGTAAAATTATAAACGAGAAGATAAACTTTTTCTGATGTATTTTTTTTTTTTGAAAGATAAAAAAATATTATTGTAGAATATAGTAAGCACGCTGAATTCATATATATATATATAGGATCTGCAATCTGGATCTTACTATATTGCTTTCATGAAAATTAAGAATAATTTTTTTAAAAAAATTAAGAATAAATAGTACTTATATAATATTCGAGAAAGTAAAACAACTGTTTACAAAGAAATTCACGAAATTATTTTTAAATTGACTTGAAAGACTTATATTTATAATCTCAATTTTGTAAATATTTACAAAAATGTCGTTCAAATAATTAATATTTTGTTGTCATATCATTGTAAAAATTATTTCGTGAATTTCTTTGTAAACAGTTGTAACAGTTCATTGTTACGTTTAAAGTCATAAACTGATCTTTATCTTTTCTTTTTTTTGTCAACAAACTGATCTTTATCTATATGTTGTTTTTATTTATTTATTTGTGAATTTAATTTCTCAAAACAATTAATTAACTTAACTATAAATTTAAAAACATTAGATCCATAACAAGTATCTTACAAACTAATAAAAGCCTGATTATGTTTATGTTTGTTGATTGAATAAGAGAAAAGCCGTCGGAAAAAAAGGAATAAGAGAAAAGCCCATTGAACCAAATTATAAAAGCAACGCTTGCAAGTTTACACAAGTTACCTCTAAAAGCAACTTCCAAATCCGTATTTAAAAGAAAACAAATTAAGAGAAGCCCACTGGACCAAACTCCAAAAGCTACGCTTACAACTTTACAAGTCACACAACCTTCTTCATCAACGATTCTCCAAAATCCACATTCTAAGAAGTGTCTGAATGATGATGGAACTGGCTGGTTTGCGTAAAGAAACCAAACCGAATGAATATGCCTTGATTTGGAATTAAAATTTCGTCTCGTGATGCAGTGAATAAGAACTCTGTAGAACGGTTCTCATGGCCACAAATCAAAAGATAAAAGCTGTTGTGATGAAGCAAGGAAAGTGTGGTTACATAATAGGTACCATAACGCGCTGTTTGTGACTAAACTCAAAGCAAATATATAGATTCAAGCTCAAATGAGCTTTTACTAAATACTTCTGTAATCTATACTTTTATCTTTTCACTTTGATCAGTCTTGCTCATCACTGGAGATATTAGTACGCTAATTGGTGATCTTGAGAGACAAGAAACATTCAACAAGCTGATGGTAAAATAAATCTCACCTTCCCTTATTTCACTTCCAAAATGAATGTGAATTTCACCCTTAGGTTTTCGTTCTATATTACTTGGTGGTGTGTTTGATTCTCTAATTTGGAAATAATTTTTATTTTTTTTTCGTTTTCTTGCAAACCTCATCAGCTGCATTTGTCGTATAGTCCACTTCACTTTTTAGGTGAATTACACAAAAGGAGTTGACCAAAGTCGGTATTGATTTCGTGAAATTGTGGCTTAAAGACTTTAAGACTCTGTGTCGATAGATCAATAAACCCACTTTTTGTTCCATAATCTTTAAAGCATATACAACAAAGTGGTTGGAAGTTCGGTGGAATTAGTCTACAACCAAAAAAAAAAAAAAAAAAAGTTAAAGTAGTTGGGAAGGCGTTTTACGAATCCGATACATCTTTAGCCCAAGTGAAATTCGATTTTGTTGTTCATTTTGAGTAGTTTTAAAGATTGAAATGGGTCGAGCTAAAATTTGGTGCAGGGAGCGTCATCTGTCTCACCCACACGACAGAAACTCTCTAATGGGTCACTTTCTCTATGAGTCTCTCATGGTATTGACCCAACTAATGGCATTGGTTCTTCCTCTGCCCCACCTACTTCCAACAGTATTAATTGCTCACCCAATTCAATTTCCATGTTCGAATTAAATAGGTCTCACAACGAATCTTTACACCCCACTCTTGCCCTTACAATTTATATGTCTCTTTAATTAGTGTTTTCTTCAAGCATCCTTTCTTATTTGCTTAATACTTGTAAATATATAGACACACACACAAAGCGTGAGTACATGAGACAGCTACTCTTGAATTGCGTGTGTGAATAGTCAAGAAGGCAAAAAAAAACCCTTCTGTTTTTGTTCAGCCGTAAACTCTCTCTCTCTCTAGCCACTAATTAATGTCACTCTGTTCTCTCTCATTCTCTTTGCTTCTCCCTCATTTCTTGCTCTCAATGGAGAACCAGTACCTCAGTTTCCTTTCGTTTTGTTTCTCCAACACGATCCGTGGGTTACTCATAGCTTCTTGGCTTGCAAGAACCATTATCAACCGTATTGGGTTAAGAACATTACCGTGGAGAATGGAAACGAAGAAGAATCCAGAAGATGAAAACAAAATGTCTCTGCTGGATCTGCCTGAGTTAGCCTTGGACTGCATCTTAGAGAAGCTTTCCCCATCGGAGCTATGTGCTATGACTTGTGTTTGCCCCGAGCTAAGGGATAAATGCGTGAGCGATCATCTGTGGGAGAAGCACATGGAGAAGAAATGGGGAAGGTTAATGGGTGATGCAGCGATCAAAGAGTGGAAATCCCATGTCGCAACTCTAATGCAATGTCTCAGAAATCCGAATCGAAGCAGCGGTAGAAGTAACAACACACAATGGAGGTCGAGGCTTGTTGCGAATCTTAAACCCTTTTCATGGTTAAGCTCAAACCACGGCTGTGACAGGAGAGGCTCGTCGTACCTCGCACCTATTGATTCTGTGGTGTATTGGTACTCGAATCTTGAGAATGGCAAGTTTTGGTTTCCCGCTCAGGTCTACAATCGCGAGGTAACGATCGAATCATGAATAAAGGCTTCACCTTTTTGGGGGGGGGGTTTTAGGGCTATTTCTCGGAGACCCATCTAACGAATTGCGAGACAGATTGCTACATTTGGCGATTGTGATGTGAGTATTGATTTTGTTTTTGTCTTTTTGTTTTGCCCTTTTTTTGCGGGATGCAGAACGGACATGTTGGATTCATGATGTCTTGTTATGATGCTAAAATCAGATACGATTCCAAGACTGATACATTTCAAGCAAGGTAACAAGATACTCTGAAAATTGTCTCTCTAATCGTCCTTTAAATTCCGGGTTTTTTTTTTGTTTTTTTTCAATTTTTGTCAATATGTTGCTCCTTGTCAGATACTCGGCGCATGGCCGGCGAGCGGCGGAGGAAAACGTGACGTGGCAGAGGCTGAGACCGTCTCTAAACGACACAGAGTCACGTGACCTCCACGTGTCCGACTGTTTGCAGGGGCTCAGACCCGGCGACCAATTTGAGATCCAATGGAGAAGAACCAAAGAGTTCCCTTATGGTCTCTCTCTCTCTCTTTACAATAAATTGTCATATGATTTCGAAACCCATGTCGCTGAAAATGATTCTAGTCCGAAATCAAATAAAAGTCGACCACTTTGCGTTTAATTTATCTGATTTTGGTTAAATTCTTCGGGGTAGGTTGGTGGTTCGGGATCGTGGGTCACCTGCAAAACTGCGACGGAGAAGAGAGTTGTCGTTGCTACTAAGACGGTAACAATTAAGAAACTGATCTATTTTTCATTTCTTCAGAAACATTCGATTCGTTAACTCGGGAAGGGGAAAAAAAAAAGAAATTAAGAATTTTTTAATCTGATTTTTGTTTCTTGCTCTTCGGCAGAGAATGTGGTGATGGAGTTCAGACAATTCAGACCGGATTCTCCGTGGAGAACGACGGTGTTAAATCGGAAGGAACACCGTGAGACGGGAAATGAAGCCAACGGCTTTTACGGCGGAGTAAAGAAACTGGGTACGAAGGAAGAGATTTCTACGTGGAAGCAATTGTGGCCTGCGCAAGTTTTAGAATAGTTTGTAGCAATTGTCATTTGATTTGATTAGTTTTTGTGAGGGAAGAAGATACGACATTGTTCCAAAAAAGAAAAGAGACTTATTTGTGTGAGAATAGGCAACTTTTTTCATACGAAAGTGTGTAACTGTGTATGATTCAGTGGCTCTAATGGAATTGATTTTGAGGCATCTGGAGTTTGATGTGAACATGAACATGAACATGACAGAAAAAGGTTTATTATGATCAGACTTAAAACTAAAGGGTTTAGTATCGCAAGAAAATGAAGAGTGAAGCTCTTATCTGCAATATTATATAATTTTATTTGTTTTTCATATGCTGATAATTACTATTAGCAAACGATACCAAAGATTCTGGATTGTTCTCTTTCTGCTGATTTTTTTTTTCCCGATAATAGATACAAATAATGTTTTTAAAATATGTGAGTGATGTTTTGAATTCGAGAGGTCACTGAAATTCCAGGAAAGATCCTTTGGTAGAAAATACATCGGAGACGACTTGAGGAGAAACGAAAGCCTCGATCGATCTCCGATTCCAGATTGATTCTCTACGAGCTCACGCCAAGATTGTTGCTTCCTCCCGTTTTTTTCTGTTCATCCGATTAAGATGAACGGAGGTCCTTCTGGTTTCAGTACGTACCGGAAAATGACCCATTCCTCCTTCGCTCGATCAGCTTCTGGGATTTTTGTTTGTTTATGTTTCATCCTGGGTTTTTCGATTGATGTCGAGTTATTCGAACTTGCAGATAATGCTCCGGTCACGAGAGCCTTTGTCATCGCGAGCGCCCTTTTCACTGTCTTCTTCGGGATCCGAGGAGGTTCTTCCAAGCTCGGCTTGTCTTACCAGGTAAATCTCTCATTTCAGTGTGCTCTATTTTTGATCTCTTACACTTGTTCGATTTTAAGCTCGCTTGTGGGTTTACAGAAGAATTAGGATCGGATTCTGGCTCAGATTTGTTCTCTTTCGATTTTCTAGAGCTTTAAGCTTTTGGTACCAATTGTTGCTGCTGCGCCAGAAAATATCGCGGATTTCGATTTTGGATTATGCTTAGGTTTCCTGTGGGATTAACACTCTAGTTTGCAAGGTTTTGCTTTATTCTGAGGAAGCAGCTTAAACGAAAAAGCTTCAGTCTTGGCATCTTACTGCAATCACTAGCCAGTGATGCTGAATAATAGAGGGATTGCTTAAGCAGATTTAGGCTCCGAATCTTGACCATGGTGTTAGACAGTTCGATAATAGATGGATTACTTAAAGCAGATTTAGGCTTCACATGTTGCTCATCATGTGTTAGATAGTTCAATAACTTGCCTATGCTCATCTGATTGTGTTTGCTAGTGGCCTTGCACGTGGAAGATGTTTGATTATTTCAAACTTTCCTTGTTGCGGAGTCTCTGGAGAGTAATTAAAATTCATATCTGTTCCATTTGTGAAGAGCTGGTAGTTGCTATGAGAAATAAGACACTGCAGCCTATAAACTTCTGACAATCTCTCACTGCAGGACATTTTTGAGAAGTTTCGGATATGGAAGTTAATCATATCGAACTTTGCCTTCTCGTCCACACCAGGATTGTTCTTTGGCTTGTATTTGCTCTACTACTTCCGAGTCTTTGAGAGACAGATTGGTTCAAATAAGTACTCGGTAAGGGATAGTTCAGCTCAATTCTATCTTCATGGTAGATTTATTTCGTCATGACTATTCTGTTATTGTGTTTACAAGAGGTTAATTATCGCTCATTCTGCAGGTTTTCATCTTGTTCTCTGGGTTTGTATCACTAATACTAGAGACCATTTTGTTATCGCTGTTCAAAGGTATGCATCTTCCAATTTTCACTTAGTCTCTTCGAAATCCACACTGTTTTGGTCAGTACTCGTACTTTATGATATGAAATGGGGCCGATAATGCAGACAAATGCAAGGGATTATAGTCATTAGTTAGCTTAAATCAGCCTTGTTACTAGTCTCACCAATCATCAAAGTGTGTAGGGAGGATTAAGACCGGTGATGATCTTTTGTTGGTTTCAAAATTTGGCTATTAGGAATCAGGAGCTGTTTTTTTTTTTTTTTGGTTTTAGCAAAGAACTTGTGATATGACTATTATACATTCTGTAACGCCAACGTTTCACACTTATAAATTGTGTGGCACATAAATATCTGTTTATTTTTGTAGATCCTACAGCAAACCTACTGACATCTGGACCATACGCCCTCATATTTGCTTCATTTGTCCCCTTCTACTTAGACATTCCTGTTTCAAAGAGGTTTCGCGTATTTGGTGTACATTTCTCTGATAAATCGTTTATATATCTTGCTGGTGTCCAGGTAAACAATACCATCTTTTTACTTGTACAATTTTTTTTATACACTGGAAGTGTAAAACCCCTCTTTCTTAGACAGAAATTTTGTCGGTTTCCATTTTTGTAGCTTTTACTATCATCTTGGAAAAGATCCATATTTCCTGGAATTTGCGGCATAATTGCTGGTTCCTTGTATCGATTGAACTTCTTTGGTATCCGCAAGGCAAAGGTTATACCTTTCCAACTTTTTGCTTAAAAGTCAGACATTATCTATCTCCTTAAAATGTGGTTTTTTTTTGTCACTTTGGTAACACTAGTTTTTGTCTAAAATACACGACAGATCCCCGAGTTCATGGCTTCGTTATTTTCCTGGTTTTCTTTGCCATCATTGAGCAGCCATTCTCAACCACCAAGAAGGACATCACCCAACTTAGTTCGCCAAGCAGTGGCAAGTCTTTAACTCTGCAACATCTGTTTTTGCCACTTAAGCCAATCTTTATTACAATCTATATAAACCATGTTCATTTGCTGACATGTGATGTTTCTGTTTTTTTTTCAGAGATCTTATCAAGCTCAAATGCCGTCAAGTATAGAGCCATCTGAGGAAGCCATAGCTACTCTGGTATCTATGGGATTTGACCAGAACGCAGCGAGACAGGCCCTCGTACACGCCAGAAATGATGTCAACGCAGCCACCAACATTCTTCTTGAAGCCCACTCTCACTAAACCTTTAATAGGAAGTTTTCAGAAACATTGCTGATTCGAGATGCAGACACGAGAGGTATTCTTCTGCTGCGTTCTAACAACGGAAACGGTCTTTGCCTTAACGATGATATGCCCAGCGAATGATCTGATTTTCGTCCTTTTTCTTTCGTTTTGCCTCTTTTATTTGCCGTTGTAATTTAGGACAAATTGCTTAGGTTGTGTTTATGTAGTGCAGCAGATTCGCCAGTCTTTTCTTGCAGATTTGAAATGGAGAGGCTATTCTGATAAACCTTCGTGGCTTAAAATCTACTGACCTTTTATAAAACCATTTCTCCTTAGAGAATCAAAAGATCAAATTACATCTCTGATGGATTATGAGTTAATTTGGCTGAAGACTTGAGAAAAAGATCTAAAGTTCTTGCAAAAACTTCCTCAAAAGGTTGGATATTCATACCGCCTAACCCAAAATCACAAAACTGTTATTGATTGCGAAAAAAGGATGATCAATGTTAGAGCAAAAAAAACAAGAGAAGACTGATTTACACAAAAAAAAGAACAGCCAGGAAGCAAGAAAAATGTTCAAGTAACTCTTTGCCTCTGGTTCCACATTACATACACAGATTTGGACCAGTACCAGCTGTAAACTCTTCAGACAGGATTAGGTCGTTTTAACTCCAAGTAAAGTGAAAAGTGGTGAAACTCTTGTCTGAATCATTGTGTATTCTTTGCTGGCGAGATCATAGATAGTTAGCTTGCTTCTTCTTTGCCTTTATCCATGGTGTAAACTGGTATTTCCCAGTTCTTGCTCTTTTTTGGATCATCTGTTAAAGTGAGATCCGTTTCGTACTCTCTAAATGTTTTGAAGAATGTCTTTGCACCCATCATTATCAGCCTCTCCACCATGAATAGCTGATAGTTGTTCTCGATTATAGGATCCAAAATCTCGCTAAAATTCGATGAATAAGCCACTTTGTACCTGCAGTGTAACAAGAGAGTCTTAAGCATCTTACAAGAACATCTAAATATGTAAACCTGTAAACTTGGACCTAGACCTTGCGATTTTACCTGATAGCGAGAGGGGAAAAGAATCCAGGTGTTCTCTCGTTAGAACCGATAAAAAGAGTTCGTCCTGGTGGGATCTGCTTCTGTATTCTGCTCATGATAAACTCGGGTCTTGTGTCTCTGTCTAAATGTGGAAACTGACTTCTTTCAACCTTAAACCTGTCTTTTCTTGTTTTCAGTTTGTCACCTCGACGAACATGGATTGCGTCGTAATCACCGAGTTGTGCTTTTATCTGTTCACCCAAAACTGGTTTACAATAAGCTAAGGCCTCTCTCAGAAAAGCAGAGTCAACATAAACACAACCATCTCCCCCAAAGTCTGTTTAATTCACCTTTTCCGCAGCAATTCTCAATCTTGACGCTGCCATATTAGGGAGAAATGAATAAGGAAGCATGACGGCGCTACGGTTACTTCGATCCTTGCACTCAACAAACCTACCATGAAGATGTAAGAAACGATGCTTGTGAATCGACAACTTCCAAGTCAAATATAAGGTAACAATAGACTTGAGCCTTGTGGTTACAATGAAGTAAAGATAAGCAATGGTTACCATGCGAGGGGACTTGCGGTTCGGTTAATGAGCAAAAGATTTGCAAAGTGGCTAGAGTCATTAAGCTCATGCCTATTGGCTCCATACACATGCGCAATCCCTCGTTCTCTCAATTTCATACTCGTCGATAGCACAATGTGCCACGTTTCCGAGTCATCCAAGATCACAGGTACTTTCTCAGAGATGAGGTCAATATCATACAATGTATCCATCGCACAAGAGCTCACTTCCCAACTAAGAACATACAAAAGAAAGAGACCACTCGTGTGTTAATAAAAGTGGGAACAAAACAAAAGTTTTTAAGTTTTTTTAAGTAGCTTTAAGAAACTCTAACCTTTCCTCTGTAGTTTCATTGTCGGATCGATTGAGTATACCTTTCTTGTTATGTATTGGATTGATGCACATCCGAGAAGGCATTACAAAAGTCCTGTAACAACAACTCAAATCAGAAATCTCAGAATTTTTTTGACAATTTGGGAGGGAAATTTTGCAAATTACCTGTTAAGAAAGATGGCTTCTTCAAGGGCGCATCTAAGGCTGGATTCTTGGTGACCCAAGCCCGCACAGGTCTCGCAGTTCTTACCAGGACAATCGATTCTGTTTCCCCAATACAAATACTTGTCCCACAAACTGTGATGTCTCTTGCTTCGAGGAGACTTCACGAAATAACCAATTAGAGTTTTCCGATACGGTAAACCCAATCCGCCGGTGGAAATCACCGAAGAGAAAAGGAGGAGGAATGCGACGGCGAGTATACATAGCAGAACAAGTCTCCGAGATCCAAGAGTGGATTTTGACCTCTGGGTTTTGCTCATTGTCGCCATTCAGGAGGAAGAAGAAAGAAAGAAAGAATCTTTGCGACGGTTAGGTAGAGATTAGTAGTAGTAGATCAGAGATCTGAAGGACGGTCACGTGGGAGGGAGTCTCCGGCAAATGTGAGACAAATGACGTGGCGTATCATATTGCTCATGATCCAAAGATGTCACTGACCAATTCTTTTTCCGGCGGCCATTGAAAGAGTGAGTGCTCGACACGTAAAGTGTATAGCGCACAGATCCTAAGATTACCTGAAAGGCTGAAACACACTTCACTTCTACTGTCGGAGATTCACAGATTTCGTTATATCCAATTGTTGTTGATCTTCTCTTTCTCTAGGGAATTGCTCGGGAAAGTCAAAATTGATAAAACCGAATCTAACCGATAAACTTGAAGATATGTACTGTATGTTAATTCATTGTTTATTTATGTTCGTAGGGGATAAAGCGAATATTATTAAAGTCTGTAAAACTACAGTTACATGTTTGATCATAAGTTAAAAGTTTATGCAGAAATTCTTGTTCCGAATTATAAATATGGAATATGTCTCATTATGTACATTCCTCTTCATCTGAAACCCTTCCTTAATCCCCGCCACACACATACACACGTTTGACATAATTATCGAATCTTTTGACTCAAAACCTTACCCATGAACACATGCATAAACAGGAAAAAAACAAAACAAAAAAAACTATCAAGAAATGGTAAAAAGAAGAAACCAGATCTACACCTAGCTGCATCTTTCTTATCTAACAATGTCATTGCTCTAAGCTTTCTGTAATGTCCGAGAAGACACGCCGTGTAGTAGTCTGACAAAACCCAAGAAACTAAGCTTCCCATCCGAATGTCTTATCCAATCCTGAAGCACAACGTGCACAGGGACTGATGGCCCGAGTCCAAGTTCCTGCCATTATCACATTTTCCATTAACAATCTATATGTTTTTATGTTTCGCTCTTCATGAGTCTCTGGGTGAATAAGAAAGTGTAAAATTCATATACCGATGCAAGTTCCTCAATCATGATGGGTCTATTCCCGTCCTTCTCAAACAACTCGTAAGCACGCCTTGCGTGTTGCTCCCATGTTTCCATTGCTTCGAGCTGATAAACACTTAAGGCTGATGCACAGAACTCTTCAAAGTCTAGTTTCTTGTATTGAAGACAACTTATCTGCATCCCGAAATATAGATTAGAACGTTTAACCAATGATATATAACTATAGTCCATGTAATTAGAGCCTCGTGTCTTACCATGTGAACAAAATCTAAGACTCGTGAATCCTTCGTAGCATCTGTTGAGCTCTTTAGGATTGCCTGAGATTTGTTTGAAAAAAAACAAAAATCACGCAAAATCCCAAATGAAAAGGGAACAGGTAGATGGAACCATTGGAAACAGGACTCACTGTTTTGTAATTCTGCATCGAGATATATCCATTTTTGCTTGGCCCCAACAATGTAAATTGCTCCCGCAGATAAGCTAACTGAGGTACAGTTAATGTCTTGGCAAGAGCCTGGAACCATGAAAACAAAAAAAAAAACCCAAAAATTATCATCCATGAAGCTCAACAATCGAATTAGCCAAGTAGAATATGTCAGCTTCTTAGAATCCAACTCACCGCTAAAGCTGATTTTCTCAATGAAGTCGACATTATGTACACTTTTACAAGCTTGTATATGATCATATCAGATGGTATACATAGTTCATGCGAGCCAACCAGCCACGGATGACCTGTAGACGATTGATTCTTCACATGTTCATAATTTAACAAGTGCAGAACCAGAAAGAAAATAACATGATAGTAATAATATGTTACAACCCGTTATAGAGATCAAGATGAATATACTTACACAAAGCCTGGGCAGCAGTTAGTCTTTTACGGTAATCTTTGTTAAGCAATCTTTTCACAAAATCTACAGCGTCAGGTGATAGAGACGGCCAAGGCGCTTCTTCAAAATTGGGTTCTGCCTTGAGGACAGCTCGGAAGATTCCGGATTCAGTACGGGCCCAAAAGGGTCTACTGCCACAAAGAAGAATATAAGCAATCACTCCAATACTCCACATGTCAGCTTCTGTTCCGTACGTACGGTGCAAAACTTCAGGGGCCACGTAATAAGCACTTCCTACAATATCATTCAACCTCTCGTCTGCAGAATTGCAAAAAAAAAGTGTCAGATTTTGCATTTAACATCGAGATGGGTTCAATAGGAGAAATCTTTAGGGTCATTATTAACATCTCTGACCTGGCTTGACATAATCAGAGAGACCAAAATCAATAGCTTTCAGAGGAGAAGTCTCGTCCTTGGTAAGGAACAGAAAGTTCTGTGAGAGGAAAACAAACAAATAGGAAGAAACATAACCGTCATTATCACTCTGCATAAATTAGTGGAATTCATTCTATGTGTACAAAGACTGCTGGTGATGTGATGGGACCTAGAAAGTGAAGTGTCACCTAAAGCCAAATGATTTACAAGAAAACAATTAGAGAACAATCTGGAAATTAAACATCACCACGGATTATAAAGTACCTCGGGTTTAAGGTCACGGTGAACCACACCTTGTAGATGACAGTAAGCTACTACGCTAAGAATCTGAACCATAACTTTTTTAGCATCATCTTCCGAGTATTTGCCACCCCTAATGAGATCAAGCTCAAAGTCAATACATCAAAGCGCACGATTCAGTAGAGACAAGCATTCGAAGGACATAGCCACGTGTGATGTAGCAGCAGCAATTACCTTTGAAGTATTTTGTCCAAGAGTTCACCACCTTTGCATAACCTGATGAACAAGAGATTGTAAGTATTTTATTTTCACAGCAATCCTGGAATTAAGATGATCAGCGGAGCTTAAGAAATAATGTATACTTACTCCATCACAATATAAACATTTTCATCATCTTCAAACGCGTCATAGAACTGTACCAAGTTCTTGTGACCAGTCAAAGCCCGCAATATCTTCACTTCTCTACTAACATCCTCAATTGCAATTGCAGTTGTCATCTGCAGTCAACAACATATAACAACANAGTGTCAGATTTTGCATTTAACATCGAGATGGGTTCAATAGGAGAAATCTTTAGGGTCATTATTAACATCTCTGACCTGGCTTGACATAATCAGAGAGACCAAAATCAATAGCTTTCAGAGGAGAAGTCTCGTCCTTGGTAAGGAACAGAAAGTTCTGTGAGAGGAAAACAAACAAATAGGAAGAAACATAACCGTCATTATCACTCTGCATAAATTAGTGGAATTCATTCTATGTGTACAAAGACTGCTGGTGATGTGATGGGACCTAGAAAGTGAAGTGTCACCTAAAGCCAAATGATTTACAAGAAAACAATTAGAGAACAATCTGGAAATTAAACATCACCACGGATTATAAAGTACCTCGGGTTTAAGGTCACGGTGAACCACACCTTGTAGATGACAGTAAGCTACTACGCTAAGAATCTGAACCATAACTTTTTTAGCATCATCTTCCGAGTATTTGCCACCCCTAATGAGATCAAGCTCAAAGTCAATACATCAAAGCGCACGATTCAGTAGAGACAAGCATTCGAAGGACATAGCCACGTGTGATGTAGCAGCAGCAATTACCTTTGAAGTATTTTGTCCAAGAGTTCACCACCTTTGCATAACCTGATGAACAAGAGATTGTAAGTATTTTATTTTCACAGCAATCCTGGAATTAAGATGATCAGCGGAGCTTAAGAAATAATGTATACTTACTCCATCACAATATAAACATTTTCATCATCTTCAAACGCGTCATAGAACTGTACCAAGTTCTTGTGACCAGTCAAAGCCCGCAATATCTTCACTTCTCTACTAACATCCTCAATTGCAATTGCAGTTGTCATCTGCAGTCAACAACATATAACACTAAGCAACGAATCGAACGAGCAACAAGCTCAAGGAGAGAGCTGGCTTATCGATTATCAGCTGCAGCATGTAAATCTTGCGAATGAATATATTTTTAAAAATGCAGAATTTTAAACACATGGCAATGAAACTACTATTGGAATCACGGCCATATACTGAAGAACAACAGACGAATCAACAACGGATACAAAACTAATAGAAATCGATCAGGTTTAAAAAATAAGAGTTTTAAGAAGGAAACCTTGGATTTAGGAATAACTTTAACAGCTACTTCTTGACCCTTCGAGCTACCTTTTTTGCCCTTGGCAGAGCAAGTATACCCAAAATGGCCACGACCCACCTCGCCGTCGATCTCGTAGTGTGAAGCGAAGTGTTTCGAGAACCCGAAACTCTTATCGAGACCGATCTCGCACTCCTTGCCTTCAGGAATCGAGACCTCGTTGGGCTTGGTGGAGCCGTGGCGACGCGCGAGGAAAGCGCGTATGTGCTTCGCGGGTGAAGGAGGAGGGAAAGGTCTCTTGAAGATGCGAAGAGGCGTTGAGCTCACGCTCGAGGATACGGCCGGCGAGGATTTGAACAAGCTGGGTAAAGGGCTTGGGCTGTAAAACGGAAACCCGGAGGATTTCGCCGGCTGAGAATTCGTCGGAGCTTCATCGATTTCGCCGGAAACCGGGATGCTATTCTTCGATTGCTGTTCGATGGGTTTTCCATGACAAATCCCCATGAATTGTGAATTGAGGATTCAAAACGAAAGCTTTAAAAGCTGTGGTTGAAGAAGACTGAAGAATATCTCGATTTAACTCCGAGGAATCAAGTTAGTTACGAAGGAAGAGCGATATCATGTGGTATAATTTTCCCGGGAAAAAAAAGAGAGAACAAGTAATCCCAGGAAAAAGAATCGAGACTCAAAACCCAGAAATCAGAGAAGGATAAGTAAATTCAATTTCCCAAATAGATGGGAATTGAGAGTGTAATAAGCCGAGATCAAGAGATTAGATGAAGATAAGCCGCACGCAAAGAGGAAGAAGAAGAAGGAGAGAAGCGAGTCTCATTCCAATCAGAAGGAAAGTTAAGTAAAGACACTACACGAAGCAAAAGCAAAGTGTTGAGAATGAAAAAAAAAAAAAAAAAAGGAAGAAGAAGATGCTTTCGCAGTAGCAACAAGAAAAAAGGAGAGAGAAGGCATAAACTGATAAAGAGGAGAGAATCAAAAAGAAAGCAAAGCTCTTTGATTGGTTTCTTTTGTTTTATTTTATTTATTTTCATTTAGTTTTCATATCCTTTTTGTTGCTTTTCTCTTTTCTCTTGCAACCTCTTTTGTTAAATGGGGTTAATGTGATGTTTGGTTGCCAAGAAAGAGCTTGTGCTGTGTTCGCTATAATGATAAATTGATTCAGTATTTCTTAAGATTTGTTGTTAAAACTTTAAACCATAAGGCTATATTCATTTTTTTTTTTTGACAACGATGGTCCATGGCTGTATGTAGATAGTTTTATGTAATGTTTTAGAAATATTTGCATTGATATTATCCCATCAATAAACTTAAAGAGAGATAAAAATTTAGATAGAACCGGGAGGGAGAATAGACGAGTCTATGAAAAGTATTGTGACAATACATTGGCAAATCCTATCAAAGACTTTCAGCAACCTTATCTTTGCACTGCCCAATTTGTAATGCTAAAAATATCAATCGAAGGATCCAAAAGAGTCCTTGAATCATGCCAAAACATAAAAGAGCATACAACCTCGAAGTTGGCACTTGATAAAAGAAATCTACCCAAAGAAAGGCCTAATTAGTTTCATTATGGGAAAAAAGTCATTTAAATGCCCAACTTTCAATTTCAGCCATTCAAAGCACCATTTTTCGCATGATTTGATTAAATACCAAACTTTTTTTTTGACCGATTTTTAAATCACAAATTTATGTTGACTCGACCATATTAAACACGACGTTAACTTCACTGACGGATCGACTAACGCCGTTTAATCTCCGTCTGGAAGTGAAGTTAACGTCGTGTCCAATATAGCTAAGTCAACATAAGTTCGTGATTTAAAAAATAGTCGACGTAAAAGTTTGTTATTTAAATCATCCATGCGAAACGTGGTGCTTATAATGACCGAAATTTAAAAGTTTGACATTTAAATGACATTTTTCTACTGTCGGATAACTTCTATTTCTGATTAAAAAGTATCTCAAACTCAAGGTTTTGCGTTGTGAAAGATTAAGGATCTCAAGGTTTTTGAAACTCTAATATTTCAGTGAAACTCTAATCATGAGTGATGAATGATCAATGTTTTAAGATTTTTCCATTTACTGAGCGCTAACCGAAATGAATACTTGTTATGATAACACGACCGAGGTAGAACAAGTTTTCTCGAAGTTTTTTAACTTTTGTACGTAGATTTATGGATTCGTAAGATTTGCAGATTGTTAAATAATCATGACATGTGGTTAAATTGATGTTTTAAAGGCTAAACCCATTTTTTATGTAAATTTAATTTATGTTTGAATATATTTTCAAATTAGTGTTTGTTTACTTGGGTTAGCAATTACGTAATACAGTAGAAACTCTATAAATTAATATTCGATAAAATAATAAACTTGATAAATTAATAAATTTATTCAGTCATAAGTTAGGCCGGTTTAAAATATAACATAAATCGATAAGATAATAAGATAATAATTTTTTTAACAAACCTATGATCCTATTAATATCATAAATTAATAATTACTATAAATAAATCTTATACAAAGTTACAACTATGATAATCTACTAAAATATGAGTATAGTATTGTTTGTTTTTCTTAAAATTGAAATAATTTTAAAATTCATCCCTAATTTTCTTTTAAAAATATTATAAATTTTAAAGAAAATATTTTTTAATTAATTATTAATAATATTTTATTTTATTCAAAACCGATAAATTAATAAAATATCAAAGTCTCAACGTTATTAATTTATACAGTTTCTATTGTATTACGTAATCCGAAGAAATTAAAATTATCGGTTAGACAGGTAAAATACCATTTAAATGTCAAACTTTTAAATTTCGGCCATTATAAGCACCACGTTTCGCGTGTACGATTTAAATAACAAACTTTTACGTTGACTATTTTTTAAATCGCGAATTTATGTTGACTTAGTCATATTGGACACGACGTTAATTTGACTTCCAGACGGAGATTAAACGGCGTTAGTCGATCCGTTAGTGAAGTTAACGTCGTGCCTAATATGGCCGAGTCAACATAAATTCGTGATTTAAAAATCGTTCAACAAAAAAATTTGGTATTTAATCAAATCATGTGAAAAATGGTGTTTTAAATGGCTGAAATTGAAAGTTGGGCATTTAAATGATTTTTTTCCCGTTTCATTATATGGTTAAGCCAATAGTTTATATGAAGTTTGCCAAATTTCACTCTCCACATATATAAACTTTACACCCAAAAAATGGGTGGATTTCACTGTCCACATATCTAATTTTACATATTACATAGTATATGCTATTATAGTTATATTTTATTTTATTTTAAATCCATTTAGAAAATTATGACTAAAATGAGACACAGTTTCTTTTCCTATAGTTTTTTTGTTCACTGTTTCGAATTTTTGTCTGCCTACCCATAACTTCGAAACAACGTCTGTAAATTTACTTGCACGTCAAAGCCCAAACGAAGTAACGAACAAATGAGTAAACAATAATTTTGGGTTTGGTACTAGGCAGTAGGCACATATGATTTAAATATAGCGATAAATCTCTTATCGTGAAAAATAATTATCGCCCTTGACATAATTAATCAGCCGAGTATCATTGCTTTCTTTTGGCTTTAACTTTGCATGAATTATTAATAGAGCGATTTACAAATTTCTTAACATTTAGACAAAAAAAAAAAAAAACTTTGCATGACCCGGTGTTTTAGAGTAGAGTCTAGACTGTATTTGTTCTGTTAATCAATGGGTAAATAAATGGAACTACCAAATAAAATATTATTAATCATTTCATGGACTACACATCCAATGCAATCAGTCGTCATAATACGTTTATTTCATTGATAAACTTTTGTGTAATGCGTGACAGTGAGCCAGTGACTATCTCACGTGTTACAATGAGTTAGAAACTCAATTTCCGTAGTTGGAAGGCAAATGATTTGATTGATTCTCTTTTCAAATGGGTGGTGTCTCCACTGTTTGTAAAATTCAGTCAGTGGGCTCTGTTGTCAGTTTTATTTTTATATAACAAATTAATGCACAAAATTCATCAAACAAACAATTCGGGTTTAGTTATATCTTTTTTTAAAACCATGTACAGATCGTAGAGGAGTCAGGTCAACAACAAATATTTTTGTTTGAAACCATATATAAAATAGCCAAGTCAATAATTCTGCAAGAGCAAGTCCATGGAGAACTTTTTTTGAGGGTTTTAAATATATTTTAATATTAAATATATTATTAATTTAAGTTAAAAACTTTATTAGCTTAGACAATCTCAATGGAGACACTTAACATGAGTGTCATAAAATTTTATAATAATAAAAAAAAAAATTGATTTTTGAAAAAAAAAAGAAAGAAAATACGATTTAAAAAAAACAAAAAAAAACAAAATATGTGACGAATCGCGTCGTGACACGTGTCATAAGACACCCTAAAAAATGATCTTAAATAAGACACTTTTCTTCCTCTTATGACACCCAAGTGTTGCCATGTCATTATTCTTTTTTTTTTCTTTTTTTTTGGGACTTAAGACACCCAAATGTCTCTATTGGGATGGTCTAATAAGCTGGACAAATTATCTGAAACCAAAAAGCTGAATAAGAACAGAACTGAAAACTTAATGGATATCTAAAATAGAATTATATATTTAAAAATATTAGTTATATTTAGATTTCAAATAATAGAAATATCCAAAATTATAATTATAAATCGAATATATTACTTGGTAGTGTTTTTAGCGGATCTGCTGGGTCGCGGTCATTTCTCTAAACAAACTCAAACCCTCTTCGTTGTACTCAAACTCGATCAATCCACCATTAATGGCAGCTTCTTCAACAAAGGCAAAGGGAAGGGAGCTCGACTTCCAGCTACCAGAGCTTTGGTAAGTAATCTCTTCTTCGATGTTGAGATTGCGATCGATTCGATTTCCTCTTCATCTGTTGTTGATTCTGACGATCTAGTTTCATCATCGAGTTTGTTTTGTTAATACGATTCTTCCTCATCAATCTTCTTCGTTGTTGTGTTGTTTATTCTCTCTACGGTAACGATTGAATTTACTCATCATTCTGTTTTCGGTATCTGTTAATGATTGAAGACGATCACATTTCATCATCGATTTTGTTTTGTTTTGTTAATAGGATTCTTCCTCGTCAATCTTATTCGTTGTACTCAAACTAGATCAATCCGGCGATCATGGCATTCCAAGTTGTGAGCTTTCTATCAGTCATTTCATCGTCTCGGCACTTTCCAGATCCCCAGAACGGACATACCCGTTGATGAATACGTTAGATGACATGAAATTCTTCTTAGATATGAACCCATATAACGCCAAAAAATTTAGTTATATTTGTCAAAATTAAATATATATTTTTTTGTAAATTTTAATCAAATAACCGAAATATCCAAAATATTTAAATTTTTTTGGATATTTCAAATAAATTTTAGATAATTCGGGTATTCGAAAACGATCTGAACCCAGACGAAACTCAACCAAAGCCAAACAAAAAAAAATAAAATACCTGAATGGATCCTACACTATTAATACTGAAATACTCAAAATTGGAAAGAGCCAAATCGAATCCAAATGTACATGCCTAATTGTGTAGATGATACCAAGATGGCAAGGTTATAGTTTTTTTGTAAAGATGGGCAATATCGTTAATGAATTTGTACGTGTAGCTTGTAAACTAAACAGGTAAATAAAGAAAAATATTTGAGGTGAAGATTAGCCCAAAGAAAGAGCCTTACCAAAATACCAACCATCTTCGGTGGCCGGTGGGCTTTTCTGGTCTAAAGTATTCTCATCCACTTACATTTTATTTTGCCAGCTCTTTCCATTTCTAATTTTTTTCCCTATACTGTATGTGATGTCAATTCTAAAAAGGCTTTTACATTTTTTCCAAGTTCTAAAACCAGATTGTTCGAGATTTCTCTAATATTCGTAAGAAAAAAACTACAACCAATAATCATTATAACCTAACAGAAGGATTAAGTTTCACAATCAATATGTTAGTTATACATATATAGACGCAATATGTTGTATGCTCCGTCCGGTAGGATGGCTAATAGTTTTTTTTCATATCTAGTAGTATATTTTTTTCTTTCAAGTTTATTACAATTTCGCCACGTAAATACCAACGTCTTGGCCAAAACGAAGTGTGTGTGAGAGAGAGTGTCTCGTAAAGGGGCATGGTTGTGCTTGTGCATAACGTGAAGCGTATTTTCATTTTTTGCAGTCGTCCTCCACTCATGTTCACTTCCTTTTGTTAAGCGTATTTTAGTTTTCTTATATTTTTTTTTTCACAGAATTTCGCAATAATCACATGTAGGTATTTTCATGCATTCACTCAGTTTCGGTTGCATGTACAAAGCTTAGTTACTAAAAAAATATTACAAAAAGACCTAAGTTTCTTCGATTCAGTATTAACTTGGTCGAGTTCAATTCAAAACTGATGTTCCCGTGAATTATTTGGAGTTTTTGTAAGAAATGTTATCAAATGGTTAACTGTATGTGATAGAAGAAGAGTTGGTGCCTTTGACGTACGGCATAGGGTTAGGGTAGAGACGTGGTCTTGTAACTCAAGTGTTGTAGAGTTGTCATGTCGGAGTCACTGTCACTATGGACTGCTCTACTCAAATCTAATTTGGGCCTTCCTCTGAAAACCTAAACTGATTTGGTTCCAATCTCAAGTTGGACCCCTCTTCTGTCTCTTTAGATGGGCTTGGATCCTCTATTCTTCTTTTCTTTTCCTTTTTGTTCTTGTTTTTATATTTGTTTAGTTAATTATATCCATTGACGAGAGTTCGACGATATTGAACCCTAAAACTATATTAAAAAGAACGAATGCATTACATATACTAGACTAGATTTAAAACTTTTATGTTATCAAAAGTTTTGGAGAAACATAAAAACATAATTGTGTATTCTAGGTAAAGTAGTCAGGCATATATATAAACGAGTTTTATATGCGGGTACAATATAAATATATTATTTTTAAATTGCATCTTTCATAACCAATGAATATAAATATATTTTCAATAGTTAATTTGTATAGATTGAGACCATTAACTTAAAATTAATTTGATTGTATAAAAAGAAAAGCTAATTCAAAATACTACGTTAGATCAATCATCAATTAAAAGAGGTGTTAACTTGATTATATGTTCTGACATAGTGACTAAAATTTTAAGTAACTAAAAACTCAAAAATATAGTGACAAATAGAACAACAAAAGATTTGTAGAAAAATTCGAAATCAATAGTTTATATACTTCATTTATGTAGAAGCTGTTTAAAATATTTTTGTCAAAATAAAACCTCTATATATATATATATATATATATATTTTAAACGGATACAATAGTATATGCTGAGGTTACTGCTTCAGTATTTTAGGTTTTCTAAATTTCTGGTGAAACCCCGAAGTAAGTGATCAAAAGGTTCCCACATATTTCTGGGTCGATAAACAAAAACACTTGACCAAGAAAAGACAACAAGAACACATGGAAACAAAAACATATTTGACATATAATATGACAACTCATACTTATTTGCTTGTTTGTGGAATGTAAATAAAATAAAGTAGTAATATTCAAAAAGGAAATAGAATGGTCAAAATTGTGTGGTGAGATAAGAAAGGGAGGGGGACTCACATGGTTCACACGATGAGACACTAACGTGTGAGGTTTAATGATTGCTTTTGTCACAATACCCATAAACTTCAAAGGGAATTTTTAAAACTTAATTGGAAGTTTTTCTATTATTAATTTTTAGAGCTGAATAGAAATATAACTTTAATAATAATAAAATAGTGCGAAAGCTATAAAGATTTCTATAAAATATACTTTTTGGTCGAGAGGTTGAGTATAGAGGGGACACCAGCTGCCCCAAAACCATCACGCTCCATGGACAAACTTTCTCCACCTTTTTTTTTTCTTCTTCTTCTCTTAGTTTTCTTCAATATTATTTTATTGAATTCTCCAAGAAAAAATAGAGAAACAATTATAAAAAAGGAGAGAAAGGGAAAAAGGGAGAGTGATGAGAAGAGTCGGTCCTTTTTGTCTCATAGAGCCAATGGCCCATCAATTTTCCTTCCTTTTGTCAGTCCCCTTTTCTCACGCTTCCCTCTTCCTTTAATCCCACATTCTCTATCCTTCTTCTTCATATTCCATTTCACTAATTAATTTTTCTTATTAAGTTATTTGATTCATACATATCTCATTTTCCAGACGTCTGATCGGATCCATACGCTCACTCATTATCGTCGTGTATATATCTTTCATCGAGGTTGTTCATCCAAAACCATAACTAACATCCACTCATATAGTAAAACAATTTCTTAATCAGCTACAAATGTTACTTAATCGTAGTGTTTTCCACCTTTACTGATTATGCTCTGCTAATATACCATCAAGTTTCTATAGATCCTCACTAATAAACAATACGATATTCTGTTAATTCATGTTCCGGAAGTTAACAGATATAGATATTCCACTTTTAATACGTACGTGGACAATGATATTCGTAGGGTTTTCAATTCGAATACGTTTAAGCATAAATAAATTTGTTTATGCATATATATACACGCTTTTTCCACAAGATCAAATCAATCGTAGACTAAATATTTCGCTAATACTTTATCAATCTCAACTAAAAGCAAAACAAGTTCGTCACAATCATATGGATATATTCAAATATATAGTGCTATTATATTTGATCAATATGTACACGAAAGAAAACGAGGCCCTGCTTATATTCTTCGGTCTGAATAATGTGGTCAAATGTACACATTTAGAAAGACACGAACAACTAAAGAAAGAGGAGAGATTAGATTCATTGGGGACAAAGGTGACATAAGAGTCACTTTGAAACTCACAGCATACAAACATAGACTTCTTCTATTCACCTTACTTATACATTCACGTATATATATAGTGTATATATGTATCGAAGCCTAGTTTCTTTTGGACTTCACCAATCACATTTGCTACTTAGATTCTTCTACATCGACAAATATTCCCACAATCTCAAAACTCTAGTCCTCACACCAACAACCCAAAAACAATATTCGATAGAGAAGAATAACATGAAATATATTCTTTATATATATATATATATTATCTTTTTCTTTTTCTTGAAAAAGAAAAGAAAAAGAACACACAAAACCTACTTACAACATTAATTTGCTTACACTCCCACGACTTAAAAAAAAAAATCATAGAACATATAAAGTAGGAACAATATAAAAAAAAAGGTTTTGGTAATTATAACCAAGTTAATTATGATCATACCCTATATATTAATCAATTAAAGACTTTAATTTAGTGTACTCAAATCTCATCATCTCACACCATTATGATGTGATCCAGCGCACGACGCCGTTTTGACCGTTCTCCTCCACCACCACCACCACCAGAACTACGTTCCATCAACGACTTGCTTGACCGCTCGAGCAGCGACTTGAGGGCGTTCTGTAAGAAATGCACAGACTCGACGCCGTGCATCTCTTTGTCAGCAGCTACAACAAGAACACTTCTTGTCCGACCACCGAGAGTTACCATCTCAGCCCGAAGAGTCTTCATGTGAAGAGACTTAAGTATCTCCATGAGGTCAGGCAAGAGATCTGATCTGTCGTCACAACATAAAGATGCTTTGAAGATTATATGACCGTCGTTTGAATAGTCTCCATAGTGTAGAACGCTAATCTCGTCGGTCTCTGAAGGTAAAAGGGTTTGTTCGGAGTCGGAGATCTCTAGGGTTTGTTGTTTAAGTTCTTTGACTCGTTGAACCACTTTGGCGAGCAGTGTGGCTTTGTCGGTCTGAAATGGAAACATGAAATTACAAATGAAAAGTTTGGATCTTTAGAAAACTCTTTTTGAGTTTTTGATCAAGAAGTTGAAAATTTGATGTTCATATCATATCAAATCAACCGAAGAAAAAGCTTGAGAACTTTCCGAAAAAGTGATATACTATCCCAATGCGATTCACAAAAAAGCCACGAAGCTTTTCTTTTTTTCCCCTCGTCTTCTAGACTTCTCACTACTTGCAAGTTTTGTATATTCATGCATACATTCAAAAATCGATGAACCGATCTTTGTAGAATTATATATAATGATGAGAACTATTTGGACAGGATCGAATGGAGTACATAAGAAAAATCTAAAGATGTATAGCTTTTGTGTTTGAGAATATGCAAAACCCTAGTACCATTTAAAACATTTCTCTAAAAATTGATAAGATATACGCACGTATACATGTATATCTACATACTGTATGTATGGGGAAATATATACGCAGGCATATGAAAGAGTATTAGTATGTATTAAAATTGATATTACCTTGGAATTACAAGAGAGTACGTTACGGAGCTTGTTGAGATGAGAATTGATTCTCTCTCTTCTTCTTCGCTCAGCTTCTTTGTGATTCTTTAAAGCAGCAATAGCTCTGTCTTGAGCAATTGTTTCTCCGATTCCGGAGATCGCTAGTGGGTAATAAGATGACGTGGACGACGATGACCCGCATAAGCTCTGCATAGTCGACATGTAGTCGCCGGAGACGCAGAATCCTCCGCCGGGGATTTCGTTTCCGGCGAGGAACGAATATAACATCTGATCTGAGCTCTCTGGTTGCATTTTTCTTCTTCTTTTGCGCCGCCTTCTTTTGTTTTTAATGGGTTTGTGGAGCTTTCGGTGGGTTCTGTCCTAAAAGATGGATTATATATACGTAAAATGAGAGAGTTGATAGTGTAGATTAATATTTAATATTATTATTAGAGGTTAATAGTTAACAGTGTTTTAACGGGATTTTTTTTAATAGTGTTTCTTTTTTATTGGTGAGGAAAAAAGTTGCTATAGAGTTTGGAAATTTTTGGGAAGGGTCCTTAATTAGGTCATTGTTTTGGCACCATCATCATTCCAGATTATTCTATGATCAATAACTTCATTTCTTATAATATTTATTTTTCTTTTTCATTTCTATTTAGAATTAATGATCATATGATCTTTTTTTTTTTTGATCATATGATATTTTGTTTTCTATTAAAGGCTAATTTGTAAGATAGCCAAAGTATACTTTTTTATTTATTTGCAAAACTAATGTTATTGTAAAATCGTTAATTGATGGATGTCGATTTTGCATGTGTTTAAAACAGATGATATCATATAAGATATAGCATGTCATCAAAAATTAACATGCCATTATATATTTGTTTATTATAACACATCTAAAATCATGCTTTTCTTTAAAAAATGTGCGCTAATTAAGAAAACACATTTTATTTATGATTTAGTCACTACATCATTTTTAAAAATAAGAAAGTAGAATTTGAATATGTAGTCAACCTTTCTATTAATCTATAGAGAGGTTAATGTATATCTCTCTAATTTATTTTTCTCTTTCTCTCTAGTCTCTATACATGCATGATGCATCTGTAATTAGTGTTACGATAAAATTTAGTTTCTGATATATAACGGTAAATATTTAATGTTAAAAATCTATTGATTCTTCTTTATAAAAATACCTGAGTACACGTAAAACTAAAAAGATGAGTAAAAAAAAGAAAGATAAATTACAAATATCTGAGAAGGGTATGTAATAAACCACAAAAGGAAGCTACGCCATAAATAATGGGCCTAACAAGTTAAAAGAATAAGGGCCCAGATGTAGCCCAACTTCAGAATTATACTAAACGGTGACCACAAAAATGGCGCAAGCAGGACGAAAGTGGGGAAAAACCAGAACCATGCAGTAGATAGAGAGAACTCGAGCTCCACATTTGACTTTGGGATGGCTCTTTCTCCTAAACATTTCCAGCTTCCTTCTGCTCGTACGCTTCCTCCATCTTCTTCCTTCGTCTCTTCGATTCCTTCCTCTCCACTCTCTGTTTCTGCTTCAACGACTCGAGTCTCCACGAAACTCGATTCCGTACGCGTCCGTTTCAGTCGACGATCGATCGTCAGATACAACGATCACGCCGGAGAAGATGAGGAAGGTATAGAAGAGGAGGAGGATTGGAGCTTTGAGGAAGCAGTCGCGCTTTTCAACCAGAGAGATTATTACAGGAGCCACGACGCGCTCGAGGCTCTTTGGATCCGAGCTGAGGAGCCAACTCGAACCCTTTTCCATGGAATTCTTCAATGTGCCGTCGGATTTCACCATCTCTTCAACAGCGTAAGCACATCCGTTTCTCTATCTCTTGCTTTCATCGACACATTTGAGTTAATTAATTGAATTGCGAGTTTTTGTTTTTTTTAATATCGTAGAACCATAAAGGAGCGATGATGGAGTTAGGAGAAGGAGTATGCAAGCTAAGGAAGATGAATTTCGAAGACGGGCCGTTTCACGAATTCGAGAGAGATGTCTCTGCCGTTTTAGAATTCGTTTATCAAACTCAGCTCGAACTCGCTGCCTGTAAGTTTTTGAATTTTAGGAAATCGTTTTGCAACTAATGTTTGTTTATATACATCATAATGACGACACTCGAGAAATCAAAATTGACTGATGATATTGATAGGTTCAGAAGATATGTGTTTGACGATGGATCAATCGGACAGGTCTTATCAACTGTTGGGTGGTTATGCAGCTGGAGAGAGTATATACAGCTTAGAGACTGTGGTTGATTTCAACAATGGAATGTCTGAGACAACTGCTATACTCTTTTCTCCTTCAAGTTCCTCCTCTGAGCCAACACGAGTGAAGCTCCCGACTCTAGCCGCAACCGATAAGCACCTGCTTCCATTTACAGGCGACGAGAGTTTCTAAGAGAATAAGGATCTGGTTTGCTTTCAACAAAACAGTGATTTAGACACTGCATCAACTCTGATTTACCAGATCAGCAAAGTAGTTGATGATTAGGAAACAGAGTTAGAAGATCTCTGTACTACATATCTACAGGATAGTTTGGTTCTTGATTGTAAATCCACAATTCAAAGGATAATAGAAGCGAACCTATGAAGTCAATGAGCCATTAAGTAAATGAATCGTTCAGACAAAAAGTTAAAACACAAAAGGGGATATATAACATTCCTGTCTTAAAACCACCAAAAAGCCAACAATGAATGAGAAATTTAGAACAAGCGAGGAACATTGTTTTTTTTTCTTTTTTGGAATTACATAATAGGTAGTGGAAGAAGGGAGCCTCACTTGGCCATCATAACCTTGACGAACTCCTCGTAGTTGATCTGGCCATCACCATCAACATCAGCTTCCTTGATCATCTCGTCGACTTCTTCATCAGTTAGCTTCTCGCCGAGGTTTGTCATCACGTGTCTCAACTCAGCAGCCGAGATGAAACCGTTCTGGTCCTTGTCGAAGACTCTGAAAGCTTCCTTGAGTTCTTCCTCAGAGTCGGTGTCCTTCATCTTCCGAGCCATTAGGTTCAGGAACTCAGGGAAATCGATGGTACCGTTACCATCTGCATCCACTTCATTGATCATGTCCTGAAGCTCGGCTTCGGTGGGGTTTTGACCGAGGGAACGCATCACGGTGCCAAGCTCCTTTGTGGTAATGCAACCTGCAGAGTTAATCGAGGATCGATGTTAAGTCATTTCACTAAATCTGTGAACCTACAGTTACAACGATCCAATCGAAAATGCCCAAACGCAAAACTGAAAACAGGGATCAAGTAAATCAATTTATTCTAACGGCTTCAAACAGTAATAACGATATCTTCCTACATGGCCGATTCAGAATCCTAATGCAAAATTTTCATCACTAAGGAAATGCTAAAAACATTATGAAGAATCGGCAATTGCTGATGAAAACGACTAACCACATGGATCTTTACATCTGCAACCTTTTTTTTCTTCTCAATTATGACAACGAATCGTCAAATCTTTAGATTCAATTTTACTAAGATACCGGAAACTAAAATATTCAATGCCAAAAGATAGAACTAGAGATCGCTACACAGATTTGAATCGAGCAAAAATCAAATCAGAAGTATCCGATTGAGATCTAACACATACAACCTATGGAGTAAAGGAAGGGATGAACATACATACCATCACCATCCTTGTCGAATAAGCTGAAGGCTTCCTTGAACTCAGAGATCTGATCGTCAGTGAGCTGATCTGCCATATTTGTTTTTTTTTTTTGCTGTATTTCCTTTCGTAAAAATTGCTAACTGCGTTTTTTGCTTGGGTTCCTCTCTAATGGAGGAAGGAGATGATGAGAGCAAAAAGGAAAAAAAGAAAAAGAGTTTGTGAGAAATGAGGAGAGTGATAAACCGTTCTTCTCGGAGCGTTTTATTTACCTGAATTGTATTTGAAATCTCGGTTACGGCCTCAGTTGAGGGCACTAATTACGTTGATGCCATCGATTTGAGTTTTAAATAAAACCGCCAGGTTGACGAGAGAGAAGAGATGGATCACACGTTCACGCGGTCTCTACGCGGATCGTTGACTGCCACGTCAGCTTTTCCCTATGGGTCCTCCTTTATATGTGAGTCGCCCTGTTTGATTTTCGTTTGTTGGTTGTTGTTCAATTCGTTTATCTTTTCCTGATTTGTATTATTAAATCAAATGCTTACTGTTTTTTTCCTATTCTCAAAGAATTTTTTATTTTTAAGAACATAATAATCACAATTATGAACGTTTCTTTCGATGAGTAGTACAAGTGGAGCAATCGCACATCTGAATAAATTTTTAAAAGATTTTGCTTATTACTAATTTAGTTTGTGAATATGACGACCTTTCCCTGATATAGGAGGAACTTTCAACCACTTGTTTTGTTTGTTTATTTCAAAATTAAGATAATCATCAATTTATCATCATCATCATTTGTTTCAAAAGTAATACAATGCATATAAAAAAAACTGATTTCAAAAACCTATCCATTTTTTTCCCCTTTTAATTTGGTTCTATGTTAGAATTTTGGAACTTGACAAGATAAAAAAAAAATGTTAGAATTTGGACTAAAAAGGCATTTGAGTCTTGCAAACGTTAAGTAGCCAGCCATTGTGACCTCTTGCCTCCTCGCTACAAGACCGAGCCATGAGGCCCATGACAAGTGAATTGGTAGTGGCAGAAGTTACAAGAGCTGTCATGTAAAACGGTGTCGTCTTCTCTTGCAAGGTCTCCTCAATTCTCTCTTGTCATCGTTGTAGCAATACAACTTCACTTCACTTCATATGTTCTGAGAAGTACCTCGAACGTGCTTATCTCTGCAAATTTACCGTTGTTGCTGAATGCTTTCAACCCAATTCGATTCCCGATCCAATCCAATTGCTTAAAGCCTTGAACACTCCTAAAGGATTGTGAAGCACAAAGTCATTACATACTTTATCTGCTTTCATCACATCATGCCCAGCTACCAATAATCGGCGCAAGAACACTTCCCGTTAATGAAATGATGGAATCTACTACCATCTCTTAACGTGATCTCTCGGTTCTTGATCACCGATATGTACTTGAAAGCAACATGGCAGTCGCTGCAAACCCGCAAGTTCTTGATTATTCTAATGGGGACACCTTCAGGTAATATCATGAGCGCAAACGCAACCGCTAGCTTTTCGCTGTGCTGCACCAAGTCTGATTCTTTCTCCTCCTCGTCCATATCATGCAGCACTGAAGCTGTATCAGGCTTGTACCCTTTCAGCTTCATCTCCAGAGTCAGCTCTTTCAGGTATGAATAGATCTCTTTCGATTTAGTCTGTGAACGATCTCCCATCTTAAACCGATGCAATTCACCTTTGTGTTCAAACCAGCTGATTCCCGGTTCTTTCTTCACATTCTTATCTCTCATTGATTTTCTCACCTCTGAGACATCGCCCCATCTCTTAGCCGAGGCGTGAACGTTTGCAAGCAGGACGTAACAAGTTGAGTCATTAGGGTCAATCTCAAGGATTTCTTTAAAGGCTCTCTGCGCCATTTCTGCGTTTTTGTGTGTGTTACACGCAGATAACAATGTTTTCCATATAACGGTGTCCGGTTTTATTGGCATAGACCTTATTTTCGCCTCTGCTTGATCCAAATTGCCTGCTCGACCGAGCAAGTCCACCACACAAGTGTAGTGCTTTAAACCGGGCTTGAACCCGTATTTTTCTACCATCATTTCAAACAACTCAAGCCCTTTGTCTTTCAAACCAGAATGGCTACACGCGTAGAGCAAATTCAGAAACGCGACCTCGTTTATCTCCATTTCGGTTTTCTCTGCCATAGCTTTAAACAGCTTGATTGCCTCATCGCCTTGTCCATGAAACCCGTAAGCAGAAATCATCGAGCTCCACATCACTTCATCTTCATCTTCACGTTCCGAGAAAGCTTTAGCTGCATCTTCAAGACACCCACATTTTGAATACATGCTGATCAACGATCTAACCACAGCTACCACAGAGCTAGCCCCAATCTTAATAGCTTCCGCATGAATCTGCTGGCCTTGACCTCTAATCGCTAAATCAGAACAAGAACTGAGCACAGTTACAAAAGTGATCTCGTTCGGCCTAAAACCTGAGGTTTTCATCTTCTTATACTCATAAAGCACGGTTTCAGGACATCCGTTCTGAGCGTACCCCGCGACGAGTGTATTCCACGCGACCAGATCACGAACAGGCATTGATCTAATGACATTTTGGCCATCTTGCAATTTCCCATTTCTCATATACATATGAGCCACCGAATTGCTAACAACTGAATCCACCTCAAGCCCATATTTGATTGTGTATGCATGAATCTGCTGCCCTATGAGCAGCGACCGCGACCCAGCAGATCCGCTAAAAACACTACCAAGGGTGTATTCGTCGGGGGAAAACCCCAACGCGTGCATTTCTCTAAACAGACTCAAACCCTCTTCGTTGTACTCAAACTGGATCAATCCGGCGATCATGGCATTCCAAGTTGTGAGCTTTCTATCAGTCATTTCATCGAACACCTTCTGGGCACTTTCCAGATCCCCGGAACGGACATAACCGTTGATGATTACGTTAGATGACATAAAATTCTTCTTAGGCATGACCCCATACAACGCAACAGCCGAAGGAAAATCTCCGATCTTGGAGTACATGCTCATGAGGTTGTTGCATATGAACCTGTCGGAAGAGAATCCGGAGACGACGAGGAGGCAATGGAGCTGCTTTCCAGAGGGAAGAGATTGTCTGGTGGCGCATGATTGGAAGAAGTGGGTGAACAGATCAGTGTTTGAGAAAATGTTGAGTCGGAATCTCTGGAAAGCTTCTCGGAGGTTCCCCTTTGAGCACAAACTGGCTATGGCGGTTTTAGGATCTGATGATAGTGAACGAACAACGGAGGATGCTTGGTATAGCATCAGAGATCAAAACCTGGAAAGAGCCGAGCAGTATCACTATTGATAGGCCGGAGATTCCACCGGAAAAGAGAAAACGAAGAAGGAGCGCAGTTTTTTTTTTTTTTTAAATCTTTGTAGCTCGATTCAAATGGGCCGTAATGAAAAGCCCAATAAATTTATTTGGAGAAATAGCCCAAAACGTGAAACACACCAATGTTCATTCATTTGGAGGTAATGTTGTTGAATTCATCATACTTGAAGCTTATACTCAAAAGTTTGAACCAGCTGCAAAAGGAAATGTAATTTAAGACATTGTTCCGAGACAATAAAAGTCTATAGAATATACAAAGAACAAAGTTGTCTCTCTCTAATATGAACCAGCACAAAGAAGACGAAGAAGAAGAAAGAAAGAAAAAGAGTCTTTAAGATCAGAAAGAAGCAGAGCTTGTTCGCCGGAGCTTCCACTTAGGATCCGGTGGTGGTTCACTTGGCAGGATCTTCTCCACCTCCTGCCATTAAATCAAATATTCAAATAAAGAAATCACTGAATCAAATTACCATTAAACGAAAGTATATTAAATTACCCATTAAAGACATGAGATTTTTTTTTTACCTTTAACCTCCGAAGTTTTTCGTTTTCTTCTTCTAAGCTTGAAACCTTGATCTCTAATTCATGAGTATAAGCCTGCTCATCACAAAAAAAAAGTTTCAACGTTATGAGACCAAGTAACTAACAAACAAACACACAAGTTTGTTTTTGTTTTCTTCTTCTTCAATGTTATTAACCTGTTTCCTAGCTCGTGAACGTGCTGCAGATTCTCTGTTTTTGATCATCCTCTTCTGCCTCCTCTCTACAGTCTTCTCCACAATCTCTCCTCCTGATGAAGCCAATCTTTTCCTCCCATGCGCATGTTGTGTATCAGATAATCCACCCATCATCAAAGGCGTTGGAGACACCATTTCTTGCATCTCACAAACCGGATATGGCATAAACCCTTGATGTTGATGCTGAGGCTGATGTTACTGAACCCATTGCCCATTCGAAGCTACGTTAACAACATTTTGAGGGACTATTGTCTCAGTCACTACACCAGCTTTCATCAACAAGTCCTCAAGTGTGATTTCACCGAGTGTTGGTTGCTTATCATCATTAGTATCTCTCCTCTCACCATGAGGATTACTACTGCTTCCATTCTTGTCCTGTTGAATGTCTCTCCAAACCTCATCGACTGTCTTTTTGCTGAGATCTCGAGGCAGCGTCAAGCTTCCTTGACGAGGAATCCCTTCCTCTGTTGCTTCTGGTGGCTGATTAGCTTCAGCAGACCAGACACTCTTGAGAAGCTCATCGAGGTTCATGCTTCCCAATGGTTTTGCGGAACTTCCTAAATGGTTTTGAACCTCATGGAGCTTTAAGCTATAGAGAGAATTCTGTCTAGGTAACGACTGAGAGATAGGCTCTTCAACGTTTCCTCTAAGAGAACCCATATAAGCCTTTAAAAGAGAAACAAAAACAAAGTCTGTCTGATATGCTAATTAGAGACCCTGGTCGATCTTAAACACCTAGAAATCGAGAATATCTAATAAACAAAGGCATCACTGTGAGCAAAACAGTTTGGGAGAATCAGGGGGAATTGCATGCAGCATTCGAGGGCTCAAAACGCAGATAACTACACTTGGAAATCCGAAACTAGAAGAAGAAAATTTGAGAAAGGAGAGGAGGCAGGAGATTGTGAAGAAAGGAACAAAAATTAAGAATGATGCTAAAGAGGCTTCAATTTTTAGAATTTGGAGATCAAGAAGACGCAGATGGAGAAAAGAAAGAAAGAAGGAACTTGGGTTCTCTGTGTGTGGAAATGGTGAGTCTCGGACAAACCTTTGGCAAGTGCAGAAGAGAGATTACAAAACCGAACACATATTCTCTTCCCTCTCTGTCTCTTTACAGACGGGAGAGAAAGAAGAGAGAGAGAGAGAGAGAGAGAGAAAAAAAAAAAGAGAGCCTTTTTACATAAGAAACTGTTACACACTGGAACTTGAAACTGTGCCATAAGGAATTTTTCAATTAAAAGCTACTTTATTTAGATTACACAAAAGTAAAGATGCAATAGTCTCCGTACTTATGAATACTTTAGAAGGCAAATGTGTTATCAAGTTTATTCCCTACGAATAAACCTTGTATTCGTCGTATCTAACAAGTATTCAAGACACTCTACTTATTATATAATCACTTTACTTTATCTTTGTTTTTTTCTAAGAAATCACTCTCTCTTTAAAGACTTTATCTTTTCTAGAACATAAGTTTCCCAAAATGCACTTCTTTTTTTGGAGTATATTGTAATATAATAAGTGAGAGAGGCTGGTGTTTAAATAAAGATAAAAATCACATTTATTTGATAAAAGATTCGTTGTATTGGTAAAAAGAGTAAAAGGAGAAAGAGGGGACAAAGGGAGGAAGGGACCACATGGGTGAAGAGAATCGGGTTTGCATGAAGATCCGCGTGTGCTTCCTCTTTGGGATGTTCTCCCACGTGTTTCTGCTTCCCCTCTTCTCCTTTATTTATATTATTACTCCACCAAAGATCCAAAATATATTCTTATCAAAACTACATTTTAATGCAACAAAAGATTGGGACAAGAGTCTACTCCTTTTGGTGAATTTGATGAGTGTGTATGATGATGACTAGCGAATCATGCATGACTGGCCGTTTGATCCTGTCACAGAGAGAACAAGAACACACACAGCTATCTTGCTATAGCTACACAGGTCTCATACGAATCTCAAATGTTGGCTAAGTTTCAGTAGCTTAAATGCAAATTTAACCAAGTGGCCTAAAGGACAGCTGAGAGAGAAGCTATGCACTAATCTTGATCTCAACTTGACAGTTAGTGAACTAGTTGTGTTGATAGAGCATTTGTGTCTAAAGAAAGAGTCGCATGTCAGAAGCAATTTCACCATCACACAAGGGTTCTACATTAAATGCAAATCTTCACATGCACAACCGGCTATACTTATCGTTCAATTGGAAAGACATTCCACAGCTCCTATGATGCAACATTAACACACCAAGCAACGACAACTCTAAGGACACCCAAGAAAACGCTGCCTTAAGACTAAGCCCAAAACTGGAAAGATGCACCGCAAGACTTGTTCTAACATTTAGAAGAGAGCCAAAACAAGTTGATTTTTTTTGTTCATTCATATACCTAATGAACCTAAACAAGGAAACAACTTTTGCTTAATAGTTATAAAACCACTAATTCATAGCTTCATCCCTTTTCTTTTGTCAGTAAATATAGGAGATATGCTGCATTGAAATCTTTGTTCAGTGAATTGGGGATTGTGAGGGTTTACCATGTAAGACTTTGTTGGGCGTTAGTGCTGAGTCAACACTGTTTACCTTTCAGCCTGCAGTCAAAACTTCCTGCGATAGGAATATGGATTAAGCAAATTTAACATGAAGAAAATAATCCATGCAGGGGGAAAAATCCACCAAAACAGCTAAACATAGAGAAAACCAATATGAACTAGAGCCGGATCAAAAGAAAAACGGAAATGCGAATCTGAACAGAGCGAAAGCATTTGTGTATAATGAGAAACACTCTTTAAATTTTACATATGAAATCCTTCATAAGAAATTAAATAGTAAAATAAGAGCACAGTGTATTTGGAATATCTTAAAAAGAGTTCGGAAAATAAGTAGGGGAAAACTAAAACGTCTTGAAAGGTTTGAAGAGTCATGGCCTTTGGAGACACGAAAGAGTAACATTTCATCCAAAACTAAACAACTCCATTTGCATCAGCTCCTTAATAACTTCAGAAGATTCACCAGGCCAATATAAAAAACACTGTTTTGGAATATCTGCACAATGAATTAAGAAAATAAGAAAAGACTTTGGCAATATAAACTGGTGCAAAACTGAACACCCTTGAAAAGAAAAAAAACAAAGTCATGAGTCTGACAACAAAAATCGCAAAAGCTTAACTGATACACATCAGCTGAAAGTTTTAACTTATAAAAACGGTGATCTTGCAATGCAAATTCTTTTAACAAAATGGATTTAACTATAAAAGGCTCAAAACACAGCAAGTCCATTTATATACGCATGCAAGGGTCGTAACATAATCATATATTCATAGAGCTCCAGGTAAAGTCTGACACAGAACATCAATGAAAACAAGTGAAAAGAAGCTTCAGATGTATACCTGAGTGGTTACATCTATTGACCCATGTAAGGACCACCGTACCCTAGACCATTATGCCCTCTTCCAGCACCGCCCTGGCCAGGTTGCTGAGTCTGATAACCGCCCTGAAAACCGGCTTGGTAACCGTACCCAGGAAAGACCCCTGGTGTGATATTTGCTTGAGAACCATAGCCACTTGGCATTCCAGCTGCAGCTCCTTGGCTAGCTGTCCCAAATGTCCCCAACAAAGCCTGTCCAAATGCTTGGTTCACACCCAATCCAGCACCCTGAGATGCCAGCAAAGCTGTTATGGCCTGGCCAATGGCCGGGTTTAACGCCTGCGTAGCTTGGATATTACCAGCTACGAAATGTCCATGGCCTTCAGGTGCGCCATAACCAGTGTTGTCGTTCCTCTGGTAGCGTGAATTTTGATTTTGAGAGTTATGGTGATGTTGATGTTGCTTAACCGGTTTTGGCCCGTCGTTTGCTTTATGACAATGCAAGACGTAGCCTTCGAAGGTCTTGTGTGGCTCCTCCAATGCCTTCTTGGCGCTTTCAGGGGATTTGTAGACAAACAGAGCGAAGCCTTTCGGTCTCCCAGTGGTTTTATCAAGCCCCAAAGGACCTTCTTCTATCTCTCCGAAACTTGAGAAAAACGCCAGCAATTTCTGCGGATCGAGGTCTGCGCTAACGTTACTGACATAGATCTTCCTCTGGACGTGCTCGGGGTTGAAATGCTGAACAGGCGCCGCGACCGGGTTTCCTTGGACCGGTCCTATGGACGCCAGCTGGCACGCCGTCATACGGTTTCCGATCTTCTTCTGAGGCTGCTTGAGGGCGTTGCGAGCACCGGAACGTGACTTGAAGAGTATAAAACCGTATCCTTTGGATTGCCCTGAGACCTTATTAACCACGGCTTTGCAGTCTTCGATCTCTCCGTACTGCTTAAAAGCTTCGATAAGTGCGTCGGCTTTAGTGTCCCATCCTAGCCCGTGCACGAAGATCTTACGATGAACAGGATCCTCATCCGCCACCATCCGGATTCGATCTGCAACACCACGATGACTCTCCGCCGCTTCCTTGAGAAGAACTAACAGCTGATCCTTCGAAAATGGCTCCAAAAGATCCTCGATTGGCTCTTCGTCGTCCTCATCCCCTTGATTCCCAGATCCTGACGACGTCGCCGCCTCCGTACGATCACCCGCCGTATTGTTCTCATCTCCTTCACCGTCACCATCTTTAACTTCCTCGACTCCGTCGTGTTCAATTTCTTCGTCTCCGTCATTTCTGATTCCCTGATCCTCTTCTTTACATTGCTGCTGCTTCTGAGGCGGCTCTGACGTCTCAACGGATTCAGATTCGAGCTTTCTCTTCCTTGCCATGGCGGAATCGGCGGTTTAAATGTTGATTGAAGAGAGTCCCTACGGAGTCTAGGGTTTTGTAATTCCTGCTGCTTCTCAAAAATTGATCCTTTTTCTAGTTTATTATCTATCTGCAAACGCTGCTACGCGGCTTGAATTGAATTAAAGAAAAACATTACGGCATTGGAGAATATTGGGCCTTGAATCATCAGGTCACGTTTATGGACATTTTGAGGCCCATACATAATGTGCATTGACTTTAATTCATCTAAAATCGATTTAACTTACCCGGTTTTGAATTTATTGAACCGGTCAAATAAAGGCAGTGCTTTCTTCTGAGTGGGTGGGTGTAGTACACGGTACACTGAGGTACTGTGTGGTCAGGTGCAATTGCCCAATTGGTGGTAGTTTTAATACCGCCCGACAAGCACATTTGTTTGGCTATCTTAACTTTTTCTTTTCTTTTCTAAAAGTATCATTCATTAGAACTTTATTAGCGTTGTTGTAATTTTACTAGTTTAGACAATTTTTATTTGATGAGCTGATTTGCTCAAGCTTTCTCTTATTTTAATCACTTTTGCATTTTTTTTCTTATTGAGAATCTTTATACTAAGTAACTCTCTCTGCCATCCCATTGAAAAAAAAAAACAAAAGAAATTAAATGTCACATGTCACAAAGAAAATACTACCACTAAATAGATTTAACAGAAATCCTACTAGATATTGTGAAAATAGAGTTTGTGATGGTGAAAAAAAAAAACCACTATTCTTATGATTTTTTTTTTTGACAACTAGAAAAAAGTAGATACTTATTTACGAAAATTACCGAATTAGTTTCCAAAATATATAATTGGGCAAAACCAATTTCCGGCGACGTGACAAAAAGAAAAACAATTTTCCAATAACAAACAGAATGAAAATCGAAACCAAATCCACTACTATCTGTCTGGACAATAATGCGAAGAAATGAAATAAAATAACACCGGGGAAGAATTAAATAAAATTTGTATATATTTTTTTTCGATTTTGGAAATTGAAGAAGAAAACTCTTGGTGTGATCTGTGTGTGTTTTTTTCCAGAAGAACATAATATCGCCAAACTAAACAAAAATACAAACGAACCAGCAAAGCTACCTCTAAAAAGCTTAAAGGCCTCTCCTTTTAAAATCTTCCGGATAATTCTTTCAAGAGAAAAAACCCGTCGAATCACGGGTTTCGTCTCCTATTCTGAAAAAGGTAAGGACTTTCTTTCGTTGATGCGTGTAGATGAATGTAAACAATACGAATTTGTATCTCGTAAATGTAATGTACCTATGCATGAATCTGTTTCTCTCAAGAAATTTTCAGCTTACGAATGTCGAAACCAGATTCAGTGTAACGTTTTTCGATTTTGTTGCTTTTAAATGGAATAAAATCTTGCACACAAAAAAAAATGGGAAGAAAATCAATTTCATCGTATCTGAATCCTGGGATTGATTTGGGTTTTGGACGAATATTCAGTTTGTGGGGTCTTCTTTGCTTGAATATATCTATGGGTTAAATACATTATTGGCAGAATTAGAAACCATATATAGGATTCCTTCTCTCCTTCCTATTCCCTCTTCGAACTCTTCTTTCTAGTTGTACACAATAATTTAAATAAAAACAAAATCTTTAGTGTAAAGACGTTACCTTTTCACATTCAGGGACTTGTTTGGTTTTGAGTTTCAACAGGTTTTTTGGCTGTGAAGAAGATGTTCCTCCATAGCAGTTTGAGACATGGGTTGTCGTTATCTCTTGGTGTCGTCAGTGTTATCAGTTGGGGTGTCGCCGAGGTACCGCAGATTATGACTAATTACGCTGACAAATCCACTGAAGGTCTCTCTATTGCCTTCTTAACAACATGGATGATTGGGTAAGATGGTCAACACAAAAGCCGAGTGGCTTTGGCCTCCTCTTGAGTTGATTTGACCATTTTGTTTTAATGGGAATTAGGAAAATTAGAATTGGTTTCTTGTGTACAGGGATATCTTCAATCTTATTGGATGCTTGATGGAACCGGCTACTGTGAGTGAATCTTTCAGAACCCTAGTTTCCTTGATCTTGTTATTTTACCTTTGAGTAGCTTAGCTAACTCTGAATTTCCAAATCCATCCCTTTGCAGCTTCCTACACAATTCTACATGGCACTGGTAATTTACAAAAGAGCCGAATCAGCTGTATTTTTACAATGTTTGTTTGTTTCTTTGCTTGATTATGTTCGGTTTTGTTTTCAGTTGTATACAGTGACTACGTCGATTCTCTATGTTCAGTCTATCTATTACGGCCATATCTACCCGCGGTTGAAAAACAGAAGAAATCAGATGGTATACTATTTGATTGGCATTAGTTCTTGTTTTCAAGGCTGTTAATTATGTGTAGATAGATACTAAAACAGCTTGAGTTTTGTGTGTAGGTTGATGCAGAACGTATATCAAACCTAAGCAGTGATGCGAAAATTCCGAGCAGATGGAGGAATAGCTGCTCTGATGCCACTCCTGGTGGAGGTCAAACCACACCTATCAGTATGATTCCCGGGAGTCATCGGACTAGTTTTACTGGAAGAGAACTATTTTACACGTAATGATGCCATTTAGATTCTCTATAGCATTATGAAAGTTTAATGTTTTTTAAGCAAGAAATTCCGTTAGAAGTTTTTCGGCGTTTTGATTTTGTCAGGTCAGCAAGATCTCTGTCGAGCAGTCATACACCACCGGCTGGATCTGTCTTAGCTCAGAGAATGGCTCGTGGTCAAAGTGAACCAACTCTTGAAGAGCCCTTGCTTCCCGAGGATGCCACGCCTCCTCCATTGCCTCCTTCCACCAAATCAATGCTATGCGTGGTTAGCCTTGTTCATTAATCCCTGGTTTTGATTTCCTCAATTCTTCTCAGTGGTTTCATTACTGAACTACTTTTGCTTTGTACATTTGATTCCTGTTTTTATAGGTCTCGGTATTCCTGTTTCTTGGAACGTTCAATCTTCCCAATTCGCTAAGTGAATCAAGAAATATGGCTTTGGGAGAGAGAGATCGAGTATTTGTGGTTCGAGCAGCAAGAAAGCTTTTGCAGGTACTCAAAAGTCGCACATTGGTTTGTGCATTTGTCTGTCAAGACTCTTTTATGAGAGTCTCTGGTTACCCGTTTTCTGAATTCATAAAACAACAAAATGTAAAACTGTGAGTTCTTCTTCTATTACAGGTAACTAGCGGCAACTTAGCAGAACATAACGGTGGTGGAGAGAACAGCAAAATTGGAATGTTGTTGGGTTGGGCAATGGCAGCCATTTACGTGGGTGGAAGGCTTCCCCAAATATGTCTCAATGTAAAAGTCTTTTAAAATCTTGTATGAATACTTATATTTCCGATCTTATAGTTTATAACAGATATCTTTTGCTTGCAGATGAGGAGAGGACATGTTGACGTAAGCAAGTAGAATGAATACGGTTCAAGGGCTATACAGTAAACAGTAGCAGTGTTGTATCTGATGAATTTATGTGTTCTTCTTCTTTTGTAATTGCAGGGATTGAATCCACTGATGTTCTTCTTTGCTTTAGTTGGCAATATGACTTATGTTGCTAGGTGAAGAATCAATTAGCTTTATATACTAAATCATTTTTCCCGTGGAACTTCTAAAACCCTTTTTTTTTGTTGCTAACTTCTTGTTTTTGTTGCAGCATACTTGTAAACAGCATGGAATGGTCAAAACTTGCACCGAATCTACCATGGCTTGTTGATGCAGGAGGATGTGTTGTGCTTGATTTTCTTGTATACAATCTCTCTTTCTCTCTCTCTCTCTCATCACCTTCATGATCTTTGATTCCTTTCTTTTTCACTGAGCTCTAACTTCCTTTTATTCTTTGTTTCAGATTCTGCTTCAGTTTTTCCACTTCCGTTGTTGCAAAAACAAAGATTCTGACAAGAAGAAGCATGAAACCGCAGAAGCTGTCTAAGGCTTGGCTACTCCAACCAGGAAGGCCTCGAACAGATGCAGTTTTGATCTGATCTGACCAGCAATATTCATCTCATTCTATTTAATTCTTCTTTCTTCATGACGGGATTGAGTTTCAAATATCGTGCTGATAAAATTACTCTTTTGTTGTTGTGAGTTTTTTAATAATAGGTGTTTATGGTTTTGAATCTTACTCTTAGGTATGAATGATCCACCGCCATATCTTGTTCTGTTTTCTTCAATAGGTGGTCACTCTCGGGCCAGATTTTGGTACAATAATAATATATCACACACACCAGCTTATTGCAGAGAGAGATTGAGTTACAGACAAACTGTTTGTTATAGCAATCTCCGAAACCAACAGATTGAGCACATTGTGACTGTCAATGAAAGAGAATGGATGTGACGCTTAAAATAATGGGATTCGTTAATTCCAAACTTTTTACAAAAAAAAATAAAGAGGATTCAGGGAAAAAATAGCTCGTTTTGAGATACATAAATCAACTCAAGTGTATTCTTAAAAAGCCAAAAACACTAGTGCTCAAGTTTCCAAGTAGATGACGCGCTCACTCTCATCTATCAACCTCAAGTCAAAATAGGTGCACTCTTTGTCAAACCAAGGACGTGGTACTCCTTTGATTTCAACCTTTCTCAGGTCATTGCTTTGCAAATCGTAACACAGAATGTAGAATCGGGAATGCATCTCCAACGGTGCCAAGATAACTTTGCCGTCTTGCGTTGTGCCTTTTACAAGCAACTCAATGTCGTTGACTAAATGCCTTTGACAAGGCTGCAAAACCAGACTCGTGTTCGACCATTCCTGTTTCTCAGCGTCTTCCAATACCCATAACTCTGACGCACCCCTGTTTCTAAGGTAGGTATGTTCGAAAACAGCTATTTTTCCACCATACTCTATAAGATCCGCCTTCATCTCAAGTCCAGGCATAGAGACATGTGACCTGACCTCCTGAGGTACTAGGATGGTAGTAAGCTCTTCAGACCTAATGTCGAAACTCACAACCGCGCAAGTGTACATATTATGCCACGCCATATAATGTACTACTGATCCACTAATAGACCGTCCTAGTGAGAAAGGGACAGGGACATGAGGATGATAATTCTCATGCGGAACGACCTTTCTCCACGACCCTCCAGCTTTTAGCACGAACACCCAATGCTCTGACTTAATACTAACCAAATAGTCCGAGGATATAACAATTGTGCAGAATACTTTGTGATTATCACTAACAGGGTCGTGTCCGATATAGTACCGGGTATGATGCCTCCACTGACCTTCTTCAGCTATGATGTCGGGTTTTATCTTGGGTAAGGTCAAGCGTTGTCCGGTGCCGGGGTTAAATACACACGCCGTTTTTCCATCTTTGAAACACATCAAGCCGTGGAGGCCATTCAAGAATAAGCCTCCCATCCCTGGGATGCTCAAATCTTGGTCGACCACAAGACGAGTGCTGTCTGGAGACGTTGATGACATTGACAGCAGTACACGTTGCCAGGCGTTATCCACTAAACACATGTATAGACGCTGTTGTTGTTGTTGTTTTCGTCGTGTACAGAAATATCGAGATGAGATGAGTGATGACCACTGCTTTGAGACGCACTTGGCCCTCGCCAAGTAATTTGCTGGCAATCTGATAAGAATTTCGACCACGAGATCCTCAGGAATCTCGGACATATCTCTTCCTCTTCTTCTTCTTCTTCTACTTCTACTTCTACTTCTACTTCTACTTCTACTTCTACTTCTTCCAAGGAGACCCCAAAAAGAGCCCATAATCAGCAAATTACAAGAGCGATTTGATCTTTTTTTCTTCAGTTTAAACAATGCTGATGAGTTGTCTCCTTTTGCATCCTTTTTCATCTTCAAAGACACCAAGAATACAGCAGTTAAGAACAAATCAATTGTGAATTGGCCTAAAACTAAAAGGCATGTAAAAATTCAATCTTTCATCAGTACATAATTATAAACAAACTACTGTAAGTCAACCAATTGAGAGAAAAAAAAACAAAATTTTTCTTTTTTCTTTTTTTGTCACCTCTATTTGATTGGAACCTCTGAGAGAGACGACCTGGGCAATACTCTGACATTGCTTAAGCGTGAAATCCTGCGCCGAAGCCACTTGTTTCAGATTCCTTCTTCCGCTGTTCATCCCTTTAACCCTTCAGCTCAAAATTCTGAAGCAAAAATTCCAGAAATCGAGATTGGGGGTGCGCGTTTTGCAGCGGTGCGGCCGAAAGAAAAACGTTATATGAATCTCTCCCTTATAGTTTTATAGTAAACATACTGTTTTTATGTCAAACTTTAATATTTGTAAATTTGATATGGCAAACTGGGAAAAAGTAAAAAAAAACAAATTAGGGCAGGGAATAACCCTTTTGCTTTGACTGCCTTTGGTGGACTGAAACATTGCTTGTTTAGCACTTTTATTGGTTTCATTGCATTGTGGTCTGAATCATCATTGATTGATGTAGTGTGCTCAAATTCGACCCAGGAGTTAATTGTAGTAGACACCTTTGGTGCACTAAAACTCCTATATTGGACTATTGAGGTTCGTTAGTGCGAACTGGTTCCGTTTGGATTTTGCATCGCAGGACTTATTTAAACGCAGGAATTAGTTGTAAGAGCCACCCATATGAATGTCAGATAAGTTATGTGGCTGATGCGTTGCAGCTTTCCACTTACAAGAGGCTCACTTTTTCTGCAATTGATACTAATGGACTCCTAAACAAACAAAACCTCAGACAATTTATGAATTTGGCCAAGACACACAGTCACATGAGGATCTAAATTAGATATATAAGTATATACCGAAACAGCTCGAAGACAGGCTGAGTCGATGCAATACGAGCGGCTCTTGAAAGAGAGATCGTCTGAGGAATCGGAGATGGTTAAGCTGAGACGAGAGGTTGAGGAAGAGAGACAGTTGCATAGGTTGATGAAGCTGTCGGATGCAAGGCTTTTCTTGGAGGAGAAGCTATCTGAACTAGAATGATCTAATAGAGAAGGAGAGGAACAGGATGATGAAACCAGAGATACTTGAGAGAGCGCGTAGCTCACCGGCGAGTAGGAGGTTGGAGAATCCACACATAAAGAGAGGGATCAAAGGGTCTGTGGAGTTCCCAAGAGTGATGAGAGCAATTAGATCAAAAAGTGAGCTATGGGGTTCGAAGCTCAAGACTCTTCTCTCATCTGCTTAGATTCCGTCTCACTCAATCTCAAAAATTCACATCGAAGAATGAAGCTGTACTGATGATAATATTCTCTTTGTTTGTCCCCGTCAGGTAATATTTTGTTAAATTTGATTTGTGACTAACTGACTATTTCTTACTCAAAACTTATTTGTAATGCCGATTCTTTCGTAAGCTTTGACATACGCTAATGATCATACATCAATAAAAACATTGGTGCATTTCTTGAGATGAAACACAAGAACATATTAAGGCTAAACAACTATCAAATAGTTCAAAAGTTGAGAGTTCTTCAATAACTTTAAATTCTCTTCAACAACTATCAAATAGTCCAAAGCTATGATCACATTTTAGCAAATGTGGTCAAGCTCCTTGTTTGTTTTGTGTGTGTTCTTGGACTAGTTTGATAACATTTAGTTACATGACTAAAACTGTAGCTAATATCTCTTAACACTAAGGCTTGCGAGCCGTAAACATAATAAAGGAATCCTGAACAATGTCTTCGTAATCTGTGAGACCACATGATGTACACACATCCTTGATCTCATCCTGCATCAAGTAATTGTAGCTCTGCAGAATTCTCTGCAAAAAAATGCAAAATTTTTATTAGAACAAAGCGTATGTTACCAATTTTTGAGTCTTGTAATTCTTCTCTTTACCGATTGGAAAGGCCGTATAAGCCAAGGAGTCGAAGGACTGTATCTTAGAAACGTTGTCCCAACAAAGACACCTCCACTTCTTAGAACACGACATATCTCAGCAATCTTGGGAACAAAAAGAAGAAATTTTTTAACAAAGTGAAACCTGCAATATTTCAATCCAATCAAAAATGCAAAAGAACTTACAGCATTGGTAGGAGAAGGCCAACAGTGGAGGGCAGCACCAGCATGTACTGCGTCGACGGAAGCCGATGGGAAAGGGAGGCGAGAGACGTCTGCTCTCACAACCGCTATGTTAGTCGAGCTGTCGAAAGTGTTGTCCTTTCTGATGAACTCGTTGCACTGACGAAGCATGTTTTCAGAATAGTCGAGAGCAATCACGCCAGAGTATTTGCCAGACTTTGCGAATTTCCTTGAGAATAAACCGCTTCCGCAACTAACATCCACAAGAACCCCACCTTGTGCTTCTTTGAAGTATTCCTCAGCCATTCTAAACTGCAAATTTCAAATAAACCCTATTGTTAATTAGAGATTCAGACAGATTAAAGAAGATGGAGAAATGGTATACCTCTTCCTCTGGACCAGGAAAACCGCTTCGCTTGAAGTTTTGTCGCCAGCCTCTTTCATACAGAAATGATACTAATGGACTCCTAAACAAACAAAACCTCAGACAATTATTTATGACTTTGGCCAAGAAAAAAAACAGACACGTGAGGATGATCTAAATAAGTATGTATATACCGAAAGAGCTCGGTTGTAATGGGTTTGACTTCATCGTAATCATCCAAATCAGCAGTGACAGTTAGATCCAAGTATTCATCTTTGCTAGAGTATGTCTTGTTACATTGTCCACACTTGAATCCTGACCTGTAGATTGCTTGTCTGCATGGTTTTTACAAAACAAAATTGTTCAAAGAAATCGAGAAGCGAATGAAAAGAAACAAACTTTACAATCCGAGGAAGGTGCCAACTTACAGGTTAATACCTGAAGGTCCTTTCCTCATAAGTGGCTCGTAGCAAACAGGGCACGCGAAAACTTGAGTTTCCTCAATTTCAACAATTGGAATTGGAGTTTCGTTTTTGTCCTGAAAACACCATTGAAGATACATAATTGAGCTCTCCTTTGACTTACAAACTTACAAACTTGTAAACCAAATCAAAGGAACAGCTAAAAGCAAAACAAATTATGAGGAAAAAAAAACAAAACAAAAAGCAGAACGCACCGATTCGGGAGCAACGGCGCGTATGGAGGCCGATGGAAAACGGGGACGAACAGAAGCAGTGAATCGGAGAAGGCGAGAGTGTGAATTAGAGGAGAAGAAGGAAGAGCGGTTAGGTAAAAAAGGCTTGTTGATGAGAGCGATAGCAGAAGAAGAAGAAGAAGAAGCTGTTAGTGCGGCCATCGCCATCAGAGCAGAGAATCGGAGCTTAGAGTCAAAGAGAAGAGAGATGCTTTGGCTCAATTTATACTGAATCTCTCTGCTGAGGAGAGACAGAGAGAGAGAGAGGAGTAAAAAGAGGTTTTGGTTTACAAAATCTGACGCAACAAATGTGTGTCCGAATTTTGGTTCTGTCAGTTTTTATGTTTTTAAGGCGAAATAAATGACGCACACTTCTCGTTTTCACCATTCACATTTCTCGCATTTTTTCGTTTTAATAATAAAAAAGTAAGGACAATGAGTGTTTATGATCTGGTTAAATTGGGTCCACATGATCGAGTGGTTAAATTGGGTCCACACTCACACAAGTCACGACTTTGTATCTTTACCAACATGGATTGCAAAAGCGTCTTCGATCAAAAATCTGGTTTTAGAGATGTTGAAGATTGAAGATCCTGATTTTAGTTGCCACTGATTATATGTATATACATACACTGGAACGTGATGCTAAAATCCCCAAATTAATCATGGTTCGTCTTCATTAACCATCATTACACAAGAGGAGAACATCTAATTATATATGGAGGAAAAAAAACAGACAAAACAGAAGAAAACGGATCGATGTGGAGCTCTCAATCTGCATCCCCAAGACCATCACTTCCATCGCCTCTCTTTGTGATTTCCGTGAAATGAGAGCCTGGTTTCTTCTTCTGCGATGATGCCACCTCAGCGTTTCTCCTCAGAACAGCTCCAGGTGATGGATACGGTCTCTGTTGAAACAGAGGACCCTGAAACACGATTTCAATCTCATTCAGTTAGGGACCAGGCTTTGTGAGAAGCGCTGCAACCTATTCATCAAGTATATATCTATCTGATTATTTGAACTAAAAGAACAAGCGGCATTACTGTGGCAGTTGTATCAGCGGCTCGCGGTTGTACTCCTTTCAGTCCAACAACCCTACAATATGACAAGGAATCAGATCAATCCCAATGTTATGTAAAATTCCTTGGAGTGGTTAAATTGGGTGTTATGGACTTTACCAGCCACCCCGTGGAGCATCTGAGTAAGCGCTTGGGTCCATTGGGTCCAACTCATCATCATCGGCGTGAGCACGTTTTTTGCCTACTCCCTTTTTCATAGGAGGTTTTGAACTTGACCTGTTTCAATCATTTGCCATACCACAAGAGTAAGTGAAACGTAAACCTAATGCACGGGAACCTCCTGGTTCACTACTACATGTAGTTTCATGTTGATAATTGGTTCGTTCTTTTAATAGAGATCCTGTCCTTCCGAATAAAGAGGCTGAGAGGACCACAAGGATTATTTTTGTTTTTCTAGTACTAAGATTCTGAGAGATTGCATACCTCTGATTCAGCTCCTTTTGGCCAGAATCTCCTGCATTAGTGAAGTAGTTTAAACTTGCTGCCAAGTACAGCTGTTCTGGGAGATTGAAAACCCTGCATTCCATATAGTATGAGTCCCCTTAACCAAAGGCAGAGAAGAGGCATCAGCCTCAAAATATGCAAAAATATGCAAGTTAACAAAGTCTGTTTAAGGTCTTGATGCACGCTAATAACACAAAACCTAACCAGGAAAGAAGGAAGCCACAGTAAGAGTGGTACACGTTTTTGACATTATTCAATAAAAGCAGTCTATGCAGCAATCTAACTGTAAAAGTATAGCGAGACAATGGACGGACCTGGTACAGTGGGCACAATAACCCCAGCTCTGAACAAGGCCCACTCCCCAGCCACCACATCCGCTGCATCTTGGCAGCTGAGAGGGAGGATGCTCCCCCTTCCCATTAGCAGTATTTTGGGTGACAGCGTTGTTAGAGTTTGTGGTAGCGGGTTTCTGTAAAGAACTTGGAGGTTCCCATTGCGATACATGTGTCTTTGTATTGTAGTAATACTTATGACCTGTGCATTAGATATCAAAAGGTCCAGAGCTCAGGATTGCAACCAAAACAGATTCCGGCAGAGAACTTGAGAATTTTCTCTTTCAACCACAACCAGAAAAGGTGAAATTTATTCATATGGAGCAAGAGCTAGTCATAGCGACAACTAAATGTGTGAATCACATACCAGATGTTTCATCAAGTGTTTCGATCCACTCTTCTTTAGGAGGCAGAGGTGGTGCACTTAAAGTGGTGGAAGACGGCGCACTTGAAGTGGTGGAAGATAGCTCAAGAGGCCTTTCCCACTGGCATGTTCCTGTATGCTGGTTATAGTAATATGTAGCACCACTAGCAGGATCTTTCGCATCTACCTGAATGAAACAGAACAAGTTTAAATGGCTTAATAGCTTATATACATATCATCAGAACTATACGTGGTCATCCTTAAGCATTAAGATCTAAAGATTATTCGTGTATGACCACAGTATCACAGGCATAACGATCAAGCAGGAAAAAAATTGATGAAGCAAAGACAAAATCGAAGAAGAAAGACGTTAACTGTATCTCATACCCATCCCAACGGTAAGGTGTTTGCATTTGTCGGAAAAGGTGAACTTGTCTGTCTATTCCAACTAACCGCTGATGCCTGGAAGGAGAAGAATCACAAGCAAACAAAACAACAAAAGGTTAACAACAATAATAACATGGTTAAGTCATCACCAAGGATTACAGAGTGAGAGAAAAATATAATTACATCTTGCGTGTTGGATGTAACAGCCCCTGAGCCATCTCTGAGAATTCCCCTGGCCTTTAATTTAAGTTTGAGATATTCAGGCATATTGTTTGAAGCGCCTGTAGGTTCAGGCTTCCCACTGAGCTCGGAGTGGCCTGCGTACGCAACTCCACCCGGTATACCATAACCATTTCCAACATCCACATTACCTAAAACCAACGATAGGAAAGAAAAAAAGAAAAAAACTCAGTGATTCGACCGATTCAGTGAATTTTCCTAATTGAGGTCGTGAGCAATGACTAACCTTCTCCGCACGTACTCACAGCCCCACGTTTTGATGCTGTTTCCGCCCGATGATGTGCAGTGAACTTTAGCAAATGTTCCTGTGTAGAAACGAATATGTTTAGGTTCTGCTTCCATTCAAAACTTCATGTTCGTCATTCACTTTGTGTAAAATACAGCAATATTCACAGAATCAGAAACCTTTAGAGCATTGGGGTCAGCACGATGCCGGAGAATGTCAGTGTTATTGTCTCCAGCTACTGAAGTCCCAGCCTCTCTGAAATAGGCCAAAAGTTATCCAATTAAACACAAAAACGTTCAGATTGAAATCACGTTAGACACGAGATGATGCTCTATTCGCCCATGAATAAGAGCAGAAAGATATTCAAAATAACAGATGGATACAAAAGACAAACCAAGAGAAAGACAGAACCTTTGACCTTGTATGATCTTCTGCGTTTCGATTTCCTGTAAATTCACAACACCCAAAAATCAACATTCACCGAATCGTCCGGGGATAAAAATTAGAAACTTAATCCAAGGAAACATAAAATTCACGAACTTGTTCGCGAAGAAGAGCATTTCTTGCAGCAGATTCAATGTCTTCAGATTGATCGTAGGCAAGCGAGCTCCCATAGCCATAACTAGATGCCTGGTTATAGACAGATGAATTGTTCTGCTGTTGCAGCTCTTCTCCCATTACTCAGTTCCTCCGAAACCTTTAGTCTTTAGACAAAGAGAGAAACCCAGAAACACAGATTCGATTCAACGTAATTCACACTTCCTATCACCGATCAAATTCATCAAATCAAACCATGACGAGAAATTGCGAGTCGCAGAGAATCCGAGCCCTAGCTTAATTTCCTCGATAAGCATTAAGGCCCATACATCCAAGGCCCATTTATCATAATTTTAAATGGTTGATCAAGTAAGTCCGTCCACCACAGAGAAAACATAAACCAAACAAATAAAATAAGAAGAAGCAAAGTATTTGCCTCTATGGCTCAATCATTCATTTGAGTATTCTAAAATTTTATCAAGACAAGTATCTAAAGGCATGTGCATTGGAGACTTTTAAGATCTAATAACATTATTAAAATAATAAATCTTAAGATTAAAGATCCAAAACTGATAAAAAGTGTCTAATATAGGATTTATTTTTGGGCTTTAAACATCTCACCATAATTAAAGTGTCTTAAAACATTAAAACTTAATTAAATTTAATCAAAAAAATAATTTTGAGACACCCACTTTTAAAATCTCAAATGCACATACCCTAACCTTTTACGAGTTTTAACAGTTAAACATATTTGTATTATTAACTCTCTTCTTTTTAAGAAGAATGTATAGTATTTGTTTAGTTTTCAAAAAGAACTACGTACGGGTTCTAATTGAAATCATCAATCTTTCATGCACCTTTTTTTTTATAAATCATAAAATTTAGAAGGTTAACGATTAGTTGGATATCATGTGATAATTGAACACAATCCAAATCTCGAACCAACAAAACTATATATCTTTAAAACAATATGTTGTTATTTAAACCAAGTAGCTATAAGCTTAAATAGTATAATCAACTGGTGATTAGTTTATAAGAATAAGAACTATTATAGTCTGAAAATGACTAACAAAATTCCAAGTTGTGAAAATCTTGTGATCTTTTTATTGCATGTAAATTGATTAATGAAGGTATCTTTGTAAAAGGAAATGAAGCCGAGCCGAGTCGAGATGGAAAAAACTTGGGAGACAGGACGGAGAGGAGTGTCAGTGTAATTGGGGGGAATAAAATAAGGAGAAAATCTTTCGGTGAAAGGAGGAAGAAGGACACACACACACGACCGCTTGCTCACATGCTTCGGTCTCTTTGGTCATCATCATTTCATCATCATTACATCCTCTAAATTTGCTCATGTCACCGGTGACGTCTGTTGACCTTGTTTATATGTTTTTACTTCTTCTTTTTTTCTTCTTTTGTTGAATAATCCGAGCCTTTTAGAATATATAGATTGTAGAAATTTCCAACAAATATATTAACATTCGCTTATAATGGATACCAAATAATTATGTAAACAATGAACCACCAAATAATTATGTAAACAATGAACCACCAAAGCTTAGGGTCGTCTCACCCAATGCATAATGGTCTGAATTTGATATCACAAATACCCGCAATTGTCAATGGTCCATTGATAACACTAATTTTGATGTTGTTTATTTTAGTGTCCAACAATAATAGTTTTTTATAAAACAAATCTTTGAAAATGAACACCGTTAATACCAAAGATAAGGACAACTTTGAACTTTTTAACTAATAAAATTGCAAACTGAATAAGTTTTTCGACATCAACAACTTATATATATATAACTCAATATTCTATCAAACTATATAAAAAACCCGAATCCTATCGAAAATAGGATTATATGCTTTTTTCAGTTTGTAAACGAAGACGACGACTCAATATATGCTTTTTCAGTTTGTAAACGAAGACGACGACTCAATAGTTGACTATCTTAGATATTGTGTGCTGAGTGGTATATATGCGCGCACATGGATTTTTGATGTGCTAGATGCATAAGTATTTTTATAATTACTGAGATATAAATTAAGGAAGAAAAAGCATTAAGAAAATTAGAAACTAGAAAGTAATGGTAAAAGATAGTGAAAAGGTCCGCGCGTTGCACGGATTTGTAATAATTTAAATGTTTTAATTTTAAAATTTATTTAATAATATTTGTTTGTAAAAGTTCATGGATTAATATTAATTTTTAATTTGTGAATATCATGTAGTTTTATAATTTTGTATTGAAAGATTGGTGGAATAATAATATCTATAGTGAATGAGAATTTTTTTTATTCATCGTAAGCATATAAAATATAAAATTATTTCATTTCGACAATAATTAAGGACATGTTGTTTTATAATATAACAATTCTGAAATACATTTGTGATGAAATTTGTGAATGTAAAATAAAATGTTAAGATATTTTTCGGTTCTTGTAGATTATTAACACATATATCACAATTTTCATATTCTTCTTGTGTAGCTTGGATTTGTGTTCTCTCTAAGTCTCCAATTACAAAATCAACATATAGTATTCTTGATGCATTTGGATTGAAATTTTCAATTTCAAAAGAGACTTCGAGGCATTGTGTGTTATGTGGTCGACGTGATAGCATAGATGTCCGAATAAAGTTTATTAAACTTTTGGTTAATGTACTTGATGTTGTGTCTTCCATATCATAATAAGTGAGGTAGAAGTTAATCATTTTTTTGAAGGTAGTATTATTTGCCTGAAGTATTTGATCGGTGCTAAAACAGATTGTGTAGATGATGTTCTATTTTTGACGGAGTGGACGTGTGATTTTGAGACGCAGTTTGTTTCGGTTGATTGTGTGAAAGAAATTATATGATAGTGTAATGCATATATATATATTCTATTAGAAATTTGTGTGGTAATAAAAGTGAGTTGTGTTTGTAGATTGTTGTATTATTATTTCTATTTATAGATTGTTGTAGAATCTCTATTGCATTTTTTTATTGTGCATTGTATTTAATTATTTAGTGTAGTTGGCTTTTTTATTCTCTTTTGTTGATAAGTTTTTCCTTCAAATGTAAATGTGTAGAATGAAGGTATGTTAGCCTTGAAAAGTTTGGGACTCATGACGAGAATCTACGGCTATAGGACGGAAACAGAAAATTTGTGAATTCGAAAAGAAAATATGATAAGAACGTCCCGAGAAATTTCAGAATAATTTGGAAAAAAACATATAGAATTTTTAAGTTCTTCATTTTTAAAAGGATAATTCGGGTACACGATCTAATACTCATTCCCTTCCCATACCCATATTAATAAAATAATTTGTTTCGAATGGGTAATTGTTTTAAACATGATAGGGAATGAGACGGAAAATTCGGGACGGTATAGGAGGGAACGGAAAATCCGCTCCAAACCTTTCAGGGCTCCTGATGAAAAAACTTTATTATATGTTATATAATATCACATTTGTTTTTTTTTATAGTTATGTAGTTAATTATAGTTTTTTTTGTTATTCATCCATATAATCCTATTATTAAATTAAGAACAACAAAATAAAGATATAAAATAATTAAGTGTTAAAAATATATATATAATTTTTAAGTTGTTTATTTTTAAACGGATAATTCGGGTACACGATCTAATACTCATTCCCTTCCCATACCCATATTAATAAAATAAATGGTTTTAAATGGGTAATTGTTTTAAACGGGATAGGAAATGGGACGGAAAATTCGGGATGGTACATGAGCGAATGGGAAACCCGTCCCAAAATTTTCAGGGCTCCTGATGAAAAAACTTTATTATATGTTATATAATATCACATTTGTTTTTTCTATAGTTATGTAGTTAATTATAGTTTTTTTTGTTATTCAATCCATATAATCATATCATTAAATTAAGAACAACAAAATAAATAGATAAAATAATTAAGTGTTACAATTATGAAGTACAATTATTAATTTTATAATGCATTTATGTTTTTTTTTTTACTTTAAATGTAGGTGACACATCATATGCCACATGGCAGCATTTCAAAGCTCATTTAAAAAAAACCTTACTATATTAGAATAGATACCTATCAAAGAATATATATTTTTTTACTATAACAAAAAAAGTTATCAATTAAGTTTTTATTGTAAAACCAAACCCCAATCTTTTCATTATTTCAATACGAGGACCTTTTAACCAAAAAAGAAAAAAAAAACTCATACAAGTTTTTAAATCAAGGTGCAAAATCTTCACTTGAAAATTTTAAATCATGCTACGGTAAAAGTTTACAAATCGATCAAACCTAATATATAGCGATATGAGTCCTGAATCCAGGTGTAATGGTCAACAAGCAAAATCTTTATTTAAAAATTCAAGTCATACTTTCCAAGAAAATTACGGACAAATAAATAAAGTGGGGTTAATCGTTTTACTATTTGGTTGCCTTGATCTGAGTGAACCTGGCACAGGCAGTGCAAAGAAAAGATTCGAGTGGATGATCTTTGAAGCCATTCTCACACACTGACCCTAGTCAATACATTTATATATACATATAAGGGAAAGAAAGTGAGTAATCATCGGCGGTTTATTGAAAAAAAGAAAGAAAAAACCTGTGGGAATAATTGAGAAAGATGGGACAGGGGACATGACACTATAAGTAGATAGATCTGATCAGAACAAACAATCATGGTGCACGGTGAAAACGCGTTTTAAATCAATGACGTGGCATTATCATTGTCATTCCATGCATGATAATATTATTACATACTATTGTATATATGAAGATGAAGGGCATAAATATAATGATACATTTTCTCTTCTTCTTTTTATAAGAGAATTAGCAAATTCTAGCAATAGAAGAATTGAGAATTAAGTAGATATGAGTGATGTAACTTAATTAGTTGAGCAAAAGAGAGAAATTTGTTTAAGAAATCAATTTGGGGGGACCGATTATTTATCCATGAAACGAATCTATGACGATAGCTAGGTTTGTAAAGTTTTGTTTCACGACAATTATTAAGTACTATTTTGTTACTATTTAGACGTCAGAAAACCAGTTTATAAAATGATCTAACCAAGTTTGTAGTATCCGAACTAACACCTTAATCCTTGTGTTTTTGTTTTTATAGCGCGCTTTGTAGTTTCTAGTATCTGGCGGCAAACAATTAAGTTTTAGATAAAGATGAATTATTCAAACGGAATGGTCACAGACTCGCTTACAGAGTTTAATCCCTTGGTCATCTAATTGTATAATGAATGTTTTAGTAACACTGTAACAGAGATTTACGTGATCAACGGAACGATCCCATTCAAATAGGTCAATGATCCAACCAGAATCCACCGTACATTCAATTGAAATTAAATATTATATATTTAATGCAGAATATAGTCAACTATTTTTGGATAATTGAATTTCCAATCGCTTGCCTACTTTTAATTCCATGTTTGTTATTTGAATAGACATGCTTTCGATTCTCTTGGTTTTGTTCCTTCTACTCTTTAGACATCGAATATTTGCAGCCGACCAAGAAAATATATATATATATATATATATAAAATTGTTTTGACATCATCGGATAAGTATATGGAGTGAAATTTAGACTAATTATGTTACTCTTATGCATCTATAGAATGACTTATATTTTACACTAAATCGTTACGTGCAGTGCTCAAATAGAAAAGCCACACATATATATACTACAACTTTAAACAATAATTTGACTGAAGCACCGTGATAAATAAGTTCGAATATCAGAAAATTCAAAATGACATTAAACAATGATTTGAGTGAAGCACCGTGATAAATAAGTTCGAATATTAGAAAATTCAAAATGGCATATTTTAGTATTTTTTTAATTTTAAACAAAACAGGATATATTTTTTATCTTAATTTTTACGTAAAAACAAAATTAAAACTAAGCAATAATAATGAACAAGAAAATGTTACTAGCTTTAATTAGTGCTTTGGCAGAATTATGCGACCACTCTAAGTCGCTGATAGATAGAGAGATTAGTGATCTCAAAGGGTGCAAAAGAAAGACCGAAGCTGAGCACTAGTGCTGATCTCCTCTCTTTTTGTTTTTTTTTTCTTTTTGTGCGGCTGTAGGAGCAGATCGGAGAGTCTCTCCTATTTTTGATCTCGGTTTCGATCTGCTCAGGGATTGGCAGCGATGCGGTTTCCGGTGTACCAGCGTGTTAGCTCTTTCCGGCGCGATGCTTGTCGTCCCTATTCGGTGCGGTTTGGGTTGGCTTTGCGATTGGAGTTGCCGGCTCCCTTTTGAGCAACGGTGCGGGTCTGACTCGCTTTCGCTTCAGTTCTGAAGCTTTAATCCCTCGCTTACTGGATCTATTTCGTTTAGTTTGTTTTCTTTTCTTAGGGTTGCTCTCGCTATTTGGTGTTGAGTTTCCTGGTGGCCAATTTTTGGCTCTCTTTGCAATTTGTGAGTCGAGGTATTGGAGTCTAGGATCTTCTGCTCTGTTTCTTCCTCTCGGGGTGTTGTGTTTAGCGTGGAGATAGGGTTCGTTGGTTGGATTCGTCTCTCTGATGGTATTTTGCTGTTGCCGCATCTACTAGTTCTTCCCTTTGTCTTTTGACGTATAGGGGCGAGCTCAATAGAGGTGCAGTGGTTTCGATCTCTGACTTTTCTCTTGCGAGGAGGTTGCTGTCTTTTGTCTGTAGATGGCGTAAGATGGTTTGCGAGTGTCCGCGTGCAAGAGTTGGTGGTCCTCTTTGGCGTTTTCCCCTTCATCTTTCAAGGTCCTTCCTTGAACATGTTTCTTCGCGAGTGCTTTGGTTCTTCGTTTGGTATTTCGGTGTAGCTTTTGTGCTTTGATCTTCTTCGTTTCTGGCGTTCAATTCTGTCTCTGCTGTTGCTGGTTGTGCTTGTTGTTTTGTTCTTCGGCAGCTTTGGCGTTTCCTGGTTCTTTGGTTTTGTTCGTTGAAGTGACTTAGTTCTTAGTTTCAGTTTTAGATTCTAGGCTTTTAGCCTTTCCTCCGATTGTGTTTTGGTTTTCCATCATCTTTTGTTTCCTCATGTTGGGGCTACTGTTATCATCTTTTGTTTCTCCGTGTTGGGGTTACTGTCTCTGGAGATATCTTTGTATCCGCCGGCTTATGTTTTTATCTTTTCAGTTTAGTCAAGTTTGTTTTATGGCTTCTTTGGTTTGTAATCTTGCTTCTCGATCATGTCTCGAGTTTTTGGTTTATCCAAGTGTTTACTTGGCTTATATATATCATCAGTTGGAAAAAAAAAAAAGACCGAAGCTGAGAACGATGGATTTTCTCTAGTCGTTTATTCGGTCCCACTAAGCAACAAAGCTTTTAATTATGAATCAGCCGTTGGAAATTGACCTTACTTCTTATTGATTTTCTTTCTTTATTTTCTTTTGGATTATCTGCATGGTCTCACCGCGTAAAGTCCTGATGAAATTCTATTGTAACATTGATTTATGTATAAGACATAGGAAATAAAGAAGCTCCTCTATCTAAAAAAAAAACATTAGAATTTAAAAGAATTTCAGATAAATATTGTTATTGTTATGGAAGAAAAATAATTTGGAAGCATAGCCATAAGACTTTGTGACATCAAAATGTAATGTCTATCAAACAAAAAATACAACAAAGTTAGAAAAGTCCGGATGAAATTCTATTGTAACATTGATATATGTATAAGTCATGGGAAATAAAGAAGCTCCTCTATCTATAAAAAAATTAGAATTTTCATTGTAATAGAAAAAAAATCATTTGGAAGCATATAGCCATAAGACTTTGTGACATCAAAATGTAATGTCTATCAAACAAAAAATACAAGTTAGAAAAGACTGCAATAATTAACTTTGCTAATCAAAAATAATTATACTGATCGCACAACATAGTAATTAGTTTCAACTCTGATGTTGAATGCTTTTGTTGACAACATATTTTTCACATTTTTCGTAAATTACCATTTTATTCTTCTAATCACTTGTTACGCGTTATATGCATTTAATCTCACTTTTGTTCCACTCGTTTCGTTCGTTCCCAAATTTAATTCACTTAAATGCAAATTCTCTGAACACAAAGGGATTGGAGCTAAACCAAAAGTTCGGTACGAGTAAGCTGACGCTGACACAGACACGTGTCAATTTCTCTCTCCGCTCAACGCGGTTTCATCTCTCTCTCTCTCTCTAAACGCCGTCCTTATTTAAATATCTCTTCATCGGCCCCATTTTCATTTCTTACCTCTCTAACTTCTTCTTCTCCTTCTTCTAGAAACTCTCTGCCTCTGCACTGCGACTATCTTCTTCTTCGATTTCCCGAAAAACCTCGTCGTTTATGGTGTCTTCCGAGGGGTTAGCAAGCGTCGATCCTTGGTTGTATCGGCAAGGATTCAACGTAGATTCATGGCTGCTTCCTGATACCTTCTCTCACGATAGCAATTTGCTAGCCAGAGCTCTCCACACCACAGTCTCATCAGCCGCGCCACTTCCCCCTCACACTCTCTCTCCCTCCTCCGTTTTCTCCGATTCCGTCGCCGTCTCTCACCCTTCCTCCGCTAACACACTCTCCTGTGGATCTGATCCAGAAATCATCGGCGGCGGATCAAAACGGAAACGTAACTGTCTCCTTCCTGTTTCGGCCGGTTCCGAAGGTAAAGCCGCGAAGCGCCGCTCTCGCGCTTCCAAAAAATCTCAGACCACTTTCATAACGGCGGATCCGTCCAATTTCCGGCAGATGGTTCAGCAAGTGACCGGAGCCAAGTACATGGACGATTCTCCCTGCGGGGTTTTCGCTCCGATCGTCAAGCCGGAGCCGCACAGGCTCGTTAATCGACTACCGTGTGTGCCCTCGGATAGATCCACGGCGGTGCCGACGCTCGATACATCGGCATTTTTGTCTAATCATCACCAGGAAAACCTCGTGGTGGGAAACGCCTTCTCCGGTAACCGCCGCGTAGGATTACATTTACCTTCGGCGAAGTCTAAGGCAACTGTGGACGCGGGTGGCGGCTCCGCCGCGGAGTTTGATACTTACCCAACTTTCCCGACGCTTGAATCGTGGAAAGTTACTTGATTCGTTTTAATTTAGATGTAATCTTAACTCTTTTTAGTTTTTTTTTTCTATGCATCCCTTTATGAATTATCTTGTTCATAGTTTTTGGTAAATCGATGATGTAATGGCACAAATCTGTGTTAAGCTGAGTTTTAAAATTATTTAGCTGATAAGTTAAGCTGCTTTAGCCGAGCTCGAGCCAAAAGTGTTACTTAATAAATTTGGATGAGATAAAACAATTTGATATAAGTAAACTGAAAAGCAAAAACCAAAAGTATTTTATCTATTAAATCATGAAATAGTGTACGAGTCTTCTCACCATTGAAAAAAAGAAAATTATATAATAATAAACACAAGATATCTCGTCAACATCTTATACTAAAAGACAATCAAATACGTTACCCACCACTAACAATAATGTCTCCGTTACTGATAGTCTGATACAAAGCCAAAAGTATTATTTGTTTTATTAGAATATATCCCATCTTTGCTTGCCATTATGCACTCTTCTAATACAATTGCGTCAAGTTATAAACTCTCACAATCGATTGATATCTGGAGAGATCAATCATTGTTACAATAAAATAACATATAAAGAATATATGTCTACGTGAACGATAGATGGCCTCTAATTATTTACTTTGCACTGCAGCTACACATTTGGTTATCTCCCGCTTTTTCAAGAAAGTGAAATCAGAGAAAAGTCTCGAGCAGTGCCCAAAGTTGAATTTCAAATTGGATCACAACGCAAATCAATAGACCCACAAACAAAAATCCACTAGGCTGGGTACGGATGAAGCAATAAAAGTCAAAGTCAAAGTCTTTGGTAGTACCTTTGAATCCTTCCTTTCACCCTTCATCCTTATGCGCCTTTTTTGTTTTCTCGATTGATCCCATCGCTTCTTCGAATGATTTCTGAAAATACGGAAAGAGTTTGTCACGCGCGAGGTTTTCCAACAAGATACGTTTTCCTCTATTCTCATGATGTTGAAACATTTAATCATTGCTTCAATATTTACATTTGCATCAACAACTTTTTACAAACCTTACTCCTGTGAGAAGATGTTCTCATAAATGGTTCCATATGTTGCAGAGAGCAAATAGGTTACTAGTTATTTGTCAGTAGCAACACCTAGCTTATATAGAAGTCAGTAGTTGTATAACAAATTCTCCTTGTTCATCCTTCTAGAGCTATCTAGTCTGCATATGTAGAACACCATCAGAGGCCCTAGCTCAGAAACTACATCAGGGCTTAGTTGCTACAATTCTTGACGGTTTCAGCCTAATTACACCTCCTATGGCGACAAGACTATATGTGCAGAATGAGACAGGAACAGCCCACACATTAAGATTAGAACAACAACAGGAACAAGCCAGTTGAATTTCGAGTAAAGACAGGATAAAAGCAAGATCATCAAGACAGGTCAACTAGATCACCGATGGTACTCACCCCAGAGTTACGCATTTTCCATAGTGTTTCTCCACTTGTATCAATTGCAGCAAACGCAAAGTAGAGACCACTGGAAAGAAAAGACAAGAGGCTATTTGAGTAAAGTATACAACTTTGAACAGATAAAAGCCGCTCAAAGAATATCACAAACTAAGTCTTAACCAACTATGAAAACCCAGAGATGAATCTCCAATCAACAGAAAATAATTATTTTCAATTAAACAGAAATCTCACACTGGAATTCACTAATTACATGTAATACAGTCAGAAATGAAATACTAATCTAACAAGAGATGAAGCTAAAAGTTGTCACATACCCAGCTAACGCGAGATTCAGGAGAAACGCGCGCGTGGTCAAGTAACGAAACGTCGAGTCAAACCCGCCGCTGAAACTGGAGGCCTGACGATTCCTCGCAGAATAACCATAACCATAGCCATACGCTCTGCCACCACGGTTCCCGTACGGATTGCTGTACGAACCGCGCGAAGTACGGCGAAAGCAATCTGAATCGCTTACGGCGTTGTAGGACGCGCGTTTCCGGTCGTCGTTCAAGACCTCGTACGCCTCCGAGACGAGCTTAAACCGCACGGTGGCGTTCTGCCGGACGTGCTCCGGGGACTGGGCGTGCTTGTCCGGATGGTACTTCACCGCCAATCTCCGGAACGCATCTTTGACCTCTTGCTTCGTCGCGTTTCTCGTCACGCCTAGGACTTGGTAATGATCAACCATGAAGAATGGGAAGTTTTCAACCGATCGAACCTAAATCAGAATCGCAAAACACCCGAGGGATTGCTTCTGTGTGTATAGCTAAGCATATACATATAGCAAAAGATTGGCGTATATAGATCTGCGCTCGTGTGTGTAACATCGAAAAAAGCAAATTGGAACAGTGAAGAATCGCTCTCCGATTTTAGAGAAAGAAGAGGAGACTTCGTGGCGCTTCAATGGCCGCTTCCTCCAGACAGAACCCAATTAGTATGTTGTTAATTAAATGTTGATATTTTGAAGAATCCGCATGATGGTAATTTATCCGGGCCTAGGCCCAGTATCTCAATAGTGTATATTTTTGTATGGAAAAAGCCCATCTTGGTTAATTTGCCAACACAATGGGATTGTTCGAGCGTGTACACCATCACTCTATGCTAAGGATGTTTTTTTTTTTTTTTTTTTTTGTAACTGGATATTATACTAAGGTCCAGGATGTTGCTAATTCTTAACCATCCATGTATTTTTTTTTACGGGTAGGAATCGGTGAATTATATGAATTAATACATAAAACATGCGTAAGTAACATGATTATTTTTACGTTATTCAGTTGTACAAGTTAACCTCTGGTCCTCTGCAGCGTAATCTTTATTAAATTCATCTAACCCAAATATTGTTATGGCTAAGTATTAAATTCAAAAAAATTTAGGGACGAAATATATAAATTTTGACAAAGTTTTCAACACAAGTCAATACAAAGTAATAAAAAAAAACAGTTATAACTGAAAATGGCGCGTGCGGGAGAATACAACGGAAGTATGAAATTAGGGTTTTGGAAGGTTACGAGAAATTAGGGGCAGAAAGGTTTGAAAATTGATGTGATGGCGAGATTGCTATGTTAAGGGTGTTCCAGATAATGGATGTTGGTGTTGACGAACTTCTAATAATGGCGGAGGGAAAAGCTGTAGGAGGAAGAGAGAGAAACAATTCTTTGAAACAAACCTTAATTAGAAAGAAAGAGGAGAGTGTAGGCGAGAGGAGAGAGAGAAAGAGAGAGTTGGCGCAGAGGAGGAAAGAAGCCAAACGCCAGGCGGCAGCGATTTGAAATCTCCGGTTTCGTTCGCTGGCCGCGACAACGACAACGACGACCACACGCGAAGAAGAAAATGGATATTACGTTTTGGGCGTTTCGTCGTTGAGTCTGAGGCTTGAGGAAAAAGAAAAAGAAGAAGAAGAATATGGTGATGGGGAGGAAGAAAAGCTGTCATGTCCATAGTGCTCCTTCCGACGACGACACCATGTTTTCTCAGGATAAACCCAAGAGGATCTACCAAATCTGGCCTGCCAATAACGTAAGACTTTTCTTTCGACGCTAATGACTTATTTTTTTCGTTTTCTTGCATACCACGTATCATAGGGGGTATCATTTTCCGTGAATTAATCGGGAACCCATGGGCTTGATGATTACTTGAATTATGAGAAGATGAGCTTTAAGACACATGCTCCTTTGGTTTGGTCTTAATTTGACCTTGTCCTGTCTCTTGTTTCATGTTTAGAAATTCTATTGCGGAGGGAGACTAGTCTTTGGTCCAGATGCATCTTCGCTTCTTCTAACCACAGCTATGATCGGAGGTCCTTCTCTCACTTTCTGCATCCGAATGGCTTTTTTGATCGGGAAACGCTATCCTCTGTTCCACTCTCTTGTCTTGATGGGTGCACTTCTGCTCACTGTCTTGGTAAAAAAAGCATATATTAACTGTTTCTTTCTTTGTGAGCTATATATGTCTCCCTGTCTGCAGTTTCCTGCATCTCTTACTTTCTCTCTTGGTGTGCGTCATCTCTTGCAGGATTTCACATTTCTCTTCTTAACATCATCGAGAGATCCCGGGATTATCCCAAGGAGCAAAGAAGCGCCAGAATCAGAAGGGTTTGATATGACGACTCAATCCTCAGAGTGGGTAAACAACAAGCTTAGTAATTCCACAAAGTTACCTCGAACCAAGGATATATTGGTGAATGGCTACACTGTCAAAGTCAAGTTCTGCGATACTTGTTTGCTTTACCGTCCTCCTCGCGCCTCTCACTGCTCAATCTGCAATAACTGTGTCCAGAGATTTGATCACCACTGTCCATGGGTTGGCCAATGCATAGCTTTAGTAAGTCTTCCAAAAACCTTCTTCTTTTTTTTTTCAATCTCCTGAAACAAAAAGTGTGAGTAGGATCTGTGATCTAACATGTTGCATCTATATAAACGGCGGTCTTTGCAGAGAAACTATCCATACTTCATCTGTTTCATATCAACATCAACACTCCTCTGCTTGTACGTCTTTGTCTTCTCATGGGTCAGCATGCTTGAGGTACACGGCAAGATGTTGTTAATGGTCATCACAGACGACTCGGTATTTGTTGTTCTCATCCTCTACTGCTTCGTCGTCGTCTGGTTTGTCGGTGGACTCACTGTTTTCCACCTCTATCTCATCTGCACCAATCAGGCAAGATCCTTAAAAAACTTCATCTGATTATTGCTGCTCTGTTTGGTGTTATGCTTTTAGCAATTCTGTATGCACTGATTCTTTTGGTTCTGAATATATATATATATATGTTCTGCAGACAACTTATGAGAATTTCCGGTACCGATATGACAAGAAAGAAAACCCTTACGCAAAGGGTCTCTTCAAGAACCTATATGAGTTGTTCTTTGCCAGGATCCCACCTCCAATGATCAACTTCAGAGACTGGGCTCCAGAGGAACCCGATGCGGAGGTTGGATCCATCGCATCTGAGCTAGACAGAGCCTTTGGACCCCGAGGGGATAAGTATGACATGGAGATGGAAATTGGCGATTGCAAATCTAGCAAGGCCGGTTTGCGTCTCCAGGCACTGGACAACAACCAAATGGACGATACTGTCAAGAGGAAAGGTTTAAGTGAAGGGGCCACCACGGCGTTTTACATCCCGGGGATTCAAGAACCCGGGAATATAACAAGAAACTCGAGTGTTGTTGATGTGAGATCGAGATAGGATTAAAAACCCATGGATCATAACAGAGATCTGTTGCGGAGTCTTTGCGCCTGTAAAAAATGCTTGATTACTTGTGTAAACTACTCTCTTATTTCTAAAGCCTTACATACACTTTTGTCTTCAACGAGTAAACTTTTCGTATCAGAGAAACCAAATGTAGTTGACGAAAAGAATCCGACATAGAAAACACCTGAATACGTGAAAATAATACAACGGAGTCGAAATAGAATCAATGTTTGGATTTAGGTTAAAAAAACACAAAAAAAAAAAAATGAAAAACCCGTAAACTTTAGCACAGGTCAAAATGGGAACAAAAGCTCTCACCTTTACAATACTCATTACAATAAAAATTATAGAGAAATCAATCTCAAGGCAATAACAATAGTGAAGAAAAAGGAACAGAACATTAACAGCTAATTAAGGGAAACCACAGAATCTAATCAATTCCAAAGATCCTGTACAAGAACAGAACAAGGTCGCGAACTTTTCAGACTTGGCAAAACCGAAGGATACGTCTCATCGTGAAGCTTTCCAGTCTCGGACAGGTTAAGCAGAGAGCACCTGAAAGAATGTTCAAAAGGAATCGAATGTTTATATTAGGACCTCCATTACTTGGTGGCTAGATTGATGATCAAAATCCCCATTTTCTTTAATAAAGAGCTTAGCCCGAAGTCTCAATTTCTTTCCCGTGATCATCTGAAAGATTCCTCTTCAATCTTCTCAACCAAATCTCGTAATCCAAAGGATATGGTGTCCCACATAGTCTGTCAACGTAGTCAGAAAACGCTTTTAAAACGGTTGAGACATCACCGAGCTTCTGCTGTATCAATCTTTTGGACCAAGAGTTTTCTCTCCATTGAAGAGCTCCTTCAACTGAATCCAGATCAGGGAAGTCTCCAGAACAGAAATAAAGCATGTAAATCAAGCTCTCTGCATCTGAGGCTGCACAAAGTTTCCCTTCCTGGAGTGCGTAAGTCGAGGAGAAGTGAAGATTCATTGCGGGCCGATCTCTATCCTCAAGCACCGCGTGATCCCAACCAATTAGTACAAAGTAAGGATGTCTTACACCAGAAGTGACATAAACTACGTTTTCTGGGCGGATTTCACCATGACGAATTCCAGCTGATGAGGAGGAAGAAAGTGCAGATAAGCAATCATGGCAACATCGAATAGCTTCTTCTGGACCAAACCGGCCCTCGTTTACCAAATCAGCTACTGTCTCGCCAACCGGAGTGGTCACAAGGATAGGAGTTCCGCACCAAGGATGTTCACACCTTCCTCCTGAACTTGGTTTTTGACATTGGCCTGGGTGAATGATCCGACCAGACCCATGGAGCTGTGGCAAGTATTTGCTAGAAAGTCCTCTCTGTTTCATAATACTTAATATTTTAGTTTGTCTTTGTACCTGATACCACAAGTTCATTTCTTCCCATGCTGGCTCAAGCTGTGAAGGAGGAGAACCAACATACAGAAACACAGACTTTCCTGCGTCATCCACTGGTGATGCGATATGATAGGGAAGTGTACCATTATTCAATACTTCGTTAATCTGATAGCCTTTTTGATAGTTTGAATCCTCCAACCACAGAACCGATCCCACTTCCAGTTTCATCGACGGTTCAGGCTCAATTTTGGTTGATTCTTCTTGAACTTCGACAATCTCAGGAGACATGGATCTCTGCTGGAACCTAAACATACCATTTTCTCTGAGACTAGTATCCCCCAACTGCCTCTCCTGTCGTCTTGAGTGAAGGCGGGAACTATGGTCAGCAGCTAAGTCTTCAATGGAGTGCCTTGGTGGCCCAAAATACTGCATTATACTGTGGTAAGTGGCAAAGACTACTTGCAAAGCACCGATGTCTCCCCAGTTAGCATTTCCCAGCTTGTTCCATATCCTGTCGATTGGCGACACTGCGATCTTGGAATGCTTCATTATCCAGTCTGCCGCGCAGTCGTAAACGTTGTTCATGTCGAAATCCATTTTACTTACGTCCCCTTCGACTTTCACAACGCCGCCATATTGCGAATCAACGAGAAGAATGAAGACACAGTTTGAGCTTTGAGAAAAATCTAAACGGCTCACACTTCTTGTGATGAGTATGCGGAGAGCATAGAAAAGGGCTTCGCCTAAGACAGGTAAGGAAGGCGGACGGTCACTCTCCAGTGCTAAGCTTCCTACGTCAGGCCTTAGAAGAGCAAGTTCAAGAATGTGGTCCCATTTCCCGTGTGGGTGCCGAGGATTCTTCAGCAGAACACCTGTTGCAGAAAGACCTTCGAGCTTCCCGATAGCCAAAGCTTTCTCGGCCTGATAAAACTTCAAGTTCTGATTGTACAGACAGCCGACAGAGAAAGGAACCGGCTCGTCCTGGCTCCAAAATGCCTCCCACAAGCTCTTGACCGTCGCGTGTAGAAAATCCTCTATTGCTAGATATGCATTTGCCTCCTCCACAGAAGTAGACGTTGAAGCATAAACAGCGTTTGGCATTCGAGTTAGCTGCTGGAATGAAATCCCTTCCAGTGCGTAGTCGAACTTTTGTAGCTCAACCAACTCAAAAGGAACCTCAAAGACCGGTCCGTTGCTCTCCGAGTTTTCCAACACTAGAGCAAACCAATCTTCAAGCTTCTCCGTGAAGTGTTCGCTGTCGGTGAACCTGGTAAGGAAATCTCGACGGATACGAGAACGGCTTCCTGATGAAACGCTTGATCGCTTTGTAGTTGTACCAGACCCGATGGATTCCAGGTCTGGAGATTTACCTGTAAGAGAGAAAATGATTTTAGGAACTTGATCAATCATTGAAGAATCTATCATTTCCTTTGCATAATTGTTTCTATATTGGTTCTAGACAAGAGTGCTTCAGTCTCACAGATCGGACGAACAGAAAAAATCTAAAAGCAGAGAGTGAGAATGAACAATCAAGCTTTCAAATTGAAGTTAGTGGCAGTATTGCCAAGTTAAATTCCAATTCATATAAATGCAAATCAGTCAATAACTTTTCTTCATGATTTCAGTTCTCTCTTAAGTCTATCACTAAGCTAACGCCATCGAAATCAGATTTAGGGCTCGAGACGATAATGCTGCTTCGAAGACGAACCACGAGTAAGGATTGATAAACTAGTGTGGAATCCAGTAATTGAGGACCAAATTCAAGTCAAAGCGAGAGAGAATTCGGAAAAAAAGCTAGGGTTTTCTCAGACGGGACAAAAAGAAATCTGAAAAAAGAGCTACGAACAAAGCACGAACCTTCCATTACAGAAAATGAAAAATCCCAATCTTCAGCTTCTTCTTCTTCTTCTTCTTCTTCTTCTAGTCTCTGCTCTCTCTGTAGCTACCAATTTCTTCGTCTTCGTGTTTTCTTTTACGATTCTCCTCCTAAAGCCCGAGTCCAAACTCGCTGACCTGTGTTCTTACCCTTTTTTTATTAATTTTAAATTCCTAAAATTCTTTGGGTAGTTTGTTTGGTATATATTATTTATATACTATTTTTTAGTTATATTTAATTACAAGACAGGTCAAAAGTACGAAACACTAACAATTATTAACCAATAAAATTAGCAGGGGGCTGGGGAAAGACTGCGGTCTAACTGTATATTCAAAATATATTCTTCAACTTTATTATAATAAAATTATAATGAAAAATGAAATTAGCATTAATAAGGGCACTAAATCGTTTTCACCTACTAGCAGAATATGAAACGACGGCGATCACTTGAAGAAATGGGAACCACGACAAAGTCTCCTCCAACCATCTTTCCCAAATCCCAATCATATTTTCTAAATGTTCTATAAGATACTGTATATGCTCTTAGTATATAACAAAAACAAAAATCTCAAATATTTAAAGCGGTACCAAAAGAAATCTCAAATCTTAAGACTATGAGCCCAGCTTTTACCCAATGCCGGCCCACTTATGTCCACTTCTCCAAATTTATTGAATCAATTGTACAGCTTCTCCTTGTCCCACATCAGACATATATACATATATTGATCAAGATGATATTTTTGATAACTGAAATGTCATAGAGAAAAAATTCATTAATTGGGGTGAAATTGATGATCATGATTCATGCATGTGATGGCATTTAGAGTCTTGAAGATCTGTATGGAATTGGAAACATTTAGTATGATATATTTGCAAGAGAATTCTTCAATATGGATCTTCGCCTGCTCCTCTCTCTTTACAATAAATTTGATGTTGACACTAACAACTTTTCATTTGTTTGAAGTTTTTTTCTTTTTTATGAATTATTGGATATGTTTCTACTTTTCATTAATTAATATTGACAAAAAAGCAACAAAAAGCTATTACAAAACAGCTATAATTATTAATAAGTATATAGTAATAAGACTATAGAATCTACTTAGTTATATTTTGTCAACGACTATACAATATTAAAAAAAATAGTAAAAGGCACAATGATTTCTCTACTATCGTGAATTCGTGATCCAGAACAAAATCTGGGTGGTTGACAAAAAGAATAAAAAAAAAAAATCTGGATTTTACTCTCATGAATGAATGTCTTACTTTTGAAATTGGGCCCTAAATTCAAAAAGGAAATGAAAGCCCGAGGCCATGCAGTTATATAGCTCTCTCACGTGATTTCAGTAGTGCATTAATTAGGTTATAATTTTTGAACTAGGAGAATTTTTTGAATGTTAGTGTCATTTTTGGTGGAATCTGGAATGCTACCCCAATACAACACGATGTGGGTAAAACGTAAAAGAAAAAATAATTGTTATCTTTGTAATATTTGGAATCGCCAATGCATATGACTGATTCTAGGAATGAGCAGGTTTTTCTTAATTACAAGTTTATCCCCGAATTAATCATTGGAATGAATCTTACAGGTTTAGAAGATGTCAAAATTATGACCAGACCCCCCAAAAAAAAAATCATCCGAGTTTAGGATTCTCTATTTAAACAAAAATGTATACGTTACATACAGTTGTTATCAGTTTAATACTACATTCGTTTGAAGAAGTTATATATGAATGTACATCCTTAAAGAAGTTAAATTGAGCTAATTATTGGTGAGTCTGGTGACAGTTGTACATACGTCTCTAGTTCTCCACACAATTCGTTAATTAGTTTCTATCAAACCGAACTTTGATACTAAAGTCAACTCACCAATTAACATAAGTATATACTAAACACATATAAATGCAAATTATATGACCACTTGGAAGATCGCCGAACTTTTTTAGGTGTTGCTTCTCTAATACACACATTTGTTACCATTGAGTCAATTTGAGGTAGTCATTTTTTCTCCACAAGTTATAGATGTAGAATTTTAAAGATATGGAAAGTTATAGTGTTATATATATTTTTATATAGAAAAAGTCTTAGTTTATTGTACTAGATAATCGTTTGATGATATCGCTTGTCTAAGTGAAAGGACATGATTGATAGATCAATACAATCAAGAATCAACTATAATATATGTTTCATTTATGGCAAATATGGCAACAAAAAAAGAAGTATATCATCAATCGTACAAAGCCGATTCTAATGTTCGAGAGCATATATATAATTTATACATACTGGTACAATTTGAAATTTGCAAATCTACCATTTTTTTTGTCTTTCTACTCACATTCAGACTTATGATACTTTGCATTACCTATAATATTTAGACATCTAGTGTCATTGATTTTTTATAAATCATTTGACAAACCATTGACAAACATAAACTTAATTCAACTATTTTCTTATATGCATGTTATAGACCAAAACATATCATACGTATTGTGGAAATTGAATTACTATATATGATGGTAACTAAACCAAATAAGGTTTTACTTCGAACTTTACAACCTCAACCTTGCCGTGTTTTTATCTTATGTGATTGAATGGTTGGTAGGTATCAATCAATCTAAAGGATACCTATACATATGGGTGGTTCATAATAAAACATGGGCTTTAGCAAAAACATGGGCATCACATGGTTCATGAATTAACCAATAAAGAAGAAGAAGAAAAAAAGATTCCCCGCATTAAATCATCTCCTTCTCTCAAGGCTTTTGAGAATTTAGAACGTTGTAAGTTGCTGTTTTTTTTTTCCTTTGTTTGAAAACAAAAAAAAACTTACAATTATTTGTCAGCAAAGGATATTGCACAAAAAAATATATATATTCTTGTGCTTCCCTGGCCTCTTAAGCAAGGTTCGCTTTTAAAAATCCAAAATAAATGGGTGCAAATGAGATCAAGGGGACAAGTCTTGTATGGTTTCAATTCTTGTCTTGGTGACTTAGGAAGAGATTCCTTATTGGCTCATTTTCTAAAATATACACGATGGTGCTGAAGGGTTGGCCACTAGATCACTTTAATATTTCATCTGTTTTAAATAGTTAATTGTTTTAGACTTTAATTTACACAATACTAAAAAGTTTTATATAACTAAATATTTGATTGTTTGGTTATTTCACTGTTGATCAAACGAGTATTCTTCCCAATGCTGATCAACCGAGTAATTTAAATCACAATTTTCAATGTTTAGTTGTGAAAAAAGAGAATAACTCAAATGATCGAGTAGGTTTGACATACTTTTAGTTAATTTGGAGTATATCTATTATTTTTCAATACAAAAAACTCGATTCAGTTTTTTAATCTTTCAGTTAGGCTCAAGATATAAAGAAATAATATAAATTATAGATATTGCACTCAATTTCACTTTTTGATTCAGATTAAATTAAATAATAGAAATATGAGGTATCAGAATTGTTTACACATTAGAACGCCGAACCTAAAATTAGAATATTAATCATTCACACTACTCTAATGCATAGTTTATACCTAAAAAGTTATTTGATTTATTTGTTAATGTAGATGCATATTGCAGCACAAGTCCAACATCATCAACCCATACCTTTTTGTTATAATCTGTATATAATTGGTTTATATTACATGATTCCAATATAATCAAGTTTTCATGTATCCCATATTTCACTACAAGTAAATTTTAAGATTTTTGCATATTCATTAAAAATATATATATGTCAAATACCTAAAATAATAGTATTGATATATATGTCTTTTTTTGGTTGGAAGTTTTGATATTTAGACTTACAAAATAACAAATAGTTAACGTTGTATACAAACTTGTAAAACATACTCAGAGTACGAAAACAAAAAGAAATTACCTATAGATTGATAGTTTTTTTTTTTTTTTTAAGATGATTATAGATTGATAGTTAAAATGGAAAAAGTTCAGTATACGCATGGTTTACATACAGACAGTTAACCCACTAAATGGAAGTTAAATTAATAATCATTTAAAAAGTTGCCTAACCTAATCCATGTCTGCGCGTGGAATCTCATGCGTACGACAGACCAATTGTACGACAGGGTGCTGTTTCCTATAACCGCACGCGCAACACGAGCGCGTGAGGAGACACGCGTCACGTGGAAAGCCAAGAATCTTTCTGAGGCTTTGGACCATAACTCCGAAACACATAAGACAGTGACAGATCCGAACAAAACAAAAAGTTACACCAATCCTTCAATTATCAACTTTAACTGTTTTTGTCGTCTTCCTTTTTTTTGTTTTTGTTTTCTTTTTCATCACATTTAAGGAAATTAAATTTTATGCTTTCTTTCTCGATATCCTTCATTAATAATTATTCTTCTTAAAATTTAGCGAAAGATTCGGATAGTTATCAAGGACACATTATCATTTGAATTAAGATTCGGATTTTCTTCTTTCTATCGTGAGCTTCTATGCCCTCGGCTCAACTGTTGGCGCATTCTTATGCCGTTATGCGAACTATTTTTTGTTTTTTAAAGAAATTAACAATCAAGAGATATGCTCACGCTATTTTTACTAGTTTTGATTTTTCAACTTTTCTATTATTACTTTCAAATAAAGAACAATCACAACTTGGTCACAAAAGTTTTTTTTTTTTTTTAAGAACTGAGGCAAACATTTCGCATGAACACAAAACTGGCAACTTGGACGCCATGAACCGAACCATATACGACAATGACAGATATGCTCACACAGTCACACTATTTTTACCACTTTGATTTTTCAACTTTTCTGTTTGTTTATAAAAAGAATGATCAATTTATTCCGTTCCATAACTCCATTAACACATTATTCGAGAGAAGAGAATCAGCCAATCACTCTCCTTCTATATATATATATATATATATACATTTAGAAGATTTCACAATTAACTACTTTGTTCTCTTCTTCCTCAAAGATCCACCTCGAGCCTCTCTCTCTCCTCCGTCACAATCAGCCACTGTCACCGAGGCAACCACACCGTTCCGATGAGAGAGGATAATCCGAATTGGTTCGTCAGATGGGAGGAGGAGCTCCCGTCGCCTGAAGAGCTCATACCTATCTCTCAAACACTAATCACTCCTCATCTAGCCCTCGCTTTCCAAATCGGAATCCCCAATAATAATCTCGGATCGAAGAAAACATCAGCGATTTACCACCAGAAGCTTCAATCCGTAGCCACGCCGACGCCGACGCCGACACCGACACCGACGATGATGAATTCGGATTTCGGCGGCGATTCGACGGATCTCGGTTCGGGATCGATCGGAGGAGGAGGGGACGAGCCAGCAAGGACGCTGAAACGACCGCGTTTAGTGTGGACGCCTCAGCTGCACAAGCGGTTCGTGGACGCGGTTGGACATTTAGGGATCAAAAACGCGGTTCCCAAAACGATAATGCAGCTGATGAGCGTCGAAGGGCTGACGAGAGAGAACGTTGCGAGCCATCTCCAGAAATACCGTCTCTACCTCAGGAGAATGCAGGGCGGTAACGGCAACGGAATCTCCGGAGGACACGTCACCGTCTCCGATTCCGCCACCGATCGTCTCTTCGCGAGCTCGCCGGTCCCGGCGCATTTCCTGACCCC
>JAHZTW010000001.1:35781415-35994800 GCA_020283515.1 Alliaria petiolata
ATTTTTGCACAAAAAAAAAAAAAAACAGATAGCATTATTTTTAGGTTTTTGAGAAGTTTCGAGAGAAGCAAAAACAAAAACCCCTTCCTTCACTCCAACAAAATGCAGTCAACGTGCTTATTTTTTTTTTTTAATTATATGTTAAATTAATTCAAAGAAAAACCCTTTTTACATCAGATGTTTCTGCAGTTTTAGTTTAGAAAGATCAAAAGATTACAATTGAAAATTTAATTTGAAAACGAAAACCAAGTTTGGAGCCCGTTGTCGTATCTCCGGTCGCCAGCGCGTCGGATAGATAGGAGCTGGTTCCTCACTTGCTTGTCTATGAATCGGATAAGAGTGCTAGAGGGCGTTGGTCTCTCACCATGTCTCCTTGCATTCCTTTCCCGCCAAATCGTATGAATCGAAGCTTGGAAAACGTACCTTGCAAGGAAACCCTGGATACGATTTAAATTCGGACCATTGATGTAGGTGACGAAATCTTGCTAGAGGGCGTTGGTCAACGCGCATATTTAACACGCGAATAGTCACCTACTCTCACACGCTCTTCCTTTTGCCCTTGTTTTTAATTTATTTTGCGACGATACTATCCTCATTCCTCGATACAAATAATTAGCCAAATATCCAGTCTAAAATCTGCTTAAATACAACGAAATCTGAATCTGATAGTAAACCGACTTGGTTTTGGTGAAGTATATTTTTGGAAAAATTATAATATTTTTAGTATAGGTTTGTGAAACTATACCCTTTTACTTTAAACATTGAAAAATTATTCATAAGATTAATGTTACTCCTAATAATTATAAGTAGAAAATTCAATTAAAATATACATATTAATATTTATTTGATTTTGTGTTAAATGATAACCTTCTCGAGAGACTTTCAAATAAATATTTTATACTACTTCTTTTTCTTTATTGTTTCATTTTTTCTTCTTCCTCTTTTTCTCTTTTACCAATTGTCAATGATCCTATTAATATATTGCTATCAATAGAAGGAGAAGAGTAATTATAGGTTCCATGTTCAAAGAAACGACATAAAATTTATGATCTTGGTAGGATCATTATAAGCCTAATTATTAATGTATAAAACTATGCATGGTCACGTATGCAACTTTTTCGTTTGAGTAATCACATCTAACGTTGCAACTTTTTCGTTTGAGTAATCACATGTAACGTTCAGTTTACTTCATATCATGACATATGTCATAACCTTTTTCCCCCACGCCATAACAACGACTTCTAATGAGTCTCTTCTCTTTCCTTTATTCTATTTTGGTGTTGGAGAATTGTGTAACCGTTTTATATCTCACCGTCACACAAAAATGTTTTGTTCTGTCAAACTGTTTGGCGACTATAAATGTTTGATGCATTTTTTCATTGAGCTATATGCATGGGGAGGAGTCGAGGAGATAACTGCATGACAAAAAATTAAAGAAAGATCATAAAATCCGAAATCACTTTTGACCATATTAAAAGAATCTAATTGGGTGTCGAGGACTAGTGAACAGATGGCACATCCATTTTAGATATATACTCCATGGATAATAAAAGTAAGTAAACCATGGACAATATCGTTGATACCAGATATTTGGTGTTGCAAACTTGCAGTGATCACGTAGTAATTTTAACCGGTATTATCATATATTGGTCCAGGTCTAATAATGTGAGCTTCTCAAGTGGTTTGTGAAAGCCGTATGTTGGTTTTATTCTGCTATAAGATTCAATCCTTTTACGGTTTTTATTCTGTTTTTCATTTTTGATTCGCCCATTTTGCTGTTTGCTGGGAGATCATGTTCAAGAGTTTCAGCCACTCGGTGAAGTTCAAAGCGATAAAGCAACGATTGAGATAACTAGTCGTTTGCAGGTACATTTTCCTTGTCTTCTTTTTGCGATCTCATGTTTGTTAGCTGCATAGAAACATGAATGCTTCCTTGTTTTAGTTTTACATTTACTTCTGTCTACATCATACTTATGCTATACATTTAGACATAAGTAAAAAGTATACTTATGCTAGAGAGAAGGAGGAGAGAAAAAGGAAGAAGAAGAAGAGGAGGAATCCGTGGTCGAAAGTGCTACCCGTCTAACCATAAGGATCCATAAAACGATATACATACAGTTTTGAAGGTCTCGCTGTCAGATATCCAAAACTTCTTTCCGTTACAGATTCCGAGGTATATCCAATCCGAAATTCAGTTCGCAAGTTGGCGCAAATTCACTTTCTGTTTTTTTTCAGAAAAATTGCAGTTTCCCAGAATTTTAGTTCCAGTTTTAAGTAGCCTTTTTGGATGCGATTTCTGACCAGATCAGGGCAAGTGAGACAGATTTGTGAGTCGCTTTTGGTAGAGGACGTTTCAGGGAAGTCAGATGAGCGAACGTCACCTTCGGAAAAGGTAAACCCTAGCCTCCTCGTCGTTGGCTTGTTGGCCTAGAAACCCTGTGTCTGTCAAAACTCTGGGCAGACCAGAAACCCTGAATCTGTTTCTAATGGGCATTTCTTGTTCTGCAAGTTTCAGTTTCAGATTGTCTAGAGCAGTTTCAACCGCTAGTTTCCAGAAACCGTTTTTGAACCGAAGTTAGATGAGGGTTGGGATTTGTGAAGACATAGTTCACATTCCTTCCATTATTTTACATGAGTCATTACGCATAGACTTAGATCTGATTGTTAGAATAGGTTTGTGTGATGATATGCTTAGGAGAATGATATGATATAATACGATAATATGATTGGTATGATGCTATGAGACATGTAATATGTTATGAGACACGATATGATTATTATGATTGGCTGACGAGCCCGAGATGGGAGTGTATGTGCCAAGGACAACCTCCAAAGCATGGGGTTCTAAGACTATCACAAGGATACCACCGTCTACAGTATGTTTTGTATACTTGACATAATTGTCTATTTTATGTTTCCATGTCAAAAACGTAAACAATTGCAATCCTGAGAGGATAGACATGTAAATTGCAAGAACATTGTGCATATAAAGAGTATTTATGACATTATCTTCTTACGAAGCTACTTCTAATCAATGGAGCAAATATTGTTCTAAGAGGACTTTCAAAATCAAAAACTTTCATATATTGCCAAGGTATACATGTTGATTACTTTACTTCTTCTATTTATCATCAATTTTAGCCAATTCTACTTATATTTTTTTTTTTTTTTTTTTTTTTCTTCGACTAAAAAATAATGTCACACGAACGCCATCCCGAGAAACCAACATAGTTGAATGATCACTTACACAACCACTACGCAAGTTATTTCAGATGAATAAACCCTCAATTCTAATTGCTTTCACGTTCTCTCTTTTTTTTTCTTCATATTGTGTAATGCTTCAATGGCGAAAATTATCATGCAGGTGGCAAGATTCTGAATCAGAATGCATGGGAGCCGGGGCGGATCTAGAACATTTTTCTACCGGGGGGATAATGGTATAAATAATAATTTTTTTGTATCTAACACAAGTAAAGTATATTTGTTTTTGACAGACGGGGTCACTGTAAAACGTGAAATAATTTTTTCCCCAAATATTAAATCAATTAAGTAATGTTATTAAAAAAACAACCGGGGGCACGTGACCCCGTATCCTTCCACATACATCCGCCCCTACATGGGAGTAGTCATCTTCTCCACTTTTCATGCCTGTTAGGAACAAACGTGGCTTTGACTTGGTCACTTTGACAAAGTCTCATATACTTGTAGTATTAACTACTTCTACAATTAAATAGATTGTGAGTTTGCAATCTGAGTTCTTGAAGCCCATGAAACCAAGGCCTAAGTTATTGAAAAAAAGATTTCAGAATCAGCAACCAGTTGAATAAGAAGAGGAATCTAGTTTAGCGAAATTTTTGTTCTGGATTGTTGATGAAATTTTAATTACATTAATCAATCTTTAGTTTTTCTTTTGAGTCTCTTGGTTGCTAATTTTTTGGGAATTTCTTTGTTAGTTTTTTTCGAGAATAATTTTGAGTTTTTTTTTTGCATGGAAAAAATAATAATGTTGGGTTAGATCTTCTTTGTATGTCTATATAAAGGCATTCGATAAAGTATATATCAAGATTTTCCACCACACTTCCTTATTGTTTTACAATGGTAACAGTGGATGATTTTTATACAGAATCACAATAAAAATAGATTTTAAAGAGGAACATGAAAAAAAAAAAGAACAAGAATATGAGAACTAGAATACAATATGGCGAAAAGAACTAGATAGGAGTATATATGATTAATATTAAATATATATCTTATTATATAAAGTTGGATGCGTCAAAGTAAGTAATTTACATGAATGCGACATGTGTCAAGTTAATCGATAAGATTTTGACACGTGTCGTAATTAATTAACAATTTTACAACATAATAAAACAAGAAAAAAATATATAATATGTAACTAAAAAAAAGGAAAAAATAAATTTTATTATTATGTCAATAATAATATATAATCCTAAAAAAAACAAAAGGAAAATATAATATGTTAATAAAAAAGAAAAAGAAAAAATAATTTTATTAAGAGAAATGGAAAAATGAATATTATTATTATTATTATTATTAGTATTATGATGTTAATAAGATACGTTACATGCAACACTAGACAATTCTACGTTTAGACAATATCTACGTTACATGCAATAAATAAATTGTATATATTTTTTCTTCTTAACAAGTGATTTGGTTTTATTGTCAAATAATTTTGTACCGGTTTAAAACATTTAATTCAAAACATTCATATATGTGTGTCCTATTTCTAGTATATACTGTATATATTTAATAGATAAGGTAGGAGTTTGAAAAAGAAAAAGAAGAAGAAAAAAATAGATAAGTGTTCTGATAAGAATGATGATTCATCCTCGTTTGTCGTCTACCATATGACATACGTGTCATGTAAATAACGAAATTATTTTCCTATATAAAGACTAACTCATTCCTTGTAAATGCTAGATGAAAGGAATAAGACTTTCTCTCCTCTTCGTCTCACTACTTAATTCTCTCTCTCTATTAACGTATACATACAAATATATGTTATAACACACACATATATATATATATATACAGTTTATAACACGTTATCAGCACGATCGTCTTTCGATCCGTTTGTATACCAGATTTGTCTGTATATCAAGAAGGTATGATTTATTTGTGTTCAATTCAAATTATTTTAAATTTTATTATTCACGTGAAGATAGGCTCTGCCTTTCCCGTTTATTTGTTATGCCGGGATGATATGCTATGCCTTCTCCGAGTCGATCGTTATGATAGGCGCTGTCTTCACGATTAAAAAAAAAATGATCACATGGTAGATTATGTCTCCTCGGATCATATTTGTGGAATGGGAGATTAAAATCCCCATCTTTATTTACTTATATATTTATTGAGTGGGTGATTAAAATCTTCATCTTTGTTCATTTATTATGAAAGACTCTCTCCTTATATGGATTTAATTATTGTTTTTTAATATGCTCTTACTCTGTCCAAATTTTTATAAATAATTTTTTTTATTAAATTAAATGGATTAAATCTTGTTATTCAGAAATAATGTCAAATTTGACAAAGCTCGAGATCGCCGCCTTTGATTTGTGTGGAAATAATTATATGTTTTGGGCGGTAGTTGCAAGGTTGCATCTAAAGAGAAATGATCTCTTGAGCACTATCGATAAGTCGAAAAACGACATCGGATGAGATGAAAGTAAAAGTCATGATCTTTTTACGCCACCACATCTATGATGGTTTATAAGATGAATCTATCACGAGTCAAGATCCTGAAGATCTTGGAAAATGAATGGTTGAATCTCCAGGTGAGAGAATTCACACAAAGCTCGGAGTTGAAATAAATCCTCCTAGTAGCTTAACAGTATAATGAACTCGTGATGATGAACCATCAGTCTCGTCCAACTGGGTTAACACCATTCCTAGGAGAGAATATTGAGTTATCCACTTAAAATAAGTGTGATGGACGAAAAAAGGGATGATGGTTAAGACGTAAAAAGGCAAGGTGAAAGCGCTTGCTACAGATGCGGCATGAAAGATTATTGGGTACACACGTGTCGTACGCCAAAACATTTAGCCGATCTGTATGCAGAATCACAAAAGACCAAAGAAAAACAAAAGACCAAAGAAAAGGATGCAGAGACCAACTTCATCTGGGATGAAGCTGGGACTTCCTTTAATGGCTTAAGTGATGATACTCATCCTGATTTATTTGTTGATCCCGAAGAATCAACAAAATCAAAGAAACTTAAGTCGATAATTGTGTCTTTGTAAAGAAGATCTGAATAACAAAACTTGATCTGGTTTATAGTATATATGGTAAACAAAGTATATGATAAAGTTTTGTTTATCAAAAAGTTTTTTATGTAATCTATTAATTTTATTATAAGTCAATATTTTTGGGTAATACATCTCTTATATCTATTGTGACCTAGATGATGTCACAAATTTGAAATTCAGGAAGGAGATACATAATATTTTAAAAATAAAAAGCGTTTCTCCTGAATCAATAAAGGGCTCCGCCGGAAGCGTGAGTACCATATCTGGTAATGCAAATATTATATTTGGCTCTAAAAAGCCTATTTGTCAAGGGGAATAAAGTTTGAAGTATACGATATACAATATCTCCCCAGGTCTTAAAGAGACCATGAGTAAAAATGACATTAAATATATTTGCATTACATAGAAAAAAAATATGGTTTTGAGTTATCTTCCGGATTATATTGCACAAAGATAACCATGACTGAATCACATGTTGTGGTAAACCAGAAGTTTACCAGCACTTTTAGAATGTGGCATGAAAGGTTTGGCTACCCTGGTTCAGTCATGATGAGAAAGGATTATGCAAAATTCGAGTGGTCACCCATTGAAAAACCAGAAGCTTTTTCAATCGGGAGAATTTTCATGTGAGACATGTTCTCAAGAAAAACTCATAAGTAGGCCCTCACCAGAAAAACAAAATTGGGAATGAATCTCTTGTATTTCTAAAGAGAATACATGATAATATATGTGGATCAATCCATCCACCGTGTGAGTCGTTTAATGATATTGACTATATGGTCACATGTGTGTCTATTGACAACACATAATACGGTTTTCGCAAGTCATTACCCAAATAATCAGAAAAGCACACAAAATAAATATCTTGAAGATATTTATAAAAGGTTTCAAAAGAACCGTGTGAAAATAAACATCCGGAAGATATACATGCAGAGTTCCAGAAGAACCGCATGATAATATTCGTTCAGAAGACGAATGTGATGTTTTATATTATATTTTTTTTTATATAAAAAAAAATTATTATTATTTTATAAATTATCGGTTATGCCTTTTAAATTGTTTTTATGCCTTAAATGATTTGATATTATAAATATGTGAGTTCTAGAAGAACTACATAAGAGTAAATGGGAAGTTTAGAAGAGCAAAATACTTTAGAAGAGCTAAAGGCACAAAGAAAAGCGAAATGCTAAAAAGTAAAATGCTCTAGATGAAAGAAAAGCTCCAAAAGAGCGAAACTTTCCAGAAAATAAAAACGCTCCAATAGAGTGAGTGCTAGAAGAGCATATCATGGAGACATGCATAAAGATGGCAAAAGTTATATCTGATAGTAAACTTGAAGTTTACTAATATGTAGCCATCTCGGTTCAGTAATAATATCAAATATTATGTGAAAAAACTAGAAGTTTTTCACACTTAGCATGTCTTCAAGAAAATATGAAAATGAGACCATCATGAGAGATCACCATATTTGGTTGAACAAGTTCATTATATATGATGGTTTGGTTTCTTTAAGCAGACCCCAAATCATTCCACATCAAAAGGATTTGAAGCATAATACTTGACCCAAGATGGGTGATTAGATTTGTTATTGGTTCTAATGTGGAATTGAATTCGAGATGGATGGACATGAAATGTCATCATCTCGAGGGGGAGAATTAAAGAATCCCAATAAGTGGAACATCCTGAAGATTATGTTCACACTCAAAATGAACTTTGGGAAAATATTATCTCCATGATCGGGTATAAAACATGCAGTCGTGCATGTAGTAATGAGATACAATCCAGAAGGATTAAAAAAATCTCAGAAGAAAATATATAATAGAGATGAATCTCTATTAAAGTAAATTAAGCCATCAATGAGATATGTGCTTATTGTGAGATTTGCAAAGAATAAATTTCTCATGGAAATTTGTTGAATAATTTGTATCCTTGAACATGTTAATGTGAACCTGAAGTTCAAAAGTTCAAAGGATCATTATTCAAAACAAAATGCAAATCAAATGCGAGAAGCATTTATAAACGGTTGCTAGATGAGATTTCTTGAAATGAATTATCATGAAAGTTATGGATCCTCGCTGATTTTGAACCTGAAGTTCAAAAGATAATTCATTCACAAAATGTCCTAGATTGACTGCCAGACATGTGTAAATCTCATATTCCAGCTGATAATGCTCCAATAAGAATATGTGTCCCTGAAGGACGGTTTATTAATATTAAGTCTATGGCACGTCAGAAACGTGATAGACTACTTTGGTTTCAAAGATTATAAATCCTCGAAAAGAAAAGGAGCATATATATGATTTTTGAAAAGAGGATGAATCTCCAGAAGAGACCGTTGACATGGTTAATAATATAATCAGGTACCTGAATGTTATCAATGATATTGATAAAAAGATCTCGGTTAACCATGTCATTACGGAAAAAGATGGAATCAAAGACAAAAATGTCGACAAGAAATAAGATAGCGCGCGGTATGATTAACATAAATGAGGATCGTGAATCTACCTCGGTGAATGAGAGTAGAAAGAAAAAGTATTGGCCAAAGAGTGAAAGAGACACTCAAGTCTATATTAAACTCGTTAGAAAAACGAGAAATTTTTGGACCAGCAGTCCAAGCATCAAAAGAGTAAATATTTTTCCAGATAAAGAAATGAGAAAATGATCTTACGATATGTAAAGCGGCTTGGTTCACAAGGTCATTGGAAAAATATGATAGTATGATTGATGCAATTTGATAAGTCTGGCAGTCCATGAATGACTTGAGTTGGGTCTCAAAAACATAATCCCTAAAGGATTAATGATATCGAAATTATGTTCCCGGGAAGACTATTTGATCAAATCAAAGAATGATTGATCATCATAACTCCTGAAGAGTTATTAAAAGCCGTATAATATTTTGGAAGGACAAAATTGTCCTCAGTTATTCCAAAATTAAAACATCTAATGAATGAGATGTTATACTGAATATTCATGGAAGGATATTACTTTAAAGCATTTGTAGAGAAAATGCTAATTGTTTATAAAGTACCTTATATGAGCCATAACAGTGAGTTTATATATCTTGCAAATTTTACTTGACCAGTGTAGCTTTTGCTACTAACATACTTGCAAGATTCAGCTCATACTTACATACATTGGAACAGAATAAAGCATATATTCCGTTGTTTCAAAGGTATGATTGTTTTTGGCTATTATTATTATAGAAATCTCGAGATTGGTCTGGTTAGTTTTGCAGATACAAGATATTCATCAGATCCGCATAAAGCTCGATCGCAAATTGGATATGTTTTCACATTTGGTGAAACTGCAATCTCTTGGCGATCCCATAAGTAAACTTTGGTCGCCACTTCTTCAAATTAAAGAAGGTTATATCAAGAGCGATAGAACGAAGCATATCCCTCCAAGATTTTTCTCTTATACTCAAGAGCTCGAGAAAAATAAAGAGGTGGATATTCAGTATGTTCGCTCAAGTGACGACGCAGCTGATCTCTTTACAAAGGCGCTTCCTACTACAACATTCAAGAAGCATGTTTATAGTATTGGAATGCGGCATCTACGAGATTTGTGAAGAGAAGATGAGATCCATTATTTCCAGGGTGAGTTTGCTGTTGCTGTACTCTTTTCCTTTGCCATGGTTTTTGTCCCACTGGAGTTTTTTATGGAAAGGTTTTTAACGAGTCAGCGCGCAACTTAACATTGATGGATACTAAAGGAGAAGCATTACTGCACTCTTTTTCCCTTGTCATGGTTTTGTCCCACTGGGTTTTTCCATGATAAGGTTTTTAACGAGACAGTACGTAATACGGTATTGATGATGAATCAAGGGGGAGTGTTGTGATAAAAATGATGATTCATCCTCGTTTGTCGTCTACCATATGACATACGTGTCATGTAAATAACGAAATTATTTTCCTATATAAAGACTAACTCATTCCTTGTAAATATAACTAAATGAAAGCCCCTATTTGGGGCTCTAGAGGCCATCCACATCAGCAGAAAAAAAATTTCTTACAAGTTGACACGTGGCTACCAACTTATCCGTTCTCATATTTACTCTTTACAAAACAGTGCGTCGAACATTCATTACGGGTATTACATTATACCAAACCTAACACCGATTCTTCGATTAGTTTTACAATTCCAGAAAATCAGTAACGAAAACCTAAGGAATCCATGAAACTAACACCGAAATTCCCACTTCGATCCCTATGCGATGGTCTTAATTGAAGTTTACAACACTCCGTAGTTTCCTTCAGCACATCTTGCTGCATCGCTTCTTGATTCGTCTGTGTCTCTTCGCTTGGACAGTCCGAAGGCGGAGAAGAGGAAGCGGTCGCCATTGATGATCAAACCAAAGAGATCAAAAATCAAATTCGAAAAAAAAGACAAATTACGATCGAAGAAGCAGATACTAATATTGGAATTTCCGAAGAAATTTTCTTTTTCTGATCCAAATCGAACGACCGTGCGTGCGAGGAGGAGGATTTAATTTATATTACGAAAAGGAAATTTTACGGAAGTGGAGAGATATGAGAAGTGTGGGTACATAACCAAACCGATACGTACCAAATCAAAATTCGGTTGCTATTGGTTAGCAATTTAGTTATCCGGATTGGTAAGCTGTTCCGGAAACTGCGAACGAGAATTGGAAAATACTACAAACAATCGGTTTTGTTGTCCAATAACAAAAACAAATACAAACAATTGGTCCCATTTGGTTCCGGTATTTAATTTATGAGGATGAAAAAAAAACAATTACGGTTCCGGTATTGGGCCATATCAAGCCCAATCATATATACAGTTGGCCTTTTCGCTTTTTTCAAATAATAGAACGTTTTTTTTTTTGCTGTGAAACAATTACTAACAGAAAAAATAACGCCACCGTTTTGGTCTATATTAATGCCACCGTTTTGGTCACACAGATATCTTTCTATATCCACCACAGAGTATACCGTATATTACGCAATAATAATGTTCATCGGAGATTCGATTCCAAAAAACTCAAACCCACTTACCATAACACACATCCATACTATATAATCCACATAAACGAGTCATTCGTCAATAACATATTAGATCCACATCAAAAACAAAAGCTTCTCATTCTTATCATGCCCTCCTATGGCTCCGACGATGATCTCCATCGCTCCAAAAAAATCAAAAAGGATATTCCTTTCAAGGTGCTACTTACTTTATTTTTAACTTCTTCCCCTTCATCCACATTCTGGAACGGTGTTTTTGTTATAGTCTACTATAAAGTACCACATGACATCTTATTCAGGAATGAAAAGTTGTACCTGCTCACGCAATTATTAAAAACCACATTTCGTATCATCACAACAATATAATGCTATTCAATGACTTTTCACAGGTTAGAGCAAGGAACTATCACAAGAATCTTTCAGACAATCATCAAAAAGAGTTCAACACAGAAGTCAAACCCTTTAAACCATTGTAAGCGTCCTACACCATCCATTTAAATACTATTAAATACTCTATTAAACCCAAGTAATTTTCTATATAATAGGACTCCACATTCCAACTCCAATTTTATATCATGGACGAAAGCCAACAACTTTTATCATGACCCATCAAACAAATCTTTAACACATGCTCCATCGTCTTTTGTTTGGGATAAAAAAGCAAACATGTGGAAACCAAAAAACCGGGATTGGTAAAAGGAAGGATCACGTATGCCTCACCACCGTAGACGAACTAGACATACGAGATTATTCAGGACCGCCCGCCCTACCATTTACAATTTGTTCTATGTTCCTTTGTTGTCTCCCAGCCTGTCATAATAAGGTTTAAAAAAAAAAAAAACCTTGCTCCTCATTATTTCTCGGTCATAGTAAATCATTATTCAACAAACTTTGTGTTCAATCTTTAACAAAAAAAAAAAAAATTTGTGTTTAATTCTTTAATCTTCAATCACCTTCAGGGGCTCAAATTTAGTAAGCCCAGTTACCAATATAAGACAAACACAATCCCAACAATTAAATCAAAGGCCCAGTAGAAGACACTAAACGGCATCTCCACGACCGTCTTCCTCCTCCTCTCAACCCTTTGAGATTCCAAAACCTAATAGCAGTCTAATCGATCTCTCTCCCCCACTTCTTCTTGAATGCCCACTCTATGAAAGCCCACTCAGTTGTTTTAATGGCCACTCCCCTCATATTTATCCTTTCCCTCAACCAACATTATAAAATGCATCCCCACACAATCCTCCACATACATCAAAATCTGTTCCAACCAAATCTCAAAATCGAATCATGGCTTCCAAAGCTCTCCGTGCTTCCGCTCAGCCATTAACATTCCAGATTCTCAACAAATCTCAAGGTAATTTTTGCAACGAAGAGGTGCTAGCTCGCCTGGTTCACTTTTGGGAAGCAAGAAATTTCAGAAAAGGGAACATCCTCATGGGTGTGGAACTATTTCTCATAGACTCAGAGGTATATCTAACCACTTACTTTGAAACAGAAATTCTCGACCATAATACTATTCTAATTATGCTATTACAGTCTAATGCAGTGCAAGCTTTCATTTCGGCAAATCGGCTGTTCCACCATGAAGATAACCTCAAGACAAACTCAGTTTACAAGTTGAAGAAATTCTTGATTAATCCCTGCAAAACACGCTACAAAGTCTCCGACCACAACAAGGGTATCTGTTTCACCGACCACACAACAATGGTGGAGGTTCCTGAGGGAGATAACAAAATAGATAACCAGAAATTCAGACTTCGCACATTCACTGATTTCTCTGCCATTGCCGACATGGAGACCGATCTCTACGGTAAGAAGAAACCTTAATCGCTTTAGTCAATTGAATACATAATTAAATACCACTCATTCCGGACTGCTTTTCCGTAGATGTCATTGGACAGCTTCGCCTCATAAGCGGTGATAACCTACAATCCGCTACGGAATCCGCAACCGCACCTGAAGTTCTAGGCAACAGATCAAAAGATAGCGTATTCTTGCACCTGCTTATGAAAGAGTAAACTTTGTGTTCATCTTCACTTTTATATATAAAGCCTCACCCAAAGTACGTCACGGCTGACTATATCTTCGATTCATTTCTTTAACAGTGGTGAAACCATCCGCAATTACCTCTGGGGTAATATTGCCGCTGCATTTAGAGAGAGATGGAACAGTAGTGATGTACAACCTGTCGTTCTGCTCATAACCACCGTCAATCCAAAAATTCTAGGAGGTAAACCTCTCTCATTCTTCCTCTCTCATTAGATACCTCCATCGTAAATCTCTGCACCATGCCTTCTTACTCTCTCATTACGTATGTTTCCCACCTTCCCAAATGCGGTAAGCCTCAGCTCAACATCATCCACCCGGCTTTTCTTTGACACAGACATTGCAGAAACTAGAGAGTTCCTTAAATGGTCTGGTTCAATAATTTTATGCCCTTACTACTCTCACAAACTCGACTACACATACTAATTTTTCAAAATTTGTCACACAGCTTGGGCGATGGCACAAACACCATTCAAACGGTCACTACCTCCTCAGCTGCTATTACCAAATTAGAGACAGTCACTCTAGATGAGATCTACCAATTCCTCAAAAATGAAATGCCACAGGTAATTCTTGGTTTCGTGCCCACCTAATACACATTGGTTTCCTTCCAATTCTTTTAAATTGCTAGACTTAAAAGCACTATATAGGTATTTAGTAATGAACTATACTCGTACTCTTCAACTACATCGATCTTATTTACTCTTGCATCGTATACTAAAAAACATAAGGTGTTTAATCAATAACCGTCAGTTCTCCCTCATACATTGCTGACCATAATTCTTTACTTAACAGAATGCTAGCTTCTATTGCTACTGTACAATTGTCGATGTTCCAGAGCAATCAGGATGGTACTATCTCTCTAGAGTGCAAAAGTAAGTTGGGCAAGTCTACAGCTTCGTTATACTGCACCACGTGTAAGAAAACCAACAACATTGGTCTGATCAGGTTTGAGTACTAAACTTATGTTTTTTTAAATCAGCAAAAAATAAAAACTTGAAATACAACATCTGCTCTGAATATCTAGATATCGATTTGAAATTTTGGTCCGTGACGAGCACAACGAAACCGCTACGTTTGTCCTGTTCGACCCAGATGCCATGAAACTGGCCGGCAGAAGCGCATGTGATGTTTTAAATGAGGCCATTGAGGTATAGTTATCGAAAATGAATCACCATCCTCACCACTTTGAAAATCTTAATACGATTAATCCATGTTCCTAACAGGCGGCTGGCAATGATGAATCTCAGCAACCTAACACAAAAATTCCAGACTGTCTCCAAAAACTCATTGGACAGACTTGCAAGTTCCAGATCAAGCTCACATCATACAATTTCCAAGCTTCTAGGCAAACTATCACTGTTTCCCGTATAGTAGAAGACAATGTTGACGTCAAGCCGAAGTCAACCAAAGAAAACTTGGATGCAGACGACAAGGACGGAAATATAGAAGTCATAAGTGCAGACAAAACAACAGAGACAGAGTTGGAAACTAACGACCAGGTCGAGCTCGATGGTGGACAAAAAACCAAGCGCCCACGTCACTAAATGGACTACGTCTCCTCAATCCTCCCACTATTGTCTATTTACGAATATTTTCTATTCCGTTTGTGTTTTCGTTTTAAGAAACTTTTCAATTGGTTTCCTTTAAAGGAATCTTCAAATATTGGTTTGATCTATTGAATATTGGTTTACTCTTCCGAAAAAATAAAATTTAAACTTTAACCCACAGCGACTATACGGCAAGATGTGGAGAAATCGATTAAACCGAGTAACAAATAACGACATATTGATCTGAAACACCCATGCACTTTGACCAAACAAATACGCCCTCCACGAATATAATATTTACCAGGAAGTTAGTTTGAAGAAAGATGATGAGGGGAGAACTTCAAAGTCTTGCGTTTTGATCTAACAAAATATCAGCCTCGCTTGTGTTTAGGTTTAACGTGTTTATAGGTTTACATTTAACCGGAAAATGGCCGCCTCAAACACTACGTTCCAAAAAACAACCAAAGCTCAAGAGTTTAACTAATATATTAGTGTGCACCACAAACCCCATTATATAGAAACTGCCATATGTAATCTGAAAGATCCCGTAATTTCCACCCGTAGTATAATATTAAATACAATCAACATTCACACAAAGTCTAGCATACTCTTTCTCCTATGAAACAAGACCCTTTGTTACACACACATCAAGCCAAATTCATCTCATTATCAAAAGGCCACTTACACAAGATAGCGACATCCGTATACAAATACCGTACGTAACAAACGCAGCGGCTCCGTCGCCTACAACCATAAGAAGAAACATTGAATTTCTTCTCACATATCATGAAATTGGAGAAATCGATGCTTCAAGAATGGCTGAATACTTCCTCCGATTCATCAATGCAGTAGCAATATCAACACAGAGTCAAACAGGTACGGACATTGATATGTACTTCACAGTTACAGATTACAACTTGCAGGCCACATCTAGGATCGACACAAACATTCTCATAGCCAGTTTAGACACTCATCAAAGACCTGCAACTCTTGAAGAGGAAAGTGACGAATGCGCAATCTGTCTACAAACATTCAAAGGAAGAAACGATATCAACAAACTAGCATGTAATCACATATTCCATCATGAATGTATTATCACTTGGTTGTATTCAAAGATAAATTGTCCAATATGTAGGGCAAATGATCTTTAAAACATATCCAATGACACTTATCAAACAAAACCATCTTATATGATAGAGAGATTAATTGAAGTCAACTTCCGTCTAAAGCTAAAAAGGTTTTCACTTTCAGGGATTACCGATACGGAGTGCTTAAATACAACATTTTTTTAACATCTAATTTCAAATTTTTAAAACCCAAATACTTATATCCATTTATACATGAAATGGAATCGTGCAGTACATTTTATTGGTGATCCTGTTATCATCCACTGGAAGACAGCCTAAGCCGGAGCATGGAAACCTCCAAGCTAAATGTTTGTGAAGCCATTTTAAGAAGTAAAAATTCAACATTGTTATTATGGAAAAAATTAGGGAATCTTACTCTCACCTATTGTTCAGAAGAAGGATTGGTCTGAATATGTTAGCCGCTGCTACAATCCCGGCTCCGTCACATAAAGCTATCAACCGGTAGAGAAGAGGATAGAAAATATTAAATTCATCCAATTGCATGGGAAATTAAGAATTAAAAAACTAAAAGAATACAGGATTAGATAGTACAACCTCAAATAGCGCCTCATAACGTTGACACACCTAAGCAAACCTCGATTTTACAGGATTAGATTGTACTATTCCCAGTAAACAATAACCCTCTATCTACACACAACCCAATCAAACTTAGAAAATGCAACCACGACACGACCATCTTACCATCTCCGCAAAGTGGGAATTCGTTCGCCTGAAAAGTAGAATTTTGGTTTCATTTTTCTACAATTAATTTGTTCTCCCGTGTATATCATTTTCATTCAACAGTTTAAAGGTTTCCTCCCACTCGATGATGGCAACTTATTCCCCGAGCTTAAAATTAAAGTGGATAAACTATAAACACACATCAAAATTATATTACAATAATTATAAACTAAAGAAAATACTTGCAGGGACACCATTATAAAGCTATCTATTTGGGATGAACAAGCAGCAAATTTTCGTCATACCTTACGCATCAAAGACAGGAAATATGCAACTATGTTGGTCACAAGTGTCAACCCAAAAAATACAAAGGTATTAACTCAACAACATCAAAAATCATTCTTTATTAACCAAACCAAATAAACATTGTTAAACAATAATAATATAAAAAATGCAGTAAAGCTCATACTCGACTCAACCCCAACAACAAGATTCTACTTCGACAAAACTACAATCATCAAGAGGGAATTTAACAAGAAAAAATATTAAAGATGGATGAGCAACTTAGCCAGAATACAACTTCCGATGATGTTCGAAGAAAAAAAACAGGACGCACACCATAAACCAGGGCTGCAATACAAACTACTAGATGTTCTAAAAAATTCCTACCTTTTAATGCACTATTACATACAACAATTTATCTTCCACTATAAGAAAAGGAAATCGAACTCTATGGCACTTCATGTTTTTTTAATACATTTATGGTACCTATCACCAATAACAAAATAAAATTACATACACCAATAAAAAAAAATTATGCTAATAAATATCATTTTTACATTATAAATGTATAGATTCCCCCATAGGCCCATACAATATGTATGGCTAAAAGAAACTGCAAAAAGCTTTAGCAATTACTCTATACATAAACGGAGAGAGAAAAGGGAAAAACCTTACACGTCAACACTGACATAAAATCACAAGATCTGAAAGTCATAAGAAACACTCAAAGATCCAAAACAAAAAAACACAAATCCCGCGCGTAGCGCGGGCAACCCCTAGTGCTAGATGAAAGGAATAAGACTTTCTCTCCTCTTCGTCTCACTACTTAATTCTCTCTCTCTATTAACGTATACATACAAATATATGTTATAACACATATACATATATACAGTTTATAACAATAAGGTAGATATTGATTTTGGTGGGTCGATTAAAATTTATTACTGATCAAGTAAATGGGCTTTTATGGGCGAAATACGTTTATTCACGAGCGGGCCCATTCGTAAAATTGTCCGTGCAACCAAACAACCCTGCGCTCCGTCTAGGGTTTCTGCAAATTTACTCTCTTTCTGATTTTTTATTTTATTTTCTCTCGTCGCCGATCTGATATTCCAATCGAAATCGAATCCGAATCTCGATGGCGGATATCGAATCTGGAGAGGAGGACTTCGAGACCGCCAACGCTGACGTTTTTCGCCTGTTCAAGAAGGCCATGCGCAAGAGAAAGAAGAAGGATTCGACGGCGGTGATCGACACAAATGATGGAGATGCTAAGATGGAGGTTTTGCTGGAGCCAGCGGCGAAGAGGCTCAAATCGCAGGAGATCGAAGCTGAAGAGGACTTCGAGACCGCCAACGCTTACGTTTTTCGCCTGTTCAAGAAGGCCATGCGTAAGATAAAGAAGAAGGAGTCTACGCCGGTCGGCCAGGAGTCTACGCCGGTCGGCCAGGAGTCTACGCCGGTCGGCCAGGAGTCTACGCCGGTCGGCCAGGAGTCCGCCTGAGAACACTTGTGTTCCTCTCTATCTTATGCTTTGTTTGTTTCTTATGGAACCGATTGTATTTTCTCATGGAACCGATTGTATTTCTCATGGAACCGATCTTATTATGTAGTGACAAGTATTGCGTATTTGGGTTTAACTTAATTTTGTTTTGAGTTTCAACTTAATTTTCATACGGGTGTTGGAATGCTGTTCCTACCGCTAGATGATTGATATGTGGATTGCAGCTCTGGTATCCACTCCAAGTTATCTATAACATGTGATATCTTCCTCGCTACATCATGTTTGAAATATCTCTTCAGTGGTTACAAGTATTTTTGACAGAGGGGGCCCGGAGGTGCTTGGATGGAGGGATGTTACTGTAGAACCGTCCATTGTCGGTCATTATGCAAAAAAAGACAAATGCCAAAAACGGAACTACATTTGCAGGAAGCTGATTGAAAGAGCAGTTGCTTCTGAAAGGTGGGTTATAAATCTGATTTTGCATCTATCACCGAAGATTTAGCACAAATACTATCCCCAGATGGCCTCATGCTCAGCCATTGAGGTTTCTTGGACACAATGTGGAGATCAATACCATACAGGTTATGCTTCTCTCCTGGTCGCTAGGTTTTGTTGGATCAAGACTAAGCTAGGACCTCTCACTGAAACCGAACAAGTTTTGCAGGTGAACCTAAACTGGATGACATCTCGAGAAGCATCTCTAAGATCACCTGTCTGGCATGGACGTGAAAATGATATTCGCCCAATTAGCAATCCAAAGGCTTCGGACTCCTCATAACTGTTCTCAGAGGCTTGTAAGTCTTGATCACTCAAATATTTGCTGCTCTTCTTTTAAAAATGTCCACAACTGGCGGGCAAATGACCCTGATGATAATTTGTCATTCAAAGTGGTAGGTAGTTTAGCTACCAAGTCTGTCGCATTTCTTTCTTCTGCTTTCTACATTTCAAACTTCGTCACCTTGAGTTTGTTCAGTGATGGAAAGACCGTTGGAGCTTGCCTCGACCGTAATGGACTTCGGCCTGCTAGATATTGGCGGACAAGTGATAATGTTGTCTATGTAGCCTCTGAGGTGCGTTTTGTCTTTTACTCTATGTACTTGTTCTTTATCTAAGCATGGTGGTAATGCTTGCCAGCAGATGATTGGGCTTTTTCTTGAATCTTAAAGCTTTGGTCCTGACAGGTCAGAAAACCAATTCGTTTAATCACATTGGAAGTTTCTTTCGTTTTTCTTCCTTGACATAGCTATGCGAACTGGTTTTTGTAGATAGATGATCAGTATTAAATAGTTTCTTGGTGATCATTTAGTGTGAAATCTAGTAGTGTTTTAAATCCACTCAATCAAGCGTTTTCTTTAGAAACCGAATTAATGCTTTGCAGATCAAGATAGATAAGGTTAGACCGTTAGAGTATACATGGGGTCGTTATCATATTGTGTTTATATCTTGGCATCAGAAAGTTTCTAAGTCATGCCTTTATACAGGTCGGAGTTCTACCAATGGATGAATCGAAAGTCACCATGAAGCGTCGTCTAGGACCTGGCATGATGATATCTGTTGACTTAGAAAGTGGACAGGTTGGTGCACCAGATCATGGTCGATCTTTCTCTTTTAGACACTGATATATAATTTTTGTTTCTGTTGTCTCCCATTGTTAATATGTGAAATTTCAGGTATATGAGAACACAGAAGTGAAGAAGCGGGTTGCATCATATAACCCATATGGAAAGTGGGTTAGTGAAAACCTGCGAACTCTGAAGCCTTCTAATTTTCTTTCGTCAGCAGTCATGGAGACTGAAGACACCTTAAAACGCCAACAGTAAGCAATTCTGTTTCTCCTGTTCTATGCTTCCATATGCTAATATTTGCATCATGTGGTGATTTCTGAAGTCAAAGTACTTAACTTTTCATGACTGTTATTAATCTTCTTATACACGTGGTATATATCTCTTGTTTGGGTAAAAAAATGATGTTTGTCAAAGTACAAAGTTCATCAGTAGTTGTCACCAGCAGTATTCAATTTTTTTTGCATTTTGTAGCTACCAATTGCTTTTTTTTTCTTTCTGATCAAGACACTAATTTTGGCTATTCTGACTTTGAGAGACTAGGGCGTTTGGCTACTCGAGCGAAGATGTTCAAATGGTAATTGAGTCGATGGCTGCTCAGGGAAAAGAACCGACGTTTTGCATGGGGGATGATACTCCTGTGGCAGTATTGTCTCAGAAGCCACATATGCTTTATGATTATTTCAAGCAGCGGTTTGCTCAGGTTTGTTCTTCTTATTGAAAGGCACAATTTGGACTGTTTTTGTGTCTTCTGATCCAGTTTAATTGAATACGTGCTTTGTCTTAGTAAATCATTGAATTGTGGTTGAAATGGTTCCCTTTGTGGTTCTTCACATGGTCTACTTACAGGTTACGGATCCAGCTATTGACCCTCTTCGAGAAGGATTGGTCATGTCACTTGAAGTTAATATTGGAAAGCGTGGGAATATATTGGAGGTTGGGCCTCAGAATGTTTCACAGGTAAGAGTGATTAAATTTTGGATTTTGTGCTGGCTTACATTTGGCTTTTGCAAGATTTCATATTCATTCAGACTTGTGATTTCATGAGTAGGTTGTTTTGTCTGGTCCTGTACTAAATGAACGGGAGCTTGAAGGTTTGCTCAGCGATCCGCATTTGAAATCTCAACTCTTGCCCACATTTATTTACATACATAGAGGAATCGAAGGATCTTTGAAGAAGGCTCTTCTTAAACTCTGCGAAGCTGCAGATGAAGCTGTTCGTAATGGTTCCCAAGTGCTTGTTCTCTCCGACAGATCTGATAATCCGGTACGTAAAGATTTCCAAGTGTATGCGGTCAATGGTGATTTTAGATCTGTGATATATAGATGTATGGCTATACTTGTTTGTTAAGTTAAAATGTGAACGTAATAGTTCCATCGTTGCTGGTTGTTTGCTAATGAATTGCTATAATCTAGCATTGTTGGCATCCTTACAATGGTGTTCTATTGCTAGATGTTACTCTTTTTATTTCTCATTTTTCTTGATGCTCTGCTGCTTTCCAGTTTCCTCCAGTTATTAGATATTTTTCCCTTAATTTGAAGCTCATTTTGCTTGTGTATGCTGAGTCAGGGCCGAACTTGGGTGCTGTTTTCTTTTCTACCTATCTTGATGTATTACGTAACTTCACTTTTTAATGTCTACTCCTAATCCAGCAGCCTGTCCCTTTTCCAGGAACCAGCTCGACCTGCAATTCCAATGTTGTTGGCGGTATGTGCTGTTCACCAACATCTGATTGAGAACGGTCTTCGAATGTCAGCTTCAATAATTGCAGATACAGCTCAGTGCTTTAGTACGCATCACTTTGCCTGTTTGATTGGATATGGAACAAGGTTTCTACTTTTCCTTTTCATTGAATCTTTCATCCTGTTTCTTTTCATACGAAAGCAAGTCATTTGGAATTTTTACGTACTATGCCAAATGCTACCACTCTCTGTAACAGGCTCATGCTTATTCTTACGTAGTTTATCTCTAAATTTTAATACGCTCTTTTTCTTAATTTGAGTTGAGTAATGATTTGAGAGTTCTTTTCTCAACTGCTGGATGTCACATCTATTAAAATGTTACTGGCTCTGTGTCTATAACTATATTTCAGTGCTATATGCCCGCACCTGGCACTGGAGACATGCAGACAGTGGCGTCTGAGCAACAAGACCGTGAACATGATGAGAAACGGAAAAATGCCTACTGTTACTATGGAACAGGCTCAAAAGAATTATCGCAAGGTCAGACATGTTTATGTTTCTAAACTTCTAATCATTGACAAATTTTGTTAAGCCATTCGATATCTTTCTTGCATGTGTATATCTCCATGTTGTAACACTGCCAGTGTCTTTATAAGTAATGGAAGAAAGGCATCCTAAAATTCTTTGAATTGCTACCGCAGGCTGTTAACACTGGTCTTCTTAAGGTTCTCTCTAAGATGGGCATCTCGTTAATTCTCTAGGTTCAATTTCTCAACTATCTTTTTAGTTTTCGATCTTATCACTGTATCTGATTATTTCCAATTCTAACGCCTGAGGTCTCTCTGTTTCAGTTATTGTGGAGCCCAAATTTTTGAGATTTATGGGTTGGGGAAGGAGGTTGTTGAATTTTCATTCCGTGGTAGTGCATCTCGAATTGGTGGGTTAACTTTGGATGAGGTCAGAATACTCCCAAACCTATACAAGTACTAAGATCCGATGAGTTGCCTGGTCTTGAGTACAAAAATTTTATTGGAGCATTTTTCTAAGATACCAACTTCATACCTCTCTGATATTAACTATTCTGGACCTCAGTTTAGATGCTATTTTTATTTATACTCCCAAATCATATACTAACTAATATTTGCACACATCCTCAAAACATGTGTGCGCTTTTTGGGTTCTGTAATAGGCTTATGTGTTTAGAATTGCTTTTTTCTTTTCTAGATGGTTGATTTAATTTGCGTCAGTGACAAGCTTAACAGATGAATAGCTCAACTGTTACTGATAAATATAATTGTCGGAGCTAGAGTGGAGATATATACTGGTTAATGGGAAACTCTTATGGCAGTAGCTGTATGTTTCTCCCTAAATTGTTTGTGAATGCCTTAAGAGTGTTGCGTTTAGAATTGTGGAAAGTTTTGATAAAAGCCTGAGATCGTCTATTGTTGAGTGCTTCTCATATTTTCTTATCTTTCAATGTAAGATATTCAGGGCCACTCATCCGTAAGTTTTCCTATATACTGCAGCTGGCTAGGGAGACGTTAACTTTTTGGGTGAGGGCATTTTCTGAGGATACAGCCAAACGGCTAGAGAACTTTGGTTTCATTCAATTTAGGCCTGGAGGTACTTTTCATAGACTGAAACCGTATTTGGTGATAAGCTTTCATTTCTATGCACAAACACATATATACTACTGCCTCTGTTTATACATACAACTTTGTCGAGTTTGTTATAGCTTCTAAATTGTATATTTTCTTACATAATAAGGTTGCATAGGCACAGACACACCTTTAATTTATTGTTTTCAGAACTTTGGTTTACAAGCTTTCTAGTATTATCCTTGATTTAGTATTTTTTGTTATTTGAAAGGCGAGTATCATGGAAACAACCCAGAGATGTCTAAATTACTTCACAAAGCCGTCCGCGAAAAGAGTGAGACAGCCTATGCAGTCTATCAGCAGCATTTAGCCAACCGTCCTATTACGGTGAGTACTACTCTCTCATCTTTATATCTGATCCTGTTTTCTGAAGCAAGTGTTTATTTTTTTTTTGTATATTATTTTGCTGTAGGTTTTCCGCGATCTTCTTGAGTTCAAAAGTGACCGTAAGCCTATTCCTGTTGGGAAGGTTGAGCCTGCTTCCTCTATCGTGGAGCGGTTTTGTACCGGTGGAATGTCTCTTGGAGCAATCTCGAGAGAAACTCATGAGACAATTGCTATTGCAATGAACAGATTAGGGGGAAAGTCCAATTCAGGGGAAGGAGGCGAGGTAGTTCTTCATTATCTATTTATTATTTTTTTTCCAACTTCAAAACGCAGCTCATGAGTAGCTAAAAATTCACCGTCTATCTTTCTAGGATCCGATCCGCTGGAAGCCTCTGACAGATGTTGTTGATGGGTACTCTTCAACGCTGCCACATCTTAAAGGTCTTCGAAATGGGGATACGGCTACAAGTGCTATTAAGCAGGTACTGGAAGTCAACTTGACTAGTGGTCATTATTCATTTGTACAGTCTGGTAACTCTCAGGAAGTTATTGGGAGAACTCTTTTATTCCCTCCATTCAGATTCTTAATATGTGTACTCGTCTAATGATTTTCAAAGACCAAAATGACCTTGTGTATTCTCATAGGTTGCTTCAGGGCGTTTTGGTGTCACTCCGACGTTTTTGGTTAATGCAGACCAGTTGGAAATCAAAGTTGCTCAAGGAGCGAAGCCAGGTGAAGGTGGCCAACTTCCTGGAAAAAAAGTTAGCGCTTATATTGCTAGACTTAGAAATTCTAAACCAGGAGTTCCGCTTATATCCCCACCTCCACATCATGATATTTATTCCATAGAGGATCTGGCACAGTTGATCTTTGATCTTCATCAGGTATTTTTCGTTGATTGTAAATATTTTGCCAACTTTGAGAATCAAGTTTCCCTCTTAACAAAAATTTATAATCAGGTTAACCCCAAGGCGAAGGTGTCTGTCAAGCTTGTATCAGAAGCTGGAATAGGAACAGTTGCCTCAGGGGTAGCGAAGGCTAATGCTGATATCATACAGGTATTTACTTACTTCCAGAGTTTGTGAGGAATCTGAAATTAGAGAATTATATTTATTAATGCAGAGTATACAATTCTGTAATCAACATCTTATTAGCGAAAAAGACATACAGTTCTGCCATCAATTTTGCTTTTATATGTACTCTCCTGGGCCATGCTAAGAAAAGATATATAATTAGTAGAAACTTGGCTTCATGGACCATTTGCATGGCTCTTCTAGCTTGTCTAATGACGATCCTGATCCATTTCTCAAATTCTATGTATACGTTCAAATGTTTCTTTGACTTACAGAAACATAGTTATGCAATTATAGATTTCTGAAACTTATGATGCTTCTTTGTTTACAGATATCAGGGTATGATGGTGGAACTGGTGCCAGCCCTATAAGTTCCATAAAGCATGCTGGTGGTCCATGGGAACTTGGACTAGCTGAAACCCAGCAGGTATAGAACATTAATCAGCTTCAATTTTCCATGCAGTCTTTTATTAATTCTTTGATGTTTATTGATAGCTAAGATTCAATCTTTTGCAGACTCTCATTGGAAATGGACTCAGGGAAAGAGTTATTATCAGGGTTGATGGCGGATTCAAGAGTGGTGTTGATGTGTTGATAGCTGCAGCTATGGGGGCTGATGAGTATGGGTTTGGTACTCTGGCAATGATTGCCACAGGATGTATTATGGCTCGTATTTGCCACACTAATAACTGCCCTGTTGGTGTTGCCAGTCAGGTAATTTGAAACTCTGTTCTTACTTAATTCATGTTTCTTTTTCGAACGCATAGCTAATTTCTGCTGAGATCTTCCTAAATTTGGTTATAGAGAGAGGAACTGCGTGCACGTTTCCCTGGTCTGCCTGGTGATCTTGTCAATTTCTTCTTGTATATTGCAGAGGAGGTAATCTTCAAGAAAATTTCAGTGATACAAAAATTCATCGATTTTAATGTCTAATATTTCATCTTAACTTCGTAGGTGCGGGGAATATTAGCTCAGTTGGGATATGAAAAGTTGGATGACATAATTGGCCGGACAGATTTGCTAAAGCCTAGGGATATCTCGCTCGTGAAAACTCATCTTGACCTCAGTTATCTCTTATCAGTAAGTAGTCCGGAATTGTGTTTATTGCTTTATCGTTTATGTGCCTACACACAAGTTGCATTGGTGTGTATAGCTCATTTCTTCTTAAACTCTGCAGTCTGTTGGGCTGCCAAAACGTAGCAGTACTTCCATTAGGAAGCAGGAGGTCCACTCAAATGGTCCTGTCCTTGATGATACTCTACTTCAGGATCCGGAGGTAACGAGTGGTGTCTTACTTATTGACTCTTTAATTGAACGTTTCATTATGTACCCTTATCATGTTTGGTTGCTTTCGAGTGGCAAAAAACTTTTTACTTAAGAAGAGAGAATAAAGTTATCTCTATTTATGACAATAAGGCATGATACTCATTTTTTGTTGTTTCCCAGATAAGGGATGCAATTGAGAATGAAAAAACGGTTCACAAAACCACGAGTATATACAACGTGGACCGTGCTGTTTGCGGTCGGATTGCAGGGGTGATTGCTAAGAAATACGGAGACACTGGTTTTGCTGGACAACTGAACCTAATGTAAGCCAATGCTATGAGACTTCAAACCCGTACCAAAATTTGAATAGATATATAACGTGATCACGTTGTAAACTTACACGATCCACTTTGTACCCGCAAAGGTTCACTGGAAGCGCTGGGCAATCTTTTGCATGTTTTCTAACACCTGGAATGAATATACGTCTTGTGGGTGAAGCCAACGACTATGTGGGGAAGGTTCGTCTCAAAATCAATGTTTCTTTTGACAATATTTTGGATTTAATGGTCTCTTATCATGTACTCTTCTACTCCATTTTTCAAGGGAATGGCCGGAGGTGAAGTTGTGATATTACCAGTGGAATCGACTGGTTTTCGTCCTGAAGATGCAACTATTGTAGGAAACACTTGTCTGTATGGTGCAACTGGTGGTTTGCTGTTTGTCAGAGGCAGAGCAGGCGAGAGATTTGCGGTTAGAAACTCTCTAGCTCAAGCTGTAGTTGAAGGCACTGGAGATCACTGCTGTGAATATATGACTGGTGGTTGTGTCGTTGTACTTGGAAAAGTAAGTAAAACCCCTATTTTTCACCCCCGAGCCCGAAACCAAAAACTAGAACTTAATTTCTTAACCACCAAATTGTATCTTGATCTCTTCTCTCTGAAATTGCAGAGTCGGTAGAAATGTGGCCGCCGGGATGACAGGTGGATTGGCGTATATTCTTGACGACGACAACACTCTCCTCCCTAAGGTTTAACATCACAGAATCCTCTGAATTATCTCGAAAATATTTCTTAAAACGTTTGTGAAAACATTGAAAATGAAACCCCATTGAACAGGTGAACAAAGAGATCGTGAAGATCCAAAGAGTGACTTCGCCAGTGGGACAAACACAGCTTAAGAGCCTGATCCAAGCTCATGTGGTAACTAACACTCTCTTTCCTTTCTCTTTATACCGACACCCTAATCAGATGATTTGGGTTTTGATCTTGGAGTGGTTTATATCTAAAATCATCTCAAGATTCGTTTCTTCTATCTGTCTTGACTTCAAAAAAAAAAAATATATATATATATATAGGAGAAAACGGGAAGCAGCAAAGGAGCAACGATTGTGGAGGAATGGGACAAGTATCTTGCAATGTTCTGGCAACTTGTACCGCCGAGTGAAGAAGACACACCGGAAGCTAACTCCGACCAACACCTGAAAACAACCACCGGAGACGAAGAACAGGTGTCGAACACATTTGCAGTGTAGTTGCACAATGAGAAGCGAACGCTTCAGAATTGATGGTGGTTTCTTCTTTGTACAGTCAAAATCCTGGTGGAGATGAGTCTCATTTTCTGAATTATGCATTTACAAGTTCTCCATTTGACTTTGACATTGCTTTCTAATTCGGTCCGGATTTGGTTATCTATCGGTTTTGCTTCGTCAGGTCGTTAATAATATAAGGAACCCGATCGATTATTTAAAAAAAAAAAAAAGATATAGCGTTTTCGATACTTCTCCACTGTTTCTAATTGATAATGCTCAATTAGGTTATTTTGAGGTTTTTTTCAGTTTTAAGTTAATCGTATAAAATATAGATTTCTTATACGTTTTCGAACCTCTGACAAAACCCAAAGGCTTGAGATTTTCTAGTAATGCATATACGTTGAACGTAATACTACAATTTCTTAAACCGATACTTTCTGTTTGTCCCCATATATGTAAATGGGTCACGAGAAAGGTACGTGTGTGGTCTGGTTGGCAAAACTCAAACTCAGTTGATGTTTATTCTTTGTTGTCTGAGCTATCTCTCGTGGTAAAGGAAGCAGAGAGATAGCTGACACGTGTGAGCGCGCGTGTTCGAAAGCCAGATTTATCGTGTCCCGTTTCATTTTCCAATCTTTAAAATATAGAAAGTTCTTAAACACCAAAATTCGAAAGTTCTTTAAGCACCAAAAATTAGAATTGACACGTTCATTGCATCCTCACCGAAAGCAGTAGATGTCAGGTTATTAATTTTTACCAAAAACAGAAACAAAATTAAAGAAAACAAATGGGAAGGGAGTGTAAGTTCAGTGCATTTGCGAGGGAAATCGTTACGTCTTCTTCTCTTCTCTATTCCTTAACAAGTACATTGTATTTCTCCATTCCGTTTTAGATTTTTTTTTTATAACTTCTCTCTATAAATTTCGTGAAATCTCTGCCGCTAATTTTGTCTGTTTGTTTCCAGACGAATTAAACTCAGTATTTGAAGACAATTAAAAAATGTCTCAAGAAAATAAGAAGCATTTTTTTTTTTTGTAACAAGCACACATTATATCTTTAATTGGTTATTCAGTCCGGAGGCAAGCTGCTTTAGAATTGAAGAGCGGAAAATCAAAGAAAGAAGAAAAATTAGTTCGGAGCAAACCAAATTCTTCAAAAATACATTTAGATATTAGTCGGCATTCAGCAATTAGTGATATACTAAAAAGGTTAGTAGATTTAAATAAAGCAGGACCACCTAAACGGTTTTTTCTTTAAAATGGACCCACTAACTTCCCAGTATGGGGAGCATCGTTACGTATAAAACGTATCAAATAAGAAAGAGTAATTAAGGAGAAAATAACTAATTAAAGACCATGGAAAAAAAACAAAATTAAAGACTATATTCATGAATTATCGACATTGATTCCCCAAACCTCCAATTTGAGAAGAAATCTAATGCAGCGTATGATATTTTTATTTATTCGAATTTTAATAATAATTAACAAAATTAGAGTGTTTCCGAGATTTTTAAACTCTCCTATAAATAAAACTATTATGTGACTTTTTATTAGTTTTCCAAACTGATTAATAAAGACTCGAAATTTCATTTATATGTTTGACATTCGTTATATCGAATTATTAACAAAACAAGGACTCGTACGTCGGGGGTATTCAGTTTTCTATCGAGAGCGAGTCGAGCGAGAATTGTTTCCTTACAATAATAAATGATTGACACGTTACAGAAATATTCTATAAATATAAAGAAAAAGAAAAAGAACTCACATTTGTTTTCAAAAAAAAAAAAAAAAAAAGAACTCAAAATTAATGATTTTGCATGTATTCTTCGATAACGTATTTTGAAAATCCATGTTGGAGTGAAATTCGGAAATCCGAATCTATGATCATTTGAATGCTAATCCTGATTTGCTCCGATTGATAAGAAGATTAGAAATTACATTTCAAATTTTACAATGACCCGTATCAGAAGACAGAAGTTCCAATTCGAACCCCCCACATTAAAAAAAAACAAGAAAAGGGTCTAAATCCAAATCAAACGAAACTGCATGGATTCACAATTATCATCAAATATGGAACAAGAAACCAAAGCCCATTAAACGACGACGCATTTTACATATCTGCGTGTGTCATCTGGATCAAACCGGACACATTGTCTCGTAATCACATTACATGACTAGATGCAGTGTCAAAGGAAGAAGAAGAAGAAGAAGAAGAAGAAGAAGAAGAAGAAGAAGAAGAGAGAAGAGGAGGATAATAGATGGCTAAGTAAATAAGCATTAGCATCAACACCACCGGAATTCCCATCACAATCATCGGCGGCGGCGGAAGCGGTGGTAGAACGGCCGGAAGCACCGCCAAAAGCACCATCACCACTCCGATCACAAACATTCCGATGGTCCTTTTTATGTAATTATGTGAAGCTTCTTTTCTTCCTCCAAAATTTGGCTTTCGATGTTCCTACAAAAATATGTGTGTGTGTATATATAATGTCATATAGGTTTTTTTTTTAAAAATGTTTTTGTTCGTTTCGCTTTTTATGTGTGTGAGAGAGAAAGACGTTACGTCTTACAGGTGAAGCTCATGCACTGAGCAGCAACATTTGCCAATTCAGTATTCACCCAATGACAAAACCACTATTTCCTTTTTTATTTATTTATTGTTCAAAAGTCCAGCCAACTAGATTTTATTTTAAATTCACACCTATGGGATTTTTGACACGTACGGGAATTTACCATTAGATTATTAGATTCTTTTTATCAATGACTTTGTAAATAAATTTTGTGACGTAGTTTGTGTAAATAAACAGAAAGTGATTTTTTTTTGTTAATCTGTATGCAAATTTAAAATAAACACTCTCTCCATCTTAAGGAAAAAAACTATTTCTCCATATTAATATAATATCACTTTAATTTTTTACACAATTTTAGAGAAAAAAATACTCTCCATTTTAAGGAATAATCAAACAAATTTTCTTTTGGTAATAAATTTTATTTTGTAAAACCGGTATTTTAATAAAATTATTACATTAAAAGTATATATTGAACGAAAATTGAATTTTAGACAATTTTTATTTTGAATAAGAAGTTTTTGCTAATTTCTCTATCTCGTATTTCTTAAAATATTTTGTGTGTTGTTTATGGTAATTTATATATATTTATAAGAAAATAAAATTAGAGGCATATATCATGTATTTCTACATAAATACTACATTTTCAAAAATATAGACTGACGTTTGACATGAGTAGGTGGTATTAGCGTGGCGGCTTAAATTATTTTCCATTTATGTGCTTTTAGATGGATGAAACCGTAAGAAGGGTTGGTGAATTAAGAGGAGAGAGTGTGCTTGATACTCTGAATCTGAATCTGAATCAATTAGTACTATGTGTATTTTTTATTTGATTACATATACATTTAACCCAATTTATTGCTATTGTCCGTTTTCATTTTTTTCTTAACGGCCAATTTATTAAAATATAATAGTAAAAATGCATAAATTTTTTCTTAAAATCTATTGTTATAAAACAAAAATAAAAACCAGAAAATATTTGTTTTAGAAACGGAAGGAATATATGCTATTTAAAATACTACTTTACTTTATGTTTCTAAATGTTTTTTTTTTTCGATACGCATATATCAGATAGAAAGATATTTGTATGTTTTTAAAATTTATATACACGTGGAATGTGTAAAACGATATTTTTTTCCAAAACCGGAAGAATATTTCTTCTTTTTTTTTTTTGAACATTAGAATATTTCTTCTTTCCAAAGGTTTTGTTGATGCATGGAGGATAAATCTTCTCATCTCCATCATGAGCGTTTGGTTTACCTCAAGTGGTTTTAACCTTTTTCCCCCACGCCGTAACTACCATAATTACGACTTCCAACGACTCTCTTGTCTTTCCTTTATTCTATTTTGGTGTTGGATAATTGTGTAACCGTTTTATCTCTCACAGTCACAGTAGAATGTTTTCTTCTGTCAAACTGTTTAAATTTTTGATGCATTTTTTCATTGAGCTATGGGAGGAGACAATATAATCCAATTGAGCTTCGACATTCGTGTTTTATGTATGATTAATCAAATCTATAAGAGCTATACGAATCCATCGGAGGAAGTATTTTCGATGGAGACTAGATAGAAATTTCAAGACGTATGCATCCATTCTCACTTGTATGCATAGGTGCAGTGGATCTGATTTTTTTTGGACAATTTAAATTCCTTCTCATATGCTTTTTGTTTTGTCGAAAGATAGAGACTCGATAAAGCGAAGACAATTTATCTCTAATCATTTATAATTATTTAATACTTTTTGTCTTTTTTTTCTCCCTTGAATTTGGTCAAATCTCCTTTTGTTTTGTACACTGTCTCAAATCTCACCCAACATTATTTCCCCGGATAAAGTATCTCATTTATCATATCATACAGTAGTTCGCATTTTTGTGCATACACACACACACACTTATATATAATTGATTATATTAATGCGAACAAAAAAATCGTTTCAAATTTTGGTTTCTGGATCTTACTAGTACTATTAGTTTTCAAAATAAACAAATAGTGTAAAAACGTGATGTCATCTTGAATCTGAAATAGAACTTGTTGGAAGATAATGAGAGAGACCGATGTGCTGTTCAAAAAAAAAAAAAAAAAAAGAGAGAGACCAATGAAACTAATTAAAGAGATGGGCGTGCATTGAGGAAATTAACATAATTCCCGTCGAAATATCAGACGAAAAGTATAAGATCTTTCAAAGTATATCATCTATTTTTTTTTATCTGAAGGATTAATTAGTTTATTTATCTAGTTTATTTTATGTTTTGTACATAAATGTAGCTTTGGTTTTGAATGGTTAACACAACAACACTAATATGTAGTCCCTCGATTTATCAGAACCAACAAAAACTTCGCGATTAAATTTGAAATTGTTTTCTCTTAAACCCATATGTTGAAAAATTGGAACGTAGTGTGTGAATAGATGCATGCATTATGATAATCAATCCATCACTCTGTTGAAATTAACATACTTTTTTTTTTTTGTATCTTTTGTTAAAAATCGAATTAACATAGTTCTTTGTGTCATATCATTAGACCGAAGATAATGCTCATCCCCAACCTATTTTATACTATATATATTTTGTTTTAAAACAGTATATAATTCACATATTCTTTTAAACAATCATGAGTTTACCGTTTACGTACGACTGATCTTTTACTCGCCAGCCGCCGTGCCTACAAGTGATATATAACTTTTCTATATATTGTTGTTCTTCATTCCGCAAAACATGGCATAAAATAAAATGATGCAACACAATTTGTATTTTTTTTTTTGCGTATATCGACGGGATAACATTTACCAATTGTTTAGCATTCATTAGGAAGTGTTCCAATCACCCAATATCTATCGTTTAGAGTCAGATGACCACCTAGTCAGTATCAAGACAATTATATACAGATGATTCGGTATATATATGTCATATATTCTTCATCTTCATATATAAAATTAGACTTTCATAAAAATTTCTAACCTGAAAAGAACCATACTCTATCGTTTTCTAAAATGTTTAATAAACTTTTGTAGTATAACATATAATATATTATTCGTATGTATATATTTAAAATAGTTTACTTCCTGGTTTTTAAGTGTTGTTTTATAAATTTTTACATTGCAATTTTTTGATACTTTTCTTCTACACAAACTATATAACATAGTAATATTTTTTTTTCTTAAAATGCAGTAATGTAGTAATACTGTCTTTCAAGTAAGATTCTATTATATTTATCTTACTAGTTGATAGAATAAAATATTACGTTGAAAAATAAAATATTATTTGTGAAAAAAAAAAAAGAAAAAGAAAAAAAATACTCATTGTAAAACGAAAATATTAATTTGATTAAAGCACTAATCGATTAGATAAACCAAACTGTGAAAACAAGTGAACGAGCATATATTTTCAAAGAGAAAGATGTAAAACCAGAAAACGAAAAACTAAAGAAAGATCATAAAATCCGAAAGCACTTTTGACCATATTAAAAGAATCTAATTGGGTGTCGAGGACTAGTGAACAGATGGCACATCCATTTCAATATGTCTCCCGGACATCAAAGGACGATGGGCTCCACACTAAACCCCTATAAAAAAAAAATCTAGTTTTTTACAAACAAAATTTAGTAGATGATAAAAGTAAGTAAACCATGGACAATTAATATCGTTGATACCAAATAGTGGTGTTGCAAACTTGCAGTGATCACGTAGTAACTTAAATTATAACCGGTATTATATCATATATTGGCCCAGATCTAACTAAAACATATCGTGCTATTGTATAATTTTGAAGATAGAAAATTTGAACCCGAACTGAAATCTAACCACTGAAATTACATACATCACTCGGTAAATTGAAAATGTTTCCCTTTCAAAAAAAATAAAAAAGTAAATATTTAATTTCCCGAGAAAGTGTTCTGATAACAAAAACAGAAATAGACGTTGAGTTGAGAGAAATAAACATATATACATGCACACATACATATTAACAAGAAGGCTTCTATTTTTTAAATTCAAAAATATTCTTCTACAAATTCATAGTCTGGCGCTGATAAACAAGATTCTTCTACAAAAATAAGACAGAACAAAAAAAAAACGAATTGAAACATAAAAAAAGGAAAAAATAAATAAATCAGAGAAATGTAATTAAAAACTAATTTTATACGAAATCCCTTTTTTTTTTTTTTATACGAAATCCTTTTAAAAGAAAACTCGGAGATCTATCACATGAGATGATCTTACTCGCATCGCACGAAACTAAAAGCTTTGCTCCTTACATACACATATACATATTTGTGTAATGCATATATATATATATGTGTGTGTGTGTGTGTACGGCGCTGCGCAAGTCGGCGACATCAGGGGTCGAGAGATTCTACAGAGACTAGGCTAGGCTCGTTAGATGGAGAAAAAGCCAAGAAAATGAGGAGAATCATGAGGACGAGAGGGAGGAAGAGGAGGGACGCCGGAGGCGGTGGAAGTGTCGGAAGGAACGGTGGCAGAATCAGAAGAAGCAGAGAGAGAAAGAGGAGAACTGCGACGGATCTCGCCGTGATCAAAGAACTTCCGGTCAAACCCATTGGCTTGGGTGTGACGTCAAATCTCAGCCGTTGATCACGTACCCTCATTGTCCATTAATTAGTGTTTAGTTTATCAAACAATTTTTTTCTTTCTTTTTGTTAAATGTCTTCGATCCTTCCTTCTTTCTGCCTTTGTCTCAGCTACTTATATAGTGGGCAATTGGGAAAGTTGTAATATGTCTATATATGTGTGTATGTATATCCTGTATTATTTTTACACCCATAAGTGTACTTTTATTTCCATATATAATTACTATCTCCACATCATTTACCAAATATCTTTTGTTTTTTTTATGAGTTTTATTTAGTTATTTGGTATTTATGATTTGTTGACAAAAATTATAGTAATAGCTTTTTTTTTTGACGTGTGGTAGTATACTTTTTTTGTACCTTTGTCGATGATTGTATGTATATATTATACACCCTAGTAATAGCCAATTTACCAATATACTACCCCCAAAAAAAAAAAAAAAAATTGACCCTGTCCAAGTTACTAACAAAAAGCCGTTTCCGATGACCAAGTTAAATAAATAATTAACATAACCCACCCGAAAAAAGTTAGACTAATTAATTAGGAAGTTTATGATTTTCCATTAGAGGGAAAAAAATGCATGTCAAGAAATGTGCGAAAAAGGGTAATTCCAAAGTGCCCGGTTTCAGGTCACACATGACACAGCTGTGATATGTCCTCATTCAAATAATCAACTAATTTCACTCTCATGCCTTGTTTTTACTCTCTTTCGTGTTTGTTGCTTCAACCATGATTGTTACTCTTTCTATTTCTAAATTCCAATAGGTGTCGTTTAAATTTAATTTATCGTTTTACATTTTTTTATATTTGTTCAGTGGAAAATTAACAACAAACATCCAATTATTGCCTTACAAAATACAAAATATTAATTTAAAAATAAATAGTTCAGTCATATTTGAAAAGTTGTGGTGTGTAAGTAAATGGTATGCTAAAAAATGTCGTAGCTAATAAAAAACCAGTTCTTTTTTTTTAATATTACATTGTAATAATTAATTTGTAACAGATTAAAATTTAATTTATATTTGACAAAAAATTACCTATTAATTTTATTTTTACTTCAATTTAATCAAATGACTTTGGTTATTATTTGCATCGAAATGTTCTAGAAGAATGAATAAAAGCGAAACAAATATTTTACTGCAAGCAACGAGAAAAGGTAGATGCATGAACATCCCAAGCTTTAGATAGATGTTATAGGTAGGTTGACGGTAACCGGAGGCTGATGTACTTTTCTGTACATTGTTTTTGTCGTTCCCAAGGAGGTCCTTTGTCTAAATCTCCTTCTTGAGAAAATCACAAACTTACATAAAAACAATAGTATAGGAGTTGAATTTAATAAAACAATATAGATTTTTTTTTTGCTAAAGGTTAAAACAATATAGAATTTCTTCTATTTTGCTACATAATTCTCATTTTCTTCAACTATGCAGTAAAATAGAAGGATTCTCAGATTGGGCAGCAGGAACAATTAATGGGAAATAAATGAACAGACTGAAATAAATGAACAGACTAAAATAAATGGATTAAACTACTCCCTCTGTTTTTAATTAAGTGTCGTTTTAGGATATTTCACACAGATTAAGAAAATATTAAATTTTTCTGTTTTGCCTTTCATTAAAACATTATTTTGTTTGATAGGAATAATTAATAAGCTGAAAAAGTAGGGATAAAACAGGAAAATTTATCATAAATCTGCATTAAAATCCGAGAACGACAATTATTTGTAAACAAAAAAACAAGTCTAAAACGACATTTAAATCAAAACGGAGGGAGTAGTATATTGATGAAAATGTAATTAATATTAGTGATATCATTTGGTTGACAAAAAAAAACACTAACCATTTTCATTTGTTTGACATTTGAAGTAGTCAAAACATATTTTAAATGTAATTTTCTAAAAAAATGTGAGGATTGACTCATGATGTGGTTTGGTACAAGATGAAGATTGTGTTTTAAAATGTGAAAATTTTCAAGTTTATTTCAAGAACTTCAATTGAAAGATACAGCAATTGTAAAAACAATTTTTTTAGATGAATAAATTTTAAATTCTTCAATTTTTAAACAAGTATATATATATGTATCGCTTGTGTTTTATCACCTAAAAACACAAACACGAGCAAAGTTGATGATCTAGTAGTTTTAAATCTTCTATGGATTCCTCAGTTCGATTGGATTCAAATTCCATTGTGGAGGTAAACATATTGTTAGAATAAAAAAGAACAAGGTAAACGAATTTCAGTAACACGTTTATTCAATATAAAATGTAATTATTTATAAGAAAATAGTGCATTTTCGATTTAAAGCAAGTTGGGTCGAGCCTGAAAGAAAATTGAAAATACATTTGAATTTAGAGAATGCATTGCACCTAACTGCACTATTTTTTATATGCTTTCCCGTGGTATTATTATTATTATTTGACCAATTTGGTTATTTTCAAACTTTATCTATTTTAAGTAGGTTCATTTTTTTATCTGGTCATCTCGTTCCCAACTTGGTAGGCTTTACAGCTTCGTTGATGCAGTCGAACCAGAAAAGTGATTCCCTTACAATGAATCAATGGTAAGATCACATTAAAAATAAAGACTTAAATATTTAATCATTTCGACACTCATTTTTTTTTTTTTTAACAGATAATATCATCACACATTTTTTTTTTTTTTTTGCGAAAACACATTAGTTACAACTTACAATACTAGGTAATATAGTATATTCAATCACGTTGAAATTTAAGATGGTAGGTTTCAAAAAAAAAAAAAAAAATTAAGATGGTAAAAAAAACTTAGAAACAATATAAAAATTAAAATATAGATTTGAACAACGTTTCCTTCGGACAAGTGACACAAAAATCATTTGTTATAAAAAATCTAAGTCCAATATAAAAAACTTAGATGCTATTTTTAAATTTGTATATAATTTCTATATACTTGCGCATAACCTTAATTATTTATCGAAAAAACTGGGCCAGTTTTTTTTAATTAAGGCCCAAATTTGATCAGTCACCTTCACCTAATCTTAGTCCCTAGACCAGGTTCTGAACTACTATTACTATCGCTGGTAAAAGAGTATAATGGTCTTCTAACAGTGTTTCATTGTTAATAAATTGTGTGATTTCCCAAATAAATAGAAAAACTTGAACACTAAAAAGTTAAAAAAATTGTTTTAGATAACCTTTTTTGTTAAAATTATAGTGCCGGTGATCGAAGTCTCATTTGATGATATATAACCATTGATTACATATAATAACATGTATCTTAATAAATCTTAGCTCATCAAACCGTCAGGACAGACTTCATAACAAAGTACAAGTGAAGCATTTGGTTTGGAGTTTGCTACGGATTACACAGAAGTACATAACACATATCTAACAAACGTTTATTTTGGCAAAATTAACATGTTATACAAAAACAAAACCTGCTTTGCTTAGGCAGAAGGTCCATACTGTTTCTACAGAAGCTCTAGTTTTAAAGGGAGTAACAGAACAAATAACATTAATTACTGGATCATGTAAACGAGTTTCCACATTTCTCGTACAAATACAACAGCCTATCACTTAACTCTTCGCAATTCAGCTTGCAATTATCCTTGAGAAGATGCAAAGTGTAAAAGAGTCTCTCTCCTTGAGACCTTGAAGATGAAGCATCCACAAGAACCAACCCATCTTCTTCTACACCACTTAACACATTCCCAAACGAACACTTCTCAGACTTTAACGATGAAATTTGGACCATTACTTCGGTCTCACCGAGTCTAGTCGTAGAAACTGTTGATGCATAACTTGTGACCCCTTTCTCTGGCTTACCGTTTTTATCGGTGTAAATGAGATTTCTTTGACCCGAGATTTGAAACGAGAGTTCTTCTTTCTTCTTTACGAGCTTCCTAACTTGCTCTTGCAGTTCTGGTATGTACTTCAATGCCTGTGAAACTGTTGCGGAAACGCTTAACTTCTTCTAAAAGAAATACAAAAAAAAAAAAAAACATTACTATGGGCCGATTTTTTTTTCGGTTGCGTTAAGAAAACACAACATCTCACTCGGTTTAATCAACATAAAATTTTCAAAAGAAAATGGATAAGAAGATTTGGAATTTGCAAGAAAACATTCGATAAAAAAACCTTACAATGTTGTTTTCTTTTTCTTTTTTCGGTTGAATGTTTAACTAGTAAATTTCAATGCAAATAAACAAAGTGTTTTTCAAAATTTTAAAAGTAAACAAATAAGCATATTCAAATGAATGGTTACCGATTGATCGGTGGCCGGAAGACAAGAACGAAGAGATGAGAACATTGCGTTGATCTTCTTGCGACGATCACGCTCGCTTGCGTTGTGATTAAGCTTCTTCATCACGACGGGATTCTCTAACTCGAATACTCTATTTCTCTCTGACGACACATTCTGATGAGCCACCTCCAAGTCCGGCAAGGGAAAATCAGGAAACGTATTGGTTAAGTCGTCGTTTTCATATAAGCTATTATCTCCGCAAGGCCAGCCGAAATTTGGAAACAATGGAGGGACAAGTGCACACATTTTGGGTTTAGACAGTTAAAGACTCCTGTTTCGGTTGAGATTGTGCTGGTGAGTTAGTTGGATCATTTATGTCTCGCTCACTTATATATATTTATATATATATATATATATACACAACACACGGATACAAAAAAAATAAAAAAAAATAAATAACTCTCCGTTGTAGAAATATAAAAGTATATCTATTTGTTATAAAGTTAAATTAATACTATAGGGCGAAATATATGGGTCACGAGTGGACATGCGTTTACACGTGGTTGAGCATTTTCTCCCCAAGCAGGAGCATGTTCCAAGGATCACCTGTTGACCTACAGATACATGCATGTTATTATACAACTCTTTAATATGAGATGTTAAAAATTATTAAGGGAATTTATAACATGGTGGTTTATACTTTATAGTAGTGTTGTTGTCTTGTTGATGTGTTACTTTAATATAATTCGATAATACAAATGTAGATGAAGAACTATAAACCAAAAAAAATTATCTAAAATGTTATTTTAATGTGATCGAATATAATCTTGATTTTTGTTATACTAAAAAAAAATCAGTTTATGAAAACTTTTTTAAAAATGTATTGATTAGTTTGAGAGTGGGGAAAAAATGTGGACCAAAAACTAGTAAGTTTTCGGAAACTTTGTTGACTAGTAAGTTAGTCAACAAAATAACAGTTTACTAGGAAGAATTCATTTATATAAAAAAAATATACGGAATTTTGTAATGCATATATGTTAGTAAGTTATACGATAATTAAGTGAAGTTTTAGATTTTTTGGCTTCAAATAGTTAAAATTGTAGTTAGTAATTTATATATAATGCTGCAGCTGGAAGAAAAGAGACAAAACGCTGGGAGGTACATGAGGGATACACGGGTTTGGTGTTGAGAGGCACGTGCGAATCATGTGGAATATGTTAAGGCTTTTCTCCTGATTACAAGCATATCTACAAACCAGTAAGCATGTACATAAGCATTTCGTGTTTATATTTAACAAATGTAGATTCCTTATTTAAATTTAGGAACCTTTAAATTTATCAACAAAAATTTTCATAGTGTAGTGGCTAACGTTTATATATATATTTTTAACCTCTGCAATCATACAAATAAAGTATAAGGTCAACTCCGGTCATCTCGATCGGTTATGCAAAAAAAAAAAGCCTTGATCCTAGTCGTGGTGGACGAGGAAAATAGATGACGGGGATATTTGGGATTTCTCTGGTCGCTAATTTTAATTGGGCCATTTAAATCCAAAGACCTAAATGGGTTTAATTAATTATGATGGGCCCCAAGATAATTATTTAACTGTGTAGGACTTAGGAAGAAAATTATAAGCTGAGAAACAATCAACCAAAAAATCTTTGGCTTTAATACACACATTCACTCTCAAAACGTTTCAGATCATCAACCAAAGGACTTAAGAAGAGGTTACGTTATTCTGCTGAAACAGCCAGAGCTTTATTGATCTTTTATTATACATTATTTTCTGTTTTTTTTTACATAAGCAGCAACATATATCACACACATTATACTACAAAAGAGAAATCAAATGTACAAAACTGCTAACACAAAAGAGAGCTAAAACTGAAGCCTGAACATGTCTGATGTCTGAACCATTTCTCTCATATATTTTGCTTCAGACCTTCACTCCTATCCGTTGAGCAACCTGCAGAACCAAAAAAAAAAACACACATTCAATTTCGGTTACAAAAGATTTTAAACTCTTGAGAGATTTGAGGAAACCAGAGAGATTCGTTTACCTGTTTAAATGAAGTAACTTCACTTCCCCAGAGCCAAGCGTCACAGCCTGCGTCTCTAGCGCCCCATACATCATTCCTACGGTCATCTCCTACATGAACCGCATCCTCAGGATTCACTCCTAACAACTCACAAGCTTTCAAGAAGATGGTCGGGTTTGGTTTCTCCGCTTCAACCTGCGAAACAATCAACCAAAAACCTTTAATACACACTCACTCCCAAAACGTTTTACATCATACAAACAAAATATATAAAGAAAAAGAGGTTAGGTTAGGTTATGTTACTTCTGCTGAAACAGCCACGGCATCAAACCAGTCTTCACATCTCAGTGCTCGTAGGAGAGGTCTTAATCGTGTGTCGAAGTTGGACACAATCGCAACTTTCACACCAGCTTCTTTAATAGCCTTGAACACTTTCTCTGCCTCTGGATCACATAGCTTCCAAGCCTGGTAAAGAAAATGGACAAATATCAAGAGAAAGAAACAAACTTTTAAAGTGTTCCTCAAGCGTATGAAGAAATAGTAGCGGAGATCATACCTGTTCTGTAGTAAAATAGTTGTAAAGCTCTTCAAAGTACTGAGAATCTGAACAGCCTGTTGATGCACTCACTATAAATTTCCAGAAAGGTCTCGCGTCATCTACATATCTGCAAACAAAGGAGTAAAATATTAAGAACATCACACACGGTTATCAGTCGCAAGTAACTCCTTCTTCAGAAGACAACTGTTCAATCTTCCAAAGAGTTAGATTTAAACCTGATTTGGTGCAGAGATGCATGATGCACTAACACTAAACATAATAGGAAAAATATGGAATTCAAACAAATGAAAGACCACACAGAAACATTTTGCCTAATGGTGATTTTTCTTGGAGTAGAAGAAACACACGAAGGAGAAGATGATGATACCTGAGATGAGATCCGCCCCACGGCTTCTGATAAGCTCTTCTGTATCTGGTAAGTATCTCAGCCTCCGAGTACTCAACTCCGTACTTCTCTCCAATATTCTTGTATATCTGCACAATCAGAATCCCTAACAGGACTTAGAATTTGCAGATTAAAATCTTCCATTTAAGCTTCTGGAGACAAGCAACAGAGATCATAACACAGAATTTAAGCATCTCGAATTCACAGCATAAACAAAATTCTAACTATAACCATCGATCGCTTTCAATTGATTAACCGATTCAGGATCAAACTTCAATCCAATAAACAGACAAAAGTTTTCTGAGATTTTCCAATCGCAGAGAAAGATAAAAACCAGGCGAATCATTTGTGCAATCGTTGAATCATAAGAAATAAGAGATTTGACAGACCTGTGCCGTAGGTTGGGCGGGAACAAGGAGAGTACCAACGGCATCGACGAGCAACGCCTTGTGAGTGAACTCACCGTAGAGAGATCTCCTGTAATCTTCGTACTCCTTCAATACACTTCCCAATCCGTAAATCCCGCCAGATTCATCCTCCGCCACAACAGCCGCAGATGACGAGGCAGAGGAGATCCAGCGGCTGAGCAATGCACCGGTTCCCGAGATCCGATCCGAGCCGTGATGTATCCCACCGGAGTTGCAGACCCGAGAGTTGCCGGAAACGGAGAAGAGAAGTGTCGCTAACCTTCTGCTTCGAAACGCCATAGCTCTGAATCTCTGATTGTCGTTCCGTTCTCTTCGCCTTTAAAGGAGAAGATGCGTGTGCGGAGAATCTTTAACGAATGACCCATAAAGAGGGGTGATATTTACGGTCATACCCTTTTCTAAACTATCCTTTTCTAGGTTTTTTTTTACCCTATCCGCTACGGCCTAATCAGAGGAACATGATGATGTGGCATTTTATTAGTGTCTAATGTCTATTCAAAAATTTGTTACTCTCTTAAATTACAAATTTGAAACCAATGTTAGGCATTGTCCATCTCACATCATACGAGTCTTTTTAATCCTGCATAGGATATGAAAGATGAGGATAGGGTTTCAACTTTGAAAGCAAAGTTCAGGTCCACTTTAGTTATGTTCTTGACAAAAAGAAAAAGAAAAAAAAGCTTTATCTTTAAAAAAAAAGTAAAAACAAAATAGAATAGCTTGTACTTGTATAATTGTATCCTTCAGCCAGAGTTCTTCAATACAGTATTATATTTATATATATATATCCTCGACACGGTTATTCTTGTACTTGTATAATTGTATTCCATGTAATTTTCACTTCGAGAGACATGTTGTAAACAGTAGTTGGGTAAATCGTTAAGCTTGATTTGAATAAAACTAATCATTGATTGATAAGAAAAAAAAAGTGGGAAAATTGGGGCCTGACCAATTATGTGCCATGCAAAGTAATACAAGGATACAAATGGAGAAACGGTCAATTTTAGAGGGACCTCTTTGGAATACGTGGCTTAGAAATTCACAAACGGGCCCACATTTGACAAATATGGGCCACAAGATTAATAGTAAAGTTTTGGCCCATTTATTGATTTGATTGACTACAATGGCAGAATCGATTCTACACCACCAGTGCGCGGCTAAGGGAAATGTTCAAATCCCACAAAATTTGTAGAACAATTTTCCTGATATATTTCCAAGATTTTGGTTGTTTAATTACGTATGGAACGACGAACTAACTCAGATATTTAGGGCCAGTGTTTCTTTTGATTTTTGTAGTATATATTGAGTCCCTTAAGCAGCTTTAGACGTATGTTTTTTAATTGTTAAGAAAATCTGGTTTTCTACATATTACAAAGATAGGAAAAACTCGGGGTTAAACAAATGTTAGATATTGTGTTAATGTATGCAACTTTGTACTTAATCAAATTTGTTTGTTGATGATTTGAAAAAAGGGTATTCAAGATAATTATATCAAAAAAAAAATGAAGGATAAAAATTTCAAATTGAGTTTCTTAAATTATTTTTTATTAAAAGGAAAACCAGATGTAAAGGTCTCAGATAATTTTCTGTAAAAATTAAATCATATACTTCAAAGTAGTTTCGAATATACAAATATATGGTATAGAAGATTTTTTGTATATGACATAAGACATCATGATTATGATATTAAGGAGGATTGATAAAGTCTGATGATAAGGGAACAGAAGTCAAGAATTGGACCCATATTGGAGAATTTTGAGTGCCATTGCACTAATGTTCTTGTTAAAGCCATTGCACTAATGTTCAAAAACGACGTAACGTCTATTATCTGAAAAATCCATTATATTTTCCGAAATTTTTTGTTTTTATACATCAAATGAAACCGAATGCTTTCTGCGGTTACCCTTTTTTTTCTTAATCAAGAAGTTCTACACTTTAATATATTTTTTTGGACCGGATGAGACCATTTTTATTTTATTTTTTTTGAGCTCAGGATTTGGCCTGACGTTCTCTAAAACCTGACTCCGGAATCAATCCGGTTGAAATATCGACTCTAAAACTTCTATCTTTTTTTTTTTTTTTTGTGTGTGTGCAAATAATCTATTATTGTTTTTTATTTAAAAGAAAAACAAGATTTTTTATGACCAGGAAACGAAGTTTAGTCTATGGTTATTTTACCCCATGTAGACCATATAAATCTGCAGTTTACAAAAGTTTTCTCTAGGATTGTTAAACGCATATATATGTAATACTCAATAGAAGTAGACTGACTTTTTTGGTGATCTGTGTTGATTTGAAAACATGTGCAATGGATTATTTATTTTTCAAATCATCTATAAGATGCCCAAGGAGACGGTCTGATATATCCCTTATTGGTAACGGCCCATACTTCCTCTTGTTTTTCTTGGTGGAGTTGGAGTATATACTCTCTTTTTGTTGTGGAATGCAAATTGTTTACATAAGTACACTGCGTCTAAATGACTAAGTGAAATATTGGCTCATATCAAGTTTTTTTTTTTTATAATCATAAAAGTAAGATCTTAGTTCATCAGCTGTAAATCGTACTTGACTAAACCATCAAATTAATCAAAAGCTGGTATATACAGTAATTTTGCTGTGTTGGTCGATATCGGTTTCTCTCTATTCTTAAAATGTGATATTCCATCTAAAAAAATAGCCGATTATTTACCTATACAAATATGCATCAAAATGATTGAAACCCGAATTCAAAAACATATACAGAACGCATGCACACAAAACATATATACAAAGGTCACTTACTTTATTCCGCGTACCATCTAAAATACGTTCATAGTATCATTTTATTGTATTAAAATAAGGTGCTTAAAGTGTCCATACGTTTATACGGTAACAAGTCCACTACTGTTTAGCTCCCTGTTCAGGGTCGGCTCTGAGCCCAAACTGGAGAAGCTTCCTCTTCCTTAGCTTTCTCTGCGACTTGGCTGCGGCTTCGTTTCTGCATCCCCACACTGTTAGTGTTCCTGTAACGACAGCAGCCGATGCAGCTGTTGCCTCCCCTATAGCAGCAACCGTACCTGCACCGACCTGTGAAGTATCCTCCACCATATTGCTCCGGCTCTTTCGCATAGGTATCAATATCACCATTGGGATTCACCATTTCAGCTGTTTATATGTATAGTATGTGTATAAGCATCACACTAAATTTACGAGAAAGTGAACATAGATGTAACTAAACTAACCATGTAAGTGTATGTATATAAAAACTAAGATGATCTAAATATTCTATTTTTGATATATATCACGAGAGGGTATACAGATGAATTATATATATATATATATAATATATACTTAATTTTTTCCCAGGGTTTGCTCGAGTAGGGGGCTGAATTAGCAAGAGATAAGCAGGTCAAGAACAAAGCCAAGACAACAAGAAACTTGGAGCTTCCCATGTTTTTTTTTTTTTGCTAGATTACGCGAGCACACTTTGGTTGAATACGTCTTATAAGTATTTAGAAAAGAAGAGGTTTTGGTGTGAAGGATGTGTGAGCTTAAGAGCATGTATTTATAGTGAAGATGGCGACAAGAGACTCTCGAGACCGTAAATCTAGTCACGCAAACTATTGTTACGAAAAATCTAGAAGATTAATTTTGCTATAGTCCATATTTACTATAAACAAGACTATTTTCATGAAAATATTGATATTGAAATATATTGATTATATTAGCTCTTAAAAACATATAAATAAGGAGATTGCGATCAAAGCGGTCTGGTTTGATTCGGTTCGTGTTGAGTCTAACCTTAATTTGATTCTGATTATTAAGATTTTGGTCCGATCATGCTTGGGTAATTATGTCGTCCGTAGTTTTAAATACAAGTTATTGGGTAATGGGTATATTATACATTAAATAACTAATAAAATCATAACATGACAGAATATATATATATATATATATATATATGATTCATTGTATATCTATTGGAACATATTCTTAACTCTTTTTTTAAAAAAATTTCAAAAACCATTATGTGGGTGTACTATCCGATCCTTTACAATTAGTTTAGTTTTTTTTTCTTTTTTTTTTAATTATCAACAACTACTAAATTTTGGTCCATGTTTTTTTTCCCGAACAGAAACCAGAATAGATTCTCAGTTTTTTTTTCAGCAATGAAATTTGAATTCGAGGCTTGAGAATCTCTTCTGTCATTAGAAGTTTTCCTATGACATTAATTTCGAACTGCTTATGTTTTTTTTTTTTTTTTTTGAGTTCAACTCGTATGCTTGTTTAATGAATTTATGTTATATAGTACTAATATATTGCATTGTAAAAGTTACTACGGCTCGATAATATAAAAATTCAAAAGTTACAATTTGGATTAACTATTATATTATTATAATTTGCTGTTGTGGTGGAGATACTGTTCATTGTCAAACACTGGTGGAGATGCTCCTCAAGTGTTTTGTGAAGATTTGTGAACCCATTTCGAGTTTCTTTATCCTCAAAACTTTTCTAAAGTCATTGGAAAATATAAACTAGATCCATTAAAAAGAAATCAAAATTTGTCACGTATGAATTTGAGTATCTAATGTAGTAAATTAGTAACGCTAGTAATGGAATATGGCTTGTCTCGTGATTAGACAACGGTTTGGTTAGGTTTGACATATGTTGAATTTTAACTAAGTAGTTGAGACTAGTGCCCCGTCGGTTCATTTTTTGTTTTTGTTTTTGATAAACAGAGGTTTCCGAGTTCAAACAACTTTACGAATGAAAGACCAGATATTCTTACCATTAAGACATTTTTTTTTTGTTTTTGATCTCTGGACTCTCGGAGTCTTGTTTCTGTTTGCATTTTATGGAAAAGGGAATTGTTCATATTTTATACAAAGTCAAAGAAAGAAAGCAAAAGCACACAAGATTTTTTAAGCGATCCAAAGTTTGAAAACCAAGAAAGAGGGTAGTTGATCATGAAACTGATCTAAAGCTTCTTGTGAACATGTGGAAGGGTAAGAGCTCTGGAGCTGGAATTCCAAAACAAATGTGATGCTGTGTCACTATACATGCAAACATCTAATAAGTAGCAATGCAGATACTAAGACCAATAAAACTAAGGTTATAGTTTTGCCTTCAAACAACATAGTTTCTCTTTTACGCTAAGCAACGAGGATTGAGCCAAAAGAATTACCCTAGCCAACGCCCTTGCATGTGCTTATTCCTTTCGGATCACCTTAATCAGATAAGCAAAATTGGAAATGGCAGATCTTGAGGATTAGTTTTCCCCTGTCTCCATCCAAGCAAATAAGGACATCTCTCGGGCAATGCCTCAAGGGTAACACTAATGGGTCTCATTAACCTGCTTGTGTTCTAGAGCTGTTATTCAGTTTTTTTTTTGGGGTTAATTTATGTGTTGTTCTAATCTGCGTCATAGGTTCCTTTGGACACTTTCAGGCCAGCAGATCTCGTGTTCACAAAGGCGGACTTGAGAAACCTAATGTCATAGCTGGTTTCTCTGCTACTTGCATATCTGTGAAGCTGTCTGCTAAAGCCTTATAGGCTTAATACTAACACTCTTACTTAAGCTAGTCTTGATGGTTCCTCTTTCCATTTATTTAAACTATTAATTTGTTTTCTTAAATACAAATAAACTGTTATTTATTAATCCTTTTCAAGTTTACATAGTTTTTTATTTAAAAAAACGAGTTTGCAAATCTTTAGATCTTTTACTAGACTACCACCACTTGATTCACTAATTATATATTTTTAGTGTATTTTTTCTAATGTTAAGCATTTTTTATATAGAAAACCTAAAAATAAGAATATTCTTGAAAAAAAAAAACCTTTTTCCTTCTCTTAATCCCCAAATTTCCATTCTTCTAAATCCACAAAACTCTAAATTTCTATTCTTTTTAGTCTTGATCACCGATGATCTTCAAAATTTCCATTTCTTTACAAAGAATTCAGTTTTTTTTTTTTTTTTTTTTTTTCAATTTAGGTATAGAGGTCGATGAGGAGGCCCGTATAAGTTAATCACATTCTTTTCCATCATCTTCTTTCAACTTTTTAGTTTTTTACCAAAAGATGGTTCGTTTCTTTTCTTAGCAAAACCTATCGAACAAATTATAAATACGACTACAAAAATCCAGTGAAGTGTTTTTTTATTTAATGAATTTACTAAAGTTTTAGTTTTGTTTGATTGTTTGTAGTCGTCGAGAATTGTTTTTAAGTATGAAGGTTTCAGCGAAACAACTAGGGGGAAAGCACTTCGATGTCTGAGTCATTGTGGAGGTACACCAACACCTCCCAAATTCCCAATTAATCGCTACATTGAACCGAATTAAACCATCTGTCGTAAATGTATATTTAAATTTATATAGATGTAGATGATTTTAGTTAGGTTTTCAAATTGTAAAAAATGCGTAAGACTTTTTTTTTTTTTTTTTTTTCTTTCTTAGGATATGAGCATGCAGACTTTAATTTAGACCTTGACGTACTAACGGTAACGGAACAATACATGAATCGAAGTAAAATGCTGAAGAAATTGAAGAATTTTTTTTACTTTGTCGATATTCTTAAGACGTTGTGTGTTCCCCCTAATTAGTAATGAGTGTGGGGTTTATATGCTTACTATGATATGTTATTAATTTGTGAGGTTTTTATATGCTTATTTCTAATTAATGATACTCTTTATCTCTTCTTCTGAAATAATATAGTCTACATTTACACAAAAGAAAAGAAATAATATATAGTCTATAATAATGGTGGTTGACAAAAAAAAAGGGTCTATAACAATGGTGTTTTTTTAATATGTTTTTGGTTCTGTGCATCTTCGAGCTATATTCGACTTACGTGGAAGAAGTTCAAATTCGATTGTAAGCGTCTCCCTAGTTAAATCACAAAAGTTAAAATGGAACTCTATTTTGGGAATTAGAATTTTTCTTTATCATAAAACTCGCATCAAATGTGGTTGTTTTGTTTTCTATTTTTTAGTACTAACAGATTAATTTTCTCTTTGTAAAATTTTGTTTTTAATTAATATTTGATTTTCTCTCATCGCCGATCTGATATTCCAATCGAAATTGAATTCCATTTCGATGGCATCAAAGGTGGATAATAAGATGGAAGGTGAAGAGGAGGACTTCGAGACCGTCAACGCTGAGGTTTTTCGCCTCTTAAAGGAGGCCATGCGTAGGATAAAGAAGAAGGATTCAACGGCGGTGATCGACACAAATGATGGAGATACAAATGTGAAGTTTTTGCAGCAGCCAGCGGCTAAGATGGAGGTTTTGCAGGAGCCAGCGGCGAAGAGGCTCAAATCACAGGAGATGGAAGGTGAAGAGGACTTCGAGAAGGCCATGCGTGAGATAAAGAAGAAAGAGTCGGCGGCGGGCGGTCAAAATGTTTGATGATTGTCAAGAGTCCGCGTGAGAACACTTGTGCTCCTCTCTATCTTATGCTTTGTTTGTTTCTTATTTCTTGTTTTGTGTTTGCGTCAATGGTTTTTGTCAGCGGATTGGTTTAGTTTTATCAGATTTTCATCTGTTTATAATATGTGATGCCAAGTTAGTATGGAACCGATTGTATTTCTTATGGAGCTAATCTTGTTATGTAGAGAGAAGTATTGCCTTGTGTTTCTGATTAGAATGTTTGTATAGAGAGATACTTGATGCTTCTTCCCTTTCCACCTTGGGGAGAAACTAACACTTTGCAACTTATAGCAGCGTTTTTGCCAATACTTTTCCACAACTTATAGCAGCGTTTATGTCGGGAGTAAGGAGGTCAGATTCTTCAAAGTGGAATTTCCGGTAGTCGGATCTGGACAACCCGTACTTATTGGATCTTCACGGAGGAGAGGACGACAACCGGTCTCTTGTCCAACGGCGGCGGCGTTATTAGGTTAACAGTTTCTTTTTCCCGTCACAGAAAAGATCTGCTTTTGCTCAAGCTGCTGCGTTTTGCGTTTAGCGTTTTGAGGAGTGCGTTTGCGTTTTACGATTAGCTAGGGTTAGATCAAAGCTGGGCCAACCAATTCTATTTCCAGCCCATTGTTACACTTTTATTTGATTCCTTTGCCGAGGCCCAATGTCCTTAAGCCCACTTTTGGGATTGATTTAATAAAAGTGATGTTTACAAAAAAAAAAAAAAAAAAAAAAAAAAACTTATAGCAGCGTTTCCGTATGGAACGACGAACCAACTCAGATTCGGGCCAGTGTTTCTTTGTATTTTGAGGATATATTGAGTCCCTTAAGCGAGCTTTAGACGTACGTATGTTTTTAGACATATTCCAAAAATGTTTTTACATATTTGTTACAAAAATATGGTTTTCTACATATTCCAAATTTCCAAAGATAGGAAAAATCTCGGGGTTAAACAAATGTTAGATATTGTATTAATGTATGCAACTTCGTACCTAACAAAATTTGTTTGTTGATTATTTGTAAAAAAACGGTTTGCGCGAATATTATATAAAAAATGAAGACCAAATTTTCAAATTGAGTTTATTAAATTATTTTTTGTTCAAAAGGAAAACAAGATAATGTAAAGGTCTCAGATAATTTTCTGTAAAAATCATATAGTTCAAAGTAGTTTCGAATATACAATAATACAAACACATGATATATAAGATTTTTTTTTTAATATAAGACATCATGATTATGATATTAAGGGGGATTACAGAAGTCCAGAATTGGACCCCAATATTGAAGAATTTTGAGTGTCATTGCACTAATGTTCAAAAACGACGTAACGTCGTTATTAAGTATCTTAAAAATCCATTATATTTTCTAACATTTGTTATATATATATATATATAACAAACGAAACCGAATGCGTTTTGCAGTTACTTTTTTTTTTGCTTAATCAAGAAGTTCCACACTTATATTGTTCATGCGACCATGCAAATACTTTTTTTTTCCTTAATCAAGAAGTTATTTTTATTTTTTTTTCCTTAGTCAAAGAAGTTCTACACTTAATAATACATTTATTATTTCAACCTCAAGGATTTGGCCTGACGTTATTATATGGTTAATGTACGGTGTACCCCATATAGACCGTATAAAACATGATATGCAGTTTACAAAAGTTTTCTATAGGATTGTTAAACGCATATAAGATATATATGTATTCCTCGATAGAAGGATGATATATTGGTCTGACTTTTTACACATGTGCAATCTGATATATCCAACTGGTGGTGACGGCCCATAATTCCTCTTGCTTTTTTTTTTCATCCCTCTTGTTTTCCTTTTTTTTTTAATAAAATATATTGTATATTATAATTAAACCCGAACCGGGCGTCGGTTAAGTGGATACAAAGATTGAGCCAGAGTAAAATAACCGGGTTCGAAAATTTCGGTTTACAGCAAATCTAGAGTTTTGGTAACGAAAATTCTTTTTTTTTTTTTTTGGCCCTCTTGTTTTCCTTGGTGAGTTAGAGTATACATGACTTGGGTGAAATATTGGCTCATATCAAGTTTTTTTTTTATAATCTGAAAAGTAGTCGGTTCATTTTTGTTTTTTGTTTTTGATAAACAGAAGTTTCCAAGTTCTAAGAGCATGTGCAATGGTTAAAACTTAAGAATTGGTTCTTAGTTAATATTTAATTATAAAAGGAAAGAGAGAAAATGGTAAGAGAGAGAAAGGAAGAAAGGAGCTAAAAATTGGTTCTTAATTAAGAATCAAGTCTTCACTATTCATTCAATTTTAATTTTTTTTTATTCTAAGAACCCACTTAAGAACCACCATTGTTCATGTTCTAACTTCTAAAACTACTTTACAAGTGAAACACAAGATATTCTTACCATTAAGACATTTCGAACTTCAAATGTGAATCCTAATTTTCAACTTCAAAATGAGTTATTTAACCACATGACATACAAACTGATTCATATTATTCTGTATCTAACTTTCTTTTCTATGTTTAAAAAAAAAAACACTTTCTTTTTCTTCATTTAGTAGCAATTCTAATGATTTTGCCAAAAGAGGAAGAGTTTGAATTGGGGTTCTATGATTGCTTTTGGAATCTATACAAGGACATTATCCTTTCGAAAGGTGCGTCTTCAAGTCTAAGAGTGTTGGACTTTGTGACAACTGTTTCGACACGTGTAAACACCACAGGTCATGTAGAGAGCATGGCATTTACACATGGAATCGCATTAGAAGACTTTAGCTGTCGAACCTTTCGATGCATGTTAATAGGTTTCAACGTTCAACATTTTTATCATGGGGTTTTTGGCCAGAAGCAAAAGCGGGTATTTGGCAAATATATAGTTTTTTTGAAACAGTTTTGGCAAAATATATAGTTTTATTGGTACTGTTAATATTCGATTCTGGTCCGATAATCTGTAAGATTTTTTCCGATCCAATCGATTGGATTAAAGAAACAGACCTATATCTGATGATTACCTTTTACTTTTTGTCACTAATAACCAGTGATTTTTTTTGTGTGACAACCACTAACCAGTGATTATATATTTATTTTAATAAACTAAAAAATAATATTAACTCAAATGATATATTTTAGTTCCTTCCATTAATATGTAATAGGATAAAAAAATTTGGAAAAGAAAACATTTTATTTGATTGATAACAAGTATTACCATTGATTTAGTTTATTAACTCAAAAATGTTATCAATTATATGTAAATTGTAAAACTAAAATTTTTGAAGTTAAGTTTAAGTTAAAATGAGTTATGATTGATTTACCTTTTTTGAGTTATATCCTTCGTAAAAAAGCTAACTCAACTCAAATTCTTAAATCATGTAAATTGTGGTAAGTTAGAGTTTGAGTTGCCATTTTTTTCTTTTGAAATCAAAGGTTTTTTTCTTTTGTTTTATCATATTTTAAATAATTATATAAATCTTTCAAATACTATACTAAATTAATTTACATTACATAACGTATAATAGATATTGATGTTTTTGGTTAATATTTATTGCCAAATACATGTATTATTAAAAAAAATATGGTCTATTTTTTTCTTATAAAAACCATTCAATCATTTATTATATTATATCTAATTATTAAAAATAAATATAATTTAGAATATATGTCACTATTTTATTTTATCACTATGTTAGATATATATATGCTTAAGTAAGTATTAATTTATTAATCTATTCTTGTGTTAAAATTATAATAAATACTACCATTATTAATAATTTAAATATATTTTATTTTAATAACACATACATACTGCAATTTATACCGCAAAAAGTTAGCAATCAGTTATTTTGACAACAATGCTAATTCATATTTCTACAACAAAATTAACCTGTAAATCTACTGTTTCTATCAGATAATTTTACACCATATTACATCGAATTTTAATTTTTATTGTAACTCAATTTTAAAATTATATGGTTTTTAATTATTTTTTCTATTTGTATTATTGTGTTTTTTTGTCGGCTTATTATTGTATTTTTATAATATAGATTTGACAAGAAAATACCCGTTTGAAATTGTGATGTTTGATTATATGTATTTATTCACTGGTGTATACTGTCTAGTGACCAAGAGATAGATGGTATTTATATTTTGCACGTAGTTTGATTTTTTTTCGTATTAACATCATATCCATGACACTGTTTTATGTGTCCAAAACCGTTAGTGTTAATATCATATTGCGCAATCTCTTAAATCTTGACTTCTCTTTTGGGGCCATCATAACTAAACGTGAATTAGACGAATATAAATCAAGCTTAGAAAACGTTAGCGTCAAAGCTTCTTATAGTCTTTTCTTATCAGTTTCTGCGATTCTTCTCGACCACATCTCTATCATTAGATCGTTTTTTTAAGTATGATGATTACGTCTGCCGAGACCATATTAATTTTTAATCAAAGGAATCAATCAGAACGAATGTGGTTATTGATTTATTTTCAACATTTTCTATGAAGCGTAAAAATTGTCTCCCCACATAAAATATGCCATTATCTTCCCTCCCTCGACGTCTCGCCGTAATTGACCGTTCTCTTGTCGCTATGTTTTGCCGCCCAACTATAAATAGATGTGCTGTGGTCATACACTCTTCACTACCAAAAACATCTTCCCTCACAACAAACCGAACAAGCTGTGTTTTGTGTGACGAAATCAAAACATGGGAAGCCTCAAGTCTCTCGCTCTCTTGGCTTTGCTCTTTTCCCTCTCTCTCGCTGTTTTTGCCGACACATCCAACGATGCCACACATGGTATATACTATTCTATAATTATAATTTCCCTCTTTTATACTTTTAACATAATTGATGATGGAATGTTTGATCAAGTAAATAACATATAAATCACACGTGCAGCTAAGGATGAAGTGAAGCCCAGTGAAGCAACCGATGCCGTAGAGCCACAACAACGTGGCGGTTGTAGGTACGGATGTTGCGGAGCCTCCGCTTTTGGACGGTGCAGCGCTTGCTGCAGCCGACCCCAGACTGCGAAAGCGGAACCCGAAGCCGAAGCGGAAGCCAAGGACGTTGTTGTAGAGCCCCAACAGTGGGGCCTTTGTAGGTTCGGATGTTGTGGTGGATGGACGTTTGGACGGTGCAACTTCTGTTGTCGCCGACCCCAAGCCGTAGAGGCCGAGGCTGTTGAGGCCAACGCTGTTGAGCCTCAGCAAAGGGGGGGTGGTGGTTGTAGGTACGGATGTTGCGGTGGCTGGCTTTATGGACGGTGCACCTACTGTTGCCGAAGTCCTCAAGCCGAGACCGAGGAGGCCGTGGAAGCTGTTGAGCCTCAGCAAAGGGGAGGTGGTGGTTGTAGGTTCGGATGTTGCGGATGGCGTGGAGGACGGTGCGCCTACTGTTGCCGAAGTCCTCAAGCCGAGGCCGAAGTTGTTGAGCCCCAGCAAGTCCGTAGATGCAGGTACGGTTGCTGCGGAAGCTATGCTTTTGGGCAGTGCAGTGCTTGTTGTTCAAAGAAGATGGCTACCGAGGAAGAGAAGAAGAAGGATGAAGCTAAGCCATGAATTGGTGTGTAACACAAACTCTTATGTTTGTACGCATGCAATGCATGGTTTATTACTATTACGTTGTATGTCAAAATAAAAGCTCGTGCCTAATAAGGTACCTAGTTCAATAAGAAAAAATCGTACGGTCATATATATGTATTTGGTGTAGTGTTTTATCTCGTGAAGATTATAAATATAAAAACTGTTTTAATATCAATCGTGGATTATAATTATTGATTTCAATTATAACTATGAGAAAAAGCATTTAGCCTAGCTCAATAAAAATATCATAGTTTCATATAATTATCATCCTAAAATTTATGATAAATAAGACCCAACTGTCTTAATATCAAATCGTGGATTGTAAATTTGTAATATTCATTTTCAGTTATAATTATGAAAAAGCAGGTAGCTAGCTCAATAAAAACCATAGATTCGTGTAATATGCTATCATGTAGATTTATTTTCCTAAAAAAATATGAATAATAACAACTGCTTACTATTATTTAGGATAATAATAAGTATACATGATAGCATATAATAAGCCTAAAGATATAAACAAGTTTTAATCTTTGTTCTTCATTGTTTCTTTTCAGTTTTGATGAGAACTAATTTTCTTTTACAATTATTATAAAGAATTAAATTTTTTAAAAAAGTATCTGAGTATAAAAAAATAAATTCATCCCAACTGATATAAATTTTGAAGAATGTCACATTTCTCATTATTCTTTTCTTTTCCTCCCCAATACAAGCCTAGATTTTATACATGCCAGCGAAAGGAGTATTCACCGATCCAACCCATAGAGTTCCGTCTCTCTCTTCCAGCTCACTTATGGACATCCACTTATTTCCATTTTTACCCTCGAATACCTCTGATATTTCGCCACTACCCTCGCTCAACCTCACGGCCATCCCGTTCCCTTTGTACTTGGCCCAATACGAATGGACCTTCATCCAGTCCACCGGCAGGCCCAAAGCGGCGCGTCCTAGCCACGCGTTCGACATGGCGAACTTTGTCAGCTTCGAGTGTTTCGTGTTCACGCCTACCCAGAATCCGCCACGTGGACTCCTCTTTATGTTGTCGGGAAACCCTGGGAGCCGCTCCGCGAAAATCTCGTAGTTCTCGCGGGGCTCAGGCGTCGTCATATCGTTGAGCCAGTAACGTAGGATCCGACACGTGGCAGTCTCGGCCACGAGAAGGTAATCACCGTTTTGGCTTAGTACGACGCCGTTCGGGAACGCTAGGTTGCTTAGAAGAGTGGTCACTTGTTTCGTATTTGGGTCGTACTTCATCAGTCTACCGGTTCTGTCCCCACTCATCATCGCCCCTATATAATTCCTGAAGATAACATTTTAAAATTAACAACTTACGGTTGACCAAAAAAAATAAAAATTAACAACTTACGTATATTCAAACGATTATCTTCAATTATAAAATTTTATTTGTTTTCTCTTTTTCTTGTTTTTTCAACTGAGTTTGTTCCTCATTTCAGAAAGATATATAATAATATATCACGGTATAATAAGAATATGCGTTTTAATCATTTTTATAGTTGTTAAGAGCATGCATTTTATTTAAGATGATGATAAAATTCGCAAATTTTACCTCCGTTGATAGACCAAACTACTATCGGTAAAGTAGACAACTCCGGTCCGTGGATCGACATCCACTCCGTTTGTAAACCTAAGGGGTTCCTCCTGCTGATGTGTCAACATCTGATTGGCTAAGCCACCTTTTGGGCCAACTTTAAGAAGGCCCATATAAGCATCGGCGATATAAAGATCACCAGTGGATTTTTCAAAGGCCAGGCCCAATGGTCGACCGCACACGTGCTCCGTTCGATGGTGCTCGTGCGGGCCCTCACAACCTTCTCTGCATTTAATTAAAACAGAAATTGCCATTAAAGTGTAAACCCCATCCTCAGTAATTATTTTTATCTTTTTGTTATCAAGGCTAACAGGTAGGTTTATTTTGCTTACATAGTACTCCCTCTGTTTACATTTAATTGTCGTTCTGAAAAATGTATCTGCAAAAAACTGAATGTATCTGGATGTGTTTTAAATTTAATATATCCAGATACATTTTATCCAAATGACAATTAAATGTAAACAGGGAATAGTTGTTAACTTGTTACTCCTTCCCTACGTATAATTAGTGGTATATGATGAATCGAGGCATTGTTGTATATTTTAAATATTTTGTAATCTTTGTGAAATGTGTATCAAAATCATTTTATTTTATTTTATTTATAGCAAACCTGGACCACCAAAAAGTCAATACTAACACATTTCCTATCTTTTGTAACAAAAGGGTCGTTTACTCATTACTCCTAGACTCGTACTAGTAAATATAAAAAGAAAATGCAGCATTTTCGATTTTGTCACTCATTCTCTAGCCGTCGGAATTTAATTAAAACTTATTTATAAAAAGAAACTGCAACGTTTCACAGCACGAGCGTGAGGAATCGGCAGGGAAAAAATATTCAGAGAAATTTTAAGAAGGAATTAATTAAGTTGCATAGCCAAAATATGCATATATAATGCACATGCAGTTGAGTACTACAATCTCCTTCAAAATGGGAACTTCACATGCATGCCCAAATATCTGATTGTGATCCAGGAAGTTAATTTTGCAATTTCAAACAACCAACGAAGTTGACCACGTGAGAGTTGAAGTGCATATGCAGTCACAAAAGAAGTACCTTAAACCCTTTAGCTAGTCAGGAATTCTTAACAAAACGTATTAAGATTAAGATTTATAGCAAATCAAAAGATTTAAGTTAATCCAATGTTGGAATTTCAAAGGAGGAGATTTTTATTATTCCGATAATTTCGATGGGACAGAGGAAGTTTTTTTTTTGGTCATGCGGGACAGAGGAAGTTGGTGGATACAATTGAAGGAGTTAAATTCACAAAAACCAAAAACAGGAAAAAAATAATAATAATAACAACGAGGACATAAAAAATCCCAATAAAAGTAGAAGATAATAAGGAGAAATTATTGCGTACCTTGATGAGGTGGTGACGGCGAAATCGATCCAACGGCTCTCATTAGCTATCCACTTAACAATTCGACCGTCAGATAAACCGGTGTAAGGACCTTCGCCGGAGAAATCGAAGACGAAACTCTCCGGTCCCAAAGCTCCGGTGGTCGGAATCAGATGGAATTCAGGGAAATGAATCGTCAACATTGATTCTCCATGTTTTGGACTCTCGCCGGAAAAATTAGTGAGGCTTAAGAGAAGGGCGACGGGTATTGCCACCACCAAGAAGAGTTTCATCATTTCTCCGATTTTTGTTTTCCCCCTATTTTTTTTTTTGTCACCGTGGTAAGAGTTGTTATGGTTTATATAGAAGAAGGTGTCAGAAATAATAAATTGTTATCTTATACATGTCGAATTCGTGTCAAAAACTGAAAACTAAATATTTTAGCTTGGAATTTTTTTTTTTAATTGTATTCTTGGGGTTTGCGGATCCGGAATTCCGTTTGTTAGTTTTCTTTTGTCATCATCCATTTGTTAATTTATAGTATTGCAGATACATTTTCCCAAAACAACACTTATTATGAAACGGAGGGAGTAGTATGTTTATTTTTCTATTCGAACATATTTTTTCTTCCCTTAATAGCTTTATTTTGAAAGATACATTTCCTTCTTACTAACCAGACTGTCATGATACCATTCACCTACCTACGTTTGACAAGATAGAAGTTTTTGCCGGTTTATGGAATGAGATTATAAGGAAATTAAACAATACATTTCCTTTAGTTTTGCCTCAACTCGTGTATTAACTAGACATGACGAGATAAACAATTCCCATAATTTTTATTTAGTAAGATTAGTCATTTCTTGTTTTTCTATTGGTAAAACAATAAAAACAAACATAATAATTAAATTCAAACTAAATTACTTATTTTTTTAAAGTCATGATTTGTGAGGCATATTACATGTAGATGGTATGATTGTTTACAAACACCGGAAAATGAGGGGTCACATTTACTTCATTGTATTCAAAAGTTTTAGGGTTTTCTTCTGTTCTCTCTATTCTTTCCCATCCAAATCTGCAGATTTGTTAGGATCAATTTTACAAGTTTGGGTAAAGTGTAAATGTTATTTAACAAAAAGAAAAAAAAAACTATATGTGGAAAATACTATTTCCTTACACAAAAAATCAAAGTTTGAATGAGAAAGATTTGAGAATTTAAAAGTTTTAAAACCAAAAGCGAATAGAAAACTTACGATCCACATTTTATTTTGTTACAAATAATAAGTTTTTGTTTGCTTTTTATATTTTGATTTTTATATGTATATTAGAAAAAGAAAAAAATAACCATTAAAAAAAAGACAAAGGAAGTTGCTGTTGGAGGAAGTGAATTGACAGGATAAGGGCCGCCAGTGGGTAGAAGAAGCAACGGCATGAGCCCCACTCGGCAACCTATTCGTTGTGTTGCCTTCTGAGTTCTGACCATTTTTTTTTTTTTTTTTTTTTTATATTATTTGTCATGAAACGCATCCAATCAAACAATTCCAAAAACATCAGAGCCAATTAAAGAAAATAATTCAAAAAAAAAAAAAATGTGACCTCCTCTCATGTTTACAAATATCCCACTTTAATCCTGTCTACTATGGTTAGTGGACTGCACAGCCGGTCAATAGCCTCACATTTTTTTTTTTCAAATTTCTTACGAACTTTTATTTTTTTATGTTTCATATACTTGGTTTTTAAGTAAAGTAATATAAAGATAGAAAAAGACAAAAAAAGGAGCTTTTTCGCCTGCCAGAATATATTCTCATATATAACAGTAATATGAAACAAAACCCTTTAGCAAAAAAGTAATATGAAACAAATAATTAATTGAAACTGAACCGAATCAAGACTGAATTTGGTTCCAATTCGGTTCTTACAAATTTTAAATATAATAATTCGATTCTTCGCTTCATTCAGGCTGAATGTGTCGATAGTGACATGCGAAACCGCTTAAGTGTGTCCTTTGCTTTAATTTTATTTCGGTTTTTATAAATTATTCGCTTTTGGTTCCATCATGAGATATCTCTCGGGCTTGTAGGTAGAATTTTATCCAAGTTAATTTCCAGTTAAATATATTAACTTTTTTGGGTGCAAATTAAATAGATTAACATCAAAATACAAAAAAAAATATTCAAACTATGATCAAATTGAAAAAAAAAAAACGATTCGTCGAATTGAAAGGAAAGTGAACCATAAAGAAACCAAGATTTTCTTAAACCAAAACAAAAAAAAATAAGAAACCAAGAACTCCGTAAATTATAGAAGAACAAGAGTCTCGAAAATGACTAATTTTAAAGCAAATTTAACCGGATACATCAAATACTTTAATACTAATCAAAACACTTGAAAAAGCGTGGTCGTATCACTGGCGATCGAGAACCCAAACGGAAGGCAGAAACACAGACCCAAACCACAGCTTACCACCTCTCTCTTGAACCTCGCTTATGAACTTCATATTCTTCCCTTCACTATCCTCAAGAATCTCCACAACCTTTCCGGTCTCGCCGCAGAGTTTCACGGCCACGGCATGAGGCTTCCCACCTTCAAAGAGAAAAACCAACAGATCCATCTTCAACGTCTTCATGAAAAATTTCCCAATCCATGGATGCAACAACGAGAACCTAGAAAATGGAGTTTTCTTGGAATGCAAGGCAACCCAGAAATCTCCTGTCTCGGTCCTCCTGATGTTATCGGCGTAGCCAGGGAGCTTCGCGAATATGTCTCGGGTCCCGGCTTTAGGTCCTTTGACCCAATATCGCTGCACAAGTTGCGTTGGGACCTCACATGAAAGAACTAACGAACCATCTTTGCTCAAGGCAAGACCATTAGGGAAATGAAGACGGTCCATTATAACTTTGGCCTCTTTTGTCTTCTTGTCGTATCGAATCGCTCTTCCCGTCTTCTCGCCACATAGAAACGCGTAGAATACGTCCCTGATCCAAACAAGAATATAACGTAACAATTTTAGTCCCTTTGGAATATTGACAGTTGGACTTTATTTGTTTCAAAGAAAATTTTATACGTTTCAATTATAAAGGGTTAAAAATTCAAACTAATTTAATAGTTTTGTCAACAATATAATGGTTTCTAATCACAATATAGACCAATTTATTAACATAGCTCAATGAACGGATGGTCCCATGAACTTTATATTATAGTTTAGAAATGTCACAATTTTTTGATGTGAGATATCTAACATTCTAATACATCTTCTCAAGATGAAAACGAGAAAACACACAATCATCATAGAACTACCATAACAAGAATTAAAACCCAAAAAAAAAAAAACACTACCACAACAAGAAGAGACACTGATACGAACCACTTAGAAAGTGGAAAACCATTTTTTTGTGGGAAAACTTGTTGGGTTAACCTCAAGTATGTTAGAAATCATAGGCTACAGTTAAAAACCAATTGATAATGAGTAGAGATCTATAGAAAATTCAGAATTCATGATATGAGACATTTTAACACTCTAATACAAACATAAACAAATAATCTAGATTTGATTTCCGAATTAAAAAAAAAGTAATAGAGAGGTGAGGTTATAATATACCCGAAGTGGTATGTATCGCTGCTATCGTTGAAGTAGATAGCATCCTCTTCTTCGTCTATATCCATTTGGTTCGCAAACATAATTTTTTGGCCTTCGACTTCGTCCACGACCTTCTCGGCCAATCCTCCTTGAGGCCCGACCTTCATTACCCCAAAGTAGCCGTCACAAAAGTACAAATCTCCCGATTTCTTCTCGAAGCTTAATCCCAAAGGCCTCCCACACGCAGGTTCCACCTTATGGCTCGAACAGTTCCCTCTTCATATATACACCAAATGCGGAATAAAAACTTTATTATGCGTGTGACGTATCTATCCTATTATCATTTATCTAACATTTATTCTAACGTTCTTTATTAAAAAAAAAAAACATTTATTCTAGCGTTTGATCTTACTTCTTTTTTAATTTGGATTTTTTTTAATCAACCTAGTTAATTTTTTTTTCCTACTAATTAATTTTTAATCAACAAAGTACATTATGCAAATTTGAATTTGAATTCGAGAGTGGTGATACAGTAACAACACTGGCAAACCACAAACCACAAGAGTGCATGTCTCAATCAAACATATCGAATGTTTTTTTATAAATTGTAAAATTAAGCAAATGCAAAAACGCAAAATCCTTTTAATTTCTTTTTTGAGTGTACATTTACGATATGCAAATGATGCTGATAATTCTTTTAAATAGTAAACACAAATATTTGAGTTGAAACAATCGGTTACTTAAATGATATATAATAATGGTATTTTTTGGGACATATATATATCTTTAACAAAAAAATATATATATATATAGCTAAACAAACCTGTGGGGAGATGCATAGGCGAATTCGACCCAGCCAATATCCTCACCGCGCCACTTGAGTATGCGACCGTCGGTGACGCCGACGTATGGGCCTTCCCCTCGTGGGTCCCAGTCCAGACTCTCCGGTCCATCCACCGGAAGTGGGATCATCCTCGCCGTGGTTAGGACGTTTTTCGAGCCCACTATACTCTCCGGTCCGATGATGGATGGCCCGACGAAAACGACCAGGACGGCCGTAACCGCCGTTAAAACGGCCCACGTCAGAACTTTCCGGCTGATTGGCATTGATTCTGTAGCTGTTCTAACTTCTCTTCCGAGAAAAATATGTGTTTTAATTGTAAGTTGGAATGACCAATTACTTACTTATATGCTGATATGCATGTAAACTAATTCTTTGGTTATTTCATGTTTGAGAATACCTGAGAGACAAGACAAGGAATAAATAGAGAAAAGCATAAGCAATTAAGAGAAGCGATCCCATGTTACTACTTTTGATGACTTTTTATTTTTATATATTTATTTTAAAGAACACTTTTCTAGTTAGTTCTTTTCCTTTTTAATATATGACATATGTCAAAGTGAACTTAGATTTAAATAAATATTTTTGACAAAAAAAAGATTGCAATAAAGACGAAAGCTCGAGTTGGAAAATCTTTTGAAAATGTTTGGATTTGTATAAATTTAGTTTTCTGTATTGATAAACCAAAATGGTTCTCCATTTTTATTTATTTTTAAATGATTACATAGTTTTTATATATTGTTTTTAAAAAATATATTTTATTTTATTTTATGGAGTTTTTATTAAATTAAACATTTCAAAATATGTTAATTAAAGATAATTGGATTTATTAAATTATTATTGATTTAGAGTTTTAAAAATTTTTAATAACAGAAAATGATGTATTTATAGTTAAGTACTAATTTTTTTTATTCGTAAAAACTTTTTAAAATTTATCAATTAGAAGCAGTAGTTATGACCTTTCTGAAAAATTAAAATTTATATTCACTCAGATAAACAAAAAGTGTCATTCTATAATATTTCACTTATTAAAAATTTATTTTATCCCTTATTAATACAATAAATAGATTTTTTTATCTAATTAATACATTAACATAATAAATTTAAATTAAATTATTATTAAAAAATTAATGAAAATATAAAACAGTATTTTTTTGTAAAACAAAAATAAAACTTTAAAATAATAGTATATAAAATTTGTTACTTTACTTTTTGACGTGTCACTCTTATCTTCTATTTCTTTTTAGAAATATTCTGGTTGAGGTGGAAAGAAAAAGAGTCTGCTTCACGTTTTCTAAGACACTTTTTTCATTTTTTTTTTGGCAAAATTTTCTAAGACTTTTCCGAATGAATCCAAGGTTAAAATATTTCTTTCTTAAAATTTCCGGGAAACACTTGCATGGATTTTTATAGTAAAAAACATAAACCATAGACAGATAGACTAAATCGATATGAGAATCGGCTCTCTTCCCTTGTGTCGACTGCTACTTTGTGGAAACGGTGGTCTCGCGTATATCCACGCGCTTTAACTGGGCTTTCATCACTTGCCATGAGCCCAATTCCTTACTATCGTGCCTTTCCTCTAACTTTAAAGCCCATGTCCATTTTCTCATGGTTCTTACTTAAAAAGTTAAATAAAAGGACCTTCTGTTGTTGTATCATTCTTCCTTGATAAGACTAGAATAATCTAAGAAGCAACCCCAAGACTTTGGATTATTTCAGATTTAACCTGTATCTGCTATTTAATCAATCATACCACCAAAAAGGGAAATAGAAGATGAGGCCCAATCACACTTATATCAAGTCCAATTTGCTTAAGAAAACCTAAAAGATACCGTATTGTATCCCAGTCTCCATTACAGGTTGCGTTTTATGATTTGAAAAACCATAATGTGTGTGGAGCTATGGTTCAATGAATATTATGTTAACCGAAAAAAGTTTTAGTCATTTTTTATTTTACTATTCAGTGTCTGTTGTTCGCCTAAGATATATTTAAAATTTTAAAATGTTAAGATTTCAGCATCTGAACAAAACACTTGTTTCATTGTTAGTTCGATACATATATAAAAATATCATCTCCTAAATCCTCAAATTACCTAATTTTAAATTCTTGAATTAGAAGCTGCATGTGTCCTGTTATCTATTATTATTCACTATTCAATAATATCGTGCGGGTTATCCAAAGCAGCCAAAGCTTTGGATACCTATAACCCTTGTTCGGAAATGCGTTAGGCGGAAATCGGGCGCTTGTTCTGGGCCTAGCGATTTTTTCAAAAATCGCAAATAAATCGGAGAGTAATCGGGGATTAGTTTTTATATATTTTAAATATCATATTTAATTAAATAATTAAATATGTCTTTAAAGTTTAAATTAATTAGTTTCCAAGATTATGTCAATGATTACTATAGCTCAGTTGGGTTAATGCTTGGTCTTTAATCCCAAAGTAATGGGTTCGAATCCCTACAAACACGTTTTTGCTGTATTTTCTCATTTATTTTAATGAGGGCAAAACGGTAATTTATGTCATCTTCTTCCTTTCACGATTTCAGTTTTCATGATACCTAATTTACAGCCGCCGACGTTTTTTTTACATGTTTTCACAGATTTCATCTCGTTTTCAATTAGATTTGAATGAAAAATGATAGATCTAACATGAAATAACTTAATAGGAGCCAAAAAATAATGAGAAATCGAGGTTTTTTAAGTTTTGTAACTTAAAAGCTATCCGATTTTTGCATATTGAACGCCGATTTTCCTTATAATGCGTTCTCCGCGGATTTCCCCGGACCACCGCATAATCTAACCGCACAGACCAAAATCGCGACGGTGACTCACCGCCGAGCGATTTTCCGGCCGCCGAATCAACTAATCGCCCGAGTTTTTGAACAAGGCCTATAACATCATTGTCTAAATATCGAAAATGAATTACTAGCAATAGAGAGTCTCGCAATTTTCTCTGTGGAGACTAGAGAGTCCGTTGTGACACTTACGTAAGACGTATATCCGGTATCCATATAATCAAAGATATAGACTGATAATATTTTATTTTAGTAAGTAGTTTGTATACGTAGGGTGCCGTTATTTGCACTTAGTGAATACCTCGTGAATAGTTAAGTTACATTTCAAAGCCTAACCAAGAAAACCATTATTCACACTTCGTGAATATTAATTGTGAATTACATTTATTGATTAAGCAAAAAAAAAAAGCTATAAAGCTTTTAGTCACATAATTGTTTATATATATTTTCTTTGATACGTGCGTCATGATAATTGGATAGTTTGGCAAGATATATATATTAAAAAAAAAAACTTTTCTTCTTCATCTTCCCCAATAGGGAGGGATATTGTTTATGATTACAACAGTTGAATCTCAAGAAGAAAGAACATAAATAAATAGAAAGATAGAAATTACAAGGTTGAAACACATGTGAAGCAATTGGTAAGAACCTTATATGGCAAGATAGATTTATACTGCTACTCCTTCAAGAGACTTGTACCAAACCTTGATATATATTAAAACATTATTCTAAACCAACAAAAATAAAGATATAATATAAGCTATATAACTAATTTTGGCGTTAGAAAGGAGTTCAATGTGAGCTTTATAATCAAATGGAATTACACGAACATAATCATATAATCTTTATTTATTGCATTGTACGATACGTAACATAAAATATAAAGATTTGGTGTGTAATATTTGCCTTTTCCTTGGCCTTGTGTTGTATCGGAGGGGCACTAGCCATATATCGTATATTGTGTCCTAACATCGCTTGTAAGGGCATTTTAAATTTCATGTATTGAGTATATGTTACGGATTGAAGACTCATGAATAAACCATCTATGATAAGAAGCAAAAGGACCACCTACATTTTCAGCATAATTAAGTTTCACATGAAATGAACATTGTTACCCCATACTTACGTGCACATAAAGGAGTTAGCATATAAGTATATAACCATAGTCTCAACCCCGATATTAATATTTGAACTCTAATTTTAATTCAAATAAAAAAAATGTTCATCACTAATGTGAAATGCACAAAACAAACTTATTAATTTATTGTAAAAGAAAAAAATAAATATTTTGTCGTTTGTGCATCGTTTTTTTTTTAATTAAAACATAAATCGTAAAACTCTCAATTAATCACGCCAGTTTGATTACTAGTCCATATGTTTTAACCGGTTAAAAATATGATCCATCGTGCAAAATCTCTAATATATACATGCAGTGATGCGCGATCGAACTTGTGTAATGGTCCATACAAAGTCAATACAAGTATGAAGTATTGAATAAACGAAGTAGTCGGATAAATACGATTATAAAAGAAAGAGTACTTAATTGTTTTTTAGATTATTTCATTCAAAAAAAAAATGTTTAGATTGTATATAAAAAACAGAATAGTTAACATAGGGAACCTAGCATCTTAGTTTATAAAAAAGGTTACTGGTACAAATTAGAGCATAGCGCCTTCATAAGAAAACGCCACTTGAATTCTGGAAATGAAAAGAATGGTTTAAAATAACGATTGATCCCACGAATGATTAGAATCTCTTGAAATAGCCACTCGTTTTTCNATGCTTGGTCTTTAATCCCAAAGTAATGGGTTCGAATCCCTACAAACACGTTTTTGCTGTATTTTCTCATTTATTTTAATGAGGGCAAAACGGTAATTTATGTCATCTTCTTCCTTTCACGATTTCAGTTTTCATGATACCTAATTTACAGCCGCCGACGTTTTTTTTACATGTTTTCACAGATTTCATCTCGTTTTCAATTAGATTTGAATGAAAAATGATAGATCTAACATGAAATAACTTAATAGGAGCCAAAAAATAATGAGAAATCGAGGTTTTTTAAGTTTTGTAACTTAAAAGCTATCCGATTTTTGCATATTGAACGCCGATTTTCCTTATAATGCGTTCTCCGCGGATTTCCCCGGACCACCGCATAATCTAACCGCACAGACCAAAATCGCGACGGTGACTCACCGCCGAGCGATTTTCCGGCCGCCGAATCAACTAATCGCCCGAGTTTTTGAACAAGGCCTATAACATCATTGTCTAAATATCGAAAATGAATTACTAGCAATAGAGAGTCTCGCAATTTTCTCTGTGGAGACTAGAGAGTCCGTTGTGACACTTACGTAAGACGTATATCCGGTATCCATATAATCAAAGATATAGACTGATAATATTTTATTTTAGTAAGTAGTTTGTATACGTAGGGTGCCGTTATTTGCACTTAGTGAATACCTCGTGAATAGTTAAGTTACATTTCAAAGCCTAACCAAGAAAACCATTATTCACACTTCGTGAATATTAATTGTGAATTACATTTATTGATTAAGCAAAAAAAAAAAGCTATAAAGCTTTTAGTCACATAATTGTTTATATATATTTTCTTTGATACGTGCGTCATGATAATTGGATAGTTTGGCAAGATATATATATTAAAAAAAAAAACTTTTCTTCTTCATCTTCCCCAATAGGGAGGGATATTGTTTATGATTACAACAGTTGAATCTCAAGAAGAAAGAACATAAATAAATAGAAAGATAGAAATTACAAGGTTGAAACACATGTGAAGCAATTGGTAAGAACCTTATATGGCAAGATAGATTTATACTGCTACTCCTTCAAGAGACTTGTACCAAACCTTGATATATATTAAAACATTATTCTAAACCAACAAAAATAAAGATATAATATAAGCTATATAACTAATTTTGGCGTTAGAAAGGAGTTCAATGTGAGCTTTATAATCAAATGGAATTACACGAACATAATCATATAATCTTTATTTATTGCATTGTACGATACGTAACATAAAATATAAAGATTTGGTGTGTAATATTTGCCTTTTCCTTGGCCTTGTGTTGTATCGGAGGGGCACTAGCCATATATCGTATATTGTGTCCTAACATCGCTTGTAAGGGCATTTTAAATTTCATGTATTGAGTATATGTTACGGATTGAAGACTCATGAATAAACCATCTATGATAAGAAGCAAAAGGACCACCTACATTTTCAGCATAATTAAGTTTCACATGAAATGAACATTGTTACCCCATACTTACGTGCACATAAAGGAGTTAGCATATAAGTATATAACCATAGTCTCAACCCCGATATTAATATTTGAACTCTAATTTTAATTCAAATAAAAAAAATGTTCATCACTAATGTGAAATGCACAAAACAAACTTATTAATTTATTGTAAAAGAAAAAAATAAATATTTTGTCGTTTGTGCATCGTTTTTTTTTTAATTAAAACATAAATCGTAAAACTCTCAATTAATCACGCCAGTTTGATTACTAGTCCATATGTTTTAACCGGTTAAAAATATGATCCATCGTGCAAAATCTCTAATATATACATGCAGTGATGCGCGATCGAACTTGTGTAATGGTCCATACAAAGTCAATACAAGTATGAAGTATTGAATAAACGAAGTAGTCGGATAAATACGATTATAAAAGAAAGAGTACTTAATTGTTTTTTAGATTATTTCATTCAAAAAAAAAATGTTTAGATTGTATATAAAAAACAGAATAGTTAACATAGGGAACCTAGCATCTTAGTTTATAAAAAAGGTTACTGGTACAAATTAGAGCATAGCGCCTTCATAAGAAAACGCCACTTGAATTCTGGAAATGAAAAGAATGGTTTAAAATAACGATTGATCCCACGAATGATTAGAATCTCTTGAAATAGCCACTCGTTTTTCTTTCATCCTTTTTTTTCCTTTTTGGGTTCTTCAAGCAGTACAAATTTGGAATATTTTCTTAACAACACTATATATAACTTAAATGTAAAAAGAAAACAAGACTATATCTCTTAATGTTTATTTAATAATTATTTTGGGTGTGGCCTTTTTCAACTGTCATCGGATGTCGCTAATATCGGACGATGTAAAGTAAACGAATGGCTTGTTCGGTTTACGCCACTACATTTGTTTGTATCAACGTATACTAGATTTGGGACACCCGTATCGTGGAAGATTCAAGTGTTTCGAGGCCTCTACAATATTAATGCCATTTTTTTATTTGGTTAATTGAGAAATTCTGGACCAAATCACATACATTTTTTTATCAAACCCAAATACTTTACAAACAATATTTTTAAACTCTAACTTCTGGAGCGCAACCTTTTTTTAAAGGATAACGACAACTAATAAAGCTACCTACAACCAAGTGGTGGTAGTGGGGTGGTTCCCTTCTGGGGTGAGAGTCGGCCCTGCTGTTCTAGGCCAGGGATCGATTCCCCACAGAAGCGGAATTGCAACATTTAATCCACTTGGCCACCGGGGTATTCAAATGGTCTCTCCGGGCCTCCAGGATTCCCGCGGAACCCGCCGTTAGACTGGCGTTCCGCACTACACAGGATCCGCATGACCTTGTAAATTAGTGTCCGGTTGGTGTCCGGTGCTTAGTCGGATCCGGATACCTGGATTATCAAAAAAAAATAAAAAATAAAGCTACCTACACTTGATAATACCGCAACATATTATATATGTATAAATATATATTTGTATTACAAAAGTTTTGTTGTTAACTAACGAAAATCACATTGAATAATTTTTATTTTAAAAACTGTACAATTCTATTACGTTAGAATTATGGGTTTCATATTAGCAATTTGGTAAAATGATTTTTGCCATTAAATAGAGGTTAGCAACTTATGCGTATATATACTAGATATCCTAATTTGTGGAGCTCATTTGTAAAAGTGATACGACGACAAATTTGTAAATCAGCAAATGTTGATTTTATTTATGTTTTATTAAAAAAAATCATGTTATTTTCATTTGATTAGATGCTCTTTTGCATAATATCACATTATTTCACAACACGCGTAAAATCAATATCATTTATTCATCATTTTTGTAAACAATCCCTTTCATGTATTAGATCTCTACTTTTTTTTAAACATCTAAAATTATATTAGATTAGAGAGTTTGCCGACCCTAAACAAATCATAAATCTCAAAAGGATGGACAAGAGTTAGACCTATACATCCATCTATATATCAAAAGAATCGACTACACTAAGCCATAAAAGTTAAAACCAAGACGAAATCTCAGATAAAAACAGAGGCAACACCTTTCTCATTGGCAAATATATCATGGAGCCAACCGGGAGCACCAACTGCCACATAAGATTGAAACCTATTCTCCAAGGTTACACTTTGAACAATGAGAAGCAATTAGATTTTTTAGAACGAGGTTTTATGAAAATGTATCTTGTAGTTTGTATATAGAAGAAGTTTATGGCTGCTTTTGTTAATTTAGCCTTAAGATTGAATTATTTTATGGTATTCGGCAAAATATTTTCTCTGTAGAAGTATGAATAAGAGGCCTAGCTCCCACATATGATAATCTCCCGTTTTATGTTTTCTTTAATGTTATAAGACCAAAAACGAACAATGTTTCAGTTCAAATTCTACTCAAATNTTTGTTTTATGTTTCTTCTTTTTCTGGCATCACAACAATCTCCAGAGTAAATAAACAAACACTCTACTGAGTTTTCTTATCCTGTGTTACCTTCTCTTTTGTTTGAGTTCTTGATTTGTTGAAGTTTTTGTCTAGTCATTCAAGGCTTTTATGGGCTTGAATAGTACCGTCAACCATAGCGGCCCAGATCTGTTCTCGCTTTTCTAATTACATTAAATAAAATATATGTTTTTTAAAAAATTTAGTTATTACGTATTTTGTAGAATTTGTAATCATATTAAATTCTATGATTATTATTTAAAAAAATAAAATTATTTACATCTTTATTTATGACACAATTTTTTAAGTATCATGGACTTGGACACATTTAAATTAAATAAAAAGATATTATTATTTTACAGATTTTTTGAATAATCTAAATAATTTTCTGAATCTTAAAAAGTTTTAAATCAAGAAATTCTTCCCTGAATATGTTTACTCAGGGTGTATATATATAAGAATCTGCCAAGTGCCAAGTCAAGTAAAAATACATGGTGGCTTGATCTTCTAGAACCAGAATCTTTTTTTTTCAGCGTCAGTAGCAGTAAAATCCGCTTGATTTTAGATAATTCGTAGGACCGAAAAAGATAAAATAGAATATTCCGTGGGACCTGTCTCTTATACACATCTAGATGTGTATAAGAGACAGAATTTATTCACACCGAAACAAATAAATACATATACTAATTAATAATGTGAGCTTATCGATACATTAACATATTTTGTCAATTATAAGACCGATTGGGTACAACCACTCGTAACACGCACCCATTTTTATATTAATTGGATGATTTTAAGGAACATATTTCCCATCACTTTAACATATTACATAACTTGCATTTATTTACAATTTAACTCATGATAAATAAAAACCAAAATGTCAATCTACGATGGTCAAAGTGATTAAAAATAGTTCTTATAATAAATCATTTTTATGTAAGAATACTCCATCAAAATAGTTATCTTATAATTATACCAAATCGTTCAATAATTATAATAATAAGAGAAATTAGTTAAATATATACACATGTATATACATATGTCAAAAACAAAAAAATATCAAAGATGGAGGCCACCAGATACAATCCACCGTATCTTCTCTAATGTCACATGCCAACGTCTCTCTGTGCGTTAATAATATTCGTGACATTGACTTTGCATTCATACCAATCTTAAATCTTATACGTACACACATGGATATAATTTTGAGTTGAACATAAAATAATATCAAAATTTACAAGTCAAATACTAAGTATTCGCCGAATATGATTTGATAATTACTCAATAGGTTTCTTTCACCAGTCAAATCATAAAGTTGCAAATTTTCAAAGTAAATATCGTATGTACTTATTATATGTGTAGAACAAGTGAAATATTTACTTTTCTTTGGTTGCTACATGGATTCTACATTTGTGATAATAACGTTTTTATCGTCGCCAGTTAATGAGCTTAGAGTAAGAAGACTCATGAGTCACGACAATCTGATAAAGACACAAAGATTCCGTTAACCGTTCCTTTCTTTAAAATAAACATATTTATTTATTTTTGTCTTACCGTTGGAGAAGAAAAAACGTAGGCTAAAGATTTTTTTTTTTTTTGTGAGATTAGACTACTTTTTAAAAATGTCTAGAACTTCTACAAACTTGGACAGAAGTATAGACAAACATTAACTAATTACCAGTTATGACAAACACACTCGTACTTACAATCTTTTATTTTTACTGTAAATGTATAACGTCCGATTTACATCCACTTGATATTTTCACTCACCCCACTAATTCGTAGTCTTCTTCTTCAAAACTGTAGGGTCAAAAGTTGTGATGATGAAGTTATGAATGTGTTGAAGAGGAGGAGGGGTCCTCTATCATCAAAGAGTCATGGACGGTTGTGCTGAAGATCAAAGAGACAGGATCTCGATTGAAGATCTATTGGACTATATAATTTTAGGGTTATTGAGATTCCAAGCATGTCTTCCCGACACATCGTGCATTACAATTTCATGATCACTCAATTCATCAAATCGCTTTTTAAGTCAACGCCACGATCCTTTGACTCTTGCTTCTCATATCTTTGATTTCTTTAAAGAATGTATATATATAGTCTTAAATCGTTGATCAAAAAAAAAAAAAAAGTCTTAAATCAATTTTGTTTGTTACTGGTTGCTGCTCTTCAAGGCAAAAATAAGAAACTAAAGACTAGAAAATCGAGGGGCAAATTTCAAGTATTGAAGAGTTTTTCTAATGTTGAGTGTATGGCAGATATGAAGTGACCAGAAAAACTTTGTTTTCAACTAATTTTATAGATTAGGATAATAAGTTTCGACCGGAGGTTTTTGCAGTCATTAAAAAAAAAAAACAGCCAAAAATTAATCTGTAACTATGTTCGTGGGATAAAAAAACAGGTATATGATTCTTATTCAATTAGTTCGATTGTTTTGGCCATGCAATTCATAATTCAAACATGTCACTGTGTTTGGAAAATAAGTTGTGTGAATCCGTTGCAAATATTTAAACTGTAGACTAAATCAAAATAAAACGATTCCGCTCATTCAAAAAAAGAATTTGAATATTGTTGATGTTGACATTCGATTCAGACAATTAATGGTATAGTAATTCTTTATCACATAATTAATCTTAGGTCATCAAAACGCCATGCTTTATCACATATCCATTTATATATATAGTTATGAGTAAAACGTGCAATACGTATTAGTTCAAGAAATTGAAATTAGTAGGAGGCGACCTGTTTTGTTTAAATTAGTAGGAATTTTATGTCATAGCCAATAGTATGTCAACAAACAAAATAAAAAGCCAGTCTCTTGCATTGTCATTTTGTTGCGGATAACAAAAAAAAAAGTGATAATACATACAATGGGAAAATTAGAAAGGCAAGAACAAAAAATGTTGAAAGTAAGAAGGACAATATGGAACCCACTAGAGCAATAAGAGAGAATGGTTATTGGAGGGACTTTTCATGTGGATACGTGTCGTGCAGATAAAGATGATGAGGACGATAATGGTGATGATGGGCATGACCATGGGAGGCAAATCTTTGGCAGAGAATCAAGTGAGCATTGCCATGTCTTTCCCACTACCACACAACCCAACTGCTAATAGTTTCCTAATCTTTTGCCAACGAATCTTTACTGCTAAGTATACGATAAGCGCGCCACCGCTATTTCACATTTAGGTTATTTTTTAATTAATATATTCTAAAAAAGTAAGAATTTATAATTACTTCTTCAATGAAATAATACTTTAATACTTTAACAAATCCTAATTATAAAAAGGTAGATATATACGGTGCGATATAATATATATTCCTTTTTGATTTTTCGTTCGATATAACATATTTTTTTATAGAATAATTAAATTATTGATAGTTGATTAAATTTTGATGAGAGATTGCTTACATGTTTTGAGTTACCAAATCAACCTAATATTTTTATGAAAATAATTTACTGATCAAACATTATAACCGAGAATAATCACATTTGCATGCGATTATATAATGCAGATATAATTATATAAACCCAAAAAAACCGAGACAAAAAGTGTTAAAAAAAAAAAAAATTATATATATCCAATAAGTAAATGATACGCAGCACAATACGTCACATCGAGTTACATGAAACCACAGAGCCCCCGCAACATAAAATGCAAAATACAAATGGGGACGATGAATCTTCTAATCTATGTGGTCCGACGAAAATCTGTTTACACTAAATCACTCTTTCCATAGGACCATCTCATATTATTTCGAAATCTCGTGTTAAATTTAAATAAAAACAAATTTTAATGTTTAAAAAACACATTAACAAATCAAACTTGACGTAAGCAAAAGCATTCAAAAACCTCTTAAGAAAATAATTTAATTTTCTTAGAACTTACACTATTGTTTTTAAACTATGAATCATTTATTCATGTCTCTCTCTCTCTTTTTTTTTTTTTTTGCTAAAGGGCTCATTATTATTCTTTTGCTAAATAAAGGGCTCGTTATTCATGTCTTAAATATTAAAATATCATCTTTCATATGTATATGTATCGATCCGAAACTCTCGGTCATCTAAAAAAAATGACACCACTTTTTTTTTTTGCTTACCTAAAAAAAAAATGACACTGCATGCATTATCAAATAATCGTTCATGTGTCAAGTAACCCATTTCTTCAGAGAAGAAAAGCCATAATTTATAAAGATGATAAAAAACCATGTCTTTAAAATTAATAAACATGTTTTTAATCGAGTTCAACAATGATTTGATGAGTGACACCTCAACATACTATATTAAGTTAAAAAGAAAAACTATTTCCATATACAAAATTAAGAAAATCTTTAAACAAAAATGACAGATATATAACTTATTTAGTTAAAACTATATCTAAGCCTATTTTGTTCTCTTCCATACATTTTGTTTTCAAACATTAAATTAATTATGGGAAAGCATTTTATTAAGGGAATTTGGTGAAATAACCATAAAAAAAACTATAATTTAAAAACTAACCAATTTTCTCTTTTTTCTATCTCTAACTCTTCCTATCTCTCTCTACCCCATTTGGCTAGTTTCTAAATTTTGTTTTTTTATGGTTATTCACTAAATTCACCCTTTTATTAATAATCAAACTACAACATTTAAAAAAAAAAACTAAAGTACACGTTAAAATTATATATAAAAAATCAGATAAAACCCTATTGATGAACCTTAAGAAATGAACGGCTTGTTTAATTAATAAGTTATGAAACATATATGATTTTTTTTTTTTTTTGCGAAAGGGTTAAAAAAGATTGGTCGTTTCATTTATACTTTATATAATAAGATTGTGTTTTATTATCTCGTCGTCAGATTCCATGATGGCTGGCTAATGAGGCTAATCTTCTTGAATTATATGGTGATTTTGCTGTAAAACATAAAATAAAATATTACGGTCGTCAGAGTTATACTCCGATTTGAATCTGAAAGTGTAGGTGTAGACATAAAAAAAAAACCTCCGACGCATCTATTTTTTTGCCAGCCCTCCAAAACAACTATCTTTTTTTGTTGTCAAGCTCCAAAACAACTATCTATGGGCGTTAAAATAACAAATGCATGTGGTTTGTGGTAGTAACATATACTTATAATTCAAATCCCTCAGCTTCTTATCTTAATCTTAGAAAGTCTTTGGTGGATAAAACAAATCCTTTAAAATCTTTATATAGATTTCTTTCATTATTTTTATCCATTACCAAAGTTTCTTTAATTTCTTTCTCTCATTGTCTTCTTAGAAATGACCTTTAATCCCTCAAAACTTGCTTAGTCCGTAACTCAAAGCTAGATCCAATTCTACTTTCTTTTTCTCCTCTCCCTTTTCTCTCCGAGTTTAAAAATACAAGTCCTTTTATTTCTCCTCCTCCTCTCCTAACTCCTCCTAAGCCCATTGAGACATTTCCATAAAAGAAAGAAACGGGCAAAGAGAATCTTTTCAGAGAAGGAAAACAAAACGAGAAAAAAAAAAGTTGGAAACTTTGCATCTGGGTTTGTTGATTTTATATTCTAATCTCGAGATTTTCGAATCAATTTCCACAATGGGTATGGTAACAGAGTCACAGTTCCATGTTTTGGCCGTTGATGATAGTCTCTTTGATCGGAAAATGATAGAGAGATTGCTGCAAAAGTCTTCGTGTCAAGGTAAATAGAAAGAGAAGAAAAAGGACAAAGAAAACGTTAGGCTGTGTTATTGGAGAAAACAGAGGAAATATTTAAGAAAGCTTTCTTTTGTTCGTGTTTTTGCAGTGACAACAGTGGATTCAGGCTCCAAAGCTCTCGAATTTCTGGGTTTGAGAGAAAATGATGATAACGACGACCCAAACGCACCATCTACATCACCCGTAACTCATCAGGTTGAGTTTTTTTTTTTTTTTTATCTGTTTATGATTCAGCTGAGCTTCTTTCGAATTCACGATTCATTTCATTGAAATTTGTTTGTTTGTGGCTTTGTGCAGGAAGTTGAGATAAATCTTATAATTACAGATTACTGTATGCCTGGCATGACTGGTTATGATTTGCTCAAGAGGGTTAAGGTATTTCTTCTTCTTCTTCTTCTTCTTCTTCTTTTTTTCTTTGATTTTTGGCAAAAAAATTCTCGGCATTTTCTCAATTGGGTTGCTGTCTTTTCCATCTCTGGGAAATTCGTTTTCCAGGAAAAGAAATAAAGGTGTTGGCTTTAGTTTTGATTGAGAATGTCAATGGAGAAAATCTCCTTTGGAATATTTTCCCACTCGCTTAAACTTTCTTTCTTTATGCTATTCCTGAGAAATTTACAGAAACTTATATGACTGTGTAGGAATCAGCGGCATTTAAAAGCATTCCCGTAGTGATAATGTCATCTGAGAACGTTCCTGCTAGAATCTCCAGGTAAGCCTCTGTTTCTTTAAAATTAATGTCTTATTGATTTGTGAATTTGCATAAGCCAAAGCCGGTATTATTTTGATTCTTTGGACAGAAAGTAACATGAACTATTGTAGAAAATCCTGGTTTCTTGCAATGGATCTGGAATCTTGGTACTGATGAATTGTCCTGAAACTTGAACACAACAGATGCCTGGAAGAAGGAGCTGAAGAGTTTTTCCTGAAACCGGTAAAGTTGGCTGATCTTACCAAGTTGAAACCTCATATGATGAAAACCAAGTTGAAGAAAGAGACTGAGAAACCAGCAAAAGAAGAGAATGCAGCTTTGAAACCGGAGATAGAAGAAGATTCATCAGTGATTGAAATCTTGCCTCTCAATCAAGAACTTGAATCCGAACGACCCGAACCAGTGTTGAGTAGTAATAAGAGGAAATCAATGGAAGAAGTGATATCTACCGACCGATCACGTCCTAAATACAGTGATATCACAACCTCGGTCTGACGCCTTCTTTCTTTCGGTGTTCTGCAGAAGTTTTTTTCAAAACTTTGTTACCGAGTTTTTATTTATTTATAGGTTCTTTGTAGGAATGCTTCTTCTGGTAAATACAGGGTTGCTATAGAGAATGAAGAGGGGAACTATGTGTAGATGATGATGATGGTAATGGTTGTTACTTGTTATTGTTCATTATGTGAAAAAAACCAGTAGATTCCCAGTTTTGTTATATGTTTCTTCTTTTTCTTGGTATCAAAACAATCTCCAGAGTAAATAAACTCTACTGAGTTTTCTTATGTTACCTTATCTTTTGTTTGAGTTCTTGATTTCTTGATTTGTTTTCAAGCAAACTTTTGAGTTAATAATCCCATAATCGTTAAGGGACTTGTTGAAGTTTTTGTCTAGTCATTCAAGGCTTTTATGGGCTTGAATAGTACCGTCAACCATAGCGGCCAGATCTGTTCTTGCTTTTCTAATTACATTAAATAAAATATATGTTTTTAAAAAATTAAGTTATTACGTATTTTGTAGAATTTGTAATCATATTAAATTCTATGATTATTAAAAAAAAAAATTATTTACATCTTTATTTATGACACAATTTTTTTAGTATCATGGACTTGGACACATTTAAATTAAATAAAAGATACTATTATTTTACAGATTTTTTTAATAATCTAAATAATTTTCTGAATCTTAAAAAGTTTAAAATCAAGAAATTCTTCCCTGAATATGTTTACTCAGGGTAGATATATATATATATATATATATATATATATATATATATATATATATAGAATCTGCCAAGTGCCAAGTCAAGTAAAAATACATGCTGGCTTGATCTTCTAGAACCAGAATCTTTTTTTTTAACGTCAGTAGCAGTAAAATCCGCTTGATTTTAGATAATTCGTAGGACCGAAAAAGATAAAATAGAATATTCCGTGGGACCCATATAACCTGAAATTAGGTTTTTAGCTTTTCTTCATATAGTTTCACAAGTCAACAGAGTTTTTTTGTTTTTAAAAGGGATTTCAACAAGTCAACAGAGTTTGCATCGATTACTTTGGAATCCCAAATCGTATCAGTTCTTGTTCTAGTTTCACGAATTTCCTCGAGAAAGTTCAGTTTTTTTCTTGGAAAATCTTTCTTCACCTTGACCAGCTGGACTCGACTCGAGTATGGAAACATCGTAACTGATTCACCTGAAAAAACAGAGGGGGATTAAAGATGACGATTTGCGAAACGAAATAGTGTGAAGCAACGAAGATTGTGAAGCTTCTTAACGAAAGACGAAGAAGAAATTACTGAAAACCAGGTTTGTTTTTTTCTTTTTCGATTTTCCAGTCAAAATAATAACGACGGCGTAACTTCTATTGCTCTCTGTTTTTCTACTCTCTGTAGAGAACGACGTTTCGATATCTTAGTTAATCTTTCTTCTTGAAACTCGAAAGAGAGATTCGTCTTTTGTCAGGCTTCCTCCAAAGCTATGGGCGGATCTTGTCAACACAAAGCTCTCTGCAGCTGCAGTAATGCTTCAGAGATCACAGACTATGTAATGATTATATTTCTACACAAAACTTTTAAGATATTCGTGACTCCATGATTCTCTGAATCTTATTATTAACCTACTCTGTTTCATCTTTTTTTTTTTTTTGCTACTGTCGTTGCTCTGTTTTCAGGTAAAGAACAAAATCGAAAGCTGTATTCAAAATTCCATGAGTTTGGAAGTAACCGTGAATTATATGCAGGAGAATTACCAGATTAGTCCCTATCTCACAAACTCATGTAAGTCTATGATGCCGCAAAGCAAATTTGTTTACTTATGTGATTCTGTCTATCTATGGTTTTCTCTGTTAACTTTTGAGTTTTGTTTTTTTTCTTGTTAGCTTGGGAGCAGCTTCAAAGAGAGAGCCCAGATTTCTTCAAGAATTACAACTTAAATTGCACAGTTGCTCGTCAGATAAAGATGTTCAACGATATGCTTGCTAAGCAAGTCGCTCAGATGATCGAGCTTGGAGATCTTGATATTTGTAATTCACCACGTAAGTGTATAACACAGAGACCGCACGCTCTTCTTATGGATCATTTACTGATCGAGCTTATGAAATATTTGGTTATGTTTGTCTTCGTGCAGCTGCAATCATGGCTTTCCTTGATAGACACCCTGAAGGAATTCGTCTCTTGAATAAGCTAGCTAACACATCTTGTAAAGCTCTCTAATGATCTCTCTAAACTTACAACACTCTTTTTTCTTTTTTTTGAAAATTGGGTTTGTTCTGTTTTGTTTGAAATCTCTTTGCATTGCGTAGGTTACAAGACAATGGAGAGTTCTGCAAGCTTAGCAGTAACGCAGTTTCAGATTCCTCCTCATGATCAGCAAAATCAATTCCATCCTTATCAACGGTCTACGTCTAATGATCATGCTTGTAAAGAAAAGACTCATTAGTTCTCTCTTATTGTTTTTGCCCCTTTTACTTAAGCATTTGTATAAATCAGTTTCCTTTTCTTTCCCCATAGATAACCATCTTGAGGCTCCAACCCTTGCACCAGCAGCTACTGTTCCAACAGGTAAAGTCACAAGATAAAAAATTTTTGGTAATTTCTCGTGGTCGAAACACACAATTTCTTACACTTTGTCTTCTCAGCGTTAATGCAGTTGCAGATTCCTAATGATCAGCAAAATCAACTCCATCCTTATCCATTCTATACATTTAGTGATTTTGACTGTAAAGAAAATATACTCCATCTTTATCTCTCTCGTTGCTTTAGCCCTTTTTACCTAAGCATTTGTATGAATCCGTTTCCTTTTCTTTCCTTGCAGATGACTATATTGGAGCTCCAACAGTTGCACCAGCAGCTACTGATCGATGGGGCACATCTGATTATCCTTCTTGTAATGAAAAGACTCTAACCTTTCTGTCTTTGTCACTCTTTGTTTTCACACTTCGACGACATTCAAGCATTTGTATGAATAGTTCTCCTTTTCTTTCCCCATAGATAACCATCATGGAGCTCCAACCGTTGCACCAGCAGATACTGATCATTGGTCTACATCTACTGATCCTGCTTGTATAGAGACGACTCAACCTTACTCTGTTTCCATCTCATTGTTTTAACCCTGCTACTTAAGCATCTGTATGAATCAGTTTGCTTTTCTTCCCCCACAGATGATCTTACACTTTGTCTCTCTGTTTGGCAGCAGTAGTAACGCAGATGCAGATTTCTAACGGACAGAAAAATCAACTCCATCGTGATCCACGCTCTAGATTTAGTGATCTTGATTGTAAAGAACATACTCAATCTTTCTCTCTCACATTGTTTTCACCCTTTTACTTAAGCATTTGTATGAACCTGTTTCCTTTTCTTTCCCCGCAGGTGACGACTATCTTGGAGATCCAACAACTGATCATTGGGGTACATCTACTGATCCTGCTGGTAAAGAGAAGACTCAACCTTACTCTCTCTTTCTCTCTCTCATCGTTTTAGCCCTTCTACTTCAGCATTTGTATGAATCAGTTTCCTTTTATTTCCCCACAGATGTTCTTGCAGCTACAACCTTTGCACCAGCACCTTTTGATAAATGGTCTTCATCTGATGAGCATGCCTGTAAAGAAAACACTGAATCTTTGTTTTTTTTTTAGTCTACTCATTGTTTTTAACACTTCTACTTAAGCATTTGGATGAATCATTCTCTTTTTCTTTCCCCATAGATATTGGAGCCCAACCTGTTGCACACCCTTCTACATTTGGGTTTGGAGGCGATAGTGGATACAACGGCCAAAGTTTCCAGGACAAGGAACTAGACGCACAAGCACATGACTTAATGCAATCCGATGAACAGCTAAAGGACCGAAGTGGACAACACCAACCGCAATTTCAGCTGCAACAGAACTTCCAACTACGAGAGCAGCAAACCCGGCCATATGGAGAAAGCATTGACCAACAACAGTTATGGAATAGCTTTGATACTGACCAATCAACGCGAGCGTATACAAGCGTTGATCAGCAACAAGCACGAGGAGTAAAACGTCATCATCCTGAGTCTGAAGCTTTAAACATTAATCCAGATAGTGGTACGTAGTAAAAACCCTTTTTCCCCACAATACAAACCTGGTTTATAGCGCTATTCTTTTGTCATCGATCTCTTGTATCTTTCTTGATTTTCCTTCTCTTTTCATTAAGGTGATGGGACACTACACAGCATGATCTCCAAAGGCAATAATAGCAACGACAAGGTCCCTGAAAGAGAGGATCAATATTAGAGCGAAGAAACAAAAAAGAATCTGCAAACAATAGTGGATTTCTTGTTTCTCTCCCCTGGATCAGCTTTCTTCGGGTTTTTTTCTTTCTTTTTTCTCTTTGTGAACAACAGATTGGATCTTTTAAGATTCGGTATTGAGTCTAATCAAAACTGACAGCTATACACTTAGCTTAAGAACCATAGTTGAAAGCCAAAAGTGACCGATTATAACTGTGAAAATTGATGAAAGAAGACGCCACAAAAGTGTAATTAACCATAACACAAATATAAAATGTAGATTATTATTGTCGAACGCAAGATCGTATATTTCAAGCAAATCCAGATTGAGTTTTTAATATGATCCAAATCGAGAGGTTTATTATACTAAAAGTACATAGGTTTCACTTCCAACTTGAGAGAGTAGCAATGGAATAAAGAGAGAAAGAGAGTGAAAGCTAAGGTTCAAGATCCTCTAGGACCTCTTCTTTATTTTCCTTCTCTTCAGCTTGAGCTTTTCATATGCTCTAAGCGAGTATTGGGCGTGTGCAATGAGACCGCTAAGCTATATTCATCCTCTTCACCGTGCATCTTTCATAGTTGTTGGTTTATGATCAGGTTGCTTCCATGATTTGGTAGCATACCGAATCGATTTAATTAGTTGATCAAAAAATTCTAAAACGAAAAAAAAAAAGAGTAAAATGACAATCCATAAGAACATTTGATAAAAATCTATAACATATATGTTAAAACTTTCGAAATCAATAAACTGTACACATCGTAAAAAATATATATATACAAACATAAATCCTCTTACCAATCAACCCCCTCAAAATTATTTTTGATGGGACCAAAAAAATGCCACAACAAAATAACTTCAAAAATACTGACCATAAAAAAAATTATAAATGGTAGATTTTTAGTTTATAATTTAAAGGTACAATTATTTTGATAAAAATAAAGAAAAATATATAAAATTGTTATCAGCCGACGTTTTTTTTTTTTTTTTTGCCGACGTATTTCTTGGAATGATTTATTACTTCAATTATACCATATCACATAAGTAATTTTCATTGTACCTCCTCCTTTCCCTTTAATTTTATGCAATGATTGCAATCTTTCTGTTTTCTTGTGAACTATTATTATTATCAAAAGTTAGGGAAAATGCAAAAAAACAGTTATGAATATTATATAGTTTTAAAATGTCATCTAGCTAGCTGACATTTCCCAACCGAACCAAGTATTCCCATATAAATTGGACATTGTATTTTGTTTTTGCTTTTATAAATCGATCGACATTTATTTTGGTATTTCTCAAATCTACCACAATTTGCATAATATTCACGACTTTTTGTGTCGGGTTGATAAAAAAAAAAAAAAAGGTTCGGGTCGGATCTGGATCTTCTAAGGCTCGAATTTATTGCTCGAACCAACACTGACGTGTCGCCTAACGCTCTCCTAGCTGGCCAGAAAGAGACGCGGCTGGTGAAAAGTGTGAACACTTGGCGACGTATTATTGGCTAAAAGATCCCCCCGCGTGTGGCACGTGTGGAATATTCATTCATATTTTCTCCCCCTCTTCACCGTAAGCTTCACCCACTGGATCTTCCCATTTCCAATGGTTTCTCTGCAGCCAAATCAATTTTGCTCGAGAGATTAAGAGAGAGAAAAAAAAAGCCTATAAGAATGGCGATGCCTTTGGAAATGGCGATGCATCTGACGAAAACGGTGTGGTTTGCTCTGAGCGGCTGGATTTTCACATGTTTGTCTATCGCCGACGAAATCGCCGGTTCTCTCAGAAACCGAGAAATCGGCACTTTCCACGTTGAATGATCGATTAAAGATTCTACATTCTTTCCTTGCGTTGTCAAGATCTCCTTTCCTTGATTTTAGAGAACTCTTTCTTTTTCATTTTTTTTTTCTCCCATGATGAGATGTGAGAGTCGTCTCTAAATCAATCGAATCCCAAAAATTTATAGAGTTTGGGTTTATATATAGAGAGTGTCATTGTTTGCTCGATGTAAAGTGGAATTGATATATGTATCATACGTTTTCGTTTGTGTGTGTTTCTATTGATCTTATATAGTTATGGGATTTCTTGACTCTGACGCTTATTTTTGTGGCCTTATATACAAATTGGTTTGCTTCAAAGTGTGATTAAAATGATATGCGAATTTCGACTTTGTTCGTCCTCTTGGGTTAACAACTTAACATTCGCTGAGATTAAGCTGTTTTCGGTAGAGGATCTTTCAGATACTCAGAGAATTACAAGTCTAAATCTACTTGTAATGAGTTATGTCAGAAATAGAGCAACCAAGATCTTTTTATTTTGGTATAAGCCACAAGTTAAAACTTTGAAATATTATTCTAAACAAATTTAGCGCGTTGGGAATCTTTCTTTACGGATATGTGGTTATTAAATCTTTCTTTCTTTTTATAGAAAAACAGATGGAGTTCTTCTTTTGCCCATCTTGCTTTTTCTTTATTCTATTTTAAACTAATATTAATAATTTTGCTCCTCTTTTTTAAAAGGCAAAGGCAAAGCACCAAAGGAATCCTCAATGAGTGTGCCTTGTGCAATGCAGTTTCGTGTTGATTCTCATACAACATAAAATATCAGTTCGGATCTCAATTCCTCTTGTCAGTAGTAAAACTTAATTCCGATTTTTACGTCGTACGTACTGAAATTTGATTATTGACTTTTTATGGGATAGCCAAGAGACCTCCGTATGTATAGTTCCATAATCGGTGTTTTAAGTTTTGAATTTTCAATACTTACTGTATATTGCTTCATTTCTGTTAAGCTTGATCCTAATTAGAAATACAATTAGCAGAGAGTATCACTCCTGTCTAGAACTATTATGTTAAATAAACAAGTTTTTGTTTATCCGTAAATGTAACTCTAGTTATTTTTATTTTTTTTCAACATTCTTAATTTCTTTTTTAAGTTTTTATATAAAGTTTGTGTAGGTTATATATATATATATATATATATATATATATATATATACATACCATGTTGTCTTGTTCTCCCTAAAAAAGAATTTGGTGGAAGTCTTTGGCTAAGTTCAAATTTAGAAGTTATGCAGTTTTTAAGGATCTTGACATTTTTACTTTTTGCAACACGGTTTACTTTGTTTTGATTTCTGAAATTAAGCTCTAAAAAATAGGATCAAATATATACTTTCCTTAGTTCTGTAATAAAATCAAATTTGATATCGGAAAATAAACATCACCATCATCGTCTTCTTTAGTGTTTCACCATCTTCCACCTCAACTTACCTAGACAGCTCCGTTCCACCTGTTTTCTCTCTCTCCTCTCTTTCTCTTTTATATTCCCCGACAAAGGAAAAGCACAAGAAACCCAGAAAAGAGTGGCAGAAACTAAAAAACACCGACGACATTTGTTCTTCTTTTCTCTGCTCTGCTTCAAAATTATGGGTTCTTCTGCTTCTAAAACCGCTTCTTCTTCTTCTTCTTCTTGTTCGGCTTCAAATTCACCTCCGGAGACGAAATTCATCTCCCAGTTCCCGTCGTCGTCTTCGTCTACGACAATCCAGAGAGCCTTCTCCTTTCCGATGCCGTCGATTCATCATCCACCGGCTAAAAAAGGCGATACGCACCACCTCGTCTCCCTCACTTCCACCACTTACGGTTCTCTTCCACTCGTCGATCTCGACGGAGCCTCCGACAGTCAAACATCGCCTCATATCTCCATTTCAGGGAAGAGCAATAAGAAGACGCCCGAACCAGAGGAGTCGCGCGACTCGTTGTCCCCTGATTCAGTGATCAACACATGGGAACTCATGAACGGTCTCGACGACGACGACGAATACGATTCGGCAATTTACGTTAACGGTAAGCGTAATCCCGCCGTAAATTTGGATTCTTTCTCCAAACCCAGTGCGAATCGTGACGTGTGTGTTAATGGGTCTGCGTTGAAACTGGACGATTCTTACGAAACCGTGAGAATCGAAGAAGATGAGGAAGATTGGATTCCATTGCCTTCTAAACCCAAGCAGCCTCTGTGGAAGCATTTGTCTGAAGAGTCGTTTCTCTGTGATTTAGATCCTAATATCATCTCATCTTACAAGAAAGCATTGTCTTCCAAAAGACTAGGCAAAAGCACGAAACCAGTCTCTTGCAGCCACTCAGATCAATCGGTTGTAATCAGTTTGCCAGAATCTCCATCTTCGAGTCCACTGACTTCTCAGACTTTGGAAGAGCAAGAGAAACCAAGATCGCCAGAAACAGAGGACAACAAGAACGAGATAGTACTCTACTTCACTAGCCTCAGAGGGATTCGAAAGACTTATGAGGATTGCTGTTGCGTAAGAACGATATTGAGAGGGTTTCAGGTTGCGGTAGAGGAACGCGACATCTCGATGGACTCCAAATACAGAAAAGAGCTTCAGAATGCACTCGGGGAAGAGAAGCCGGTTTGTTTGCCTCGGGTGTTTATAAGAGGCGTCCACGTTGGTGGAATCGAGGAGATCAAGATACTCAACGATGGAGGCGAATTGGGAGAGATGTTAAAAGGGTTTCCTGTCTGTGAATCCGTGGGAGCTTGCGAAAGCTGCGGGGATGCAAGGTTTGTGCCGTGTACTAATTGTGACGGCAGTACTAAAGTGTTTGAGGCACAAGAAGATGTGTTTAAGAGATGCAATGGGTGCAATGAGAATGGATTGGTACGTTGTAACAAGTGTTGTTTCTAGTAATTAGATTTGTTGCATTGATGTTCTTGTGAAGAGAGTAAGAAAATTTAAAGATATACTTTTTGATTGAAAGATATGTTTGATCGGTTGTGTTCTAGGAGAAATGGGCCAAATAAAGCAATTATATATGTCTTTTCTAGGCCTCAATTGTTTCTTCACATTGATGTTTTTGTATAACAAGAGTCTTCTTTTTTCACATAATATATTTTATTTGTTAATTGTAAACATAAACATCAATCAAAATATTTTAAAAAAACTAATAATATTTTATTTTCTGAAAATAAAAGCTTAACTTTTGTTTTCAGGTACATGTGCAAACCAAAAAATTAGCGTTTGTTGTTTTGGCATTTTTGGTCTTTAACGACTAGTCTTGAGCTAAAATTTATGTTCTGTTTCCCAAAAAAAACAGTGACGTAAAAGAGCACTAAAGTTACAGCTTAATCGCCTTTGACTACGTCACCTGCTTGCTCATTGGCTACCATTTAGGGTCTGTTGCAAAACAAATGTCACCGGCATATTAAAACTGATTGCAAATTTAAACGACAACGTATCACGCCGTCTGTAATCCTTCACTGTACTCAAGTTTGCTTGCTTGCTTCCCCAGAGAGACTGAGAGAGAGAGACGATGCAGGGGAAAGGGAAGGAGTTAGCGGTTCTGAGCAAGTCTGTTGATGATTCAAATGTAGAGAGTCACAGCTATTACCTGGCGCGTCGAACCACCATGGAGATGCTCCGGGAATCGATGTATCGATGTCAAAACCTGTAAAACTTTTTGTTTCTTTTGTGGTCCTAAACCAAACAAGTTTAATAATTTTTTAGTTTGTGTTTCATATAGTACATAGATATACAAAACTGTGAATAAGCGTTATTTGACAGTTTACAAGAACTTTAACAAAAAAAAAAAGACGGTTAAAAAAGAATATAGGAAGGCTTGGTCAAAGCAATGGTCAATTATGGACGATGGTCGAATCTGGCTGATTCGTGTTTGACCCATGTGTTGACTTTCTCGGCTTCACGGCCAAGTCTTTGCTCCTCCAATCTCGCTGCCTTAAGCTGATGCTCTTGCTCCTTCACGGAGAACGTGCTCGTGTCCGATAGAAACTTGTCGTCGCCGGTTGGCCAGCTCCGGCCACCGGTGTTGCCCGTGGTACTTCCGGTGGTATCTGGATCGCGAGAGCAGCACAAGGTTGAGCCCATGTGGATCAAACTAAATCTTTGATGGAAAAGAATTAATCAGAATAGGAAGAAAAAATAATTTTTTGTTGAAGATTGAAATTTAAGAACAAATAAGAGAGAGAGAGGGTTGGTTTAGTGTTTGGACCAGAACGTGTTATTTTGCTGAATATTAGTGGTTTGAAAAAAATTGCTTCATTTTTATATAAATAAATGTATATTGGAGTATGACATCAATAATAAAAACAAAACAATTTGTATTACTAACATATTATTGACTATTCTTTTAAGACTTGACTATTAGAAGAAGAAAAATGGACAAATCAATCAAGATTCCAAATGGTTGCACTATATGGAAATGTAACGAACGGGCGTATTGTTGTTCTTGGTATGTTTATGTACTTATGTCCGTCCCGCTTCATATAACACGACCATTTAAAGCCTAAGAATTAAGACTAATACTAAATCTTCGATGCACCTTGATATGTTAGTAAAATCGCAGGACGATCGGTTTTTTCTTTTATTATTCTTGTCAATCTTAGAATCATTTTGTCATTTTTCCATTTTGTGGGTTTTTTTTTTTTTTTGCCTTCTAGAGATTAATTTAATTTTTGGGTTGAAATAAGAGTCCACATCAATTTTAGTTTGCTAAGTGAGTATATTGAAATTCAGAACTGTAATTGGGAACATAGACGAGGTGATACGGCCGATCAAACCACTTGTACGTGGATAAATTTTCTAGAAACATTTTTTAAAAATTGGTACGAGCACTAAAGATTTTAGTTACATTCACTGTTTTGAGTAAAGTTCCCAACACACCAAACGTAAATTTTGGTTAATGGTGAAGCAGCAGTAATATGGTCACTGTCTTCATTTTTCAAATATTTACTGAACAACCTCTCTTTCCCAAAATTGGAAAATCTAGGGTTTCAGCGAACGCGATCGCACCCAAAATTTCGACTTGTTAACTGATTTCTTCCTGCTTTGAATCACCTGATTGCAATTGCTCTCTTCTCCGTTTGATCCGAAACAATTTTTACCTCATTTGGAAGAGAGACGATGAGCGACGTCAATGGTGATCCCGCGGCAGTGAGCGAGGCCAAGGGCGGTTCTGACGCCGCCCGGATCGCGGAAGTGAAGGCGTGGCTCGCTTGTCAGTTTGAAGCCGCCGGCAGAGAAGTCCCCAATTTCGACTACACTCATCGAAGCATCGCCCATCTGTATAACCTCGCCACCGCTTCTCAAGCCAATTCTCAGGCTGCAAGCATTGTCGCCAACGATTTTCGTCAAAAGGCCTCCGAGTACCGTGCTCAAGGTATTTGCTTCGATAATGAATCTTGTTGAAAGGCATCATGTTTACAAAATTTGGTTTTTTTCTGGGAAATGTTTTATCTGTTTTCTAAGATCTCTGGGTGAGATTTGGTTGAATGTAGCGGCTCGGATTAGAGAGATACTGGAGAGTGCGGGAATGGCACAAGAGAGCTTACCTTCGAATGTGGTCTCTTCAGCGCAAGTTCTTGCAAATGTGGCAAATTTGTTGAACATAAGGGACACCGAGCTGAGCAGGTGACTTCACTGTTAGCTCTCTTATTAGATTTGTCGCTATCAAATGTGAAACTGATGCGCAAGTAAATGCGTATAGCTTCCTTGTTGCAATGGGAGACATTTCTCTGAGGAAGACTGGAGTGGAGGAGAAAAGGGCTAAAGCACAGAAGGAGTCCAATGTTCTTCTTGATTATACAAGGAAAGCGATACAGAGGCTGACGTATTTGAAGAAGTAAGACTCATAATATAGAAGAAACATATAGCTTGAACTGATCTCACTGGTGTTGTACATGTAAACCTTGCCTTTCTTTTACTTTGGGAACAGACTGATCTTACTTTATCTGTGTGATTTTTCTACAGAATCCTTGCGCAGCTAGAAGACGATGTAGCCCCTTGTGAATCACAGATGGAGAATTGGAAAACAAATTTGGAAGTAATGGCAGCCAAGGAGGAACAATACATACAGCAGTACAAGAAGTATGAGGTAGACGCCTTCTTCTCCTCTCTGGTTTTTACACACTCCTTTGGTAATAAGTAATCTGAGAACCAGATGCCTTTATGTAAAAACTGGAACAAACTCTTAGCAAGCTGAAACAGGAAGGATTAGTTTAGTGATGGTCAAACTATATCCTTGCTAGTAATTAAAGGATATGATTCCAGGGCTAAAGTTATTTTCGAGTTTGTTATATCATAAACATACATTCTGATAAAGATCCAGATCGTATAGGAACTACAGTTGTGATGTTGGCTAGCAAAGTATTATTATCGTACCAATTCTCTTATGTTGGATATTCTGGGGAGCAGATGTTGCTCAACCGTGTTGGCTACAGTACTAAGATCAGCCACAGAGAGCTGGTGGAAATGGCAGAACACAGGAAGGAATTGGATAAGATGACAAAACCCGTCCTTGATACTCTAAGAAGCTACCAGGACTTGCCTCCGGTAATATTCTTACTTCTTTTTCATCGAATCCAAGACACTGATACATCATCTCTGGTTCTTCCAAATCTTGATTAAACTCTCATTGATCTACATTATCAATCTCCTCTTTGTTATTGGTCGTTGCTAGTCTGGGTTCACAGTAGATTGCTTGCTCATTTCTTTGAACAGGACAAAGCTCTGGCTGCACTAGCAATCGAAGACAAGAAAAGACAGTTTGCTGCTGCGGAAAAGTATCTAGAAGAAGTATTACAATCTGCCCTTGAGACAAGCGATGAGTGATCAATATATACAATCTCCGCTGATGACTATCTTGGAGCTCCAACACAGTTGCAGCAGCAGCTACTGATAGATGGTGCATTTCTGATTATCCTGCTTGTAATGAAAAGACTCAACCTTTTTGCCTTTGTCCCTCATTGTTCTCACCCTTTTACATTAAAGCATTATGGCGTAATGGAGGAGTATATTGCAACTCTTGTCCCTACCCAAAGCTTAGTTTTTCTTGCAAAAAAAAAAAAAATATGAAATCTAAGATGTGAAAAGTTGATTATATATAGAGCTCTGAGGAAGTTCCAAGTTTTCTTTGTTGAGAAGTCTGGTGATTTTTCGTTTGGAGGCCCCCAAAGGAAAGAGTCTTCACCTCTTGAGGCATCCACCGGCAGAAATGTTCTCAGGGTGTTCCTCAGAGTAGATATATTGAGATTTCTCGAACGAGAAGGAGCCTGCCAATCATGGGAGGAAAAAGCTTCAGCGACAGTCGCCTGAACAGGGATTTCCATTAGTCTAGGTCCATTGTCTCCCACAAAGGAGAGAAGCGGACCATGGGAACACCAATGATCCTGCCAGAAACTAATTCTGTTTCCGTCACCAACTCTACAGCTCAAGAGAGATCTCACCAAGAAACTAACCGGACTAATATTGGTTCTGCAAAGTCATATAAACAAACCAAGCTCTAAAAGCCGTTGGACTTTTCTCGTTCGAGGTCGAGTTATTCCTGCACGTATATATATCTTTATCTTGATTGCCTTTGTTAAATTACGAGTTGCTTCGACTTAATTCTCTTTAGGTTCATAACCAGGCCCGATCCTTCTTTAAAGCATAAGAAGCACATGCTTTAAGCCACATATATATTTATCAGAATTTAAGGCCACATATGGATGTTTTTGTTGGTGAAAGTAGTTTAGAATTCTTGAATTCGTTGGTGTTATCGTATTTTCTTTTAAATTCTAGTTCACGTGCTAATCTGTAGTAATTCTCCATTATGTTATTGTGGCATACAATGAAAATTAACTTCTCTAAATCATATTTTATAGATTTAATTTACTTAAATTATATGTCTTACAATCTGAAGATATAAATCTAATTAATTAAAACAACAAGTATATATATAGTGTTATATTTTTTGGATATAAACATGTCTTTTGTAATAATTAAGATTTTTTAGTTAAGGTAATTATATTTTCTAGTTAAGGTAATATATTTTTATATGATTTTTTTGCTTGAAGCCTCTAAAATTACCGGGACGGCACTGTTCATAACATTTTGGTTGCTGCCTTGTCATATTGTTAGATAACCGATTTGCTGGTTAACATAACCAAACATGTCTTGAGGCCAAAACATCAGGTTCTGAATGATAAAGACAAGGAATCTCTCCTCAAGAATCTCAGTATCGAGGAGAAACAAGTAAGCAAGTTTTTTTGTACTTGGATCCAAATGGAAACCCTAAACAGAATAACGATCTCACTGTGTTCTTTTATTTATACTATATGCAGATCTTCCTCTTCTTAGTTATCTCCAGCAGCGTCTAAATCATGTTTCATTTCGTCCATGTGCCTCTTTATCTCACTTCGAATTTCATTGATAAGTGACTTTGCCTCTGCAGTGACAGCTCCGATTTCTGGCATACTCATTGTTTTCAGCCTTTTTTTTCTCACAGTCGATCACCATCTGAAACCACCTATGAGCCTCAATTCCTCTCTGTGCCTCAACAAGCTTCTCCAAGACAATAGCATCGACCTCAAGCTTTCTTTTCACATCAGTATCAACAGCTTCTTCGTTCTCACTCACAGCAGGATCAACAGCTTCTACTTCATCATCTTCATCTTCATACTCGACTATTAAAAGAAGAAATTGTTTATATAAAAATGTTTAGTATTTCTTCGTTCTCACTCACTTCATTCTCTAGTATTTCGTTCTCTACTTCATCATATTTTTGAAGACTGCATGCCGCTATAGTTTACTATATCTGGAAAATATCTCAAAGAAAGTTATGTAGTGAGTTTGATTGTTTTCCGCAAAATTAGGAGATGATTCCATTTGGTTTCTGATATGAAAGCAAAATAAATCATTAATTAAGCACAATTTATAAGCAACTACTAGTTAAATATAAGCTGAAATCAAAGCACAAAATTTGTACATATGTATAGCACCAATTATATATACAATCCACAACCTCAAAAGCATATCATATCAAAAATTGATGTATTTGAGCTTCTCCTTTCTTCAAAGAAAAGAAGAATAAAGAAAATGTAAATTGTTTCTACATACAAATGAAAATCCAATAAATGAAACTAAACAAACTGGTATACACCTTCTTGGTAAGGATCATGAGATGACAGTAGCTATGGATCCGAGCATCTTTTAGTTGTTTCACATCTCCAGCGTCTAATGTCTATAATTTGGGCGATTATTGGCACAAGAAAATAAAATTCATGAGTCCATACCAAGAACTTACTTTATGTTGTTATCGTATAACTATTATATCTTGGCTTTTCCTTATCCAAGATAAATTAAGAAATTTTTCAAAATACATAGATAAATTAAGAAATATTTGAAAATACATGGGTTTTTTTACAAATTTAAAAGGAAATGTATTTGTTTAAAAAATGTTTAAATTTGGCATAACTCGGATGTCTTTTTTTTTTTTTTCTTTTTTTTTAACTCGAATGTCTTAGCTTAATGGTTTATCTCAGATAGCTTCATGTCTTTCCAATGTTCTCCTTACACACCAATTGACATCTGATGCTTTGCTTTCATAGGTGTGAGAAAGAGGTTAAGGAAGCCACACTGATGGTAACTCTGAAGATCAAAAGAAAAAGAGCATAAATTGTTTATCTCAGATAGCTTCATGTCTTTGAAGGTTGTTTCGCGGTTCATACCTTTTTCACAACCCGGTAATAGGCTCATGGTGTTAAATACTATTCTACGTCTTACTCATCTTAACAGTTGGATTCAATAGATTCAACTTGATTGATATGAAAGAAAACTATTGAAGACAAAACCGCAAAGTTATGAACCGAATAAAGTTTACTGAGAGTTATGTATATGAGTCAACAAAATTGAATGTTTTGATCATATTTTAATCTTCACATAGGTAATATTTAGATATAAGTTTCTTGATTGCTTATTTATAGATTATAATTTCTACCATGTAATAAATAAATAAATAAATAATACTACAAATGATTGTAACCTATCATAATTGTGTTTATGCTATTATTGATATTTTAAAAGTTAAATATTTAATCTACTGCCTAATTACACATTACAACAACAACAAAAACAATCTTCAACAAAATCATTTATCAAATGGTTTTATTTCTAAATACTTTTAATTATTATGGTTATTACTTATTCATTCTTTTATCTCACGTTCTATTTTCTGGCTGAATTTAGTCCGACAACAAAAAAATTGATTTTTGGTGGAAAAAGGTTGGGCAACAAATAATACATGCCCAAAAAGAGTTTTATTTGCGATGAAAGCGAAGTATTCACTTGATCGGATTTGATTGGGCTCTACATTGTAAGAGATGACACTGACACTCCCATAAATATTGGCTTTTCTACTTTTCATTTATTTTATCTCTTATTCTTTTTTTCCCTTCAAAATGCTATATATGTTGTTATATATGCGAGTGTGTTGTATGTTTTTAAATGATCAAAAGTGTTTTTTTTTTAATAATCAATAAGTGATCCGAACTTTTATCAATCGGCTAATTCTTCAAATGTGACTATAGCTATCGAGTAATATACTCATTAAATTTTTTAATGAACTTAAAGTATAGCACCATTTCGAATGGCTAAATGAAAATGATTAAAAAAATTTACGTTTGAAAGGAGTTGATCACCACTTGCTTAATGNGTAATATACTCATTAAATTTTTTAATGAACTTAAAGTATAGCACCATTTCGAATGGCTAAATGAAAATGATTAAAAAAATTTACGTTTGAAAGGAGTTGATCACCACTTGCTTAATGATCAAAGTGTTTCGCCAGGTAATGTCCCAATCTCGTCGTATTAATCTTTACAAGGCAATAGATTTGATGTTTCAAAGTTTAAGTTAGAGATGAAAAACTGATTGCTTCCATTATAAGTTTCCCAATCAGTTCACATCCTCATTATTAAAGTTCTTAAATCTATCTTTTATTTATGAAAAGACACTTACAAAAATGTTGGAAAATATTTTCTCGTTAGACCATCTCCAACGCTGAAGTACAAAAAAAGAATCTCTTCCCAATCAAATATTATTATTTAAATATAATTAATAAAAATAATTAATTTTTAATTTCAAAAAGAAAGATAAATCATTCATACAATGACACCTATCATAAGAGTATCAGAGACTGTTTCTTAAAATCCTCTTTTCAGAACCGGTTTTAGTTCTCTTTCTTGCTTTTTCCTTTTTTATTGTTTAGAAACTCTCTCCAAAACCTGCGTTGCAGATGCTCTTATCGGCCCTAATTAAATTTTAAATAGTCTTTTCTATATCAGATTTTATGGATAAAGTGGAAGAAATAGAAAAACAAAAAATTTAGTAGCCCCTAATTTTATTTAAAACCTAATGTTATCTACCAATAGTAACTTGTTTCTATAATTTATAGTTTTTATATAGGTTTAAAAAAAAAATTACAACAAAAAAAGTTGATGGGAAACCTGTGTAACATTTGGTTCAACCGGATGAAGTTCCCAGGTTTAGTAAAAGAATTACAGTTTGAATCTCCCACCGTAACATTGCAAGTAAAAGACAAGCTAAAATGATATCATCTCGTATACTTTTCAAAATCTGATTAGATGAAAACTAGTGGATATTTTTATCAACAACTATTTTTCTAATTAATGAGACAAATTATTTTCTTATATTTATTAATTAGTTTTATGATTAACACGTTCGAAATAATATAGAAGTGATTTTTTGAATTTTGTGAAATCACTAACATATTTCATATGAAATTGCATACCTTCTCATACGGCGATGGATAATCAGCCACACAACAAATAATATTTAGAAACTATATGGATACTTTTCAAAGGGAAAAAAACTAAAGAAATTATATATTTGTGCTGTGTATATATAGAAATTATTATATTTATATACCCAATAAGACAATGCTGATGCAAATACATACAAAAACTTCAATTAAAAGACAGTTCTCGAATCACGGATACAACAAAATAATGTGGAATTATTATCGTGATGGGTTTAATATTTCTAACAGTTTCTTAACCCGACAGAACATCTTATTTTAATATTAACTCTGTTAATCTACAAGATTAGGACTTAAGAGAATGAAATAAATACCAAATCTTAGCCCCAAAAAAAAAATGTTCACTGTTAAATTATTTTTGAAGTGCCTACAATGTAGTTTCTTAACTACACACAAAGGCTGGAATTAGGGAGACATTATGGTAGTAGTAAGATAAGGAATTAATTAATGGCAAAATTAATCAATACTACAACTCTAGAGAACTAGATTAAATCAACCTAAGTCTTTAATTATAACGCATTATCTTAAATTCTTCCACGCCCCTCTTCTTCGTACTGATCTCCTTATATGTCCTCGTTTATTTCCATATACAAAAACATATATAGAAGATATAAGAACTAAATTAATAAATATATTTTGAGTCTTAACGATCAAGATATAGAGACCAATAGAGAACTAGAAGTGATGTTGATGATGTTGATGATACATAGTAGACGGGTCATGATGATGATGATGCCGACTCATACCTTCCCTCTGACTGTTATGATCATCTCCTTGATCCCGACCCCGACCCATCTGACCCGTACCCGCTCCAAGATTGAGATACACCAATCTTGAATCCAAATTGTTATTACTTCCACCACTACTTCCACTATTGTGCTCCTCATTCATCTGAGGGTAAATTGCGTTGTTGTGGTCATTGTTGCTATTGTTTCCTTCTTCTCGAGAGATCACCATTGCGGCTGATTGAACAAGCTCAAGGCAAAGTCTGAGCTTATTCGGTTCAATGTGAGTCAATCCAGGAACTGCCCCCTTGAACAAGAAATCCGAAGTTAACGTTCTAAGGATATCAAGAGGGGTGATTCCACCGACCGTCCGTACATTTGGATCGGCGTGGTGGTCTAACAGGACAGCTACCATGTCGGGAGAGACCATCTCTGCCGCAATGTGTAACGGTGTCTTCCCCGCGGGTCCGGCGGGGTAATTCACATCGGCTGCTCCAAGTTCAAGCAAAGCCTTCACAACTTCTCTACTACAGCTTTCAACAGCGTAATGCAATGCTAATGACTCATTAAGATTGAGTCCTTCTCCCATAACCATTAGCTTGACTAGCTCCACGTCTGATGAATCCAAAGCACGTCTCATCCTTCTAATCTTTTGATCTTCGAGGTCTTGAGCCACGGTGAGATCATGGTGATGATGATGTGGCATTAGAGAACGGCGAGCCATGGAAGATTTGAGACGAAGCTCTTCGATTTTGGCGACGACATCTATGGTGAGATGTTTTGCTAGAATCTCCGGTGGGAGACCTGATTTGGCGACTAAGTGAGAGCAAGTAGTCCACAGTTGGTGCATGTCTTGCTTTCTTGATGCTATTAACACTTTCATCACATCTTCAATGGAAGCTTTCTCCACCATGCTTGCCAATTGTTTCTGCCAATAATACAAACAGTTTTATTAATCAGTGCTAAATGTAAAGAACCGACATTTTTTCAGCAAGTGGGTTTAAATTTCCCTTTTTAGGTTATGGTTTTGTTTTGTTTTTCTTTTCATTTTCTTGTCATTTCAGATGGATGTTTTAATGGTGGAGTAGGTTTCATTCGTTATTTATGGATAATTATCGAAAACCCAAATGAGGAAAACCGAGGGGAATAGTGGGATTGGATAAGAAATTAAGACTAAAGAAGTGAATAGATCCAACTATATAACTAAGCTCTTCAAAGTTTCTACTTTTGGGAAAATGCCCTTCCGTGCAACAAAACCAACCTTTTCTATAATTCCGGAAAACTTTCAGATGGCTCCTTTGTAAGAAAGCAAACTTATTTACACATGAAATCAATACAACAACATATATTATTTAACATACACGTATACATATATATAAGAATTCGAATAGGGTTTTGAAATTAACAAATTTAAGCCAACCCCATGAAAGAAACCAGTAAAATCAGAAGGGTTTCAAAGATTTATCAAATTTTAAGCCAAACCCATGAAAGCAAACAACCGAAAAGGAGCAGAACAACAAAAAGGTGGAAACTTATTTCTTCCCTTTGGATGTGCATGGAGAAGTGAATTGAGTAAAGGCAAAGAGAGAGAAACCTGAGTGAGCAATGCGAGCTGCTCGACGCCGAAGTAACGAGAGGCGGCTAGAGTATCGAGAGCAAGATCGACGGCGGCTGAGCAATGCGTGTGCCAACATCCTCTCTCGCCACAATTAGGTCTCGGCTCGTGTTTCTGCGGCACGATCGAGACTTGTCCGCTATAAAGAAACTGAAGCAGCAACAGAAACACCTCGTAACCGACTGAGTTCACTGGTATGACTCCAGCTGGGGCCGAGGGGCCTCTTGTTGGGCTTGCGGGTACTGATCCATGCCGGGTCGGGTCTATGCCTGTGCCGGACTGTGGTGGGTCGGTCCCACAGAAGAATTTGCGGAAGAAGAGGCTGCGAGCGGCGAGGATGCAACGGTGGGCGTGGACTAGACGACCTTCGACGCTGAAAGTCACGTCGGAGAAAGCTTGACCGTTGATTAGAAGGTTTAGGAAGTCCAACGACAGAGATCTCAGGGATTCCTCGAGGCTGCTCATTCTTTTCTTTTCTTGCTGGTTCTTGAATTCTCTCTGGTAAAAAAACTAGGGTTTAGCAAGGAGTCTTGGGCAAAATAAAATAAAATAAAATAATCGTCGCCTCCTTTGATTGATTTTGTTGGCTAACTAGAGGATGAAGTTATGGACAGGATTTTGAAAAAGGGGAAAAAAATTTCCGGGGAGAAAAGCTTAAGCTTTGATCTATTGAAGCTTCTTGCTCCTCTCTTTGAGAGAGAGAGAGAGAGAGAGAGAAAGAGAGAGAAGGATTCTTTATTGCTTTGTGGTGTTAGATATTTTTTGGCCTGATAAGAGAGAGAGTGAATGAGAGAGAGAAAGAGAGAGATTTGAATGGACGAACCGGGCGGCTACAGATATTTAAACTAAGATGGTAAAAAAAAAATAACTGTTTTGTCTTGATAGCGATTAGAAAAAGGTTAAAGCATTAATCAATGGGAAATTTAGTGATTTGGTTACCCAAAGAGGAAAATAATTATCAAGAAGAAAAGAATACAGGGTGGGCCAAATCTACTAATGGAAATGAAAAGAATTTCGATAAGAAAACTGTATAATATAAATAATGAGAAAGTGATGAGAAATAATGAACATCATTAGCATCTGACTAATCAATTTCATCAAACATTAAATTTCCAAAACGAGACGTATTTATTGAGTAGGATAATAGTATAATAAAACCAAGATCCTCGGCAATTGTCTTTTTGGCTTGGTTCAGAACATGTGAAAGCCTGATACATATGATGTATTGTATATCAGTATATATGCAAGGATGTGTCATGTGTGCATGGAGAAGGGATAAAATGGGTATAATTGGGAGGAAGGTGATGGATAAGAACATAGGCCTAATTAAGTTAAAAGACAGAAGGCGTGAAATAAATTTCCTAACTGTAGTGAAATCTGATTTGATGGTTTTCTGTTTGACCGTTGGACCAATCCTCCCTTTCCCCTCTCTATTATTTTTTTTTTAATTTAAATTTGTATTGTTTTGAGCTGATTATTCATTTATTTTATATAGGATCCAATAAATAAATAAAAAACGGTAAACGATAATATAATTGAGTGGTACCGCTAATTGTATTATTTTTACATGTTATTTTTTACGTATGAATATAATATTTTATCAAATGAGCTTGTGATTTATTGTTTGAGCTACATTATTTAACGTGTTAACCGACGGTGATATATCTGTAGATGGAAATACTAGATGAATAGTATATATTTTCAAGATAAGATTAATATATATATAATCACTCGCTAAATTTCATCATAAACTTTTTTGGTACTCGTATTTTTTTTTTTTGCGCCTTTGGTCATTCTTTCGTAGCAACTTAGCAAATCGTCATTTGTTTAATTAAAAATAGATTTCTTGTGAATTCTAAATTATACGCACGTTACTCTGATGAAAATGCCGTTTTGTAAATTTGGAACTTCATATGAATACGATATAGTAATTATCAAAGTATATATTAACAACAACAAAACAGATAGTAGCAAGCGATCATAAAACAAAGCTATCAGGCAGAGAGCGAAATTAATACTATGAAACATCGAACCACAGAGGTCAAGACGTGGCTCTAATAATGGTGCAGTCGTGGTCCGAACCCATATATTCACCAGCTGAGAAAGCTGTATTTTATAAGTTGGACCAATCAAAAATTAAACTCGTTCTTCTTTGACAAAAAAATAATATTTTTTCAAAAGAATCAAATGGATGGGAGAGAGTGGGAATGCATGGAGAAGCGTGTCCGCCTGATAGATAGGGTCGGTCTGTTGTTTTTTTTTCTATTATTATTATTACACTAACTAAAATTTCGCATAACCAAACACAACTAATTAGTGGCGTATCTAAGAGACATTTTAGGCCAGAGCATTATCATAAAATTTGAATTAGTTAGAGGCATTATCATAGAATATGAGTTAGTTAGAAATATTATCATGGAACTACTTAAAAAAAATAAAAATTTAGCCAAAAGAAAATAAAAAGCAACTAATCAAATTGGCATAGAATCTGTTATTGATTTTGTAATTTCAATTTAAAATTAATCAAATTGTTTTTGGAATAAAATACCAAACGGATACATAATTCAAATGATCTATCATCTATATACAAAAGGATCCAAAGGGATACATAATTCAAATGATCTATATACAAAATCGGATTTATGTTATTTAGTTATACAAAAGAGTAATTTCTGAAATTTTCTCATCGAAAATATAGAGTTTTATTGCTAAAAATGATGTATTACCCGTTAAGAAAACTAAAACTTTTTTTTGATAGATTTATATTTTTGTCATATTTTTAAAAAACTATAAATGTAAAGAAAAAGATGGTTGGATGGATGATTTATTTTTCCAATTGTACGAACTATTTTTCGATGGTATACCCACCTCGTGTGCTCAGGGGCGCACGAGCGAGAGGATATTTTTATCTTTTTCCATTCATTTTTATTTTGAAACAAAATATTAAGAGTAGTTTTTTTTCTCTCTCTTTTGGTAATTTAGGGGTAAAAGAAAGTGAGAAAAAAATAAGAGAAAAAGAATGACAACACAGAAGGGCACTGACAGTCGTATGATAAGGAAGTGGTTCGATTTGACGTTTGACTTGTCTTTTCATTCTCTCTCTCATCTTTTCAATTTTTACATTTTCCTTCTTTTTTTTTCTTCAACCCACCTTACATCAAAATGTAGGTTTTTTTGTCAACATATGAAATGTGTTTTCTTCCTTTCTAACACAATGAAAATGATTCTTATGCACATCGAAATGTTCTGGTTTTTTTTTTCCGGACATTATATCAACATTATTACACCATAAATAGTATATGTATATATAAGCAAAAGTTTGAAACACATCATCGTCGTGATTGGCCTAGTTTCCGTAAGTCTTGAGTTTTGAGTTTCCACACTCGTTTAATTAGGTGAATCATGGTATTCATTCAATGTTTCATTACTAGCTACAGCTATGCGTACTGTTTTATTAAAGACATAAGATGGTTGTTATATTTACTAATTTTTATCTTTAAACAGAATGATTACGGATAAAAAATGTGTAAATGTAAGAAATCAGTTTGGATGCTAGTTTTCTCAAAACCCTAGCACGACTATCACATCTCAGTTTCATAAAAAAACGTTTTTTTATAAAAAGAGGTTTACTATTTCGAAAGTCGTCTGACCTTCACGTTTTGTTTTGGATGCCGATTGCAAGAAGTTGAGAGTAATCCTGAGACATCAATAGCACAGTCAACACAAAAACGTTTTTGATTTTTGTACTCGTAAAAATAAAATTTAACATTTCAATATACATAACTTTCTTGGTTTTCATCTTATCTTACAAAATATAAAATTATAATGATTGAGCCATAAACCCTATCTTAAGTTTACGCATTTTGATTTTTGTTTTTCCAGTTATGCACAACTCATATACAAACATATCTAAATTTAAACTCATATACATACACAACCAAATTTAAACTCACTCGGATTATGATATGACGACAACACTATATATATATTGCAAATGACTAAACTTTTAAATATTTTGTATATACCAAAAATATTATGACGTTTATTTGTTTGCCCACATCAAACAAAAAAATGATCACAATTAGAAGGTTAGTTTTCTAAAATTTTTATTTTATTTTTCAGTTATTTAATAGTAAGTATAATGTTTTATAAACGATTTTCATAAAATTATAACTAATATTCATGGAATAATTTATATTTCTTTTTAACATTTATCTAAACTGAAATGATAACAAACAAAATTTGGGAACAAATCTTCCATCACTACAAAAAAAAATGTTTTACATGCGCCAAATTTAAAATTAACTGTGTCCCTTTACAATAATGAATACGTTATCAAATTATTACCAGAGTTATAAGAAAAAGTAAATCTAGAGTTTTAAAAAAAATTCTATCGTATATTGCATAAATCACCAAAAATTACATAAGATAAAAAAAAAATAATGTATCTGATGAATTTCGGCGATGACTTAATCAATGTTAAAGGATTAAAAGGCAGATGGTGGCAACGAAATATAACTAATGATAACATATATACTAAGTTGTCGTTAATACAAAGGAACTCATATATTAAAACTGATAGCAACAAGGGAAGAACATAAGCCTTAGAATCGTCGAAAGAGGAGACAGGAAATAACAACATTGTCTAGGATATCAAAATTAGAAATCGTCGTTGGATTTCTCGAGAAATTTTTATTTTTCTCAGCAACAACAAAATGAAAAGTGAATTAAAGATTTTTTTTAAAAATAATTATGTTGAATTTTATTTTGGTTTTTTAATAAAATAATCAATTGAAAATGGTATTGTTGTAATATTTAGAAAAAAAATTAAGTGTTAATCTAGTAAATCTATCAAAGTGTTATTCTAATAATAAATTGAAAAAATGAATCATTCTAAATAATTCTTCTTTATTCTGAACGTAATTGGTAAAAAGATTGGGTTGTCATATCAATCAGTTACTACCAAAGAGTAAATGGGAAAGCGGGTCCTGGTTTGACGGGATCCTAAGGTTTTTGCTACCTACTATTTGTATTTACCTTCATAGTTAAAAAACATTCATTTTTTTTTCCTTTTTCATATTTCTGAAGAATGTTTGTTAAATATAGATGTTCAGTTGACGTTTGCATGTTGATTTTAGAAAAAAAGGTTTCCATATTGTATGGATGTTTTGTGGTTTGAATACATTACCGACGTTTTGAACCAAAAAAATACTAAAAGAATACATTACCGACGCCTATCCAAACAAAAAAAACATTATAAAAATATTTTTTTAAAAAATATAAGTAATCAATTCAAAATTTCACAGAAAACATGATATGGTAGGAAGGTCTATACTTCATTATAAGTACTAAAATAAGAATTAGAAATAAAATATATAAGGCTCCAAAGAGTCCGATTTAGGATAAAAGCCCTTCCACCTTTCTTTTAGTTGCTTGAGTTGATTACATCTTTAATATGAAATTCAATTCTTTTTCAAACTTAATTACTCACTAAATCTCTAAATTATCTACAATATATTGTTGCACATGGACATGGATGCGGTTGATTACGCATAATATGTAACAAAAAAGTTTATGATCAATGTGCATGTTTATTCGTTACAATAATAATTAATCCAAACAATTTAATTAACAATGGAATGGTACCCACATTTGCTTTTTTTTATATCCCATATATTATGCCACTTTCTGAAAATTTTAGAAACTATTTAATTTATTCCCCACTCTCTCTTTTCTTCACCTTTCTTTTTTCTTATCTTAAGAAATTTTTTTTTTCCCTGTCATTTGCTTGCTTTTTGTTTTTCATTTCCCGACAACGCTAATTTTTATATTATATTTACAAGATTGAGGGAAAAGTTTAAAAGATGCCACCTAAACACTTAAATATTAAATAATTTAGATTGATACGTGGAGAAATATTGATCACTACATTTCTTTTTTTTTTTGTCGTTGATCACTACATTTCTAAACCATATAATTATCATCCATGCCTACACTCAGTTTTTTTCTTCTTTTATTGGAAACACTAAAAAGCTTCTGTTCTTCGTTTTTCTTTCACAAACTCAAATATAAATATGATTTAAGAGGTTGATCAAAAAAAAATAAAAAAAAATAAATAAATATGATTTAAGAGGGGACCAGAGCACATAGAAGTATGTGTGGATTACGTATTTGAATAGTTTTTGTACTAATAAATTATAAATTATAAGAACATAAAGAAACAAGTGAAACTATTCACATGGCTAATTAATCCTGTACTAATTTGGCAATTTCCACTGTTCTTCAACAGTGAACAACCAACGAAGGGCTATGAACTATATAGTTATACAAATTTTGAATGCATTACCAACTTTGAGTCTTTGACGCACCAAACATTAATTTATTGATATAACAAATGTGAAGCCAATGATATGCGAAGATTATGTATACTGAATCCACATACTTTTTTTTTTTTTGAATCTTAGACTAATTTTGAAGTTTGGTAGAGTCAGTAGAAAGTTTACAATGGTCAAATTAAAATGTACAACCAATGAGAAAAGAATAAATAGAAAGCTATCATTTTCCTAACTTCATGACATACTCTGTAGGTCTAAGAATAGGTGAAGAAGTATAATAGTTTGAACAAGATTTGAATTAGCTAACTTAGATATTGTTGGAAAATACAACCATATGTACACATACATGTGGTTGTGTGTATATATCATCAATATATAGATGTATGTAGTATGTATGTTGTGTTATAACGTTTCCCAAAAAGATGACGACAGCTTTGAATGCTGCCGAAAATAACATGAACCCCAAGAAGTTCCACTCTTCAAAGTCGTCTTCAAGTGAAACTCCTGAAGTTAAAACATCAAATTAAGAAACTTATATAGATACCAAATAATTCATATATAGGTGTCCACCAATAAGCCATGACTATGCTTTGAGTGCAAGCCCATTGGCTGAGGTCGATCTGACTTTTTGACTTGTAGCCTACAAGTTGTAAGGTTCTTGTGTATATAATATAGGTATAAATATGTAGGTATGTATATATGGCTACAATGGATTCATATATATATATATATATATATATTCCAATATTTATAAAAAGAGAGGGGAGGTATTTAAGTGGAACCCAACTGAATGTTGTGAGCTGGTGATTTAAATGTTGATGGAAAATCTATAGAAAAAGAGAAGTGGATGAGCATAAAAATTAGGTTCTTGTGGAAGGAGTTGGGTCAATACACAACTTAAATTCTCTTTTAAGTGGCTGTGGTGGAAAATATATATCATTGTGATGATATTGTCTCTCTTAATGTTTATGTTGGGGAAAGTCACCAAATATGCCCTCCATTTCTACCATCCATTCGGCTACTCCAAAGATCAAAACCTAATGGCATCTTAAAAAATCAAACCACAAAATTGAACTAATAATCTATATAAACAAAAACAACGGTAATTAAATATATCTAATACAAACTTTGAAAAAACAAATCACCAATTATATGGTTTTATATTGCAATTAGCATGGCATATCTTGGATCTTGTAACTTTATAGTCAAATATACCCGAACTTTACATCTAGATATAGAAAAGAATAAATATATATATATATGGGTTGTATACACTAAACTGAGTTTCTCTTTTCTTAATCTAATAAAAAATTAAGCAAGTTTTAGGGATTCAAAATACATGCAGTCTCGCAAATCTTTCTTGATTTAATTAATCCAATAACAGGATGGCAAGAAAAAAAATTGACTTCCTATTTGGTGATAAGATACCATAAGATTTCTCGAAGAACCTTTTAAAGTTGACAAATGTCATTTTGAAACATTTGACCAAAAGATATATAATATTGGCCGCATGATTATATATAACTGGAATTTTTGTAGTTTGTAGAAAGTCCAATATGCTTCTGTTGTTGCAATGTACTCACATTGTCTTTGCCCTAAATCATTGGCATTTGATATCTACAAGTAGTTTCCAATTTTTTTTTTTTAATGAATGTAAAATTTTATTCATTCAAAAACTTTTTTACATCGAATGCATCGTAATTTTCATTTCTCAATTTGTCTTTTGTCTTCACAGCTATCATATCGACCAGTCTATATATTCTGTGCACCCTCCTCCACATATTAGAATTAGTTATAGAAAATAGTTTTCCTTATGACCCCCAAGACACTTGGAATCGAGTCCCTTGAAATTAACTTGCGTAGTAGCCATACGAACCGACAAATGTGTGTATACGTAGTTGATTCCGATTATGAATATTCTTGCAAATTTCTCATAATACTAGCCACTATAGAGGCAACAAAAACAGATGTATGAGAATATATTAAAGAAATTTCTCCGCATTATATTGTCCTCTCCGTTTTATAAATTATTATATATTTAGATATTATTTTTGTTTTATAAAGTTAATTGTTTGGTAATATTCTATTCAAAATTATATGTCATTTTCATATATACATACATACATGATTATTACGGTTTATTTATAGTCCATATGAATCAAACGACATAATAAAGTTTAAGATTATAATTATACTGACACTACAAAAAAAGAGGTGGATTGTATCATTTATTATATATTTTTGCATTACTTATAATTGATTCAAATGAATCTTACATCACTTAGAGAAGTGACTCTGTTTGTGGTGATGCAAATAATTAACATCAGTTAGTTATCAACCGATGCAAATATATTTTATTTTTGCATCGATTGTTATAGTTGATTTCAATATGTGTCAATTACAAAAAACTGATGTTATCTTTTACATCAATTTTTAAAAGTGATGTTAGTATTTGTGACGATTATAATAATTGATGTTAAAATTAGCGTCAATTTTAATAAGTGATTTTAATAGTTGTATCATTTATAATAACTGACTTAACATTTGTATCATTTAAAATATATGATTTAAAATATTACTATCACTTGTATATAATTGATGTTAAATTTATGCGAGATATCATAATTGATTGTAATAATTAAGTTATTTATTTTTATATAATTAATCTTATTGGTTAAAACCAAAAAGAAAATTAATCTTATTGGTTAAAACCAAAAAGAAAATTAATCTTATTGGTTAAAACCAAATAAAAAATTAATTTTATTCACCAATAAATATGAATATTAGATATTTAAGTTTCAGTATATATAGAGATGGTTTCTGTTTAACTTCTTCATCTATTAGCAATGTGGGATAAAGTAAAAAACGTTAGTTACATCACTTTTAACTGATATAAATTTTATATCATTTTTCTAAATGATGTTAACCAAAATCATTAGTTACATCGATTATTTAGCTGATTTAAATTTATAATTTTGTATCGATTTTGTTATAATGATGCTAAAGAACGAAACAGTTACATCATTTTTAATAATTGAAGCTAATTCACATAATTATGTATATATTATTAGTGTAGTTTTTATTAGAATCAGTTTTTATTGATGCTAATTTTGCATCATTGTTAGAAGTGATGTTAACAAAAATTAATAAATACATCGATCACCTAATTGATGTAACATTGTATTTTAATATCAATTTTTTTAAAGTGATACAAACTAATAAAATTTGTATCACTTTTATTGAATTGATGTCAAACTAGTTAATTATAACATCAATTATCATAATTGATGTTAAGCCATGTATATTTGTTTCATTTATAAATAACTAATTCAAAATAGTATCACTTAGTATTGTGATACAATTTAAGTGATACAATCTATCCTTTTTTTTTGTAGTGTGACGAGCACAAATTATTATAAAACATTTGTTTTTGATAAACAGAAAGTAAAGAAAGAGCCTCCTCATAATAGTCTAGCAGACTACGATATATGAGCATGAGAATAGTAATCGAATTCATTATATCTTCCGCCTCTCGGAATCTCAAATCTTAAAAAATGTGAATCGTACAATGAGGAACAAATCTTTAGCCCTCGGGAATCTGCAACCAATACTTGCTTCTAAACTGCTTCAAACTTGGCTAGCTCTCCGGTTAGTCTCCGCAAGTATCCCCCATGAAGGCTTGATCAATTTCACACTATTTGCATTCGAAAACCATCTACCTTTTAAAGAGTTTCTTAGATAGAGGTTCTTTTTGTTTCTTAATTTTTGTAAGGCCTAATCTTGAATTTAAAACATTGCATCCATTGAGTTTCTTTTTTAGCATAACCCGTTTATCCAAAAAAATAATAGTAAATTAAGTAGTACTACAATTTATTGATTCCATAGGTAATTTGACTCTTTTATATGCATTATGCACTAACTTCGTGATGTGCATACGACAAAGTTGTGATACATATGTATTATGGGGCACAAGAATAGGCCCTCGCTCTTAATGTCATCCAGATGGAGGATAAGGACAAATTAATTCATCATTTGTAAACCTCTTAAAGCTTTTAATTTCATTGCAACCTCACACTCGGAATATAACTGTATTCCAATTTGCAAGAGTAGTTTTATATGGATTAAAAAAAACAAAATGTTTCGAGAATTATTATCTTTTTTATTTATTTGGATATAATTGGGGACAAAAATAATCATATTAAAAAAATTGAAAATTTGGAGATTAGGCGTATCTTTCTTATAATGGGAAAGGGACTTGACAAGAGAAAGCAGGGGAAAATTAAAGAAGAGCACACACTTCAAACTTGATGAAAAGAAGAAAGTTTCAATTCTGGAAAGAATTAAACATTCAATAAATTTAAAACTATATTAGTATTAGGGGTCAAGTGGAGATTCATTTGTGTTAATTTGATAATCTGGGGTCCCATTCGCCACAAAAAGTTAATTTTTTTAAATAAAGTTGGAATTGAGAATTTAAAAGCTTTTTATATCCTTGCCACAAAAAAAAATTAGCTTTTTATATCCATATTTTGGTTCACTATCACTAAAATTTTATTACATGGATCCCACATTATATTTTCCCTCAAATCTTCCAAAAGAAAAATCTTTGGCAAATGTAGAGAATCAGATGCAAATAACAGAGACCTATGTACGAATGTACATATCTTTATATAATAACCCTGTATATTTATATCTAGATATATTTGAATGATTTGGGGGCAGAAAAAGGGTATATGATACAAGAAATAGGTGCTTGAGTTATCATATGGCAGGCCTTTAGGAGACCAGTAACCCATTTGTATAAATTAACAAAGAATGCTAAAAGTGCTTATTACATTCTTAACTATACTTGTTGCTAACAATATGCAATCTTTATTAACAAATAAAAATTATCATATACTCATACCGTTCATAATAAAAAATATATATATCGTTTAGAAATTGTTTACACAAATAAATAAACATATTAAAATTGCAATATATTCCTAAAACAAATTAATTTTGGAATTATGCGGTATGAATTTTGTATTATTAATTTAATTTGATGCTAAATTAGATATTTTATGATAAAATTTACTTTGAAACTCCAAAACATATTTATACTTTGAATCAGGAAAACACTGTTTAAAGATTAAACATTTAGTTATGTTCAAAAAACAAAAGTTTAAACATTTAGTTCGTTTGAAATTTCACATGTATATTGTATATTTATTGCATGTGTATGTAAAAGTAGACAAGAAAAGCTGGAATTTACTAGGTAATGGGTTGCTATTCTTAAGTCTTTGTGGCATACGACAGAAGGAGTGTTTGTTAAGGATTGCAGGTGATTTAACGTATGCAGAAAAAAAAACTAAATTTGTAGAAGAGGTAGAATTTAAAACAAAAACTGAAGGTGAAGCAGTAAACATGAGTTGCTTTTTTTCAACAGTTAAATCAAAAATTTGAGCAGATCTTTAGTATTTATGATTTGGGACGTTTAATCCAAATAAACCGATCAAAACAAAAATATACATTCGAAAACCCAATTGAGTTTAAAAACGGATAGAATAGTAAAATATATTTTATATAAAAACTGTATATTTTGAAGCGAAAAAAAAACCAATTAAAATTAACATAGATATATAAATTATACTAACAAATAATTATATAATTAATCAAAACGGGATCAAAAGTCTTTTAGTCTTGCGTTGAAAGATCCAAAGGTATGTGTATACCCACATGAAATTTCAAGACCATAACTCAAATAAATTAAATATGATAGCAAGTAGATGCAAACATGTATGAATAGATAGATTATTTAAGTATGTGCTTAAAATTTTGTTGGGATGCAAAATGATATATGACAAGACAAGACAATGGTGTGTGTTATTTGCATGTGAAGAGATGTGATGTTGACTTCTATGACTTGACCTCTCAATCTCTTCCTCTCTCTGTTTCTTCTCTCTGCTCCCCGTCTCTTATTTTTCTTCTTCTTACATGTTTTTTTTTTATACTTTTCACTAATTTGAAAATTTGTAATGAAGCTAGTAAAAGGTCCTTCCTCTAATTCTCGTTTTATCAAATTATTATTAAACAAAAACGTACTAAAACCAATATACACATAATGCATGAAATTAAAATGAGATTCATTTCATGCATTTAACCTTTTTTTTTTTACTTTGCGTCGACATCTTATAATACAAATGAGAAATTTGAGTACCATTGACTTATAATTTCTCTAAATCTACCTAAAATAATATAATAAATTATTCGCTATTTATTTTGTTGTCAATCCTTTTTTTAGGTAATAATTACATGAACTTTTAATCTATCGCATGAGAGGTCTCTTCCTAAGTTATACGGTTATGCCAAAATAGCGGCTTTCAACATAACGGTACGTCCGCAGGGTTACTTTAAACGGATTCCGTTTACCTCAAGTCTGTCTCAACGTTCGACACGTGTCATTAACTCGCTATCATGCCTGGCTAGCTTCTGCTGCCACACACTGACACACATCCCTATTAACTAAAACTTAATAAATCCAATTAATTGAAAAAAAGAGGAAAACAATAGTGTTCTCTTACTTTTTTAACAAAAAATAAAAGTGTTCTGTAAATAAAATACATTTGACCTGTCTGTATATTTACGTTTTTCTGATTCGTTAGTCACACGTAAAGGTCTCTTTTTTAGAAAAACAAAAATCGTATAATAATCACAAACTTTGATTTACTATTTTAAAAATAATAATCTATAATGTTCCAAACTTCCATATAGAAAAAAAGAATATCGTTGTAGGTTATCTTCAGGGTTCTCCATCTACATCAGATTTTATTTGCAACGACATAAGAAAAAGCAAGTCGAAGAACTTTTAGTCGTGTTTGTAAAGCGTTCATGTTCACGGGTTACATACTAACCGAGTTAATTAACAGTAGCTTTATGCATTATATACTTTTTTAACTAGCTTTATGCATTATATTTGATTCGGTTGGAATGTGAATAATTAAGTTGTAGGAGCACTGACTTCCACAAGCCATGATTGTGGCCTAGCTAGAGCTTAAGTCTCAGTCTCATTTTCATGCGTCTCTCTCACTCAATGTAAACGTTCAGTAGTATTAAATGCATAATGATGTGCGCCTTTGCATAAAACCAGAGAGAGTGAGAGACCTTTGGGTTGAACCAAAAGCTCTCACAAAATTCCTTTTGTTTCAGAGTAGAGAGAGAGAGAGAGAGAGAGAATATATAGCAGTTGAAACTTGGGAGTTGTAGTTAAGAGATACCTGAAACTTTCTGTTTCTGTGATGACTCTGACCATTGGGGCATTGGGCTTTGCTCCTCTATCATCTCTGTTCTCAGGGGCTTTCATGTCCTTTCATCATCTTAAATAGTGGAGTATCATTTTTCATTTAATTATTTATTTGTTTTTATTATCATTTACACTGTGCATTGCATTAAACGAGATTTGGTTTCGACTAAAACTCTACGGTAAAACTAAGTGCTCTAATGGTACATCTCAATATTTTCCTTATTTTAAAATTTTTGATTGTCAACTTCTTTTTGGTCATTTTCTTATTGTATTTTTTTTTTTTTTTTGTGTATCTTCAACTTCTTTGTTTGACAAGACATATACTTGTCTGATTGGAAACCATAACAAGAAACACGTACTTGTGTGATTGATTTCTCCGTAACAGTTTTTCGATCTTCATATCAATATATGCAAAGACATTCTTCTAGCTTACTATGCTTTTTAACTACACAGTATTGAATATTCAAAGAGACTTCGAATTGTTAGATATCAAAAACGAAGAAAGTTTAGTATTTGCAATTGAAGGAAATTATACAGTATATGTAATCAGCAAATATTTAATGGATATATATATATATATATATATATTTTTTTTTACTATTTGAAATAAGTCATTTAATTTAGCCCAAGAAATTGAAACTTGAAAAGGGGAAATTAACATACTTTCATCGATGTAAAAAACAATTACTGTAAATTGGTATAATTTGGTAAGCACTCGAGAGGCATCAAAAAGCTGTTTAATTGTTAATGTCTCAGCATGGAGACAAAAAAGAATAATGTTCGTCTTTGACAACATTTGATTGAATTGCAGTACCCCGAAAATAATATACCATCGTAATTTACTTCACCCTTTTTTTTTTGTCAGCTACTTCACCTCTTTTTAGTGATTTAAATGTTGTACAACAGTTATTCGCCTTTAATAAATTTGCACCTTATGGTTCACGTGTTATAAAAATGTTTTTGATTCCGGATATGCTGTCGATCAATATAGAATCCAATGTAAAATAAAAACTCCATGAATTTAATAAAAACAAAAAATATCAATCGTAAGCATTCTTCTTTAATAATATAGGCTACATAAATCTTGAATTTGTGGACATGACTCGAAAATAATATTTTTTCGATAGGAAAAATCAAATAAATGAGTCAATGGTGAAACAAGTTGGCGATCATGAATCTTTTTTTGTTTTAATCGAGGGGCCAAAGAAAGGTAAAATAATAATGGCCCGACAAATGAAATTCGACATGATTTAATGCGGATTTACCATTAAATTTGGTTGTCACTTTCAAAGACTTTTTCCACCAATTTCCAGATCTCTCTCACTTTACCATTCCATTTTTGGGAATTTCATTATTCTAAAGTTCTACTATCAGTTAAATTATTTACTAATGGCTTTTTTTATAACTATATTTACCATCTATCCCACCTACTGTCTATTTTTATACTCCAATTGAGGAAAAACAAAAAAGCGTAATCTCCAATATTTTTCATGTGCTGAAGTATGGGCCGATTGAATTTATTTTATTAGGCCGAGAAGAGTACATAAAAGCCCATTTCAGCTATTGTATAATCCTTTTTTTTTTTTTTTTTTTTTTTTTTTTGCTATTGTATAATCCTAGTTGACATCAAATCATCAAATACTAAGAGCAAAATGTAAAACAAAAAAGGTGAAAGAAAATAATCGATTCTCCTGATTCTTCTCTCAACATTTCTGAATCTTAAGCTAAAATATCCTCAGTTTAAATATAAACAAATTTCGGCTACGTACGTGTATTATTTGACGAGGCTATCATAAATTGGCCATTGTCCTCGTGCAAGACATGCACACCAAATACATCAAGGAGGTAATCCAAACTACCAAAAACAAGCAAAAGCCACAAAATTGAATGAATAATTGAAAACCTAAGACAGAATCAACTTTACAATATATCAAGGCACATTGACGTCATAAAATTTTCTTGTATCTAATATCCAGACATACACTACACCATATTTTCTTGTTTCACTAGAACAAATTCAAATTCACTACAATTTATAATATGATAAAACTCTTCTAAAACAAATAGATATTTCTATCTCCTTTCCCTTGGAGGCTTTTCATGCATTCAAAGCTTTTTCTAGTGACTCATATTATTATCTCCTCGTGCAAGTAAAGAACGCATATATATTATTCTCTCTGTTTCATAATAAGTGTCATTTGGAGAAAATGTATCTGCAATGTATTTGGATGTATTAAACTTAAAACACATCCAGATACATCCAATTACATTGCAGATACATTTTTTCCAAATGACACTTATTATGAAACGGAGGGAGTATACATTACTTATAGTAAACCTACTTTTCCCTAAATAAAACTAAAAAAATAGAGCAAGTTAAAACAAGAACACTTCCCAAGCACGTTGAAGATTCGTCCTAGTTACAATATTGCAGTCAGTAACAATATTGTGTATCCCAACTCTTGGCTTCTTCTTTTTTGTCCTGCAAACGTTTTAAGTTTTGCAAGAAAACAAACCTATCCACGGAATTTAGAATTGGAGGATCCATGATGAATCTGATTATCAAAAACAAATATCTCACACATACCCCATATAAATACTCCTCTCCTTATGTTTTCTTTGCCTCACAACACCTTTAGTTATAAAAAAAAAATTCTTTAAACCAAACCAAAACAGAAAAAGAAAAGAAAAAAAAGATGGCAAAATCAAATGTTTTTCTCCTCTCCGTACTTCTCATGGCTTCACTCTCGTCCATGTCTCACAGCTTAAATTAACTGAATAAAAACTAATTAAGCTCCACATCATTTCTGCTCCCTTCGCGTGTACGTTTGACGTCATTCACATCGCCTAATTAAAACTAGCGATTACTTCCTATCCCTTAAAAATACCTGCTACACCATCATTTTCTTGTTTCTAGTAAAAACTCTTCTAAAACAAATACATATTTCCATTTCCTTTTCCTTAGGGATTTTTAATGCAATCAAAGTTCATTTAGTTACTCAGCTCACATCAATCTCCTCGTGCAAGCAATAAACACAAACATATTAACATCATGAAAAATACTTTTTTTTTCTTACGAGGCATAATAAATATTCTGTTCATATGTGAATGTGACTTTGGTAAATTAGGTATTACATTGATCTATAAAATTTTTCTCATACCCATGTATTATAAATACCTCCTCTCTCCTTATGTTTTATTTGCCACGCACCGCCTATAAAAGCTAGCATCCTCTAATCCAAATCAAAAATACAGAAAAGAAAAGAAAAAATGTTGAAATCAAATGTTTTTCTAGTCTCCATGTTTCTGATCATGGCTTCGCTCATTTATATATCCCATAGCTTATCAATCTCAGGCATCCAAATCGGGGAATTCGACATTCGTGGCTTCGTAAGGTGTAGCCTTAACGGAGATCCTAACGCTCCCCCCGTCTCCGGTTCCATAGTCAACTTTGTATGTGCCAATGAAACCACGAACCTCGCTCAAGCAGTGACCGATCCGACCGGTGTATTCACAATTGTCCTCAAAACCACTGACACGGTTTTGTATGATCCAAGTTACTGCCTTGTGGCAGCAAATCTTCCGGCGGGAAACTGCTCTTTTTATCCACCGAACGGCACCCTCACAGCCACAGTTAATCTGGTCAACGTCTTCATCACGAGTTTCTTAGCTGTCGCTGACTATACCACCGGTCCATTTCTCAGCAGAACTCTATAATGCGATTGTCGTCGCTTCCTTAACGTATATGAGGAGATTTCATGCATGGCCCTCAGTTTTGCGTTGTGGACCGGTGTAGTATATATAAGGGAGAAATAAGTGATGCGTATGCTCCACATTTATAAGCTTATAAGCACCCTCTCTTCGTCAATTTTCTGTTTCTAATTATCAAATATACAATCAAAATTATTATTAATATAAATGAAAATGAGATATTTGTTTTATTGTTAGTAAGTCTTTTATTAAAGTTTATTACTGTCTTGTTTATTATTATTTATACCACATTAGTACTATTTAACTGCATATTGTAGGTATTTAATTTCTTATCTTTGGATTGCAAGAAGAAAATAACCCTCTTTTCCAAACTATTGGCTTACTTTGAAAGGCCGAGTGACTTATTAATTCTGCTTGGGCTAATCTCATAGTACAAAATTAACAATGGGAACCTTCCCATGAAATGAAAGTGGCCGCCTTTTCACTATCTTAGATTCCTTCGAGCATTTGTGTGATGAATTCAAGTTTGACCCGTTTCTCTCGATTCCTTCTAAATACATAGTAATAGATCCATCGGATTCTTGAAACCCCCAAAAGAACAGATTTAAGATTTTTTGTGTGCTGAAGAAACAAAGGAAAACACCCCCAAAAATGGCGAAGTTATTCATAAAGCAAGCGGAGCAGTACGCCGCAGCCCGACCCAATTACCCGACCAAACTCTTCGAATTCATGGCGTCGAAGACACCGTGCCACGACCTCGCCTGGGACGTCGGTACCGGAAGTGGCCAAGCCGCACGATCGGTAACAATGTTCTATAACTCCTCCACAAGCTTCAGTTTTCTTGTTAATCTTCAATTTTGATTCAAGATTCTGAAAAACTCCTGAGTGGATTGAAATATTATTACTGTTTCAGATGTTTGATGCCTAACATCTTCAATTTCGATTTATGATTCCTTTAGAGTTGAATTTATTTTATTTTTGCGATTTTTTTTTTTCTCAGCTTGCCGGAATCTACAAGAACGTGATTGCTACCGACACGAGCTCCAAGCAACTTGAATTTAGTGCAAAGCTTCCTAACGTCCGTTACGAGCTCACTCCACCGACGATGTCTTCTTCGGAGATCGAGCAGCTGGTGGCGGCGGAATCATCGGTCGATCTAGTCACCGTCGCTCAAGCCCTTCACTGGTTCGACCTCACGGCCTTTTACGGCAACGTAAAACACGTGCTCAAGAAACCCAACGGAGTAATCGCCGCCTGGTGCTACACCAACCCGGAGGTTAACGCCGCCGTCGACGAGGTTTTCCGGCGGTTTTACGAGGAGAGACTTGGACCGTACTGGGATAAAGCGAGGCGGCTCGTGGAGGATGGGTACAGGGGAATCGAGTTTCCGTTCGAGAGGATCATGGATGAGTCAAGGGAAAGTCAAGGTTTCCCGGTTAGGTTCGTGACGGAGAGAGAAATGGGGATTGAAGATTATCTGACGTATCTGAGGTCATCTTCGGCTTACCAGACGGCTAAGGAGAAGGGTTTGGAGCTTTTGACGGCGGAGATGGAAGGAGAGTTTGCTGGCTCGTGGAAGGAAGATGGGAAAGAGAAGAAAGCTGTTAGGTTTCCGATCTATTTGTTGATCGGTAGAGTCGGAGGAGATCGTGTCTGAACGGTTTGTACTCTCGCTTTGAATTGAGAAACAGAGTTTCCCCAAACAATTAGAAAACTTGATATATCTATCACTTAGACATTTCGTCGAACACCTTGTTGTCCACTTGTTTAAAAAAATAAAACATGGGTTGTTGACTTGTTGTAGATAAGAAAGGGGACCATGAGTGAGAGGATAACAACAGAGTTAACAGAAGTCGACGTTTTAAGACAGTAGAAACCATGTTTTGTATGCAGTTCCAGCTTCCTCGGGGATCGAATCTTTCGCTAAGCCACACGCTATATTTTGTCCTCTTTCTCTCTTGCCGCACGCGCGTTACTATGTCGTACTGACTAAGTTTAGTTTCCAACTTGTTCAACTCATTACTATGGGTAAGTATTTATATACAAACAACAGATTTGCACACCAAACAAAAAAAAAAAAAACTACAACAGATTAGAAATGGCCCAAGTTCTTTTGAGATATATGTTATATTTTTTTTTTGTATCACATATTCCTTTTTACTAAAAAGATTTTTATTATGATCAGGTTTATGGATCAAAATCCAAACTACTCCAGTTTATTGATTCTCACAATTGCATTTGATTTATATAATTCGGTGGATATGTAAATTTTTCATTGCGGGTTTGTAGCATTGCCACAGCGTCGTTTTGAACTCTAACTTTGACTAACAAACCATTATTTTTATAACTGGGATAAATCACACTAAACTATAGACTAAAACAAATGGCACAAAGATTTTGCCAGAGTTGGTTTGATTTTGGGGTTTTTGTACAGATTTCTAAATATATCGGGCATGTTTAATTGGGTGTATGTCCTTATTGTTAGTGACGGACAACAACTATGATTTTGGGTTTGTTTCGTCGATGTTAGCTCAACGACAAAATTCTAGCGACCGATGGGACTTAGATAATAGTGCTTGAAATTTTTTCATTACTACTCCAATCTTTGTTCCCAATAACAATGCACCGTTTATCACTAATCTTTACCGTTTATCACTAATCTTTGTTCTCAATAACAATGCAGCAAACGTATCTCTTATTATTTTTGATGATGTTTTCACTTCCAGGGATGCCATTTTTTTGTTTTTTGTCAGAACGAGGGATGGCTTTTTCTGTCCAACAAAATGACAAAGTTTTCACAATTTGCAGAATTTGAAAGATATTACAAGCGGCCAAATATACAAAATGTGTGTAGTGTATTTATATATGCGTGTGAAGACGAACAAACATCGCAAGAACTTTCAAACTTGTTGCTATATATGAAAAGTCATACCCAACGTCGACATATCCAAAACACCACTATAATTGAGAGGTGCAAAAAAATTAATCTAAAATACGATATTATCTTGTTTGAAACTTTTTGAAATAGAAAGTTAAAGTATTTAGAATTGAAATATTTTAATAATTTTAACAAAAATCAAAACTGAAGCGTTTAAGCTGATTTTAGATAAAAGGTAAGATTTTATTGTAATTTATATGACTCAAGTCCATACTAAACTTCAACATTGAGAATGACCTCGACCAATAAGAAAATGATTACCAAACTATCAGCATATTGATTTGTTTATGCATTTCGCTACGGTCTGCACTTCTCTCCATATGCGTGTTTAATAAAAAGTTAAAGTATTTAGAATTGAAATATTTTAATAATTTTAACAAAAATCAAAACTGAAGCGTTTAAGCTGGTTTTAGATAAAAAAGGTAAGATTTTATTGTAATTTATATAAGACTCAAGTCCATACTAAACTTCAACATTTGGAACCGATATATAGAATATACAATGGCCAAGTAAAAGCATATAATTGAGAATGACCAATAAGAAAATGATTACCAAATGATCAGCATATTGATTTGTTTATGCATTTCGCTACGGTCTACACTTCTCTCCATATTCTTAACCTTTTCTGTAGGCCCTTTTCAAGCATAATTCGATTTCGGGAATCCTTAACCAAGGGTTATAATCTCATTTACCATGTGAAGTACCATGCATTCTCACACTATAGTCTATAGTAGTACCATTTGGAGTATATTTTAATCAATAGAATCTCAAAAAAAAACTTTGACAATAAAAATCAACGCTACTTTCAGATTATTTCTGTGCGTCCGTTACATTAAAATAACCTTAGAAAACAATTATACTTCCGGCCGGGTTTTGATTCCTTAGCACAATCATTCTTCTACGCGTTGCATATGATAAAAAAATTTAATGCATTAATAAAAGTCCGATTACTAACCAACTAATGAAAAAAATATTGTGCTGTTCCGAATTATTCTACGCCTCAATGTGTGGTTACGACTTAAGAAGCGGCGCAAATTCCTTTTTTTTTTTTTTTTTTTTTTTTTTATCTCACGGAAATTCAACTAAGACTCGGCTTTTGTTGTGGACCTTTGTAGTGCATATGTATCTTTCGTTTACTTCCAATTTAGAGTTCGGCGGAATCTATCACAAAGTTAAAAATTAAAAGTAAATATATTCACATTGGAGATGGGGAGAGTCCATGTTCCAGAGGCCACGGGTCGAGTGGAGGACAGCAGCGCACTTGCTTAGACAATGCTTGTGGACATAGTAGCTCCAATGATTTCATTCTTTTTTTTTGTTTATCTTTAATCTGAATTTTGTATTTAAATATTAGTATTGATTAATCCAAATATCGTTAGCAAACAAAAAGAAATAAAATCATTTAATTAGAACATTTTGACCAACATGTACAGTGCATTTACAATGGTTTGACAATCACATCGCATTTACCATGATTTCATTGCCATTCAAGCATGAAAGAATCGCAAACAAGTGAAGCTCCATTCAGTTTGAAAAAGTTTTTGGTGAATAGCCATGAAAAAAAACTTAATACACAAAATAACCATTTTATCTCTCTTACTCTTCCTATCTCTCTCTATCTTTTTTGGTTAGTTTGTAAATTTTGTTTTTTTTATGGTTATTAACCAAATCAACCCTTAAATTAAAAAGAAGATCCGTTTTTTTTGTTTGGACATAAAAACATAGATATAAGTTTCGGCTGGATATGTTAAAAGATCACAGCTTAAACTCAATCGGTTTTACAATCTCTTATAATTGAATTAACTAAATGTTATTTTAAGTATAGCTATTTTATCAGGATAATTTTGTAAGGTTCGTGCAATTTACAAACTTAAATTGGATATGTTTAGAGGAAACAAAACAAAAAGGATGTACTTTACACTAGGTATTTCTCAAATTAATAACAACACGAATAAACTTTTTTAACCAACGGGAGAGTGAAACTAGAAAACATGTGTGCACATTAGTATAACCAGCTATAGAGCATTTCCAACCCACAATTGCATTTTGCATTGCAAAATGCAATAATTGCAAAATGCAATTGGATTTCTCTCCAACCCATAATTGCATTTTCCATGTGAAAAGGAATATTTTTAGGTATATTCTTTTTCCTATTTTATTATTAATTGCTAATTATACCTATTTTATTTTAAATTTACAAATTGACCCAATTATTTATTTTCTCTCAAAATTTCCATAAATTATGATATTTTTTAAATTTCATTATTATAATTTAAAAAACACATTACACTACATAAAATGATAAAAAAATTAATTTAATTTAAGCATCCTCATTTGAATATTCTATCATTGTTGTTCTATATTTATTTTCTGTTATTTTTAAGTTTAGTACTTTTTAATTATTATAAATTTAGTATTATGTTTTTATATTTTCTATTAAATAATGTTATTTGCATTTTAATTTTATATATATTATAGTGTCTTAATATTTATACTCATAAAAAAGAAATTATCATCAAAATAATTATTTATAAGTGTAAAAGTAAAAGTATCTAAAATTTGAAGGACTATTTTATAAATAAAAAAGTTCAATTGCAAAATGCAATTGAAAATGAGATGGTTGCATATTTGAAACCAAAAATGGCATTATACCATTTTGCAATTGAAAATGAGATTGGGTTGGAGCTAAATTTATTGCAAAATGCAATTTGGCACCAAATTTGGTATTGGGTTGGAGATGCTCTTAGAGAGAGATTTGTTTTTTAAACCGACGGTGAACAAATTAAGTGCTTGCCGTCACGAAACTAATAGTAATAATACCCACGCAAAAATAGAAATTACAGTAATAATATAAAATAACGAGTAAAGAAAAGAAAAAAAAAAAAAAAGCGAGAGCATGGCGATGTCATTATCATTAATCATATAACATGAATCAATGATGATCATTCATCGCTGGAGCCTGAAGCTCCATCATGCGGCAAAAGTCATCGAAGCAAATAAAACCGTCGCCGTTCATATCAACCGTCGCTATCATACGCCGACACTCTTCCACCGTGCACCTTTCGTCTCCGATGGCTCCGAATACTCTGTGCAGCTCCTCCGCCGAGATTTTCCCGTCGCGATCCGCGTCGAAATACTCGAACACCTCCCTCATCTCCTCCGTCTCGACGGTTCCTTCGCCGGAGGTCCCGGCGACGCGGCTAGCGAGCTCTTCGAGGCTGATACAACCGCCGTCTCCTCCTCCGTCGACTTCCCTGAGCATCAGGCTCACCTCTTCCTGACTCGGCGGCTCAGGGCTCAGCCTGCTAAGAAGCGCCGCTAGATCTCCCCTGGAAACGACGCCGTCGTCGTCTCGATCGATCAGTTTGAACGCCTGAATCAGCTCAGAGTAAAAATCGCGATCTCCGGAAATCTGGGACCAATCGCCGGAGTTCTCGGGGAGAACGCTGATCGGAGTCGCGGCGGGACCTGGCTTGAGATTACCGTACAATCCTTCGGAGGAAGAGGAGGAGGAGGAAGCACCGGAGCTGAAGGAGGAAGGTTCGGATCTGGAGACGGAAGCCTTCGATTTGGATCGGAAGATACGTTTGGGGCTGAGGCGGAGGAATTTGGAGTTGAGGCTAGCGGCGAGCTTCATAGCTACGGAACCGGAGAAGATAGGAGATAGAGAGATTGATTGGGAAGAGAAGGAGAGATTTGGTTGTTCTTAGTATTATCTCTGGTTTGAGAGGAAAGAGCGAGGGAAGGGAAGGTATTAAATGGGGAGAGAAAGAGGGAAGCCATGGCAGCTTCCGCGAAGCTTCGTGGAGAGAGTGGTTTGGTGTTTTTGATACTTATACCCACACTATATCTCTCTTTCATTCATTCATTCCCCATTTTTTCTTCTTTTATTTTATTTTAATTTCGTGGAATCTCTTACTATATAGTATACGATTAGTTTTTTTTTTTTTTGTCGTAGTATACGATTAGTTAGATCACATTTATTACGCCTATCTAATTCAAATTCAACATTTTTTTTTTTTCTAAAATATATGTGAATTTTCGTTTTCTATGAATGCAACGTATCTATCTACTGATTTTTAAATTTTAGAAGTTGTATTTTTTTTGTTTTGTTTTTATAATACTGGGGGCTAAGACCATCTCCATTGGTGAACCCCATTAGGGATTCTTAACTAATTTTTTATTATAAATTTTCTATCACTTAATTTTAAGAATTTTTGTAAGAAATCTTAATTTTTTGCTATCCATTAGAACCTTTAATGGGATTCTTAAAAATAAAAAAATTAATATTTTAAAAATTATTTTATTGTAAACATAATACATTTAAAATCAAAAGCAAATTGTGTAACACAACATGATGATAATGATTATATTTGTTTTCACTTGAGATTCAATGGCGTTTCTCCAGTAACTGCAAAGTATTTGAATGAACAAAACAGAATCATGATAAGATTTGAGATTCAATGGCGTTTCTCCGGTAAAAATTGAAAGAAACATTTTCCAACCTGAGCATTTCCTTGTTCTTGAAGAACTGCACACATGGTGTTCCCATGATTCCGGCTGCTTCAGCAATTTCTTGATCTTCCTCGATGTCAATCTCAACAAAGTGCACATCATTGTGATACTCATCCACCACCTGAAACAACATTAAAGTTGAAATGGACAGATGGTTAGAAAATCAGTCCAGCAATTGAGTAAGATCTCTTCCAATAAGGTTCATATGTTAACAGAAAGAACAATAAAAAATCACATGTCGCTTACGCTTTGTAAAGACTCAACTTACAGTGTGTTGAAAAGGCTCAACTTACAGTGTGCTCATTAGTCTATAATTCCAAATGTAAACATTTTCGTGGAACAGACTAATTACAGTCCATACATACAACAAAGAAACCTCAGTATAAATAATGAGCTCATAAATCCAGAAAGCCATACGAAGTTCTATCTCAGACTATTCTGATTTGGTTTCCTAACTCCACAGCCTGGCAACACACATTCCTAGATTAGGATATACCATTAATAGAGTTTTAACTCTTTTTCTTCAGAAGTTAAAGAAGAAGAGTTGAGTATGACTCGAGAGCTATAAATATAAAAACCTGTAAAAACTCACCTATCTTGCATAGCCTTGGATGCTCTCAACTGGTCTATGCGAACAAGCAAATGAACATGACGGGCATATTTTGTGAGGTACAAAGCTTCCTCTGTCGCCGTATCTCCTCCTCCAACCACGGCGAGTACTTGCCCCTTAAACAAAGGCGAAGCTCCATTACAGATCGCACAAGCACTAATTCCCCTACACTATCAACACTGGTCTCTACACTGGTCTCTACCTTCATTCTCTATCTACATCGAACTGACAAAAAAGAGAGGCACACCGAGAAAGATAATCACCTTACGTTCACTACTTTGCACAGTAAAGGGAGCGGTTTTGACGCTAAGAGATTCCACATCTTCTGGATACAACTCTGCTCCCCACCGCTCAGCTTGCTTCCTCATTCTAACACAAAACAAAAAGATTGCCTCAGAAAATGATCACAACAAAACTATTAAAGAATCAAAATGTCATATCTAATTCCTCACTTCTCCATTAAATCTGGGCCCGTAATCCCGTCGGGGAATCCCGGGAAATTCTCAACCTCGGTGGTTGTCATCAATTGCCCGCCGGGAACTCCGCCCATCTGATACCCTTCGAAAACCACTAGCTTCAAATTTGGAAATTGGCAGCAATTATCGAGAGAGAGAACCAGCGATTTGATTTAGCGAAGAGGCTAGATGGTCTTCGTATCGGATCCAGCCATTCTCGTCTGGGATCAGAACGAGATATGAGAAAAAGGGTAACAATTCTCTTCGGAAGAGAAAAGGAAAAAAAAGGTTGGTTTTGTTAAAATTAGATCCATCCAACAAATAACCGACACGTATGGGTTTCTAAAATTTTCTAAAAGATGTTGCCTAAGATACGTTTCTAAACTATTATCCATTTTAACCAATTATTATTTTTATTTTTTTTCTTAAGAACTCCTTTAGAAACCCTTTAAAACCATCAATGTAGATGCTCTAAAGAGTTAGAGTAAAGAAACAAAAAATGTAATTGTCTGATTACATTGGATTTTGTTTGTGTATGGATTCGATACATAATTATGGTCTGACATAGTCACAGGACATGCAGGTGCAGTGGTCGTCTAGTCATGACCTAATTTTCTTTTTAATCTTTATTTATTGATTGGTGGGGGGAATTACGAGAATGTTTTCAGGGATTTGTTTCCTTCTTTTATTTTATTTATTTAATAATGAGTTAATTTAGGGTTTGAAAGGGAGTGCAGAACATATGCAGAACAAATGCAGATTATTAAAAAGCAGATTGATCTGCATTTTAATTGCCATTCACCTATTTTTTGCAGAACTAAAAAATAATATTAAAAAATTAAATAATCTGCATGCAGATCAAAACCTTTGTAAATAATCTGATCTGCACATGAAAGAGAAAAAGGAAGTGGACACATGTAGATGACCAATCATGTAATTTTGTTTTGTTTTATTTTTTTCCTTTTTTAGTTGCTTATAAATGCTTTTAGTTTGATAACTTATTTTATTCATATCTATACAATAAACAAATTTACAAATCCTCTAAAGTTTAAAAATATGATTTAATTTTAATTTTCGTTTTTTCCTGTGTAATAATTTTTTAAGAATAGATATTTTTATTTAGTGAGATATTTAACATATATATATATTGTATTTACTTTCTTTATAAATATCAAAAATATATATCTAAAAATTATATATATTTTTACTTTACATATTCATAATTTTTATATAATTTGTTTGCAATCACATTTTAGTATTATGCGTGTTGATTTTCTTACATATATATATAATTATTGCTATAAATATATTTACAAACATAAAAATTCAAAAATTTAAACTTATTAACTTATATAAACTAGTAGAATAAATTCATAAATATTATTTTATAAATTATATTTTAATTGTAAATATGAATAGGACTGATCCATGTGATATTAAAATAAAAAAAAATTGGAGAATGAGATTCTATGTAAAACTTGTGAAAAATAGTTTATATTAACTTTTATTTTTAAACTTTTTACATATTTTGTAATCGATTTTTTAATAATGTTTAAACTTTTAAACATATTTATTCTCATAATTATATTTATTTCATTTATATATAAATACATATAGACAAATGAAATTACTTTGTATTAATTTTTTATTTTTAAAATTTCTTTTTATTTAGTAATCGAAATTATTTTTTTATAATATTTAAAATTTAAATGTATTATTTATTGCATATATATGTATTTTATTTTTGAATTTTAAAATATTTGATTTGCATTATTTTATATTGTTACACTATTTAATATAATATTATTATTTACAGATCTGTATTTGTTCTGCATTTTTACTTGATCTGTATTTGTTCTGCTTGATCTGCATGATCTGCTTGATCTGCATTTTTTGATCTGCGTCACCAGAGCCTTACTTTGCGAATTTGGCGTAAAGATTGGTTCAGACTCTTTTCCATGACACGCGAAAGAAAATCGGCAAGAATAAAAATGGTTATTGTGATTTCTTTTTATTTGTCAATTTTAAAATCAATATTATTTTCTAAAAGTGTATGCTGTGTAAATTTCTCAACATTTGCATGAGTGAGAGAGAGAGAGGCTTCAAACACGCTGTGTGTCTTTTTTTTTTTTTTTGTTAAAAAGGATTTATGAACGGAAAAGTTTCAACAGTTTCGGCTATATAAAAAAAATAGAAAAATCTTAGAGAACGTAAGACGCACTACTTGGTACGGCCGACCATTGGACTTAAAAAATAAATTGTATGTAGAACTGATAACAAATATTTGATACAACCGAATAGTTTAACTTTATCTCTTGACATTCGAAGATGTTATAAAATTGCAGTAATTATTCTAGAATCAAATAGTGTGTTGTTGTTGTTGTTGCCCTCTCAGTACCTGAAGAAACTTAAAACAAGGCTAAATGTAAATTATGATATTTTATGGAATTAAAGGACTAAGATAAAAAACAAACATCATATTTGGTGATTTGGATTCGTCAGCATCAGAAGAGTCAGTCGCAACAACATCAATACGAATCTTAAGGTCTGTTACTTGTAAACTAAGTAACCGTAACGATCCCACCTCAACACGCACCCACAAATGTAATTAGGAGTAGTCTCATCCTTGTTGACATACAGTGATACAGATGCAGTCACAAATGAGAATGCCCCAAAAGGCAAAAACACTAAAGCAGAGCACATCATTAGTGGTCATAAGAACAACTTCATCGCCAACCGAAACGTCATTCTCAAATCTCAATATCCCAAGAATCATTAACTTAGCAGTTAGCAACATAGTCCCAGGAATCACAGTAACAGACCCAAATGAAAGTAATCTTTCACCAGAGTAAGGGCTTTAAATGGGCTGTACACTGTAGTTATACCATTATTGGCTTAGTATATATATGTGTCATAGCCCATAGGGGCGAGCAAAGTATGAGAGAGTAAACATCCGGTACGGGATCTGATTCATATGTTCTGAAAAATGAAAATCATGATATCGGGAACTTGAGATCTCGTTCCGGTTCTGGATATATCGAAATAAACGAGCATTGTCATTTTTTTAAAGGTAATTTTACAGGCAAATCCTAAATCGACAAGCCTCTTTAAGTTAATCACGGATTTTCAAATTTTTTAGTACTTATAGAGATTAGGGAATCGCATAAAAATAAAGACTATATTTATACTTATGGTGTAATTTCAGTTCTGCAAGTTTTTAGGTGTAACCAAGGAAGATTTGTGTTCAGTTTTTAAAATTATTCTTTTGGGGTAGTAAAAAAACCGGTTCACGCAAAAATGAGTTCAGTTTTTAAGTTGTCTAAGCATAAATAATAAGAAAATATAGCTCATATTTTAAAATATGGAAATTGTAACATGCGACTGAATCGTTATGGAATCATTGGAATGTTTCCATAAATAAATAAAATAATTTGGAAATCATTGTTCTAGTAGTTATGAATACTCTGCCTTATTCTTCTAGTTACTTCTAGACGAGTTTAAAAGTCAAAGCGACAAAGGCAGATTAAAGACTTTTCAGACTCTAGACTTCTTCGTCAAGCAAAACTCGTAGATCCCAAGAAACTCTAATTTTCCAAAACTCTTCTGAACCTTTTTTTTCTTTATTTTTTTTTTTTTAATTTATTATTTTAACTTTAATTTTTTTTTATTATTTTTTTTTTTTATTTTGTTTTTTTTTTTTTTTTTTTTTTTTTAAAAATCTAATGTCGGGTCTTCTTCAGTTCAATTTTTTCCCAACCGATTTCTATTATCCGAAGCCAAGTCGAGTAGAAAGTGTCGACAAGGCCAAGCCTTGTGTTCAATCAGTGTCGGCGCACGGATTTAAGAAAGAGAAGGCGATTATTGTTAGAGAAAAGAAACAAAGTGGTTTGATTCTTTATGTCAGCGGCGGAACAAAACGGTGTTGGTCGCCTGATGCTTCTACGTATCCTGAGTCTTCTTCTTCTTCTAATGATTGTGACTCCACCACCAATTAGGCCTTTTTCTTTTTAGTTTTTGGATGTTATGTTGTTTGGATTCTTTAAAATAATTTTTGTTTTGTTATTTCTATTTTTATATTTGTAATGGAATGAACAGGACAGAAGCGTGATTATCACACGCTATTGCTAATGAATTCTACACTGGTTGCACTTAATGTTTGTTCTCCCCCGATTAAAACCTTTACCTAACAACATTAATGGAACTAATCAACCCATGTGGTGGCCATGTGGATTTAGTTTGCAGACAATATGGTCAGTAGAAATTCCACACGAATCGAATCTACTTTTTCAATAATAGTTTCAATTCAAACCTAATACCAGCCTATATCAATGATATGATAAGATGGATTATGAACACACATATAGAGAAAGCAATAGACTGAGGCATAGGAATATTGTCTCCCCAACAATTTACATTCCCCCATTAGTCAAATCCAAACCGAACCAGAACGTCGATAAACAATAGGTTATTATGAACCCAAGAACATAAAGCATAAACGAAAGAGAATAATAGACAAAGAGATTATCCAGCAATCCATTTTTAATGCCCACTAATTCAATTTAAGTTTCCTTTTGTTGCCAAACACTCTCTTGCAACTAAATCAGCAGCTCTGAGCAGAGACTCCAATCAGAAGCAAGCATCCAAGAGACAGCAACAGCAGAGAGCAGCAAGACTGCAAAAAATAAAAAACATTTGTTCACATTCTCAATCAGTTTTTAGCTGATACAAAAAAGTAACCAAAAACTTGTACAAGTATAGTTTCAACTACTCATAAACACTCTCAAACCAACAACAGAATTACAAATCAATTTGCTTTAAATATGCAATGTAGTAGAGCCAGTAGAAGTTCAATATTTGATGAAAGCAAGATCATCCTAAAAAGATGCAACATTGATGCAAATTCAAACTTTTTGGTAAGGCCATTACAGAACAAAAACCAATCATTCGGTATTTCACAATCAATCGGAATATCAACAAAGAGCGCAGAAAAAAAGGATCAAAAGTCAAGCTCTACGAAGGAATATTCTAGCTGTAGCACATTGACTTTATTCTAAGAATCTGTAGTTGAATGTTCAAACACGGAAAATAGTCAAATTCAGTCTTTCATAGATCCATGCGAAACTCACAAGATAACAAAAAATATCTTTTTTTATTGAATCGAGTCTTATGGCTTACCATCCTTCTAGAAACCCAGGGCTGCTCTGTTGTTGCTGATGCTGCGGTGGCGGAGGATATTGCGGCGCATACGGAGGAGGATATCCTTGCTGAGGATACCCCTGCTGTGGGTAGCCTTGCGGCGGATATCCCTGAGGAGGATATCCCTGCGGTGGATAAGCATCCTTCGGGTATCCCTCCGGCGGATAACCTATTTCCGATCATAAACACGCAAGGATTCAGATCCAATCGCACAGAACAAGATTAACAAAACCAAAATTCAGCACCGAGATAACCAGATCTCTAATATATACGCTCGGAATTCGAAATCGGAAAAAAAAGGAACGGCGAGAAAACCTTGAGGAGGAGGAACACCGACGGGAGGTTGATTGTACTGACTCATTGTTGTTTCTTTTTTTTTTGTGTGCGCGTTTGATCTCCTGCGAAACGTGTAGCTCTAGAACAGCGTAGAAGAAAGGAGATCACGCACAGTGCAAACCCTAGATCCAGAAACTGAGTAGTTATTATAGCGATAGAGAGATTGGTAGAGAAAGAAAAGGAGAAGGAAAAGAGGAGAGTGTTTTAAGTAAAACGCGTTTTGCAGTTATTATTAAAACACTTTTTGCAGTTATTATTTCTCTCTCTTTTTTAGCTTTTATCCAAAAGGACCAAAACTCATCGTTCAATACGATGAAACCACGATGTAAAAAAAAAATGTCAAAAAAAAAATAAAAAGATGAAACCACCAATTAAAAAAAGTTTATATTAAAAACAAGATTCACGCGGTTTCTGCCCCCTTTGCAGATGTATTTCTGTTTGTTTTTTATTACACCAAACTTAAATAATACTTTAAGAAATCATAATAGTTCATTCGTTGTTTATCTTGTTCTAGTGTTCTAGATGCTTATTAACCAAAAAAGAAAACATTATTAAGATGATTTTTTTTTGTATGGCGTGATAGTTAATTAAATGTACATAATAAATAGAGTATATATTATATTACTCCCTTCCATATAGTATGAATGTATGATATTTGAAGTGTTATATTTTCGTAGTTACCAACATTACATTTCAAGAAGGAAAAAATAAAGAAAGAGAAGAAGATAACATTTCATTTCAAGGTATACTACTCTTGATATTCACATTTTTAACTAAATACCATTTCATTTCAAGGTATAAATACCTTTATATCGCATATCATACTATTCACCATATTTTTTTTACAAAGGCCCTCATATTTATTCAAAAACAAAACCACCAACAACTTTAATTCAATTCTACTTACCAACGAAGATATTGTAGAATGATAGAAAATATTGTATTTCATTGATTAGAACTGAATACATACGACTATATATATATATATACTTAGGAGAGGTAGTTAGAGAAGCTATATACTCGGGATTACAATGAATATTCTAAAGTATATACGTAACAGAATGGAGATCATATCTTATCTCCTATAGATATATGACCATTTTGATAATCCGGGTTGTTCTAGACCTTAGCAAGCTAGGTTTTTGTGGTTCTTCGATTACCTTTTGCGACTGCATCTGGTCACAACTTTGATTAGCTACTCACACTCTATGAACTACAAAAATGAACATCTCAGACGTCCGGACGAAGGTAAATGCTAGAATCTACTTTTGGTAATTGGTACTCACATGATAACAATACCGCTGAACTTATATATCTCTCGTCAAGTAGTGTGAGGAAAATGACAATTGAGATGTGCTTAGCAAGAAGATGGAATCATTGATAAGCAAAGTGGATGGTAAAAGCATAACTTGAGAACTATAATCTACTACAAGCACTGAAAAGTCTACTACCTGTTATTTAATATGCAGCTAAAACCCTCCCATGTGAATTTAATTGTTGATCTATCACAATGTACCTAGAGATACAAAAATCACAAACATGAGTAAACATGAACAAAGATTACTGGAGACAAAAACCATGGGCAGGTTTAGGCCCATTAGGTTGTTAATGGGCTTATATTGGATTAGTTTCCTACCTTATCCTCTTCGACCGAATTTAAGATATTTTTTTAAAAGAGAATAATAAATTACTTTTCTACGAGTCGCCAATGGATTGGGACGAAACAAAGTCAAATAAAGCCAACAGTAACGCGTCAACACGTGGACGGCGGATTACTCAAAACCATGTTAGGTGCGGGTCCGGACCAACCCACTTGTTTCTCACAAATGATTTTGCCTCGGTTCAACGAGCCTGAGGTCCGACACCGAACCTTACTTTATATAACTACTGCTCTTCCCCTCATCATCTGGCATCGTGTTTGATCCTAATCCTTTTCGCTTTTGTCAAGAGGAGAAGAAAAGAAAAAAATCAACTTGAGCGAGTTGCAGATATTTTCTCGACCAAGGTAAAAGATCTGCTGCTATCTTGTCTTCTTGTGCTCGATCAATTTTCTCAAGGGCGATGATTATCCGATGGTTTTTGTATCTTCGTAGTTCGTGGGTTTTTGTGTTGTTTCCGGGAAAGTTTTTTTTTTAAAAAGTAAGAAGAAATGGAGTGACTAAACTATCTTCTGGGTTGCGATCTGTGCGGTGATCGTCGATCTAGCTAATAGTTTTAGAGATTTCACTTCTTTTGACCTCCGTAGTTCGGTACTGAAGTCTTCAGATTGATAAATCTTTAGATCTCCCGATGTTCAAATCATGCTTAGCCGACTTCAGGTGATCGGAAAATTGTAACTTTGATCGTAGTATTTGGGCGGTTTGATTGATTGCTTCGTTTTCAGATCTGAAAATATATATCCACTTTTTGGAACTGATCTCAACATCATCATCCCATTGATATCCACTTTTGTTTTGTTTGTTCTGTTTGTGTTCGCAGATCTAAGATCGAGCTAAAGAAATGGCGATGGTTTCAGGAAGACGTTCAACTCTAAACCCCGACGCACCCCTTTTTGTTCCGGCAGCTGTTCGACAAGTGGAAGATTTCTCCCCGGAGTGGTGGCAATTGGTGACAACATCGACTTGGTACCACGACTACTGGATCAGCCAGCACCAAGGCCCAGACGGTTTCTACGACAACGGAGAGAATGAGAACCGTAGTGGCGAGGTCGATGTAGCCGATCTTCTTCCGGAATCATTCGATTTCGACGACATGGAAGATTTCTTCGACACTGATGCTTCCGAGTTTGATCAAGGGTACGGCGGACAAATCTACCACGCACCTTCCGACTTTGGTAAGCTGATTTTGATTCCCGACGATGATAAACAAGCAAGCCGATCAAGATCAACAAGTGTTGGAGATTAATTATATTATGAATTTGTTTGTATCATCAGGGTTAGGGAAGAACGGCGAGATTGTGAGGAAATCAAGTGGAAACAGGAGCCCTAAGTCAGTTGCTGAGCCGGCCAAGTATGCAGAAAAGCCGGCCAAATGGGGAAACCAGAGGGTTGCTCCCAGAAACATCCACCAGCCTCGCTGAAGAAGAGATGGTTAAAACTAGTCTGAGTCGTCGTTGTATCTTAGCCACTGTACCTTTGTAATTGTTTTAGTATTTGCTTCCACAAGAACCTGTAACTTTGTACCTTTATGATGTTCATTCTCAACTTGTTATCACAAAAATGTAAAAACACAAACAAAAAAAAATATGTAAAATTCGAAGAGAAATGAGAACTAGAGTTTATTTTCAAAACACTGGCACCGTTTGTATAGGAGAAGCTTGTTCAGTCTTACTGTAACGGTTGGGTTAACTGCAATCGGTGATGGCTACAAGAAGCAGTTGCATCAATGTTGCTTTGGCTTGAAGTCGAAAAGAAAGAAGCTAAACTCAAATGTAGATAGATGATACTCAAGTCTCAGCTACTTTAAAGGATGTCGAATACGTCATATTCAGCTCATTTGGATTCAATCTTATCGACGTTAGGTACAGATGCGAAAAGGTCACGAGTGTCATATGCATGTTTGCATTTGCTGACAATGTCATCCACACCAAGCTCATCTTCAAGTTCGGTTCCGAGATACCCACCAACAAGAACACAAGAACCTTTTCCGAATTTTAACCGAAAATTAATAAATTGCCAGAGAAAAATGAGACTTTTCGGTCTGGGTTCAAATCGACTGATGCGAAAGCTCCGGTCTTCAAGCTTTGAGTTCTTACTCAAATCTTCGAGCCGTGACATTTAGGATTTATGATGAATATAATTTCTCAGACCCAAACCGATTCGCCAATAGAAGTGAGGAGAAAATGAAGCGCGTAAACCCGAAATTTTCGAAGACGAGCCATAAATTTTAATTACGTAACTGCCCTTCGATAAACGTATTTAAATTGTGTAGAATGTTCCTCTTTTCGTTCTATTTTATTTTTCTGAAAAGTTTCGTTTCTCCGAAATCCCGCTCAAAAATCATCATGGCGCCAAAGAGAGCACCGTCGGTTCAATCTTCTCTCTACCCTATCGGTAAGAATTTCGGAAACCTCGATTTTTCCGATCACTATATCATTCCGATACTTTGGTCAAAATTGAATTGAATCTTCGGTTTTTTTATTGATTGATTGATTTCTCCAGGTGATTACGAGGTCGCTGTTGACGGTAACAAGTTTACCTGTGAATCCGGACCCAGCAGCATCCAGATCAACTTTTCCAGAAACAACAGAGTGAAAATCTCAGGTTTGTAGCATTTTGGGTGGTAACGTTTGTTTATCTACGAATTTCTGAATCTGGTTACAGTAGTAAATAATATTTTGTTGATTTGAATTTATTTTCATCTGCCAATGATATGCACACTAGCAAAATATGTAGCAAAAGGGCACTGTTCTCTCTGCATAATCTCTTATTAGTTGGTTCTCTTCTCTTGTGCAGAGAAGGATAGAATCGTTTCTGCTTATCCGAAAGAACACATGTTTCTTCTTCTTAATCCTCGGGATGAAGATGATTTTACCAAATCTCATCTCCAGGTAAGTGGACTCTGACCAAAGGCACTTGATCATTTTAATTAAGGGGTCTTATTGCTCATAAGCATTCGTAATTTTATCAATCAATTCAGGAAGTGCTGAAGTTATATAGTAAAGAGCTGCCTGATATGAAATACGCTTCAAACACTGGGAAGCAATCTGCATTCCTTGATACATGCGTCTCCAAAGGGTATTATTAATACTCTCCTTTTATCTTAGCAAATCTTTTACTTGTTCCATTATAGAGACTTCTTTTGGCCATTTTGTCACTATTCATTGAGAATGGACCCATTTTAAATGTTTTATTGCAGCAAGTATTGTTCATTGGCTTTGATGTCCACGCTTACCGGAGTCTCAGATGAGGTAAATAAGCTTTAAACTTTTGATCAAAAGCTGCCTAGGCCCTGGATGAATCTTGAATATCTATGTGCGAGAAAGCTATATTAATTCTTTTCACAATTTGATTGGAGTTTATATGCGTTCAAGAGTTTGCTCTTTTGTTCCAATGGAGGAGCAGAATCTATCAAAGTAAACCTGCCAAAGACTAACAGATGATGCTTGTAGTTTGTCTGCTTTACTGCAACTGTAAAATTGATTATTGGTATTTTCCTTTTCTTTTTTTGTAGATCTTAGCTGCAATCACCTATCAAATAGTCCCTGCTGATACACAGTATGCTGAGATACCTCTTGCTGCTGTAACATCTACACACCAGAAAAAGGTTCGTTTTGCTCTGGTTCATTCACACTTACTACTGTTGTAGGTTGTCATCGAAACTCCTGCATTCCATATTTCCAACAATTCAAGGAAGTGTAATAGTTTCCATGTGCAATGTTTTACCACAGGTCTTGTTTTTTTTTTTTTAATAGTAAATGGCTATAAGTTCCATGTATAGATTTTTGCTTGCATATCTGGTTTTGCTAAAGGTAGCTTGCTATGAACCTCGTCAAAAACTAAATAGATGTGTTTTTCTTAATACATTTTCAGGGTTTTGGTAAACTCATCTACGAAGAATTAATGAAGAGGCTTCATAATGTTGGCATTCGAACTATTTACTGTTGGGCAGACAAAGAATCTGAAGGATTCTGGCTTAAACAGGTGATTATTATCACTATGTTTACTGTTCTTGGAGTTTTCTCTTTATAGTTTATTGGATTCGAACTTAGCTATTCTTCAGGGATTTGTAACAATAGCAGAGGTAGACCAGAAAGGAAAAGCAAGGAGGTTACACATTAAGTCTAATATTCGCAAAGCCTTGTGTTTTCCCGGCGGTTCAACTCTCATGCTTTCTCATCTGAAAAAGGAATCTTCTCTTAGTCCGGCAAACCTCGAGATTGCCTCTTCAGGGAAATATCAATGTGAGGGATCTCCACTCTCAGCCAGAAATAATTGCACAGGCCCTGTGGCTGTAGATTCAGCTAAACTTGGAGAGAGTTTTGGTGAAAGCGTATATGTTGACTGTAAGTTCTTTAAATAATTTGAATTGTTTTCAATTGTTTTCATCAAGCATCCGAATAGAATTTGGCTATAAATAGATGAAGTAACTTGCGTATGTTTCTTTTGTGTAATGCCACATCACAAATCATTTTCACTTGTTGAGAAGACTCATACGTTTCTGTTACAATGTGCCATACACAGGTCTCTCTGGTATCAGAAGTCCGATGGACTCGATCACAGGAAAGGAGAACAATAACGTGATCTCTGATCAAGCTACCACAGCTGACAGTGAGACCAAATGTTCCACACCGGGCGTGAAGAGATCTTGGGAAGCTTCACTGTCTTCTCTACAATCCAAAAGGATTAGGGCAAACCGCAAGAGTGACTCTGAGATAGCTAAAGAGGATTTGTCTATCAGCTCTGCAAGAGAGCAGAAGCAATCGAAAGATGGTTCTTCATCCCAAGTGGATTCAACCAAGAATCCTCTGCCCAAAATTAGCAAAAGAAACAATGGTGAACAATGCACAACGGTGACTGGGATGCCTGACCCTCTGATCGGCATGGAAGCTCCTCCAAATGGACAAAACTATAGAATCTTGTTAATGGACATTGGGGATGAAAACAAGAGAGCCTGGTTAACAGAGGTATATATATCTGTTTCTAAGCCATCTGTTTCATAGATGTGTTTTCTGTTAACCTTATGTTGTCTTCCGATTTCTATTGCAGGTAATAAGAAAACTAGGTGGGGATGTGACCTTGGATGGCAACATGAGCACACATATTGTCACCGGAAAAGCCAGGAAAACGCTTAATTTCTGCACTGCTCTTTGCTCTGGGTCAGTCTCAAATTTACTGGCATCATGTTGACTGTTGTGAAATTATGTGTTCGTCATAAGAATAACGCGAGTTTATGTTGCATCATTGCAGGGCTTGGATCGTGTCACCAAGTTGGTTAAAAGACGGTTTCCGACAAGGCAGATTTGCTAGTAAGATGAGACGAAAACATCCCACGAATTATCTGTCTCGTGGTAATTATTACTCTCAAGTTGTTTGAATTCTATTGCCGACACTATTTTTTGTTTTGTTTTGTTGGAACCGAATTAATAGACGAAGCTTCGCACATATTGGACGATGAAGACTACAAGTTGAAATATGAAACTGATCTAAAAAGCACAGTTCTTAGAGCAAAAGCTAGACCTAACTCGTTGCTTAAAGGATATGACATATGCGTGGGACGTCACGTTCAGTTGCCTATTAAAACTTCATCTGCTATCATCAAATCTGCTGGTGGAAATGTAAGTTCTTTCAAGTGTCTGCTTTCACCACAAAGCTTCCTTCCACATTTGAATCCAGAGCATGTAATTTTTCTGGGGGGATTTTCAGGTGATTATAGGAGTGGATAAGGTAAAAGAGGCATCGAAAGCGATATACATAGGGTGCGAAGAAGACACAGAGGAGGCTTTATTTGCAGCAAAGAAAAAGGTTTGGACCTTCAGCAGCGAATGGTTAATGAACTGTGTCATGAAGCAACAACTTGAGCTTCAAGTTTCTCAGTTTGTTGAGTCCTTGTGATTCCACTATCTTTCACTTTTAACTTTTTTTTGTGTCTTTGGTTTTTATGGAAATGTAGAGACTACTAAGCTCAAGTCGCTGATCGATTTATGTATAAAAATAAAATTCGGTGTTACCTTTTGTTTCTCACCTCTAGTTCTGTGTTAGTACGTATATAGATTTTAATACATTTTCTCCTCATACCATTCTCCAAATTTTTAGTCTTAAACCATATTATTGAGCTAATTGACCCAAAAAATTAAAACGCTTTGACCGGCTGAAGAAATTAGCCTAATCGGCGTTACCAAGGACTGATTTAACTTCTTCAGTTTTGGACTCTACTTTAAATGCCATTTTCCTCATAACTCTTTTCGGCAATGTATTAAAAAAATATAGCAGAAAGAGTTATTCAAAGTCAAAAACTCCTAAATTAAATTGTTACCAAAATTTGGAACAAACATATATTTATAGGTCCAGTTTAAATCCACTTTAACAAACACAATTTTTTTTTCAAAGATAGTAGGAGGTATTTAGAAATTTGGTCTTAAAAATCAAGAAAGCAATTTTCCGTTATTTAATTGAACAAGCCTGAAGATTGAAGAAATTACAAGAATGGCCAACTGATAAAAACGGCTCCTTGTTTCAATTCAAAACTCGTTTCAGTTTCAAAGTAATCGTCTCCTTCACAACATCACACCTCCTCCTCTACACCCGCCTGGCGTTTTTCTTGTTGCATTCTCACATGGCGGTTCTCTACTCCTCAAAACCAACTTCACCATCATCTTCCTCCTACTCGCGCCTTTTCTTGCTAGTGACCCTTCTTCCTCTCTCCTTAGCCTGCTTCGCCTTCCTCCTCCAATGGCGAGGCGGAATCAGCGATCCGGTTACGAAATGGTTCAATGATAACCATCAATTCCCCGGAATGGCCACCGATCCCGATAAACGGTCTCTTCGCTCTGATTCGGGCTGCGTTTCTCTTCTGGGCCAGAGCCATGCTCCATCGTTTCCTTATTTCCGGGATTTGAAGCTTGATCACAAGCCGGATCTTAGACCTAGGGTTAGACCTCTTGATCCAATTTGGGGTTTTTTTCATTTTAATCTTATACAATGATTAAAAAATCGGATTTGTGTGTGTAGATATGTATTACGACGAGTACTTCTGCTGGATTAGAGCAGACACTGCCATGGATTTTCTATCACAAGGTCATTGGAGTATCAACCTTTTTTCTATTCGTTGAAGGCACTGCTGCTTCCCCAAATGTGTCTCGCGTTTTGGAGACCATCCCTGTGAGCTTCTTCGAGTTTGTTTTGTTATACAATTGACTTGCCCTGTTTTTGTCCTTTTTGTTTTGTTTTGTCATTATATAATTTTCGATTTGCAGGGTGTAAGCGTTATATACAGGACAAGAGAATTAGAGGAAGAGCAAGCTAAAAGGTAGTCTTGTGTGTTTTGTGTTTGTCATTAAGTTATGGATTTAAAGAAACCACATCTGGTTATTTAGACAGAGCTAGGCATGATTGGTTACTGATTGGTGTGCTCTTGTGTTTTACTTCTTTGGATCGTGATCTATCAAAACTGGTTGTTGTAGAGGTGTTATTTCAGATCATTAATTTGAGGTTTCATCACTTTTTGTTTTTGGGTTTACAGCCGGATTTGGAATGAGACTTGGTTGCAGAAATTCTTCTACAAACCGTGTAATTACGAATTGTTCGTGAAACAAAGCTTGAATATGGAAATGGCTATCACCATGGCAAGGGTACTTGTTACATTCCCCTTGTAGTTTGCTGACACATTACATTTAGTCATAAGCAACTAGAAAATAAAATGAGTTGCAAACATTGGTCACATTCTCTACTAGGATGCTGGTATGGATTGGATACTTCATCTCGACACTGATGAGCTGGTTCATCCTTCTGGAACCCGTGAATATTCCTTAAGGAATTTGTTCAGAGATGTTCCTGCAGATGTGGACGCAGTTATCTTTGCAAATTACGTGAGTTAAATCGATTCTTTCAAGACATCTGAATTGGTTCTTATTTCTTCGGTTTGTTGATGTGGATAACTCGCAAAAATGTTCTTGTTTCAGGAGAGCAGCGTCGAGCGAGATGATATTAAGGAACCTTTCAGCGAGGTACAGAACATTTGATTATCATCTAAAGCTGCCTATTTTGGGATGTATGCTCCTATGAGTGTTACTTTTCTCCTTTTCAACTTGTAGGTATCAATGTTCAAGAAGAGTTATGAACATCTTCCAAGAGAGGTTTACTTTGGAAGCTATAAAGAGGCAACTCGAGGCAATCCCAACTATTTTCTTACATATGGAAATGGGAAATCCGCTGCTCGGATTCAAGACCATCTTCGTCCCAACGGTGCTCATCGATGGTATAACTACGAGAAGATCCCATAGTATGTTCTTGTCCTCACATGCCTTTGAAATAGATATCCATTCTTTTTTGGTTTTGTAATCTGATGACATTGATTGATCTCATCTTTGTTTTTGTGGCAGTGTAATCAAGCTAGACGAAGCTGCGATTCTGCATTACACTTACCCAAGATTTTCAGATCTTACTTCAAGACGTGATCGATGTGGCTGCAAACCAACTAGAGAGGATGTCAAGAGATGTTTCATGCTGGAATTTGACAGAGCCGTGAGTTGGGATTTGTTTTTGTTTTCGTCGCCATTGTATACTTCTTATTCATCATCACATTCTGTTTTCTTGCAGGCATTCATCATTGCTTCAACTTCAACTTCAGAGGAAATGCTTCAATGGTACAGAGAACGAGTTGTATGGACTGACGAAAAGTTGAAACTGAAACTTCTTAGGAAAGGAATCCTGACTCGCATTTATGCACCAATGGTCAGTTTACTTTACTGCCAAACCCAAAAACTTTTACATTTCTTTGAGTGCTTTTGATTCTCACAAAAGATATCAATTCTTTCTCAGGTTATAATCCAAGAGCTAAGAGAAGCTGGTGTTTTCAGCTCAGTGGTAACCTCAGCTCACACGTCTTTCTCAAAGAATAGAAACAACTCTTCTTCAACCTCGAGCATTTCTAGAGGATCATCTCACGCAACTGCTAGGAAAGTGTTGGAGTCTAATCTCGATGATCTTGACGGTGAATCTCAAGCAGCATCGCCGCAATCGCCTCCAAGCTTGGAAACAACCCAAACTCCCAAAGTGTTTAATCTTTTACTTTCGTAGGGATGATTTCAAGTTTGCAGAGAGATGAAAATGAGATCTTATGTACATTTCTTCAAGTTTTTTCGCTTAGGTTTATTACACAAGAGGATTGTTAGAGCATATACTTTGTGGATCCTTGGTCCATTTATATACATTCTATCCAAAATGTTTGGTTTCATCTCTTTTTTCCCCTTTTTTCATGAAAATGAATCATCTTAATGCTTACAGTCTCTGTCATGTTAAGGAGTCAAGACCAGAGTGAACTAAGTTCAGTGTGCGCGTGTGCGATACGCGCGGGGAGAGATTGAGCGAGTGAAACTGGAGATCGCGTTGTAAATAGACGCTCTTTTTGGCGGTTCTTTTGCCCCTTTCCCCTCGCTTATGTGCGGCTTGCCCTTTATCGATGAACAAGGTACTTCAGTTAGGTCTCCAGAGCTCTGTCATCAATGTCGCCAAGTACGTTCCTGTCTAAATCTGTTAATTACTGTTTCTAATTTTTTTTTTTTGCTGCTGGATTATCTCGCCTTTTCAAATTTAGGGCTTTTTGTGTTATCTTCTGACTCGTTTCTTTCACTCGGACAAATCGAACCTGATTTCGGATTTCTTCTGGGTGCTGTTTCATTTAGCTGACATTCGAATCCCAAAGCTGCGACCTTTTTTTTTCCCCAAAATTTTATGTTTTTCAAAATTCTACTGTGTGAAAGTTCGTGACTGATGATGTTAGGTTTCTGGTGGTGCCGGTTAGGAGTTTAAGTGTTGGTTCATCTATTGTTGGTGTTGGAGTAGGAACAATAAGTTTCAGCAAGAGGCTTATGTCAAACGCGACGGCTAAATCTATACCTTTCTCTATCAACAACAGCAAGAAAAAGGAATTGAAGTTGGCAGCAGCATCAGCTACTGGCCAGAATTGTCATCAGATGGTTGGTGCTAAGTTTGTGATTGATAAGTTTCCATTTGTTGTTAGCTAAGGGTTTTTGGTTCTCTTGTTTAATTGTTGGTTTTGATGTATAGGGAAGTGATAGTGATAGAGATGAGATGGGAATTGTTCAGGATGATGAAAAGGATATCGAGGCCATGACTGTTCAAGAACTTAGAGCCACATTGAGGCAAGCTAATGCTCTTTTTTTTCTTCTTCTTCTTCTTCTTACTGCTTTGTTATTGTTTCTGTGGACAACCAAATTCTTGGTCATTGTTTGAATATGTGGAACGTTGGTTTAATCTAATTACAATGGTTTTGAATTATAGGAAACTTGGGCTACCTGTGAAAGGACGCAAACAAGAACTTATCTCAACTTTACGACTTCATATGGCGGGTATGACTATTTCGCGCAGGCAGTAGAGAATTTTGGTTTGGAGCTGTGTCTATTCTACATTTTCTCTTTAAGTAAAAACCAAGTCCTTTCCTACTTATGTGTTACAGATGAAGATTCTGGTGCAGAGAAAAAGGAAACTACTTCGTCCACCCGTTCAGAAAGCGTTACTGTCAAAAGAAAGATCCGAAACAGGGAAGAGCCTAATGAAGATGACTGCAATAGCTCTGAAGTTTATGGCAATGACCATGGAGAGAGAAGAGTAAAACAGTCTACTGAGAAAAACATGAAAGCTAAAGTCTCTTCAACAGCTATCTCAACTGAACAGAAGAAGCCAATGACGAAAACAGGTTTATCACGTGTTCAACAAAGCGAACACTGTGCACTAAATACTGACATCTACATAGAGCATTCTTATGAAACATTGTGTTTGCTTAAATCCTCCTAGGTAAGCAGAAATCTCGGTTAAAAGAGGAAGAAGCATCGTTGACCATTTCTAGCGAAGTACTTAAAACGGATGAAATCGTCTCATCCTCGGATCAAAGTGAACCATGGACGGTACTTGCCCATAAGAAGCCTGAGAAGGACTGGAGAGCTTATAACCCAAAGACAATGAGACCTCCCCCTCTACCAGAGGGTACCAAGTGTGTGAAGGTTATGACATGGAATGTTAATGGATTGAGAGCACTGTTGAAGTTAGAGAGCTTCTCTGCTCTGCAGCTTGCCCAAAGAGAAAATTTTGATGTGTTGTGCTTGCAGGAGACTAAAATCCAGGTCATTACATAACATTAGCCCGTCTGAAGTAGTTTCTGCTCTATATTTGAAAGAAAGCCAGCTCTTACTTGTACTGAATACATTTATTACACTCATGGCAGGTGAAGGATGTTGAGGAAATTAAGAAAGCTCTTATTGATGGCTATGATCATAGTTTCTGGTCCTGCAGCGTCTCAAAACTTGGTTACTCCGGAACTGCGATTATTTCACGGGTAACAAGAGAATGTGCTTATTTCATATCCATTTGATCTTATATGTTAAAATTGTAAAATGTTCTAATCAAGATAGTATTTTGACAGATAAAACCACTCTCGGTTAGATATGGTACTGGTCTATCTGGATCAGATCACGACATGGAAGGACGCATTGTGACTGTTGAATTCGACTCATTCTACTTGATAAGCACCTATGTCCCTAATTCCGGAGATGGCTTAAAAAGACTGGTACTCCTCAAATTTACGCCATTTAGTTTCCTACAGTTGACATAGTCTTTAATTTAACAAATGCCTGGGTTTTTTCAAGTCATACAGGATTGAAGAATGGGATCGAACCCTCAGCAGTTACATCAAAGTATGAAACTTTTCTTTTTGTGTTTCTTTATTCATTGTATATGTTCTTCTTACACAGACCTCAACGGCTCTTTTGCATGTGCAGGAGCTGGAGAAGTCTAAACCTGTAGTCTTGACTGGTGATCTAAATTGTGCTCATGAAGAAATCGACATCTTCAATCCCGCGGTAACTTAGAACTCAGATTCTTCTTTTTATGCCAATTCAATTAGTTGAAGATAACAATCACCTCTCAGTTTCGTGATTTTTCCACCAAAATCTTTTTAATTAGGGGAACACAAGAAGTGCTGGTTTTACAATAGAGGAAAGACAATCATTTGGAGCAAACTTCTTAGACAAGGGCCTTGTAGATACCTTTAGAAAGCAACATCCTGGTGTTGTAGGTTACACTTATTGGGGTTATCGCCATGGTGCACGCAAAACCAACAGAGGTAATTTAAGTCTGCATTAAAACAAACTGTCCATAGTTGTTTGATACATATTCAGATTGTTAAACTGGTGAATTGGTGTGTGAAAACAGGATGGAGACTGGACTACTTCTTGGTATCTGAATCTATCGCAGCCAATGTCCATGATTCTTACATTCTCCCTGATATCAACGGCAGTGATCATTGCCCCATTGGCCTCATTCTCAAGCTCTGATCTTTTCAAAGCTTCACCTGTCCCGGTTGTTTTTTTTTTTTGGGGGTGTTTTGGCTAAAGTTCTAAATGGCTTTCAGTGAGAGATTCACAAGTTTTTGCTTCTACAGATAGTATGCTTATTTATAATTTGGAATGATTTATCTATCAGTAAAGAAAAAGCTAGCTAGTCGCAACTTGCTATAGAGATCACATCATCACGGCATTGACAATCTCACATTGTACATGTTTTCTCACAAATACACTCAACAACACAATAATAACAAGTGTTCTGTTTCCGCCATAAAAAATAGCAAAACATCACAGAAAATCAACTCTCTTGGTTTATTTTTATTTTTTTTTATCAATCTTACATAGCTGCAACGGCGGAGGCAATGATGGGTTGATCAGAAGAAGACTTGTCAATGGCAATGCCATTGCAGACGTTAAAGCCATACCAAACGGAGTTAGGCATGAAGAGGTTATAGTAGAAAGTGACTGATCTGATGGATGAGCCGTAGATCTTCACGTTCTCCGGTTTCCAGCCGTCGGATCCTTGCCTGAGGAGGTAGAGATAACAGACGTCGCGCATACACGGTCCCGTTATCTTGTATGTGTCTGACGAACACTTTTCGAATGTCCTCGAGTGTGGATCGTCTAGTCTCTTCACGTATACCTTGATCAGCCCAAAAAAAAAAAAAAAAAGATTTAACAAAAAGAAAAGATAAAATATATCTTTTTGCTTTTTCCCTAATTTTATTAGACAGATTATCGAAATTTTAAGATTAACACCTTGTGAATTCATTTTAAACTTAATACGTAATACTATACTTTTTGGGTCGAAAACTAAAAATGTTATACAAAAAAAAAATTCAATACGCTTAATCCCCATGAACGTGACGTCACAGAAAATCTAAAAAACCAGTTGACAAAGAAAAATTTTAGGATCTGAATTTTATCAAATTGGCTGTTTAAATCGACGACTAACTAACTAAGCTGGGATTGGTTAAACCAAAGCCAAGTTCTTTGGATCTTAAAAATCCAGAAGCAATCTGGCAGAACCAAAATTACTTCAATTTTCTGAAGCGATTTCAAATTCGATTCATTTCCATCGAAACAGCCCGATTTCAAATTCGATTGATTACAGATTCATTTCCAAAACCCATAAATGAATAAAATCGACAAAAAATCGAAAAAAGAAAGTCACCTCGTTGCCGTACACATCACCAAACGCGATACTGATCTTATCTCTGGTGTAAGACACAGAGGAACAGCTTGTCTTAATGATCACCGTGTAAGAACACACACCCGCATTCTGAAATTTCGATCCCAAAACATATATATCGAATTAAAACAGAAATCGATAAGTTGTTTCCGTAATTCCAGGATCAGAATTCTTACGACGAATCGAATTTGGTGTTTACCTCTAGCTTGGGTTTAGGGAGAAACGAATCAATCGGACGAGGTTTTGTGGTGATGAAAGATCTCGCAGAGGAAGATGATGTGAAAGAGCATAATGCAATCAGAAAGAAAGGAAGCGCTAATCTGAGCATTTTTCAGTTAAATCCGTCGTAGAAAATGTATGGAGATGAACGAAAAAGGTCAGATCTTTTTTTTTTTTTTTTGATAAAAGGTTTTTAAAAAAGGTCAGATCATTGGTGGTTTGGACCAAGCAATTATCTAGACAGACCGACACGAGGATCACGTTCATTTTAATTAATGGGAGAAGTTTATAATTCCTTGTTTGTTTGTCAGAATTCAATTGGTGTTTCTTTTGCCAACTAGAATTTATAACTGTCTTTTTTAATGTCTTTATGCATAGTTTTGCTCAATCACTATAAAAAGGAGAATAATCATTAACAAAAAGGAATTTAGTAAAAATAACCTTGTATATCAGTACAAAGTGGGAATTATTATTTAATAAAATATTTTTTTTCTAAACTAAAAATTTATTATATTTATTTTTTACCAGATTATTTTCTATTGAAAAAAAAGAAGCAAAATTCAATGTCTCACTATTTATCTAGGTTGCATGGAAACTCCGTCTGAAGTGCGTTTTCCATTTCCGAAACGTTTCGGAAACTCGTCGGAAACACGAAAAATCGCGTTTTCTAAAAATTCCTGTTTGAAAACACTTTGGAAACGCGTTTCCATTTTACAAACACACGTTTCCATTTTAAAAACAAAAAAAAACTTTTTTTGTTTTGTTTTTTAGAACAAATAAATAATTATAAAAATAAAATTAAGTGATCAATTTAATTCTTTATAGTAAGTTATTATTTAATTTGCTAATAATTATTTTGATTTGATAATTAAAAATAATTTTGGTATTATTGAGTTTGAAATTAGAATTGGATATAGTTTTGATTAATGAAACTAATGAAATTGATAATGAAGAAAATCTTCTAAATTTTTGAATTTACATATTTTAATCTTTATTACTTAATAATTATGTAAAATTATATATTAGATTTTGTTGATTCAAATATTCTACTTATTATATATTTTAATGCTTAATATATATATATATATATATACATGTATATATATATATTTTTATATTTATTTTTTTTATTTATACGTTTCCAAAACGTTTACATTTCTATATTTTTTAAAAATGACGTTTCCACGTTTCGAAACGTTCCGTTTCCACGTACCCGTTTCCGTTTCCATGTAACATAGCTATTTATCACAATGTTAGTATCTTGAAAAACGAAAGGAAAAACTTTCATTGATGTTTGAATAAAAGATTACTACAACCTTAGTCATTGTATTTTGAAGGAGAAATTAAAATGTATCTCGAAACTGAAGAAAAAACCTTGAAATTTCTAAAAAGACATTTGAGAAATATTTGACAGTTAAATTGCCCTTAAAATTTCGATGTGGAGAAAGTATAGATATTATTATTTTCTTAATAAGAAAGAAATTACAGATCTTTGACCCATAATTTCCTTTGGCCTAGGATCACCCAACTTGAGACCAAGGAGTCAACATTTCCGCAAGGTACTCCTTGATAACCACAAGAGCTACATTCACTCGGTATTATTTATATTTTCTTTAATTTTTATGTTTTACTCATCAAACTAGTTCACCTTCGAACAAACTTTCCTAACCTCACCATCGACGTCTGTCTTGACATCAATGGAACTCATCTTAACCATAGCTTGACCAAACTCCTTATCAAACCTAAACCCTAACAAGCCCCTAATAGTGCTCGCATACTTCTTCACCACGTCATTTGTCTCGGAATCCGACCAAAGCCGTTGGTCCGACTCCAAAATGGCGTTGCCGTCTCGTAGGTTCTTGAAGAAGCTGACATCAAATTTTGAGGGACTGCCAATGTCAAGAGCAACACGTTTCGAACCGTCTCCATTGGGAGGACAAAGAGCCTTGAGCTGCGTAAGAAACGATGGGCTTATGGTTGGGTCGGAGTTTCCGGTCACCGTGAAGTTGTATAGACGGTAGCGGAAGAATTGACAGTCCGTTTGTCCTATTGTATGTGCACCTGCATGGACTCATAAAATGTGTTATCAATTTAGAGAGCAAAGATAAATGGCACATGTTCATTAATCATTATAGACATGCAAGAAAGCAAGTGTAATCAATTACTCTAATTCTTTTTGGTTTGGTCATATTGGCCCATTAACCTCATGAAGAGGAAGTGTGAATCGAAACCCCTATGTTTAGAAAGGTCGGCTAAGGTGATAACCACCCGCAATTAATAGCTCATAGCACTCTTTTAAGATGGACTAATTAATAGCAAGCGCCAAGCGTGTCTCAGTTTTTTTGTAAACTTCGGTTTCAAAACAAAAAAATTAGGATAAATATGCAAAGGCATGGTTTTCCTTATAAACTTAACGGGCTATTAACAGCTATATATGAATTAATTAATCATGAAGCGGATTTTTCAATGGAGTGGTTCAACTAATGGATACCGCGTTATGCATCCGGATTAAGTAAACTCCATTCATCCGCAACTATGGTGAAAATATCGATGAACAGATAACTGCTCATCAAACAAGAATATTCATGACAAGAGGATATAAATTAATTAATTATCTTTTGAAATGAAATTAGTAATTAAGTCGAATATAATAAATATTTAGAAGAGAATAAAAGATAGGGAGATGATTAAACAACCTAGTAGAGTAACGAGATCATGAGTATCCAACCCTTTAGCTTGAAACTTTTGCTTTTGAACAGCAACAGAGTCAAGTGGCGAAGGTAGATTCGATGCTTCCGATGCCAACGAGATTCTCCCGTCTTTACGACCCGTAGGAACTCGCCAGCTTGGTCCAGAACTCTGTTTCCATACGAAACTTAGCTGAGATCAGCGAAAATCTACCAAAGGAATGAATAAGTAAACCCTTTTTTTTTTAGGTTTAGAAAACTTGCGTACCAAGTCAACAGCGTCACGAGCAGCAAGTGCAAGTATGTCTGCACATGATACAACTCCTGGACACTCCGACTCGAGCTGGGCTTTCGCATCATCTATCACTTCGAACCCTTTTAGACCTCCATTCGCTAGAGCGGCTTGCTCCGCAGATTTCCCTTTGATTAAAACCGACCCATCACAACCCTAATAAAATATAGGTCAAATTCATCAACAATCAATTGACTTGTGTAATTTGATAGAACGAGATTGAGATTAAAGAAGAATTGGAACCTGAACAAAACAGTCATGGAAATGAAGCCTAAGCAAGCCAGGAGAAATTGAGGGATCAGAATCAAAGTGAGATTCAACGGTCGATCTTACTATCGACTCAGCTTTTGGACATGAAGTTGAATAATAACCATTTTTTATCGACTGGCTTCTCACTTCTTTTCCCAACACCAACACTATTATCATCACATAACAATAATTGCCTAAGTGAACTCCCATTTTTCTAACTCACTCTTTTTATGTGTGTGGGATCAATTAACATATAATGATGTCCAAGAACCAACGTAACTTATATTTATATACAAAGTCACACACACATACATATTATCACATATGCATGCCTTTGTCTTAATGGAACCGTGTGGGGACAGATAGTGGCATAGTGCATCCTTTTTTCCTTTTGTTTATTTGTTTTTTTTATTTATTTATGTTGGTATATACACTTGGTTGCCACTATGATGAAATCATGGGTTTTGATTATACTAGTTTTCATATAATTTTATTTGGAAAATTATCATGTCTACGAGTTTCGTGCTAACGTACGTTTAAAAATTAGTTTTTTTCAAAAAGCGTCCTTTCAAAATATTCGTTTGCTTTACTTAATATACAGACGTGTTCACATCATTATTTCCCGTTCACATCAGCCTCTCTTGTAGTTTCATATATCTCAATCCTAAACTTTGTTGTTGTTTTTTCCTACAAGAAGAATCGAACAATCGAGATCTAATGTAGAAGAACAACGAAATACTCGATGCCAAAAGTGAAAAGGATAAAAAAATCATAACCATCATCTCCTCTCAAATCTCATTTCCTTCAGCTCCTCTTGTTTTGTACGACTACACACACCTCCATGATTAACATAAAGTCCATGCGTGAGACAGTGTATTTACTTGATTGGATTTTTTCCCAATGTTTTTTTTTTTCAATTGACAAGAGATTCATTTGACGGTGCTAATTGAGTAATTTCCATTAAATAGTTTTGGTTGTTCTGTACGTAATGTAGTTTTTGTTGTTGTTGTAACTACCGAACGACGTGTAACTATGGTGAACCATGTAAGATCTAGAAATTCATTTGACGGTGCTAATTATAATTAGAGCTTAGTTCTGAAACTGTAACGAGGATATTCTTCTAGAGTACGTCTTCTTCCCCAAATCCTGTCGCTAGGATTTCTCCTTTGTCTTTCAGGTTCTCCTTTCGAATCCATAATTCTAGATGACGAGGTATATTTCTGATTACTCTCGGCGTTTAACCAAGTATCNTATACAAAGTCACACACACATACATATTATCACATATGCATGCCTTTGTCTCAATGGAACCGTGTGGGGACAGATAGTGGCATAGTGCATCCTTTTTTTCCTTTTGTTTATTTGTTTATTTATTTATTTATGTTGGTATATACACTTGGTTGCCACTATGATGAAATCATGGGTTTTGATTATACTAGTTTTCATATAATTTTATTTGGAAAATTATCATGTCTACGAGTTTCGTGCTAACGTACGTTTAAAAATCAGTTTTTTTCAAAAAGCGTCCTTTCAAAATATTCGTTTGGTTTACTTAATATACAAACGTGTTCACAGCTTAATTCTGACATAAGCCGTCACTATTGTTTCCCGTTCACATCAGCCTCTCTTGTAGTTTCATATATCTCAATCCTAAACTTTGTTGTTGTTTTTTCCTACAAGAAGAATCGAACAATCGAGATCTAATGTAGAAGAACAACGAAATACTCGATGCCAAAAGTGAAAAGGATAAAAAAATCATAACCATCATCTCCTCTCAAATCTCATTTCCTTCAGCTCCTCTTGTTTTGTACGACTACACACACCTCCATGATTAACATAAAGTCCATGCGTGAGACAGTGTATTTACTTGATTGGATTTTTTCCCAATGTTTTTTTTTTTCAATTGACAAGAGATTCATTTGACGGTGCTAATTGAGTAATTTCCATTAAATAGTTTTGGTTGTTCTGTACGTAATGTAGTTTTTGTTGTTGTTGTAACTACCGAACGACGTGTAACTATGGTAAACCATGTAAGATCTAGAAATTCATTTGACGGTGCTAATTATAATTAGAGCTTAGTTCTGAAACTGTAACGAGGATATTCTTCTAGAGTACGTCTTCTTCCCCAAATCCTGTCGCTAGGATTTCTCCTTTGTCTTTCAGGTTCTCCTTTCGAATCCATAATTCTAGATGACGAGGTATATTTCTGATTACTCTCGGCGTTTAACCAAGTATCAGTGTCTCGCATCTTTGATTTTGCTTTCCTAATATTATTCTCTTTATGTTTGGATCACTGGACTGAAGTTCCCCTGTTCCGCCTCTTGATTTGCTTGCAGTTATGCGTCGTGTGACTGAATCGTGTAGGTTCCGAGTTCATACTCATTATTTGCTCCTTGTCGGTTTAGTCAGGCCCTAGGTTTGGGTTTGTCTATCTAGTCTGTAAACAAACTCTGACGAGGACTTAAACTTTCTGTTCCATCTTTGTGTGTTAATCAGCAGCATGTAGGCTAGCTTTTATGAGACTCTATGAGAGCATGAAAGATTCAAATTCGGCAGTCAAGTTCTAGTGTTGAGGGAAACTCCACGTTTGTATTTTCGATGAAAAGGATGCGCGTGATTAAAAGCTCTGAGATTCTTCAACATTAACTTGCAAGTGTAATTACTGTTCCACCATTTGTAAACACATTATCTGATGATTCTATATGTGAAATTATAGAATTTGTGTTTGAATTTTGCAGATGAAGAAGAGAAGCTGAAGAAAATGTTACTCTATAGTTTTTGCCTTTATAACTCTAATGAGTTTTGGTATTGAGAATTCTCTGATGTGCATTCTGGTCTGTTACATCTTCTTTGACTTTTGAGATATTATAAATGAATGAAACCAGATTTGTGGTTAGCATCTTAATCCCATGTTTGATGAGTGCTGAACCAAGTACTGTGTATATAGCAAATGGATATTTTCTTTCAAGAAAATTTGAGAAGAGTCAAGAGATAGTTTTAGACTGATATGTGACCAAGTTGATGTATTTAAAAATTTAAAAATATCAAATAACATTAAAATCTGTATAAAAACTTGTATAATATCTTATAAAATAAAATTAAAAAAAATTTAAACATTTTATATTATGTGACAGAAAGAGTAGTAAAAACAATAAAGCTTGAAGGAATCAATCGAAAAGGCACCTAAACGGTGTCAATTGGTTTGTTTGTACAAGACTTGCACCCAAAAAAAAAAAATGAAACTCACACTATGAAGCTATGATAATATATATATATATATATATTCTCTTCATCGTGAAAGCTAATAGAACAGAAGATCCTCTTCATAACTCTCATTAAGTTTTACTCGGTTCAAAAGTAAAACTTACTGAGAATTATATATATGAGTCAACAAAATTGAATGTTTAGATTATATTTTAATCTCACATAAATAATATTTAGAACTAAGTTTCATGATTGCTTATTTATAGATTATAATGTCTACGAATACTATGTAATAGATAAATAATAACTTTCCCCAAAAATAAAAATAAATAATACTACAAAATATTATAACCTATCTTAATTGTGTTTATGGAGATATTTTAAAAGTGAAATATCTAATCTATTGTATAATTACGCGTTACAACAACAACAAAAACAATCTCCCACAAAATCATATAGATCATTGTTTTATTTCTAAATACTTCCAAACTTACACTTTTCAATGCCTATTTCTTCTCCGGCAACAGATTCCATTGCTTGTTCTGATCCTTATTTAGCTTCCACTAGCAGAAATCATGGGAAATATAAAAACCAGAGATGAAACTTAAGAAATCATAGCGATCAACAACAAGATTCTAGAGACGATACAAACCAAGAAATTTGAAAATCGAAGATCCTTTACACTTTTCAAGAAATTTGAAAATCGAAGATCCCTTACACTTTTTATATTATATTTTAATCTTTACATATATAATATTTAGAACTAAGATTTTTTAATTGCTTATTTATAGATTATAATATCTACCAGTACCATGTAACAGATAAATAATAATTTTACCCAAAAAAAAGAAATTATCCTACAAATTATTGTAACTTATTTAATTGTGTTTATGGTGTTACAGATATTTTAAAAGTGAAATATCTAATCTACTGTATAATTACACATTTTTTGTTAAAGCATAATTACACATTACAACAACAACAAAAACAATCTCTCACAAAATCATATAGATCAAATTGTTTTATTTCTAAATACTTTTATGATACATGCAACGCTTGTTACCAGTTCCACCAAATTTTATGTTCATCAACGCTTGTTACCAGCTCCACCAAATCTTTGTCGAATTGTCGACCAAGTCCAGTCATACGAGCCTCCATTTCAGCGAAAGAGTAGCAACTTTTAATGCCCACCGATAATTCCTGATACGTATAGTCTCGATCCATCTGTGTGATCAGCTTCAAAATGTTATATATGTTGTTATATATGCGTGTGTGTGGTGTGTTTTTAAATGATCAAAGGTTTTTTGTCATGTAATGTCTCAATCTCGTCGTATTAATCTTTTACACGGGAATAGATTTGATGTTTCAAATTTTAAGTTAGAGATGAAAAACTGATTGCTTCCATTATAAGTTTCCCAATCGGTTCACATCCTCTTCCAATTCAGGTGATGAATGTTTGTGTTGTTTTTAGATTTTGGTTTTTGGTTTTTGGATTTTGGTTTTTGTTTTTAGATTTTAGTTTTTAGATTTTGGTTTTTTGATAATACTTGGGAGAAAAACTCCAAAAATATAGATTTTGGTTTTTGCTTACAAATTGGAAGTTATTTTTAAAAACTAGTTTCCCTAAATTTTAGGGAATCTATTTATCAAAAAACTTGATTGGCAAATAAAATGGTTTTTGAAAAACAAAAGCCAAAAACTCTTTCAAAAACTACAAACATTCATCACCTCAATTTATCTTTCGTCAAATTGAAATATTTAATTTAGAGTTGACTATTCAAATAATTAGAGTTGCAATGTTAAAAAACATAAAATATTTAGTCGACTATTCAAATAATTAAAAAAACTTAAAATCCTAGTTGGATGACACGGTGTCGTATTACTGTGAAGTGGCAAAGCTCTATTGGTTTCTGTCATTCTGTGACGCCTAAAAAAAAGAGTTTGCTCTCAGTACTCTCAGCGAACGGGTTTGGAAGCAAATCCAGAGGCGGGGAAACGAATTCGAGCGAACGGATCCGCCATGGCAGCTCGGAAGAGAGCTTCTTCAATGTCAATTTCTAATAAACCGGATCCACCAGGACCAAAATCAGCGCCATCGGAGCAGAAGATGACCCGGATTGCCTCCGGTGAGGAATTCCGTCTCGCGCCGCCGAAATTGGGAGTGATCTTCGTGATCTCTTCTCTTCTGTGCTCGCTCTATCTCTACCTTCTCTGTTTTCACTACAAGGTTGACAACGAGCTCAGGCGCTCGATCCTCATTAACGCTGGGCTTAGCTTGGCTGGGTTCTTCGTCACACTCAAGATGATTCCTGTCGCTGCCAGATACGTTCTGAGGCGTAACATGTTTGGTTTTGATATCAACAAAAAGGGAACGCCTCAAGGAGAAATTAAAGTGTAAGTCTCGATCCATCTGTGTGATCAGCTTTAAAATATGATCAGAATTTGCTTCATTTCCTCTTGTTTTCTCTTCAGGCCTGAATCGTTGGGTATTGTTGTTGGTATTGTCTTCTTGATCGTGGCGATAATATTTCAGTATTTCAATTTCACTGAAGATTCGAATGTAAGTGTTTATTGATTTGTTCTCAGCTTGACCCTGTGCTGATTCTCCTTATCAATGTTCCTGAATCTGGCTGATGATTCTGTGCAGTGGCTTGTGGAGTATAATGCAGCACTAGCATCTATTTGCTTCATGATTTTGCTTGGATTTGTAGATGATGTCCTTGATGTGCCTTGGAGAGTGTGAGTTCAAGTTTTATATATTTTGTTTTTGATGAAATTCACTCGCGTCATTTTGAATTCACATGTTCTCTCTTGTCAATTTAAACAACAGTAAACTTGTCCTGCCATCTTTCGCTACCCTTCCACTATTGATGGCTTACGCTGGACATACAACTATTGTCATACCGAAACCTCTAGTTTCTTATGTTGGCTTGGAAGTGCTTGATCTAGGTACTGATTCTTGTACATGTTACACTCATTTGTACACGTTGACTTCCATGATTGTATATTTGGAGGAGGTAAAATGATCATGATTAGCTCAATATATGTTTCGATGTTGCAGGACGGATATATAAGCTATATATGGGGTTACTTGCCGTCTTCTGCACAAACTCTATTAACATTCACGCTGGTTTGAATGGCCTTGAAATTGGTCAAACAGTTGTTACTGCCGCTGCTGTAAGTCCTATGGTCATAAATAAGGTCTCTGAATTCTTCTCTATCTGTTCCTTTTTGGGTTGAGGTATGATGCATCCCAGTTACTTGTAGATCCTGATACACAACGTTATGCAAATCGGATCATCTACTGATCCCGAGTATCACCAAGCTCACGCCTTCTCGATATTTCTTACTCAACCGCTGATGGCAACATCCTTAGCATTGCTTGCTTACAATTGGTAATTCCAAATTTTTCTCTATTAAACTTTTTTTTCTTTCTTCTTTTAGTTCAAGTAATGCTTTTTCTGACCAGTTCTTGCCATCTTCTGTTGTTAGGTATCCGTCTTCAGTTTTTGTTGGAGACACTTACACAGTCTTCGCCGGAATGACTATGGCAGTTGTTGGTATTCTGGGTCACTTCAGGTATACTTCCAAAACCTACTTAAATATTATGAGACATTTCACTATTACATGGAAACAATCACCTCTAAAGTCTTCTTATGTCCAGTTAGTGTATGACCCTGGAACTGATCCCCGTGCCATTTTTCTCCTTTGAAATTTTGCTATTGCAGTGAGACCCTCCTCATCTTCTTTCTTCCTCAAGTTCTGAACTTTCTATTGTCGCTACCTCAGGTTCATATCTAATAACACTCTTCTTCGGCATACTTATAATCTTGTGAACTCATGTTCCAACCATCTAACATACCATGTGTAACTCTTCAGCTTGCTGGCATTGTGAAATGTCCGCGCCATCGTCTCCCGAGGTAACTATCGTTGTGTTCTTTCCTTCCGTAGATTGATTAAAGAACAGACACATCACTCACCTTGTCTTTTGGAATATCCAGGTTTGACCCTGCAACCGGATTACTGACCGGAACAAAAGATGGGACACTCGTCAACGTTTACTTGAGGTTATTTGGTCCTAAATCAGAAAAGTCGCTTTGCATCCATCTTCTCGTTTTCCAGGTAGTTCTCAGTTATATATGTTCATCACCATTTCTACATATAATGAAAATAATCGATACTGGTGTTGTGATACTATGTTTTGTTTCTACTTCAGGCTCTAGCGTGCGCCTTCTGTTTCATACTTCGACACTTTCTTGCTGGTTGGTACAAATAAATCTGCAACCTGAAGAGTCTTTAGAAGATCCCATCTCTCTCTGCTCTTCAGACTAGTCACACATACAGAACATTAAAGTTCCTTGTACAATCTTATATAGCAACGTAATTTTTTTTTTGTATGGTGTCAAGTAGTATCCCAGGGAAACAATATTCAGTCATTTGCTTTTTGTTTAACGTAATGGCAAAATTTGCAAAGACAATGTATCATCATCGTAAGTTTGAACAATCCCGAGAAGATTACAAATTAATACCATTTTGAAGATTCTCACTAACAAGCTATAGATCCCTCGATCCCAAGTTGTTTTGTTTTCTCGCGCAAATATGATGAATAAAGAAGCTAGTGATCTATGTCCATTGTGTCTCCGCCTTGGTCTTCTTCTTCGTTGCTACTGCTTGTCCAAAGCTTGATGGTACGGTCGTGTGATACAGTTGCGATACAGGAGCTATCTGCAGTGATATCAAGAGATGCGACTTTTGACTCGTGCCCTGCTAAGCTTTTAACGAGCGAGAAATCTCTGCCTGACCATATCTGTTATGAGACAAAATGTTAGAAAAAGTGGAAACAGACTATTAAGTAAATGAAACAGAAGACTGAAAAAGATACTAAGGGCAAGGAACGACAGAAGTACTTACATTGACTTTCATGTCGTATGAGGCAGTCGCTAGGAAATAGCCTTCTTGTGGTTCGTACTTCACTTGAGACACAAGGTTCGCGTGAGCTGGTATGATGTACAGCGACTTCCTCATTCTTAGATCCCAGATGCGGCATTGATTATCCTCACCACCAGATGCCAAGTGATAACCATTGGGAGAGAAATTCACCGAGAGAACCTGGAAAAACATATACAAAAGAGGAGATTAAAGTAAGGGTTAGTAAACGACTTTTGCCTGAGGAAGAGGACCAAGAGAACAAAACTCGAGTCTTACCGGTTTGATGTGTCCTTGGAAGACGAGAATACTCCTACCAGTGCGGAGATCCCAAACCCGTGCGAGTGAATCAAGCCCAGAAGAAGCTGCTAATGCTCCATCTTGTTGAAATGCAAGTCCATAGACACTACGACTATGACCTTCTTGCAAAAGCAGCTCTGCTCCAGTGTTAACATCCCACAATCTCCATGTTTTGTCAAAGCTTGTTGTTCCGAGATATTTTCCTGATGGGTGGAAGGCAACACGAGCAAGACGATCCAAATGACCTTCAAAAGTTTGTAGGAGCGTTCCATCAGTTTTCCACAACTTTGCAGTTCGATCAGCAGAAGCAGTTGCTAGACAATCATCCACAGGGGAGAACACTACATCAGTTGCACGTTCTTTGTGATCCTTCAAGACAGCAATCTTGTTTGTAACTTGAGGCATCTCCCACAATTTAGTAACTCCACTCAGAGAACTAGCCAAAACAAAAACAAAAAACCACGAATTATGTGAATCACACAAGTCATGAACCTAGAGAATGTGTAATGCAGATAGATGGGACAAATGCAATAGACATGGAATATGTTATTTATAAGATAAGCTATAGGCCTAACTTCATGGTCTAATAAAGATGTAAGGAATTGAAACTGAGGAAAATCAGCAGGTTCAGTGTTCAAGGACAGGATTATTAGGATACTTCTCTACTGATATAACAATGGAAGCGAATATGCAGGTAAAATGCAATGTACAGGTTACTCTAATCAATAAACAGACATGGGCAAATATAGCTCCAAGCCTAAGAAACAGGATGTGGAAAATATGTAAGTTTGTGCTTGAGAGTGAGAAAGAGAGATGAGAGATATACCATGTGGCAAGTAGTTTCCCATCGCGTGAGAAGGAGCAGCCCGTAAGAGGACGATCATCCCCAAAATTACTGCAATCAAGGACCATGCCTTTAGCATGCTTTAAAGCCCATTTAGTCTCTGCTTCCATATCTTCATCTGGATCATCCCTTCGCCGCTTTGCACGCTGAATCCTGACAGCAGCTCTCTTGATAGAAAATTTGGCAATTTCGATTCTAGCCTCTCTAAGTTCCTTTGGACCCTCGGTGAAGAAGGGGTATTCAGGTATTTCATCATCCACTTCCTCCTTTGGAGCCGTATCTTCTTCGTGAGCTCTAAACAGTTTATCCAATTGGCCATCGAAATCAAGCCTAGCCATAAGCTTAGCCAACCTAGCTCTTCTCTCCATTTCCTGCTCTCCAAATAGAGTAATGGGCTCCCCAAGTCGTCTAAGGCGATCCCTAACAGCTTTGTCATTTGTTGGAACCGCGAGAGCAGCAGCATGACGCTTTAGCAGCAAATCTTGCAATGCCTTTTCTTGTCTTTCTCTGACCTGCCTACTCTCTTCGGATATCTCATAATGTTCATCCTCTGATTCCGAATCCGAGTCAGTGGTTTTTGCTCCACCATTTTGTGAAACAGGTGGCCTAAAACTAGGTGGGCGGGCAACTGGAGGATGTGGAGCCATTGGTATTGGAGCCATTGGTGGGGCAAAAGAAGGAGGTGGTATGGCAGAGACGCCTGCACACAAACAACTAGAGTTAAGGATCAGAAAGTAAATCTTAGATGTAACAATTACTTGAATGCTAATAAGTAATAAATTACCTGGCTGAGATGAGGCATCTTGTAGAATTGGAGCTGCTGTGATTTGAGTTATAGGAACTGATGAAACATTATCTTCCTTGTTGGGTTCCATCTTTCCTTAAATCTCTTTGAAAAACACCACCGAAGCAAGCAGCAATGTAGACAAAACCCTGGAACAAAGAAAACCCCAGATAAGCTCTCTAGGCCTTGTATATACGATGCATTATCAAACAAGAAAGAGTTACTACGAGATGAAAAGAGTAGCTTTGATCTGAAAATCAAAGTCAGTGCTCTCTTGGGAATTTAATCAAACAGCTAACAGTCAAAGTATCAAGCTCTTTTCTCTCTTGTAATCTTAGGACAAGGAACCAAAGGAAATCAGCAGTTTTCAGGAGACATATCGAAGCTGGGATCGTAACTTACCAGGAATTCACGAAATCCTCGAATCTCGCTACTCTCTTCGCGACTCCCAAACACGAAATAGACTTGTCAGTTGCTCAAGCTCCGTCTTTCCTGAGAGAGAAAACCCATAACCTAATCAACAACCCAATGTTTAAAAAATGTGTCTTCCTGAGAAACAAATAGAAGCTTAATCAGAGATTTTCGAAGGAAAGTTCCTACCTCTCCAGAGGCAGTAGCAAAACGGAGAAGAAGCGAGACGCCGAATTAAAAAAGCTTACGATTTAGCTTAGAACCTTTTTTTTGTTTTAATAGAATTAATAATTAACTTTTTCGAGTTTAACTTTCTGAAACGGGTCGGTCCATATTGGGCCTTTTCATAATGGGCTTTATTTCTTCTTATATATTTTTATAAAGCTTAGCCCAACATGGAGAAACCTAACCGAAATCAGAAGGCGGTTTAAAGAAAGCTGGAATTTCAAAATACATGATGATTTATGTATAGTGTAGCTTTTACATTGCTTATCTCTCCATCTGTATGTAAATTTAAATCAATGGACTATCTTGTAACGAATTCCATTCAACCATACAATCTGATACACTAAAAAAAGGCCATCTCTGGAAATTGCTCGGCAGCTATTACAATGGCGAGATCATCACGTGCACAAGACTGTTTATCAAGTATATATGTTTCTATTGTCTATGAAAACTTTGTGCTTGCTCTTTCTTTAAACCTTGAAACTACACTTCTTGAAAAACTCCACGGCTTATTCCGTGGTCGTAGTATTTGCATATGGTTTACTTTCGGGCGTTTAGACCGATCAACTGATTAATATTGTACTAATCTAACGTTTTTGCATAGATTGTTTCAGAAAATTCGAGTTTAGTTTATTGTTTTCAAATAGAGATTCTCCTATACAAGCAGGACTTGAACAAGACATTTTTTAGCGCCTCTACCATGTTTCAGTAGAGTAGAAAATTCGGGCAATATCCCAACAGAGATATGAAACGTGACGTACAAAAAGTCACAGTTTTAGGCTTTGGAAAACTTGCGCCTTATAGTACTGCTCCTCTTTTACTCTCAGTCACACTTTTTTTAACACAGTGTTAGTTTCTTCTGATGTCTCAAAAGTTGGCCAACCCCACAATCCTTTTCTCATACATTATAAGTTAGTTTTTGGTGAGTGGTAACTATCAGTCAAATGAGTCAGTTTGAGATTCAAGATATTGATCCTACCATATCATATTAAGATCCACGTGGCGTAAGCCGAGACATGGCTTAGAGGAGGGGTCCCCTTTTACTGCATATGGCTCGTGACTTTGTTTTCCCCTAAAGTGGTTCCACTTTGTTTTGAGACTTTCAAGCTCAGCCATTAAAAGATAGACTTGATGCTTCTTCTTCTTCTGGTTCCAAGACTTTGTCTGCTCAATTTCTAAGTCTTTTAGATGTCTTTTCGCGTTATCTCAAGTCCTTTTCTTACTCATGTTAGTTACTTACTTTCTATCTAGTGCAGTGGGTGAGGAATTGGCTCCACTTACCACGTGAAGATCAGCTTGAAGATAACCCTTTTTCTATGTTCTATAACCCTCAATAGACAATCACTCACTTGTCGCTATCCTTTGAAATATATACTTGGGACTTGATGCTTGATCAGTCATTGTTTTGAAAGATTTACCTTCATTCTAATATTAGATTTCAAACATTTACCAGTTCATTGAACTTAATAGCACAAAGGCTCTATACTTTGAATCTTGCTAATCAAATTTGCCTCATTTATTTCTCTTTAGCTTCAGAAAAACACTCAAAACATATCTTCTAAAGTGTCCCTACTCATTCAGAAATTGTTCTACGAGGTAATTATTATTCCCTTTTATATTATTTCTTCATTTTTACTGTTATAATTTGTGCCCACTAACACACAAGCTTAGCTTTAAAAATAATTATTCGTTCACATATGATCATTGTTTATATTCTATTTTTTTAAGTCTAATCTAATAGTTTATTGACCTTAACTATAGACAAAACTAGTTATATGGGGTGTAACATTATGCCTCCGAAATGATTGTGCTACAAACTTTATGCAAATGCTTATCTTTCTCCATATTATTATTAATTCAATCGGTGTGTAGAGAAGACGGATTTGTCACAAACTGATTTATTTACTCTCTAAGAAATTGAAAATAGTTCCCGAGTTGTTGCAGGAGACTCCCTAATGGTGTTCTGTAGCTTTCTTATTGATGTAAAGTTTTCTCAAATCTTGAAGTTGCGCGTGCTGAAGTTGGTCATTGTCATGAACCTAAGGGATCATTTGGCCTTAGGCTTATATTTCCTTCCAAACTTTTATCCCTTTGCATCAAAAATTCAAACTTGTGAAAGGGAAAGTGTCTGCCACATGAACTCAACTGTCGTTTTCATATACACCTTCAAGACCGAATGTCAAAGTTCTCTCTATTTTAAGAAGTTTTTGGGTTAAAATCTATAGTAAATTTGAAATTTATTATGTCAATTATGTAGTAAACAAAATAAAAATAGGTGTATCTATTGACTTTGATTTAACCAATAGACTACAACAATTTGTCTATGAAAGATGAACTTGTAACATTTCAACTTGTACACAAGATTTATTAAAACCTCTATAAATTAATATTCGATAAATTAATAATCATTATAAATTAATAAATCCTACCGATCTCAAATCGGGCTAGAGTAAAAATCTGTAAAATTTGATAAGATAATAAAATAATAACTTTTTAAAACTCTTATGTAAATATGTGGTCTCAAATAATAAGAAAAATTAATAATTATGAATTTAAGCATATATATAACTAAGGTAAATTAGTAAAATATGACTATATTGTTGTTTGAAGTTCATGAATGTCATTTGACTCATCTTTCAAATTCATTGATACGAATGTTGCCGTGTCGAATATAATTTTTATTGTCTCTTGATAAATATTAAGAGTTCAAACCAAAAAATTTCTATAAATTAATAACCCTATAAAATAATAAAATTTTGAAGTCTCAGATATTATTAATTTATATAAGTTTTATGAAGTTTGTTATTTTTTTCCACAAGTCTAACCACTATAAAATTTCAAGATGGACCCCATAATGTTTGCAATCCCGACCACATAATATGATTTAGGAACGGATTATGCCAACTTATCATTGAAATTTAATCTCTTCGGATCCAAATACAGTTCCCAAAGGGAAAAAAAAACATAATAAGATGAAGAATGGGGTTTGTTTGTCTCATCTTGCTTTTGACAAACCAACGATCATATTTTTTTTTAGCTCTCTTCCATGTTTAGGAAAGAAACATACGGAACACTGAGCTACAACTATAAATTTAATTTTATAGGCACTTGTATATTGTAAAACAATTTTTAGAGATTTTAAGCAAAGTAAACATTGATCTCTTCCTAATAAAGTATTGCACACAAAATAAAGCCTTTAATCTAAATGATTGAGCATGCATTTTATTATAAGTTGAACCGTCTATGGTGGTTAATTTATATGTTTGGATTTGATCATGCATTTAACCATTTGCTAGATATGTATGATAACGATTAATATTTGCACTTATGAATAGTTTGATAGGTTAATTGTGTAAATCTTTTAGTATAATATATGATGAATAAAGATGAAATAGACAAAGAAGAATCAACTAAATAAAAAAAAATCTTCTAACGAAGTAAAATATGTCGCCAAGATAATTGATATTTAGTTTCATTAGTAATAATTATAAAGAACTATTTCGGTATATTAGAATTTTATGTTGTATTTGTACGTAGCTTATGTCCCTTGTGTGTTGTTTAGACATGATTTTCAAACTAGCTACAAGAATAATGAGTTTCTAGCTAATTAATTACGCGCGGAGTTATTTCATGATATTTGCAATAATAAGAAAATAATCAAATATATTTGCTTATGTATTTCTTGCATATAAGATTTGAATACAAAGCACTAACAACTAGATCCGTTATAAAATATGTAAGATAGTAGTTTTTAAAATATATTTTTACTGTGGTGTCACAAACCATCACAAAAAACGTCAGAACCATGTATTTCATGTGGATCCACGCTTGAAGATTGGATTCATGTTCCTATAATATGTTGATATGAAGATACGTTCTTTCATATACAAGAACTAATCATCGACAAGACAAGAGAAAAAGGTGATTAGATGTATAAATGGTGCTTTGCGCATAAACCACATAATTTTATTATTAATATATAAAAAACTTTCTTTTGGTCACAAAATTGGTCTTCCCATGGTTTCCTGATCCTCCAACAAAACCATTAAATGATATAGTTTTATTTTTGCCTTGAATATCTTATTAAGAAGACAAGGACAAGTGCTATATTTATATATATTTTAAATAAATGATCGTTAACAAATCTTAATGAATGGTTCTCGCGCTCAGAAAAAGGTTATGTGCAGTATAGTTGTTGTTGATTTCTCTTATGGGGCTAAGGTTATACAGTGATAACAGCATTAAAAAAAACGAATCATGCATACCTATCACCTATTTATGTTTAAATAAAACACCTACTCACTCACAAATTGTGGATCAATAAAGCTGGTTGACTTGGTTGAAAGAATTTCATGATAATACAACTAACAAAATAGCGGTTCAATTATTTCAATTCGCATATATCTGTCTACGTTTTATATTTAATAATTGTTTTTGAAACTTTTGTCGTTTCTAATATAAACACAAACGTAAGCAAGGTTTGGCCAATGAGACTCATTCCTTACGAAAATTCTTTGTTATTTAAATCAAATATATAATTCTTTTTTAATGAATCCAAGATATATATATATATATATATATATAACTTGTAAAAGAAAGTTGAAAAGAAAAGGTATATATAGTGAATGTTATGAACATTTTGAGCTAAATTATAATAGGCTGAAACACATTCATTAATAGGCACACTAATTTGTTTTATCCCCCTAAATAGACACCTAATTTGTTTTCTTACCCTAAATAGTAAATAGACAGCTTTATATAAGTAAAAAGCATATGTTGAAGATTTGCTTGGAGGATTTCTTTGCATTAATTAACCAAAACCAAATGAAATTATAAATAAAATTACTAAATTTATTTGGTGATGATGGAATGGAACTCATAGGGTCTACAATATATACAAGCTGTATATAATAGGCAATAGGTAAATAAAAATTAAAACTTAAAAAGGAAAAATTGTAAGAGAAAGAAGACATATAGTTTTCTGAAACGAAAGAAAGAAAATAACCCATCACTGCAGAGGAAAGGCATCCCTATAATAATTGAAGACAATAGAAACCTAATTGTCAACGAACTAGCCAATGAGCCCAACTCCACAATCACCACCTCGACATTCTATCTTGGGACCATTTCTCTCTCTCTCTCTCTCTCTCTCGAATATCAATAACTTGAAATTGAGATATCTAATTATCTCTATCATGGTGTAAAAATCCGGTTTATGCCATAATTTTTTTTTTCAAATGACAAAAAAGAAGAAGATGGAAAAAAAGAGAGATTCATGTATCACACAAAGCAATGATTAAAAATACGTTTGTGGAGTCTAACCTTATTTTTTCGGCAATGGTGTTGGTTTAATATCATATTTGTGCGCGCCATGATGCCATTTAAACAGTCTTAATTCCCAACGATAATATCTTCTTATTGCAATCTTCACGGCGATTTACCTGTTGAAATTATTTTCAAAAAAAGAAATAGAAATGAAACTTTTGAGTGGAAAGTGACACTACATTGAGACCTGCAAAAACTCGACAAGGCCGAAATAAACAACTAAAAAGAATTCGCCCACAGAACAAAAAACCTTTACAATTTAGAAAAAACCGACAACTTTGTGCCACTAAATTGATAGAATGTCAATAATGTTGCTGTACGGAAAGGGACTCACTTGGGGTCTACTGAAATTCATGCGGTTCCTGATAATGCATTGATCCTCTAGAACAAGAGAAATCATATTAACCGAAAAAAGAAGATCGATCGATTTTATTCATGATACTGACCCGGGTTTTAAGTGTAGCATGAAGAGAGGGAAATGTTTTTGTGCCACTAGACTAACATGCTCTGTTATGCACAAGTCTAAATAGAGAGGAGACGCAGCAAAAAAAAAAAAAAAAAGGTTTGTTCTGTGTATTTGTCCACTAGAGGGGCCAAAGTATTGTGAGCTACGATTGCAAAAAACAAAGGTGAATTAGCGCAATGCCCCTAATAATTGGGACAATGTAATCATGAAATTATAAATAATAATAAAGCAAACAGAAAATAGAATGTAACACTGCTGATTATGAAAGAAAAATAAAATAAAGAAAAGCAGAAAAAGGAGTAATAATGGTTATTAGACAGACCACTGGTTTTCATTGCACACAAAGGTCACATAAGACAGATACACGACGAAGGGTAGTTATTCACTGCAAATCTATTGACATAATTGGTCACTGTAAACTTTTTTGCAACATAGACTCGTTGAGTCATTATATCCTACGACTATATCTGTTGGATGCCACTTGATATTACTAAAAGGAAAGTTAAAAAAAAAAAGATAAAGAAAAAGATGAACAATAATAATATTTTTTATCAGTCTAAAATTTCAACATTCCTATTCAAGTGAGCAAAATCAATTTACCCTTTTAATTTATAGGCTATTTATTCGCGGTGCCTCCTTTGTTCAAACTGTCACTCGACTGCCCACATTACAATCTTCTTCAGCCTTTGCTTCCATATTTCCCGACTGTGTAAGCAACGGCCCCTACATCTTTCAATCACAAAAACAGAAAGAACATGACGTAATTTGAATTAGACACAACATGTACATACATTATCTTTATTGCAAGTACCAACAGTGGCATTGATTTTACTATTTAGAATATCTCTCTTTGAAACGTCCTTTTTCTCTTCTTCTTTATGATAATTCTGAGCAAAGAGCACAATATCACCTCCAACTACTCGTGAAGGAAAATCATGACGAAGGTCTTACTTTGTATTTATTTCAGGACCACCAATAACAACAGAAGCCTAGAATCTTTTATATGCCCACTTCATTAATATGTCATGCGGAAAGAAAGTTGAGACTTGCTCTTTAATGAGCAGCAACACAACATTATACAGATGTAGGACTTTTCCTTTCTTAGGCAACTTATGGTACACATGAATAGCTCTTTTTTCTCTTTTTTTTTTTTATATTTTTATTTTTTATTATTTTTTTTTTTTTTTTTATTTTTTTTTATTTTTTTCTTTTTTTTTTTATTTTTTGTTTTGTGTTAGTTTTTTTTGTAATTTTTTTTATTTTTTTTTTTTTTGTTTTTTTTTTTTTTTTTACTTTTTTCTATTTTTATTTTTTAATTTTAATTTTTTTATTTTTTTTTATTTTAATTTTTTTTAAAATGGTCCAATAAGCATGATCCAATGAGGTCACTAAACTGGTGGGCAAGATTCTCTTCCCTCAAACTGAGCTCAAGTACCATGAGACCCAAGTAGGGGCCCTACTGTACATGCTCTGACATTAAGCGTAGCCAAGAGACAAAATAATAACAAGAAGAAAAATACTATGCAGTAAAACAAATTTCTTTTTACCTTTTATGCAGGGAAATCTTCTTGGCAGGGAGAGAATATAAGTACCCTGGATGTGAATTGTTAACCTGACATAAATAAATAAAAAATATAAATGTTGAGAAATAGGAGTTAAAAAAAAAAATTACCTTTTCAGTAACTTGCTTCCTATAAAATGTGCATAGCAAAAATAAAATTGTCACAAAGATATCTTAATTTACAGCAAAAGACAAAAAAAAGTTAATGGCAATCCAGCTATATAGTGAACACATGTATATGACTGTACCGCCCAAAACCTTTCCTATAAATTCCACTCTCTACCTCTTTTTTTTTTACATGAGATTGCTCTAAACCTCAAGTTCACCTCTACTACTTCCTCTCGGTCTTTTCAATTCAATTTATCTCAAGAAACTAGAAATGGGACTGATCTCATCCTTACGGTTCCGTAGAAGAAATAACAAGACTTTCCTCAGAATCTTCATGATCTTGGTTCTAAGCTGTATACCAGGTAGAACCAATCTTTGTTCCAATCATTCTGTAAGTACCCCAATAGATCTACCTCCTTCGAATCCTTCAGATATTCGTTCCTCATTAGTCTCACTAGATTTGGAGGGTTGCATAAGCTTCGATGATGTCCACAATGCTTCCAAGGACTTTGGCAACAGATACAAGTTAACACCTTTTGCGATTCTACATCCGAGGTCAGTTTCTGATATTTCATCAATGGTGAGGCATATACTACATCTGGGCTCCTCCTCAAATCTTACAGTAGCAGCCAGAGGCCATGGCCACTCCCTTCAAGGACAAGCTCTAGCTCATCAAGGCGTGGTCATCAACATGGAGTCGCTTCGAAGTCCTGACATCAAGATTTACAAGGGGCAGCGACCGTATGTCGATGTCTCAGGCGGCGAATTATGGATCAACATTCTACGTGAGACTCTAAAACACGGTCTCTCACCAAAGTCCTGGACAGACTACCTTCATCTGACTGTTGGTGGTACTCTGTCCAACGCTGGAATCAGCGGTCAAGCGTTCAAGTATGGACCTCAAATCAACAACGTCTACAAGCTAGAGATTGTCACAGGTATGGACCTCAAAACACTCAAAGACTTAAAATTGGTTTTGAAACTCAAATAAGAGTGTGTGGTGGCCAATGTGCAAACATGCAACGCACACTTGTAACTTGCAGCAAACAAAACTTAGATAAACAATATATATTTTCAAATATTGAATCAGGGAAAGGAGAAGTAGTGAGCTGTTCCGAGAAGAGGAACTCTGAACTTTTCTACAGTGTTCTTGGTGGGCTTGGACAGTTTGGCGTAATCTCACGGGCAAGGATCGCTCTTGGACCAGCACCGCATATGGTAATAGTTTCATCTTGAGCATTGGCTATTAGTAAATACGGTATGATTCTAAGACACCAGTTTCCTGACACAAAGTGAAATGGTTTTTTTTTTTTTTTAATAGGTTAAATGGATCAGGGTACTGTATTCAGACTTGTCTGCGTTTTCAAGGGACCAAGAACATTTGATTTCGAAGGAGAATGGTTTCGACTACGTGGAAGGATTTGTGATAATCAATCGAACAGACCTCCTCAATAACTGGAGGTCATCATTCAGCCCCAACGATTCCACAGAGGCAAGCCGTTTCAAGTCAGATGGCAAAACTCTGTATTGTCTAGAAGTAGCAAAATATTTCAACACAGAAGAAGCCAACTCTATGCATCAGGTAAAACAATAATATATCATCAGACAAATCACTATACTCTCTTAATTAGATCAAACTGTTAGGTTTCTAACAATAGCAGGAATGGTTTTGCTCTGCAGGAAACCAACAAGTTGCTTTCAGAGCTGAACTATATTACATCCACTTTGTTCTCATCTGAAGTGCCATATATCGAGTTTCTAGATCGTGTGCATATCGCTGAGATAAAACTGAGAGCAAAGGGTTTATGGGAGGTACCACATCCATGGCTGAATCTCCTGATTCCCAAGAGCCGCATAATCGACTTTGCTACGCAAGTTTTCAACAACATTCTCACAAGCAACAACAACGGACCTATCCTTATTTATCCGGTCAATCAATCTAAGTAAGTGAGAGCAAAAGTAAATAGTGATTGATTCTGAAAGAAATAAAAAATGACTAACTATTTTTTATTTGTTGTTGCAGGTGGAACAAACGTACGTCTTTGTTAACTCCTAAGGAAGATATCTTCTATCTCGTGGCCTTTCTCCCTTCTGCAGTGAAGAATGATTTAGAGTACCTTTTGAAACAGAACCAGAGAGTTCTTTGCTTCTGTGAAGAAGAAAACATCAACGCGAAGCAGTATTTGCCGCATTATGAAACTCAACAAGAGTGGAGATCACATTTTGGCAACAGATGGGAGACATTTGCGAAGAGGAAACATGCGTACGACCCTCTGGCGATTCTAGCACCTGGTCAGAGGATTTTCCAAAAGGCAACACAATTATCTCGAATCCAACTTCTCTAAGTCATCCAACATGCAGTCCTCAAATTTACCATCACAACTGTATAAATCGCAAAACGTTTTAAGTTTCCTTTGTGTTCTTCTTTTCCTTGTAAACGGCTCAGCTAGGCGGCAGCAAAAGAGTGAAAATTCTTTTTTTTTTTTTTTTGGGGTTTCTTTTGGGAAAAACAACAAATTTTACAGTGAAAGAGATTCAGACATCTTGATTTGTATCATGAAAGAGATTCAGACATCTTGTTTTGTATCATGATTTACCTTTTATCTCTCGAAGATTTGGCGCCCTTCCGCCATGAATAGGCCCTGAGCTTTGTAAGCTTTTTCTCTCTTTTTCAAAATGTGATTCCAAAATTTCGCTTGGTTGGTTTCTCACGAGTGAAGTTAATTACACACGTGTGTACAATTTTTTGTTTTTTTATTAATTTCTTTTTCCGGGGGCGGTCAGGCGAAGCAGACGCTCCTGTAAATAAATGGCGAAACAAGTTTTCTTACAATTTAATTGATTTTTTTTTGTCTTCTTCATTGGTAATACTAATAAGCAACAATCCCCCAAAACCCTAACTGATAGATATACACACTCTCTCTATACATTCATTCTTCTGCTTCACCTCAGCACGCAAGGAGATTTATTCGTTCTCCCGAGAGATTCTTTTCCTGAAGCCCTAGATTTCAATTTCGGATTTGAAAAAGTATCCTCGAATATCTGCCATGTCTCCTCCGGCTGTGGAGATTGGGTCTCCGGTTGAAACGATCGCTTCAATCCTAAACCCTGCCGATACTTTCTCTGCATTTTTCCCGGAGATTGTTCACTCCCGCGATCAACCTAGCATGGACCCTTCCTCTTCCTTCTCTACAGAACCTGGTTTCGGAGATGGAATCCACTTCGGGTTTGGAGCTGGTTCAGGTCAAAAGACCAAGAGTCGGCCCAAGCCGAGGCTGGTCAAACTCAGGAAGAACGGTAGAAAGGTGAAAGGAACCTCTCTTCCCGGCGAGTTCCTCTCGGGTTTCAACCCTTTTGCGCCGCCCAGTAAAGGTAAACTGTGTTTTCAATTTTCTGCCGTATTTGATTTCCTTGCAGATTTCTCTTAGATTGGTTTTGTTTTTTTTATACTGTTTCTGTAGGTAGTCTCCACATGAACAGTGTGAATGATAGAAATGGTGGCGAGTCACCTGGGGATAAACATTTTGTCTTTGGGGCTAGTGGGAACGGTTCTGGTGCAAAAGCTACTAGTGCAGGTATTGCTCCAGTAACTCCATCTTCTGATGAGGATGAATTTAGCACACCTATAGGCGATGATAATCCGGAGAACATCAGACAGTGTAATGAAAGCACATCTTGTGGTGCGGGAAACGGAAGCTGGAGAAGTGTCAAGAATCCAGATGCGTCTGGGGAGGTTTTTCGAGGACAGAATGGCATAGACAAGAACACATCAGAAAGTAGATCTTGTTCTGATACTTGTAGAAAGCCTAACAGTGTGCAAAATGGGAATGGTGAAACTACGGATGATTCTGAATTTGACCTGCGTGCTGAGATGAAGAAGCTTAATATCAGTGATACCCGCGTTCATGATGGCAAGAGCTACGAGGAAGCGAGCAAAGCCAGTAACGCACCTGCATTTATCTTTGGTAGCTCTGGAAAAGGTGATGCTGAATGTAAAGGTGCGGCAACACCAGGGCTATGCTCTTTGAGCTCCAATGGTTTTCACCAAAGTGATAATGCAGCGGGTAAAAGACGACCTACTACTTCTCATTCTGATACCACCGACATAAACAACTTAACAAGCACTACCTTTAATACAAGAACATCCTTTGACGATTTCAAAGCACCCCAATGGGATCCTTCTGTGCTTAAGAACAGTCTGTTTCCAGAAACGAGCAGAAATCCAGTACGTGCGCGAAGGAATCGTTTATCCAAGGACAAGAGATCTAAGAAAGTCAAGGAAAATATGAAACAGCACGAGCCGAATCCATGCAACAATCAGGCTTCCGAGGGAATTAAGTCTCAAGAGAAACTCGGTTCCCCTGGATATGGCTCACCCATGGATTTTTCTCCCTATCAGGGTGAGAAAGCCAGCAATCAATTTCCAACAGAAACTCCTCGGACATCAATTGATCCCTCACATTCGAGGGAGCATGTGAATTCCTCAGCCAGGGATCCATCTGTCTTCACAGCAGAGGATCATGGAAGTAGTTGTATGCCGGAATTTTCTTTCTCAGCGTCCAGCTCTCAGGGAAAAATACCAAATAAAAAGCTTGAAGCTGTAAGGAAATATAAGAGGAAAGTTAATAACATTTTTCCGAAAAAAAATCTTAATGCCACCATGCCAAACAATCAAGAGAATCAACCTGTGAATACAGGTCAAGCTAAACAGGAGTCAGGCTCTACATCTGTGATGCCTGATGTATGTGAGGTTTGGCGACTAAGGTATCATATACTACTATCTCAAGAGCTTCAACATTGGCCCTTTTTGAATACTTACTTTCTGAGAATTGAGAGAAAAAAATGTTTTGTATCAGGGGAAATCAAGCCTACAGAAATGGTAATATGTGTAAAGCTGAGGAATGTTACACACATGGTATTAATTCCTCCCCGTCAAGTCATAATCCAGAATACTCTGTGAAGCCTCTTGCGCTTTGCTATGGCAACCGCGCAGCAACAAGAATTTCTCTTGGAAGATTGAGGGAGGCTATAAGCGACTGTGAGATGGCTGCTTCACTTGATCCAAGCTACGTTAAAGCGTATATGAGAGCTGCAAAGTAAGCTTAAGGCGTACTTTTCTGTATAGTTGTTTTGTTGTGATTCATATGAATTATATCCTGTGAATTAAGGAACGTATCATGTCCAGAAATAGTGTATCACCTCGAGTCAATTTGTCCTTTTTGCTTAAGCTTTATAACTTCAGTGCTTACGGAAGGTATACATCCGTAATTCACAAGTGTCTTCACCTTCCTCCTGGCGCCAGCTAAGGTTTTAGATCGAATTTGCCTAGGAAGTGTAAATTCTAGCAATAACAATTGCACTATGTATCTAGTAAAATTGATGATATGTTATTTAGTGGAATTGATATATTCATCTTTTCTTTTATGTTTGCTGTAGCTGTCATCTTGTGCTGGGAGAACTTGGATCAGCAGTGCAGTATTTTAATAAATGCATGGAATCCGCCTCTAGTGTCTGCTTGGATCGACGAACTACTATAGAATCAGCTGAAGGTTTACAACAGGCTCAAGTATGCATTCTCTCCTCAGCTATATCACTGTTCTAACATGGTCTAATCAAAATAATTTTATGCTTTTTTTGGATGTCATATATCGGATATTTATTCTGGCAAAAGTGTGCTGAATCAGCACAGAGTTCTGTTAATGTCTAATGGAACACTTGTTTATTTTACTTACCGGCAGAGGGTAGCTGACTGTATCAACTGTGCATCCATACTTTTGGAGAAGAGAACACCTGATGGCGCATCTGACGCATTGGTTCCAATTGCAAATGCCTTGTCAATTAGTTCATGCTCAGATAAACTGCTTCAAATGAAGGCGGAGGCCCTGTTTATGGTAAGTCGTCTTTGTAGTTCATTTCTCAAAGTTAGTATGCTTTCACTGAGCATGGCGTTCCATGTCAATTTTGCAGATCCGACATTATAAAGAGGTGATTGAGCTTTGTGAGAATACCCTTCAGGCGGCTGAGAGGAATGCTGTTTCAGCAGGGCTTGGTGGCATGACAAATGTTGTTGGATTAGGGTCTAAGCATCACTCACTAATAGTTTGGAGATGGAACATGATTTCCAAGTCGCACTTCTACTTGGGAAACCTTGAGATGGCCCTTGATATATTAGGAAAGTTACAGCAAATGGGATCTAGCCGCAATGAGTAATAACTTTGTTTATGTTGTGCAATAATGAACTTATTGGTATGCGTGTTTTAACTTACTTTGTGATCCTTGCTGAAAATTTATGTTTTGCTCGCTAGGAATCAGGAAGAGTGTCGTGATTCACCAGCTTCTTTAGTGGCCACCATTTCTGAACTTTTACGTTACAAGGTATGCTCTATAATGGAACTAATGGATTTTTCATATATCTGTGTGATATAATGTTGTCTTTAACATCACCAGTTCTGTTACAATCCTTCATTATGCTTCCTTGCTGAATAAAATTGATTTTTTTTTCTTCCCGTTGGTTGCATTTACCAGTGTTTTTTTCTTTTCCTGTGATTGCAGAACGCAGGTAATGAAGCTGTTCGGGCAGGAAAGTACATGGAAGCAGTAGAGCAGTATACTGCTGCACTATCAAGAAATGTTGACTCGCGCCCTTTTGCAGCAATTTGTTTTTGCAATCGTGCGGCTGCTAATCAGGCCTTAGTCCATTTTGCCGATGCAATTGCCGACTGTAGTCTTGCCATGGCTCTTGATGAAAACTACACAAAGGTATACCCTATTATTTTCGCTTTTAACTCGTTAGCATGCACACATCAACCTTCCTATGAGCGAAAACAGAATTCTTATGAACTCTTGCATGCATTATCTATTTTCTTGAAATGTAGTAAGGTACTAAAGTAGAGTATGTAACCATCGTTTTCTTGGAATGAGGGTTCATTAAAAAAAATCCAACGCTACTTGTCCTTCCATTATCAGGCAGTTTCCAGGAGAGCCACACTACATGAGATGATTAGAGATTATGATCAAGCAGCTAGTGATCTGCAGAGGCTTATCAGCATTCTCGTAAAGCAAAGCGATGAGAAGACAAAAACGTCAGAGACATCTGCTGATCGTGCAAGCAGCAGGAAAGAACTAAGGCAGGCCCGTCAACGGTTGTCTGTGATGGAAGAAAAATCTAAAGAGGGCATTCCTCTGGATTTCTTCCTCATAATGTATGCTCACTTTTCTCGCAGTGAATTATACCATTCATGCTAGACAAGGCTAGGATCTATTCTATTCTTTTTTAATTCCAATATAATCGTATGCTTTATCTTCATGCTATCGTCTATTCTCAGGGGAGTGAAGGCATCTGACTCTGCTGCTGATATCAAAAAGGCATACCGCAAAGCAGCTCTTAGACATCACCCAGACAAGGTAAATCTGTGTTTTACTTGATGACAATGTTGCAAATCTTTATTTTACATTTGCTGATATTATTTCCTCTTTGGTGTGGTATACAGGCTGCACAGATTCTTGTCAGAAGCGAAAGCGAAGGACCGTGGTTGAAGGAGATATTAGAAGAGGTACACAAGGGTGCAGATAGGCTCTTCAAAATGATTGGAGAGGCATATTCAGTTCTTTCTGACCCAACTAAGGTTTGCTTTCTCACAGCAATTTCTTACTAGGGATAGAATATTCTACATTATTTGAAGAGGTTTTTGATTTAACAGAGGTCGGACTATGAACTTGAGGAAGAAATTAGGAAAGCGAGGGCATCTAGAGAAAGCTACAGAAGCAGAAACAGAAAGGCTGCAGAAGCAAGTAGCCCTCCATGTCAGACAAGTCCAAGCGGCCGATACTGGAGGCACAGCGAGAGGACATACCGAAACACGGCTTCTTGGTGGTAGAAGGCTAATTTTTTCTTGGTGGCATAACCTTTTATAGTGACCCATTTACGCGTTGTAACTGAACAAATGTTTGTTTGCGTTTGCGGTTTGTACCTTTTGTAACACATCCCAAAAGATCAATGAAGTGGAAAACCTAATTTGGTATAACAGATCCAAAAGATTATAGCTGTCTGAACGACTCAGAGTGCTTGGCTGAAACTTTTTAAGTTTTGTTCTTTGGTGATTTATATTATAGCTCACGGAAGCAGACACACGCTTATGAGCCAAATTTGCATGACACCAATTTGATTACTAACACACCGCATGTCTTGTGAAGCCATTAAAGACATGGTTTTGGGAGCTCAAGCAAAAATTTGATATTTGAGAATGCTCACAGTTGGATATTAGAAGGAATGAAGTCTTGTTAGTTCACAATGGTTTTGTGTTATATTGTTTCACAGTTGAAATAAAGACATTAAAGACATGGTTATGGGAGCTCAAGCAAAAATTTCAGGAACGGTGAAATCTCAATTTTTCTTTTATGCTCTCATAAAATCTAGCCTAAAGGCAAATCAATCCATTAAGCCAAAAAAAAAAGATATTATTAATGGGCCTAAGGTTGGATATAACTTGGGTTCTAATACCATATTACTAATGGGCCTAACTCACACCCAAAAACTAGTTTAATAGTGGAGGGTTACCGCATAGTATATATATTGTTCACAAATCTCTCAAACTTTCAATGTGTGACAATTCAAACAGAAGATATTGAAGAGACGGTATACATCACAAGTTTTACTTGCATTTCCAAGAAACGAGCGCTTATCATGATATTCATAATACCAAGCAAAATCTTTCCTTAGCATTAACTTCCGCACAAGAAACCATTTACTGTATCTTTTTCAAAAAAAAAAAGTTTTGGTTGAAACGGAATGAAAACTTTTTATTTCTTAGTTATCAAAAAACTTGTGATGTATACCGTCTTATTTCTCCTTCTCCAGTCTCAGGGCGCCTCTGGATTTGGAGTAGCCCACAAGCCAATGCCCTTCTTCTTTGCCTCTTCTTGCCACTAATGTCCACATAAATAGAACGATGATTAGTTATCAAAAAAGAAGATATTGAAGAGACGGTATACATCACAAGTTTTACTTGACTTTCCAAGAAACGAGCGCTTATCATGATATTCATAATACCAAGCAAAACCTTTCCTTAGCATTAACTTTTGCACAAGAAACCATTTATCTTTTTCAAAAAAAAAAGATTTTGTAGAAACGGAATAAAAATATGACAAGGATATGAACTTATATTACCTGAACAAAAATCTCATCGCAGTAAATATCTCCTACCAATCTACCATATATATCTTGTTCATAAGCTAACACTGTCAAACTTTTATCTTTAACAATTTTAATGAGCTCTGCATGTGCCTCGTTCCCAAAATCCATTTTAATCTCTGGTGCATCTATTCCCTTGTTTCCATTTCCATCACCAAGAAGGTTTTCATTAAACAAAGACAGTACGAGCTTATATTCTAAGGAAAAAAGTGATTTTTACCTTAGTCTGACTTTAACTGGCATAGCAATAACTTCTTCGTCCTGAATCTTCAACACTCTGTAACCATTAGATTTGATCGTGTTGTAATGTTGACGTGCTTATGCGAAATTCTTATTCTCTAGTGCCTCTGCTCTTTTAGCCACTGCATCATTTACTTTAGCATTTACAACATTTGGAACAGACGGTGACACGTACGGGTTTGAAATGTTGACATAAACCGTGATGTCGTCTCCGTCTCCCACATTTCTTGCTTCCACCTTATTTGTCATTACAAAAGTTTTATCATCAACATTTCAATTCACAAGAGAAAAAAATAAGATGGAGAATATGTAGTTGATCTAACCGGACAAGTTTTAAACACCAGGCAATCCCTTTTAGTAGATGATGATGCTCCAATAGCTCCGAGAGTCGTCTCAGATTTAAGGCTAGCCTGAAAGTCGGCAAACCTGTTGTTTTTTCTCAACTTCTTTGATTCATACTCTTTGTAAATGGTTCTTACTTCTCTGTGTTTTTTTTGTACATTACAAGAAAACAATCAATTTATGACGGTCAAAATCGTCAGAAATTTGTCGAAAATTTCTGACAGATACAATTTCCATCGGAAATCCATTTCTTCAACATTCTTAATTTACACGCTCTCATTATAATCAAAATGTCTCAAACAAAATTATCATTCTCTGAAAAATGGGAAAGTTTAACAAAATCTAAAGAACATATTATATCTCAAAGAACTTACGGCGAGGCTAAACTACATTGATATGTACGTATACAGAAATAATGAAAAAAAAATTTGAACCTTGCTTAGGATAAAACAAAAAGAAACTGTGTTTTTTTTTTCACGTTAGACTGAAAATAATTTTGAAAATAAGGGGTGATAGATGAGTTTAGAATCATGATCAAATTATCGAGACTTTTGAAAACGAATGTGATAAAGTATGTGATAAAGTATATCGAAGAGGAAGCGGCAAAGATGGTTTTAGGGGTTGAAAGGTTCACCTTCGTGCTTGAAACCAACCCCCCCCCCCCTAACAGATTCATTTTATATGTATGATTCTTTTAGACGCATGTTTCTTTACTGGTCAACAAAAAGTCCAGGAGGCGAGTATCTAGTAGTGAAAACTCATCATCTTGCGAGCCGTGTAGCGATCTAGGGCTTTGTTTATCGAATCATCTTCCGGCATTATGAATATGCCAATTGAAGGAGAGGGAAGGTGTATCGGACCATACATGCCTCCATCGTTTGAACAAGATGGAAGTTCTGATGGCGATTCTTGTCGGAAGAGAGGAGAGTATACTTTGGAGGATCACATATATCAGGTAGAGAGCTGATTGAGTCGACACCGTCTCCGTTTCCGACGTCGCCAGCCATCGTAAGTGATTAACTGATGGAAGATAATTTGGATGCAAGTTTTCTTAGGGTTATTACGAAACAGCTTTTTATGCACAGCGAGAGGACATACCGAAACACGGCTTCGTGGTGGTACAAGGCGTAAATTTTCTCGGTGGCATAGCCTATTAGTGACCCAATTACGCGTTGTAACTGAACAAATGTTTGCTTGCGTTTGCGGTTTGTACCTTTTATAACACATCCCAAAAGATAAATGAAGTGGAAAACCTAATTTGGTATAACAGATCCAAAAAGAAACACACGCTTATGAGCCAAATCGCATGAAACCAAATTTGATTACTGACACACCGCATGTCTTGTGAAGCCATTAAAGACATGGTTTTGGGAGCTCAAGCAAAAATTTGATATTTGAGAATGCTCACAGTTGGGATAAATAAACTTGTGAAGATGAACAAGAATAATTTTTTGAAACTAGAGTAATTCAGAGCAAAAATGGACATCACGATGTTCAAAATTAATATGGTAGCTCGAAAAGCAAAAGAGATCATCGAGCAGCCTGCGCCTGGGTATGTTCCAAGACCTGATTAACTAACTTGTAAGTACGTCCAGACAATGCTTTGCTGTGGTTTATCAATTGCTCATGCCTGCATCGTAAATGTTAGAACGCTTAGTTTTTCTTTCTTTCTAATTTTCCGATGTAAAGATCAAATAGAATCAGAAAGCTGTATTTCATACACGTTGGGTTGACTTGGCTCCATGATAACAGTTCCAGACTCGGAATCAATCTTGGCATCGAGCATTGAGGTTCGAATAAGGTTCACAATCCATCTCTCAGCTTCCTCATACTTCAGATTCAGTTTCTCGGCTAGAACCCTGCCAATGCCATAAGATCCATATTATGGGCATAAGGATTATATACTCCACAATTAAACTTTCTCCCAACTTATGAATTAGAAGCAGTTGTGAGACAACAAACTGTACGTGGTCACTTACGCCATGTCAATTCGCTGATGGATTCTGCAGTAGGTCTCAAAGATAAATAGACGGGCATTCTCAAGAAACTCATCCCTCAGCGGCACCGTTGAAAAGTTCCCATCCAAGATTCGTTTGCCAAGGAAGGGATCATTCACAATGACCTATATCGTGTAAGAGTTTGAATATACGGCTCTGCAACCAAATTCAGGCAAAAAAATACAAGTTAAGGCTGCTTTACCTCTTCGCACTCTTTCATCTTCTTTTGAGCACCATCAAAGTCATAATTGACAAAGACACAGGCCAGGAACTCAATAATGGGATCCTTGTAAGAGTAGTGCTCTTGCTGAATGACCTTAATGAATTCTTTCAGCTGAGGCCTTCTCCTTTTGTTGACTATAAAAGCAGTTGCCAAGTAACGCAGCAGGTGAGGAGCACTTGTTTGTATGACATTCAGATACCTATATATATATATATAAAAAAAGAAAAAGAAGTTAGTATCCACATTGCACGATAGAGCTGAAGAACAAAATGGAAAACAAAGCGGATCAATTTCCGTAAACTCCAATCCTAATAAAAGTTAGAAAAAAAGAAAGAGCCAATTCTCTGACCAGTGAACTGCTACTTATTCTAATGACAGTAAAACATTGTTTCACACACTTTGCATAACTTCATTGAACTCACTCAGATCATGCTGCTCGAAACTAATCAGAGGCGCACGTAAAAAGTATCATTACATATGTCTAGCTTACCTAGGAATCATTTAGATGCAGACTTATATGAAAAAAAAGGATAGGAGCACAGATGGGTTCAAATGGTTAGTAGTCAGGGAAGAGGACAAGAAAGAGCTTCGAATTATGATGTTACTTTCACACTGTAGAAAGGAATTGAGAGGGATGCAAGACAGAAAGAATTGGTGCAGAGGAACAAAAAGGTAATACTCACTTGTCTTGGTTGAAAAGGTCAATGATCTGTGTCCTCCCGTTATCATGGTTAAAGAAGATATAGAGACCCCAGTGCATCAACCATATCCTGCTCTGCACCTGATTTAGTGGAGATGCAAAACTCTGAAAAACAAAATGATGGATTAGCACACACACTCGCATCTATGAAGAGCTAAAGAGACGCAAGCAAGGAAGATCTATTAAAAAAAAAAAAAAAAAAACTTCGAAAAAGAGACCTTTGAGTCAATAATTTCTTTCAGACGGTTGAGCTCTTCAAATGCAGTGCCCCAGTTCTGCATCAATATCTCAGATGCGAGCTTTCCCCACAAAGCATTCAGACTTCTTTCACTGTCGGAGCAGAGCGTTCGATACTGGTAAAGATAATCAGCAGCTCCAGAATAGTTCCCACATTCAAACTGGAACTTGGCATACTGATACAAAGCTTCAATCTGGTCCGGACCAACCTGTTAATACAAATATGTCAGATTTCTTAGCTCAATGTAGTCTTGAACCTCTCAATTTCGCATCGGAAACTGTGGGTACAACACGAAATAGCATAATCAAGCAAGACAAAAAAACAAACCTGGTATCGCTCTTTCAGCATCTGGAGATTGTACTGCTTGTCAGACCTCAGCTCCTTCACGGCATTGGCGTTTAGAAGGAAAGACACGAGCGGAGCAGCTGCTTCCTCCAGAGATTTGAGCCTAGCCACCACTTCCGTTCTCCTCGCCACCATATCTAACAAAAACAAAACCACATTCTTCAGTTGCACAATCAAGCGAATTTTTCAGAGACATTGATGGCTACAGTGAGGAGTAGGCACCTTCGGGAGCTTCTTCGGTGTGGTAGAGGCTTTTGTGAATATCCATGGCGTAGTCGACCATGTTCGTCTTATTCAAAAGCTCGATCTTGAACTTGAGGATCTGCTCATCAGGATAACGCTGACGCTCCTGAAGGAACTCAAGCATAGGAAACACGAGGTGTCTATCCAGATTCGGCGCGACGAGAGGGGTCAGATCATAGTTCTCTTTGCTTTGCGTCATCCTCGCAATCTCTCACCTCACGAAGCTATTCACTGGGAAAAAAACCGTCCTTTGATCCCTAAAAACGGCAGCAGAGACGAAGTTCCAAAGAGGACGACGATGACGATGAAATTCGAATTAGGGTTATTTTGCAGCGCCTTTTTATTTATACATTTAACCAAATATTTCATGAAAATTTTGATTTTACCCTCACACTTTTCTTTTATGCTTCAAATACAATTTTACTCATCTCCAGCCACAAACCTCTAAGAGATAAGAATTTGAAATTCTATTATTCCAATGATAAAACTTCAAATCCATCTCTAAAATTATTTGAATTTTACATTATAGTTCTCAATATTAATAATAACTAATTATAATGATAAAAATTTTATATATAAATATAAAATATTACATAAGATACTAATAAATAAAATATTACAAGATCATAAAAAGTTTATTATTGTAATGTGATTTTAATTTTGATTTAAGAAATGTAATATTATTGATGTGTGAAATAATATTTTTATGTTGTATAATATTTATTCTATATTATCAGTTAAAAATTGTGTATTTATTTAATTTAATATATGTAATTAAATTTATAAATATATATTTAAAATATTTATTAGATATATGGTAATAGTAATAAATCATAATTAAAATAAATAATAAGATTATTTGTAATATATATAAAATTAGAAGGATTAAAATGAAAAGTAAAGAGTGGTTTAAGGTTTTGAATAGTGAAACCTCAAATTTGAGAATTTACTATTTAAAACCTCAAAATTTGAGGATTTGAGAGTGGGTTGGAAACCAAAAAATCTCAAAATTTGAAGATTTGATGATGGGTTGGAGATGCTCTCAAGTAATTTGTTCTACTTCCACGCCGAGAAAATATTAAATAGTAAACCAGAAAGTTTTAATTTTTTTATTAACAGAAATTAAGAAGTTACAAAGCCTTGAATTGAAGACAAGTAAAGACGGCTTTTTTATTATTATCTTAGACAAAGCATCACATTGAACAGTTATTGAACACAAAACATTACTAGTCCATTTGCTTTATCGATTGATATTTGATATCAATATTTGGACAAAACCAAAGATGGTTGTACCTGAAGTGAGCTATTGCTTAAGGGCTTGAGCATGGTGACTGATGTGGTCTTCAATGAATGTGGTAATAAAATAGTAGGAGTGGTTGTATAAATTGCGTGTGATTACACTGTATTTGTAGTAACTTTTATTTCCTTCTGGTGTCAGTAATGGACAGCGACAAAGCTGAGGAAGATGATGTTGAGATCGCGATTTGTGCCTCTGTACAATCGAAAGCTGGTAGGTTCACTGCAAAACTTGTAACTAAAATTGAAGGAATGAAGAATCTGTCGGGAATCACTGAGCGTCAACGAGCCGTTAATACCAAATTATCAACGTGCTTTAAACATTACTTCTCATTCCTTGAAATAAAGGATCATTTGCGTAAGAAGAAATTGGTGAGGGACTTCAACGAAGATAACTATGACGAGATTGTTGGATTAGTGGAAGATAGAAAAGGATAGTTAGCTTATGCTAAACATTCGGTCGAAAGTCATCTCCAAAGAGAGGGGAAGAAGGGCAAGACGAATGAGCTGAAGAAGAAGAGGTTGAAGGAGAAAAGGAAGAATAAACAAGGCCAAGACGACGGTACATCCGCTGAAATCAATACCGAAAACACAATCTTTGGATCAGCTCGGGAAGAACTGGTTAGTGATGCTCAGAAGGACGACGATGCAAACATAATCTGTGAATCAGCTCGGGAAAATCTGGTTAGTATTGTTGTTCAGAAGGACGACGGTGCAAATACAATATGTGAAGCAACTCGAGAAATACTGGTTAGTGTAATTGTTGTTGGTGATCACATCAAGCATTGTCAATCGCTTATGTTTTTCTTTTTGTGCAGAAAACTAAGAAGGAGATTAAGGATATGATAATGAAGATCATTCACTCAAAATGTGGCGGCTTAGAAGCAAGCCTTCAGGATATGATCCGTGATTTAGCAAATACTCGTGCAGAGTCCGAGCAGAAGATGATGGATGCCATTACCTCAGATTTTGCCAGGTTACAACAGCCCGTGACAAAGTCTAAAATCGATCTCTACAACAAATATAGTGTTCTTCGGGATAGAAGGTGTTAGCTAGAATTCTGGTTATAACTAAAGGGATCAATATTCAAAAAAAGAAAATTGCCAAAAACGTTTTGGCGTCCGACCTTATAAGCTTTTTCTCTCTTCAAATGTGATTTCAAAATTTCACTTGGTTTTTTCACGAGTAAAAGTTAATATACACACGTGTGTACACTTTTTATTTTTTTATTTCTTTTAATTAAATTTTTTTTTCGGAGAGGTTATGAGGCGAAGACTAACCAGTATTTCCCGAGTTGCTTCACATATTGTATTTGCACCGTCGTCCTTCTGAACAACAACACTAACCAGATTTTCCCGAGCTGATTCATAGATTATGTTTGCACCATCGTCCTTCTGAGCATCACTAACCAGTTCTTCCCGAGCGGATTCAAAGATTGTGCTTTCGGAAATTGAATGACTCCACTTAACTGAGGATTCGGGTGAGGAAAATTGTGTAGTTGTACCAACCAGGCGACCAAACATCGGTCCCGGAGAACCACGTTGACGAGTATCAATGTGAACATAGTAAAATCGCAAACAATTTGACATATTTTATATATCTTGCAATTTGAGAAGTGAGGCATCTGAAAATTACTTCGTTTGGTTATAAAAATTCTATAGCAAGGAAGGAGGGAGAGAAAGCGTTGTACTGTATTCTATAGCAAAATCTTAAAGTAACCACAAATAAAATCTTTACCTTCCCTAAATTAATTTTGACCGAAGATACCACATGAAATTTTTAATTGGCTGATACAAGAAATTTATATGTTGATGCGGATATATAAATTGGAGATGAAGCAAAGACGGCATTTTTATTATTATCTTAGACAAAAACATCACACATAACCGTTATTGAACACACAACATTACAAGTCCACTTGCTTTTATTGATTGATATTTGATACTAATATTTGGACAAAGCCAAAGCGGGTTGCCAAGCTGAAGTGAGCTAGAGCTTAAGGGCTTGAGCATGGTGAGTGATGTGGTCTTCGATGAATGTAGCAATAAAATAGTAGGAGTGGTCGTATCCTGGCTGCAGACGCAGCAAAATCGGCGCATTCACTTTCCTGCATGCCTCCTCAAACTTGCTGGGCAATAACTGATCAGGGAAGAACTGGTCGTTTTCTCCCTGCATTGGATTGGATGGAGTTTGACGAATTTAGCATAAACTTAACGAAGCAGTGTGTTTTGGTTCACGTGGGGATGCAGACCACACTCCCTCTGTGTTCATAAGCTACAAGATTGCCCGACAAAGTGAAGATGAAGAACACTCTGCCGTAAAAGGGTTTTACCTGATCAATTAGTATTGTGGCAGACAGCTTGTTGAACTTTGAAATAAGACAAGTGGCATCGTATTCCTGAGATTCAAAAAAGAATGAAATCACTCACTATAGTGTTGGCGGCTATACGCATACTGAAACAATCTCGTAAGGTTATTTTACCTCCCAAGCAGCCTTGTTGTCACCTAGATAATTGGTGAATGCCTTCTGTCCCCACGGGCAATTTATGGGATTGGCGATTGGTGCAAACGCAGACACGGACTGAAAGTGCCATGCATACGAAGATATTAAAGAGTAGGAAGGAATGATCTAAGAGAAGGAAGCCTTAGTCCACACATATAAAGAGATTTTTTTTTTTAAAACGATCAAAGGGTAAGAAGTCTTAGGTTGAAACATATTATCCACACCCGGTTCCGAGTTCCAATCATTGTACTCAACACTGGAGTGTCACAAGGAAAGTCGCATATGTCTTAAAGCACAGAAGAAGAAAAAAAATACTGAAATTGGTACCTTGTACTTATCGAGGTTCTTCAGGTAAATAGTAAGAGCTCCATGTCCACCCATGGAGTGTCCAGAGATAGATGCACTTGCGGTGTCCAGCTGAACAAAGTTTTCACTGAGGAGTTTTGGCAACTCTTTGACAATATAGTCATACATACGCCAGTTCTTCCACTTTTCCTGAGTAGCATTTATGTAGAATCCAGCTCCTAGTTAAAAGAAAGAAAAGAAAAAAATGTTTATCACACTTCATTGCAAGAAAGACCTGAATACTATTATGACCAAACCAATAAGTCCAAAGCTACAACTCGCTCTGAAAAGTATGTGGACTGCAAACCAGAGGCATGTAACGTTGCATACCTACACCTAAGTCGTAACTGTCTGCTTCCCCTTCAATATTTAGACCTCCTGCAAGATTAGGTAGTATAAAAATACAAATCAGGTAAAAAACGCAAAGACATTATAAACTTTCTGGTTTGTTTAAACATCAAGGGGAGATGATAAAGCAGAGTAAAACCAGGGCAAATCAAACAAATGAAAAATACTGTGGCTCACTTGGAGAAGTATCTGGAGAAACAAGAGCAATGCCGTGAGTAGAAGCAGCACGTTGAGCCCCGGATTTGATAATGAAGTTCTCGTCCGTGCATGTGAGGCCAGAAAGCCAGTAAAGCACCTGTCAATCAACAAAATGGAGAATCATTTGTCTAAAAAGCCAATCAGTGGATTTTTTTTTAGTAGCATGATTTTGGCATCGCAACGAAATCAAGGCAATAAAGAATCCAAAAACAATCATGTAAAACTAAAGTTTACTTCCTAGAGACATGAAATCCAAACAAACGGCACATCAGATAAGTGAAGATAAGAGGATAATGAATTGGCGACAAGTCACAAAAGACTTCCTTCTTTTTCTTCTTCAAAAGATAAAATTAATACGATCAAACAAAGACAAAGAAGTATCGAGATAGAGCTGTAGAAAACCAAAAAAAAAATACATGAATCCTATTTTACTGTAGAAAACCAAAAAAAAAAAAAATCAAATCTTTACATAAATCGAAAGAACTAAAAATGAGAAACTGAGATCAAGCTAGTACGAAGAAGAAGGAAGATCACATACAGGGAACCTTTTGGAAGATGAGGGAGAAGGAGGGAAGTAGACGGAGAAAGTCATGGAACATCCGAGTGTCGGACTGTAGTGTTTGTATCTTTTGTTGTAGCCATCGAACATCTTCGTGCTTCCGATCTCGCTTAGCCCAGTCTCCATTCTCTCTATCTCTCTATCACACTCAATCTCTCACTCTGCAAATTCCGGAAGAAAGGACGGACAGATGCAGCAGCGATGAAGAAGAAGATGAAAAACGATCGAAGGAGAGAGGTCTATCGCTTTCTACAGTGGACAAGAGCCCACTAAAACATTTCCACACTAGCAAAGCAGTATAGCCCATCCAGAGAAGGCCTTGGAAAGCCCACCTGAGTAATTAAGTTCCATATGGTTTAGTCAAGAACCTCTCTACTGGCCAGAGGGTTTTGATTTCATTAAACAGAAAGAAAAAAAAACTGTAACGTGTGTGTGTCAGCAGCGTAGCTGGACTTTCTTTTGTCTTTGAAGGCGGAGGAGGTGCTGCCCAACTGTTCTCAAAACAATTATTTGTTTATGCTTTTTTTTTTTTTTTTTGTAGATAAACAGATAAATCGTGATAAGTAAATTTCCACTCAATGTGTAAAAAATTGAGGAAAACAAATAAAATAATGGACTACTTTCCGATTTTATTTGTTTGTTTTAGAACAATGGACTACTAAAAGAATGAATATATTATGGATAATCGATTTTATGATAAAGTGTCTATTTGTTAGGTGATCAAGTCACATTTTTATATCATATCACAAGATAACGAATGGTTTTATGTTTTTTTTTTTTTTTTGCGGCGGACCCATTTATTTATTAACTATATAAATATATCTGTGTGTGTTTCGGTGTGTATAATAAATGCCGGTATAACTAAAAGTTCGCCAAAAAGTTGTTCAGATTGAAAATACAGAACCAAAAAATGGATGAGGTATAAAATGAGAGAAGACAAAACGAAGAAGACTAGTACCCAAAAAAAAGGGGGTATTTTTCTTGTGCCATTAATGACTGTGTCCGAAGTTAGGCACCTTCCCTTAAATATACCCATAAGCAAAAATAAATCAAATAAAATAAAATAAAAAGTATCTCCCTTTACTCAACTGTACCCATCAATGCTTATGTCCATTCCTCTCCCCTGCACAAAAGCTTGTCTCTGTATTTAATTTAACTCTCATCATCTTCCTTTTCTGCATGCAAAGTTTTTTTATGATTATTTGTGAGTAGGTAAAAATCATAAAAATTTCCCAAAATCTTCTCATGCGTTTTCTCTGTCTTGATTTGGCAATCCTCATGAGTTGATTGTGGATTTCTTTATAGTTGCCGACACGAAAGGTTTGTTCTTGACTTGTACTTTGGTTACGAACTTTCTTTTTTTCTTATTGGGTAGATGAACAACTCAAGACGGAGCTAACAAAGTTTTTATTGTATTACAAATAAATCTCCTTTATTTTATTCCATAATCTTTCTCCGCATTTCGTCAGGTTGCAGCATTATATCTATTTAAAGGCTTTTGTGTATCTATTGCATTGATGTCTTGATTTCCACTTTTGTTATATGGCAGAAGAAGCTACAACACGAAAAAAAAAAAAAAAACTCAATTTGTTTGGTGAGAAAATCTGAGTTAGCGAACCAAGAAAATCTAATTCTTTTTGAGCAAGAAGCTGATTGGTAATGCCCAAGTTGGTCTTCTTCTTCTTCTTCTTTTTTCAAACCCATATATAAATCTATAGTGGATTACATAAACTCCAACCATTTCTAGACATTGTTGATTGTTCATTGCCTTTGGTTTGTGTCGAGTTTCCTGGTCTGGACCAAAGAAAATGGTGGGAAGCATTGAGGCCAAGAGCCTGCAATCAAACGGGTCTGTTCAACATAATGGTCTTAATTTGGAGGAGAAACTTGATGATTTTCGTCGTCAGTTGGGGAAATCAGACAATGATCCGTTGAGGATTGTGAGTGTTGGAGCTGGTGCTTGGGGAAGTGTTTTCGCAGCACTTCTCCAAGAAAGCTATGGAAGTTTCAGGGATAAGTTTCAGATCAGGATATGGAGAAGAGCTGGGAGAGCTGTTGACAGAGCGACAGCGGAACATTTGTTCGAAGTGATCAATTCTCGGGAAGATATCTTGAGGAGGCTGATAAGACGCTGCGCTTATCTGAAATACGTCGAGGCAAGGCTCGGTGATAGGACGCTCTACGCGGATGAGATACTGAAAGACGGGTTTTGTCTTAACATGGTCGACACGCCGCTCTGCCCTCTCAAGGTTGTGACGAATCTGCAAGAAGCTGTGTGGGATGCTGATATTGTTGTCAATGGATTGCCTTCAACGGAGACGCGCGAGGTGTTTGAAGAGATTAGCAAGTACTGGAAAGAGAGGATTACGGTTCCGATTATTATATCTCTGTCAAAGGGTATTGAAACTGCTCTTGAGCCTGTTCCACATATCATAACTCCAACAAAGATGATCCAACAAGCAAGTAAGCTTCTTCTTCTTCTTGGTTTTCCCCCTTTGTATTGAGTCTATTGACACATCTTGCTTAGTTTTCGAAATGTTGACTCTTTCTTGGATTTGGTTCTCAATTTTGGTGTTTGTGGTAGCTGGTGTGCCGATTGAAAATGTGCTGTATCTTGGTGGACCGAACATTGCCGCTGAGATTTACAACAAGGAATATGCTAATGCTAGGATCTGCGGAGCTGAGAAATGGAGGAAACCACTAGCAAAGTTCTTAAGACAACCTCATTTCATTGTTTGGGACAATAGTGACCTTGTGACACATGAAGTAATGGGAGGTCTCAAGAATGTGTACGCCATTGGAGCTGGTAAGTTACCGCGTGTACACGAGGATTTGACTGATCGACTCGTCTTTGATCATTCTCGTTTGGTTTTTCAGGAATGGTGGCAGCTCTTACTAACGAGAGCGCTACAAGCAAATCGGTGTATTTTGCTCATTGTACATCTGAGATGATATTTATAACTCATTTGCTAGCAGAAGAACCTGAGAAACTTGCAGGGCCCTTGCTAGCTGACACTTATGTTACCTTATTGAAAGGGCGTAACGCCTGGTACGGTCAGATGCTCGCCAAAGGAGAAATAAATAGAGACATGGGTGATAGTATAAGCGGGAAGGGAATGATTCAGGTACTCAATCCTCGAAAGATTTTTGAAACTTTTGGTGTCTGTCATGCTTATGTGAGTGTTGGATTTTTGTTGAATAGGGTGTCTCTGCAGTGGGAGCGTTTTATCAATTGCTTAGTCAATCTAGCCTAAGCATATTGCACTCCGAAGAGAAGAAGCCTGTAGCCCCGGTTGAATCATGTCCTATCTTGAAGACTCTCTACAAGATACTCATCACAAGGTAAATATGAAATCTCAAGGTTTCAAGAAAAAAATGTTCGAGCTTTTTCCAAAGGATGGGTCGGATTTGGTGTGACATGATGGGAAATCAGATTTTTAGTTTTCATGAATGTTTAGGACTTTGTGAGACGTTGAATCATTACAAACTTTCTTCTTCGATTCTCTAATTAAAATTCTGTTTGTTCAATTTTGTGTCTGAATTTTGCAGAGAACAATCAACACAAGCGATTCTGCAGGCGTTAAGGGACGAAACATTAAACGATCCGAGAGACCGTATTGAGATTGCACAGAGTCATGCATTCTACAGGCCCTCCCTTCTAGATCAGCCTTGATTAGCCTGTCCTGGGCCTCCTGGCTTTGTACAATCCAAGCTTGTTGGATCTGATTACGAAGATAAAGTACTTGTGCAAACTGCAGATGCCGCGTTTATACATTATAGTAGCTTTAATGGAAGGTGTAGTTTCTTCACATGTGTCATGTCTTAAAATGGATTCTTGTTATCCTTGTGCTGTATCATTTTCTTTATGATCAATGAGGCTTTATTTGCTTAAATAATTTACTAAAAGGAAGAAAAAAAAACCATTTTCTACTAAGCAAGTGATCAACTTCAATATCCCAAAAAGCATTCTACTTTAGACTATTCTGAAACGCACTCCAAAAGCCAAGCAAGCTCCGTATGATTATACATGCTAATGGTTGTACCATCGAGTCCAAAAAACAAAGAGAAGGACTGTTCTGTAAGGTCTAATGTTAACTATACCAGTGAGATCGGTTATGACTCCATCACCTGCTTTGTACAATCGGTTAGCTCCAAATTTAGCTGCCTGATTACCTGTTGAAGCAGATCTTCTTTCTTGAGCTTATAGAAATGTGTCATTTTTAGCTCCTTTGCTATGCTTCTTAATTCCTTGCCTGTCTTGTTCTTCAACTCGCTTACTGAGGTCACTGGTTCACTCATGGTCTGCCCATCTCTTTGTCTAATTCGTTCTATCAAATCCAATGTTGAATCTGTAAGCTGTGTAGGAACAGCTGTACCCCTGACGATCTTAGGTGTTGACTGGGTTGAGTTTTTAACTGGATAAATAATAATCTCACCAGCTTCACCTCCTACTTTCTGCTTAGTGTTTCTGATCAAACTTGTGTTCTTGCCTTTATTATCACTGGGGTTAGATTTGCTTTGTCTCTTCTTTATTAGGACTGTCCCAGGCTTCAACAATGCATTACTCTCTGCCTTTTGTCTTGCCTCGGTAAGCAAGTTTATGATCGGCTCGTCTTTAGCAGCAGTCTTCACAGCTTCAGGCAGCGATCGCTGGCTTCTATCATCACATGGGGTTTCTCTGCCTTTCTCCGGTGCATCACACATTTCTAAGAGAGACTCTGTGGTAAAAGGTTCAGAAGCAGTTTCGATGTCTTGCAAGCTATTGCTTTGCTGCTGCTGATCCTTCAATATATCTCCATCTTCGTTTGCAGCATTTGACTTATCTCTCACCTTCTCTCTGGTCTCTAAACCCAATGGCCCCAAAGTGGAACCTTCGATATCCTCTCGGCTTACAGCAGATGGAGATTTGTTCTCCGGTGCTTGTTTTATAGGATCAGACACTTGGTCAGTAACCAAGGATGAACAAGAATGTTCCTCAGCTTCCTCAATCTTGCTTGCCAACACAGGGCTACAAGAGGTATCTGCATCTTCTGCAACCTGTCCATCATTGAAATAACACACAGCATTTCACTACAAACATCCTGTCTCTTATACACATCTAGATGTGTATAAGAGACAGGTCCATATCCTTGTGAAGATCATCGATTTCAGCATCTTGCTTCTTCTCGTTCAATATCCGCCACACTAGCTCACAGTATCTTCCGTTCTGGAAATTTTCTTCGAGCACATCTAAAAACCATTGAAACCCAAAAAATCAACAATCTATCGTTCTCAAAGAGAATCACAGCGATGATACAGAATCAAAGAAATTAACAACCATAAAACCACAATTCTCGATCGAACCTGTTCTGCAATCAAACCAGAATTCACAACCACGTAGGGGCTTGCGAGGGGTTTCGTCTTCGCCAGCTAAAGAAAAACGAAATCAAAAAAAAAACACTCGCATCATCAGTCACAAGACAACAAACAAGTATAAAAAAAAAAAAAACCATATGAGCACGATTGATCCAAAACAAGTACCAAGTGGCGGACCCCAGAGATCATCATCATCATCCATGGTAGCGACTACGGAAAGCCGCAAAATTCATCCTGCAAACCAACATTTTTCCTCCCGCATTTTTAGAATTCCGAAGCAAAACAACAACAGTTAACCCATCTCCAACCTCCAAAACAAAATGCAAGAACAAAATACTAAAATTTACAGGAGGAGAGTGAAGGCTCTACACCATACCGGGAAAAAACAATCCCGCTGAAAAGACGACGGGAAGGTGAACGCCGATCGATCTTCCGAAGAGTTTCTAGGGTTCGGAGGAGGTCGGCGAGGGAATTTAGTGAGAGAAGAGAGAGAGAGAGAGGAAAGAGAAAAAGGCTGGCAATGAAAGCGACGAACACTCTGCAATATAGAGTAGAGAGTGTAGAGAGATATAAAGAGAGAGAGGTCGGTTAAACGGTGAACGGGGAGGCTACAAATGGTATACCAACGGAGGCGCGTGGAGGGAAAAAGCGTACCCCGTTTTGCCGTTTTAGATTTTCTTCGGGACCACCTCAACTGAAATCTCAACCGTCAGATCGTTTGACTTTTGTTTGACCATGGTCTTCATATGTACAGCGTGGGCAACGGGGGTAATGCTCGTGTGTGCTCGAGCTCCAGGTACGCTCTCAGATGATGGCTTTTTGATCCGACGGCTAGGAAAAAATGACGAGTCGTAATAATTAAAACCTCGGATGGCAAAACCGTAATAAAAAGGGGTCCCGCGAAACTTCGGTATCTTTTTTATTATTATTATTGAAACTGACATCTGAGATTGAGAATGACGTCCGTACAGTTGTTGCTTTTTCCAAAGATTTTCTCATCCGCGTGACAAATATTACATTATAAGTATAGAGAGTATAGAGAGTATACTAATTAAAATTAAATAATAGTAGTATTAAGTAAAGTGTTTTTACCTCCCGAAATAGAAACTTTGTCTTCGATGCAAGTCGAAAGAAAGTTTGTTTTAAGGACTTTTTCGTATGATAATTAGCACTTTTCATAAAGTATTATGCAAAAAAAAATCGCCTTTTAGAAAGTTTTAGGCAAAGTTTTAGTATTCTTTCCACCCTTTTTCGACGTTTTTTTTTTAACAATGGATACGGAGAACACAATACACACTGAGATAAACAAAAATTATGTTACTTTATTATGTTTTCATCATACATAATGGAACATCAACGAATACGCGTTAGCTTTTCGTAAACTACATATAGACACACCTGATATAGTGAAAAATTGATATACATATATAACATATGACATGTCTAAATAGACGTTCTAACTTCTAACTGCTAACTAGACGAAAAAGTAGATAGATGTTGTCAACATTTGTGAATCTACTAGTCAAATCACCTCTCTATACATTCTATATTTAATGGACATTCAAATCACTTTTACATGGGTAATTAATTATATTTTACTAAAATTAATAAAAAAATTCACTCTATTTACGATCATCATGAAATAACAACACTCGATACTGCTGTATTTTTATATATTAGTGTCATCTTAATTGCTCAATGTCAAATATGTTTCTCAGAAAACGTAGAGTTGTTATGCTAATGCCATTATAATGCAAAGTTTTATTTTGCTAATAAATAATACGCAATGTTTAATTTTGTTAATAAATAACATACATCTACATTGATGTGAGACACTTGAGATTTAATTGTACTATTTTATGTTATATGATTTTGCTTAATAATATCTAGGGCCCCTATTCAACATATTTTCAATTAGGCAAATAATAAAATATCATCCTATCTTAAAATTCAACGAATACGCGTTGACTTTGCGTAAATGATAGACACGCCTGCTAGAGTGCAAAAATGATATACATATGACATATCTAAATAGATGTTCTAACTTCTGACTATACGAAAAAAAAAAAGTAGATGTGAACAATATTTGTGTTTGTGAATACTAACTAATCGTCAAATCATCTCTTTAGATATCTTAAACACTGCACTTGATAGATAACATTCCACTTCTACATGTCTAATGATACGTAGATTTATATATCATTAATTCATTATACATGTCTAATGATATATTGTATTTACGATCGTTATGAATAAAAGCAAGACTGTATATTTATTTAACAAGAGTCATTTTGATTGCTCAATGTCAAATATGTTTCTTAGAAAACATAGAGTTGTTATCAGTGGCGGCCCTGAGCGCAAACAGACAAGCATGAGCTTACGGCCCTATTTTTAGGGAAAATATTAGTAAAGATAAATCAGTTCTTTTTTGAATTTTTTTTTGCAAAACAGTCCTTTTTATTTCGATAGCTTGCGGCCTTTGTTAAATTTGTAAATCTCAGGGCCGGCTCTGGTTGTTATGCCAAAGCCATTACATATATAGAATAACATGCAATGCTCAATTTTATATACAGCCACTTCTTTCAATCCATATCAGAAAATCTAAATTCGAAACACTGATTACAATTGAATGTTTCAGATTGTATTAAAATGTAGATAATATTTGTCTTTTCCGATTCTGTCCTTCTCAATTAGAATTTCACAGGCGCTTTCCATTTTTTGTTTTTGTTTCTTCATATTATTCAGCCTTCCCCAAGAAACTCCCTCTTCACTTACCTTGGAGCTGAAGTCATCTAAGATCGCAATGAAACTCAAATTGTTGCCCATGCAAGAAGCGCAACGTTAAGAACAGAGAGAGAATGACATTAGAACCACATGTTCGAGTAGAGGATTGGTAGAACACAAAATTCGATTCGTGGTGAAAATAAGAATTTGCAGTATCCAAGATAAACAAAATAGAAAAATTACATATTTGAGGATCACTGTCCTGAATCCTGATAACAAAAAAGAAAAGAATTAACATAGAAATTGTATCAGGCGAAATTGGAAGAAGAAGGACCAGAAGGAAGCAGCTCGTAGCCATCATGATGGCGACAAGACTCGACGGGTATGCATTTGAGGATAACGGCTACAATCATGCTCAATGATCCTATCAAGATTGATAGTAGCCAATGTTGCCAGCTCAGCGGAACGGTGCTAGCAAATGCTCCAAGAAACTCCACTATGATCACTTGAAAGACTACGGTCACAGTCATTACTCCTGTGAACACCCAGCTATTGAACATTCCTTTGAACACGTTTATCTTCTCTATCTCGCGGCTATTGATCTCATTGAATACCTGTTTTTTATATAACCATTTGATTTCTCATGTTACTTTTACTTATCCTTCATATGAAGGCTTGGGTTAGTTTTTGTTTTTAGAGTGGTACCTGGCAAAAGACGAAGGAGTTGAAGATGACTGTGTTAAGAACGGCTGTGGAATCCGAACCGTCGAGACTGAGAAGAGATTTGCCTGCGAAATTGAGAATTCCCAAGACTATCAACTGGTAAACGCTTTGACCGGCGATGTTTCTCCACATGGTTTTGGTGATGAAGCTAGTGGTTCTAGCGATTGGTGGACGTTTCATTAAACCTTCATTGGGAGGCTCTGTTGCTAGTGCCAGTGCACCGAGTGTGTCCATGATCATGTTGACCCAAAGCAGTTGCACAGCAGTGAGTGGAGCAGATCCTTGGAAAAAGAAACAAAAAAGAAAACAGTTATATATATATATATGACCAGACAATAGGAGAAAGATGGTGTTTGAATGTTATTAGATAGTACCTGTGATGCAAGCAGAGACGAAGTTGATGATCAGAGCAACGACGTTAACAGTTAGCTGGAACTGAACAAACTTCTGAATGTTTATGTACACGGCACGTCCCCATCTAGCCACATTTACTATTGTTTTAAAGTTATCGTCCATTATGATCACATCAGCATTCTCTTTCGCGACCTGCATTTCGTAAAACGTTAATCTAATGTTTTCTGATCAACTAAACCAGTAACACAAAATATATATACGGTTTTTACCTCTGTTCCGGCTATTCCCATTGCAAGTCCAATGTCTGCCTCATGCAATGCAGGGGCATCGTTTGTCCCGTCCCCAGTCACTGCAACCACCTCTCCAATTTTCCTCAAGTTGCTGACTAAAGTATGCTTGTCCAATGGCAGAGACCGAGCCATTACCTGAAGGCAGTAACAAGTTTCAGATTTTTTCTAGAGACAAATGAACAATAACAATTCATTTCTATTCATTACGTCAAAGAACCTGAATTTTGGGTATAATGGCCCTCATTTCGTGAGGAGGCAAATCCCTGAACTGTGAACCTTCTATAGCTAAACCTCCTTCAGTAAATATGCCACATTCCTTTGCAATTGCTTTAGCTGTGCTTATGTTATCTCCAGTGACCATACGTACGGTGATTCCAGCAGCTTGACAAGTCTGAACGGCTTCCCTAACACCAGGGCGTACTGGATCCTTGATTCCAACAACTGCTACCATTGTGTAGCCTCCATCAGGAAGATCTCCACTGGGAGCTTCATCCAGATCTTTGTAAACCAAGCAGAGAGTCCTTAGAGCCTCAGAGGCAAAACCCTCTATGACATCAGATATATCCGTAATACGTTCTTCGGTTAGTGGAACGGTTTCTCCATTCGAATCCACAACGTTCTCGCACATCTTCAGCACTATCTCGGATGCACCTTTGCAGAAAGCCCGTGCACCACCTCCAGGAAGAGCTATAAGAACAGACATTTTCTTCTTGTCTGAATTGAACGGCTCGATCTTGAGTATCTTATGCTCTTTACGCTGTGCGCCAAAGTCACCACCTAAAAGCAGACCGAATTCGAGTATTGCTCTCTCTGTCGGGGATCCTAGGATCTGAGTGTTTCCGTCTTTATCCTTAACAACTTCAGAACCAGTGTTCTGAAATATGCCCTGCAAAAGAATACTCCGAACTTCTTCCGGTAGTTCCAACTGAAAGCTTTCTTTATTTCCCTCTTGTCTCTCCTGAACCTTATCACAGATCCATACTTTGTTGACCACCATGTGGTTAGTAGTCAAGGTCCCTGTCTTATCAGTGCATATGCAAGTAGAAGAACCCATAGTCTCACATGCAGCCAGATGCCTCACAAGTGCCCTGTCACTCATCAGTTGCTTCATAGCAAATGCCAAACTTAACGTCACCGCCAACGGCAAACCTTCCGGTACAGCAACGACAATGATAGTTACGGAAATCGCAAAGTAGTCAAGTAGCGTCAGTGCATCTTCAGATGACCAGTTGGTAAAATTACCAGACGCTGCTTTCTCTAAGACAAACCTTATGCACAATACCACAAATGTAAGCACAGCGAAGCTTAAACCAATCTTGCCAATTATTGTTGCAACCCCATTTAGCTTCACCTGCAAAGGAGTCTCATCTTCTCCACCATCAACCAGCGTTTCCATCAACTTTCCCCACTCAGTCCTCATGCCAACTGTTGTCACCAGCATTTTCGCAGAACCGTTTTGAACTTTGGTTCCTGAAAGAAGAAAAGGCTTCTTTTCATTCACATGTGACGGTTCACTCTCGCCTGATAAGCTTGACTCGTCTATCTCCAAGTTGTATCCAGATATAAAAATCCCATCAGCTGGAACTTGATCCCCAATAGATAGATGAACCACATCTCCAACGACCAAGTCATGAATGGAGATCTCTTGTCTGTTCCCATCTCTGGTAACCTGGACAATAATCTTCTTCTTCTCTCGATCCAAGTCTATGAACTGCAAAGATTGCTTGTAGTCACTGATCGCAGTAACCATGACCACCAAGAGTATACTCAGCAAGATCCCCGTCCCATCATACATTCCCCTTGGGAATCCTTCTGTGGCAACACCCACGCCTATTGATACTACAGCGCAGACCATAAGGATGATAAGGGTTATGTCTTGGAGCGCTTCCCAGACAAACATTAAGAAGGATCTGGCTGGTTTCTCAGCGTAACGATTTTCTCCGAAGATCTTTTCCCTGATGGGGAGCTCACTCGAACTAACGCCTTCAGTGAGAGAAACGGATAATTTCTTGGCAAGTTCTTCAACTCCACCATTGTTTGCCAAACTCCTAGTGTCATGATTGCGAACCATAGATGCAAGTTCCTCTGCTTCAATGGAAAATCCAGCTTCCCTAACCTCATCAGTGAGCTTGTGTTCCGGCCGAGCAACAGCTACAGAAAAATACAATAAGAAAAAGAAAAAGTTTATAAATTCAGTCGCCTTAAATTCGGCAAATCATGCATCTGCTCTTAAAATCCAGCACTTACCATCAATGAATTGAAGAGCTGCCTTTTGTACATAGAAAGCAATTCGGATCTTCTCCTGGTTAAGAGAAAAGAAAGTGAGCTAAGAGATGAAACACCACAACATGGGAATCTTTGGTCACGCATGAAACTGAAGAGTGAAGCTCTCTGCGACACCAGCTAATTGTTTTTGGACGTCAATTTTAACACTGATCTAACAAAACACAACTAAAACTAGTGTAGGTCAAAATGTCTTTGGATTTGAAGCTCAAACCAGAATTAACAATTGCATCTAACTGCTCACTTATCATTCCCATCACTAAATTGTGCTTTGAAACATGAGTTAAAGAATGTAAGCTGTAATATATTTTACTCAGTGGTTGATTATAAATTTTTTTTTCTTATTTATAAAAGACTGAAACGAGTTTTAGATTTCAACACGAAACGAAAACTGACCAAAAGGAAAAAGAATAAGACCATGACATGAGCTCATATCTCAAAAGAATCTAAAAAAATGTTATCTTTATATGGTTTATGCAAGTGGACAGATAAAATTAATGTCTTGTTTCAGAACGTTATAAATACACCTGGCGAAGTTTCCTTGTAACTTCCTAAATCCTAACGCTAAATAATTTTGCACACAAGAAGTCAAAGAGACTGTCGTACTCGTACTATAATTCAAAAACTATCAAATTAAAAAATTGATTTCAAGAAAAATACGAACTGCAAATTTCATATAAAAAAAACAGATGTCTTGATACTAGAATTCGTCCTTTCGTGTTTGGATTCAGTCGCTAAAGATGACCAAGAATAGTAAAAACTTAAAAGGGTCAGACTTTTGCTGGCCTCTCGAACTTGGCTCATCTTCTTAGTAGCGACAAGGAATTATCCATTTGTAGACAGAGTCATCATGTGTGTGTTGGCAATTGAAATTAAATTTTCTTCTCTGGCTTCCGCAATTGAATATTACACACAAAGATAACGCCGAAAGAAATAATTCATCGTTTATCATTACCCCTGATTCCTATTTTCCCTGAGCTGTGTTCAAAATCTCCATTTCTCAGTCATCGAATAGCATTTTAAATTACGCGGTAAATTTTAACGACCAAAAAATAACGTGTACTATCTTATTATACAAAAGAAAATCTAATAAGAGATATTTTCATGAAATATCATAAAAGAAAAGAAAAACACATACTTTCTTACTATCAAAAGTAAAAAGATCATTAGACTTTGAAAAATAACAGGTAAAGCCTTTCTGGTTATACTCCTTTCGTACGGATCATCAATTGCAGAAAAGCCTACAATGGTGATTGTGGAGTTTTATTAATAATTCTTTCTTCAATTAAGTGTTTTTTTTAAAGTGTCACAATGAGAAGATTTTTTTATTTAAAATATTAAACCAAGAAAGAAGTCACCCAAAAATCAAGCATCCTCCAGAGAAGCAAAATCATAAAATTCATAACAAAGAAACCGTATGGAGATTTAAAGAGCAGAACCATAATCACAATATTTCATCTCCGTCGTTGCTTATGTATGAACAAACGGCATCACGAAAACAGAATCCCCAAGTTTTGGGGGATAGAAACAAATTCGAACCTGGATTTGGTGCCTCTTAGTCTCGAACTCAGCGAGCTTATCGAGATCTCGGATGTTACGGAAACGGCGAGCACGGTTCTTCACGATAGAGACTGAGGACCTCCATCGCTGCCGCGCCTCTAGCGACGGGTTCTTAGCGTCGACCTCGAAATCCCTAAGCAAATTCGACATTTCTCTCAATCTCTCACTCTCACTCTCTGTTTTTCACTTTCTCAAAAAATGAGAAAGCTCTGTTTCTGTTCTGTACACAGAGAAAAAAACTTCGCCGGCGCGAAGGCAGCTGCTGAGAGAGAGCACTGAGCCTTCTTCTTTACACTTGTTCTCTAGCAATTGTGAGAGTTGCTTTTTATGGATGATCCAAACCCGACCCGAATCAATCGGATCATATACTCGGGTAGGGCCCATGTGGCCTAGCTTCTCCATTCGAATTTCATTTATTCGGATAATATAGGGTATCAAATCTAATGATCCGACCCGGACGAATAATATTAGGTGGTTTTACTTCCGTCCACTATGCTTTGATATTATTATTTTCTTGGGTGTCTCTGCAATGAAGCCTCAAGATCTATGCTTTTTTTATTATACTGCATCTTTTTACTATTATCTATGATGTTATGTCACCTGTGTAAGCTATATTTATGTTTCCGAGATTTGATTAAACAAATAAAAGTAGTATAAACAACAATTATACGTCTACTAACATAAGATTTTTTTAGTGTTTCGTGATTCATGCAACATTATTAAGACTTTTGAGGTTTTGACTGGTGGTTGTACACTACAAATTTAAGTACTTTTTTTTTTCAGTAGCATTGAAATTTACTCTAAATTCTATTTTGTTTCCCACAAATCAAGAATTGGAGGGGATTTTAGCTTTGTTTTGCTGAATATAGCAGAAAAGAAGTGTAATAAGAGGGAGAGAGGAAAAAAACAAATTCTCTACAAAGCTCATGAGAAAGAAAAAAAAATAAGAGAAGAATATATTCCTCCAAAATTATTCATTTTCTTTTCCTCTTGTTTTTTTCTTCTGATTCCCACTTGTTACTCTACAATAATTTAATAGGAACCAGAAAATTATGTGATGTTACACTTGCACATACTCAACAGTCGTCAATGATTCTGCAATACCAATTGATTGAAAAAAAACATGTTCATTTAGTTTTGTTTTCAATAATGGATTAAAAAAAAAAAAAAACCTCTAAAACGGGAGAGAAGCCATCCCCGGCTTGGATCGTGGAGCCACTGGACGAATCAGAGCACTTGGCGCTGCCGTGGTCGGAAATTTTGTTCTCATTCGAAAAGTTTTTTTTTTTATTCTTTTTCTCCCTTTTAACCTTTTACGGCTATGGAAACGAAATTAAAGACCTTTTTTGGGTGCATACATGTCATCAAGACTGAAGACATTACATTGCTTGTATGTAAGAAATAAGAAACAAAAACATAACCCTCACATTGTGATATTTAAGAGTAATTAAAGTTCTTATACGAAGTCAAAGTTTCATGAGTTTATATTTGCATTATGATTAATTATTAATAAAACAAAACATTTGGGGAAAGACCAAAGCTCAAAACACTTTGCTTAACGATTTTCTAAAGCATAAGATTTTGTCACTAAAATTTCCTAGACAAAAAAAAAAGAAAATCCATGGCAAAGCTGAGTATGCTACTCTCTCGAGGTCATTACATTTGCAAGAAAATTCCAACAAGAATAAGAAAAGGTTAAAAAAAAAAAAAGAGCAAATGGAGTGTAACAGCTCACGGCTTCATAGAACGTGACATTGTTGATTCAAGCTTGCGCAACCAGTTAACGTACTGATCCTGCTCCTTCTTGTTGAGATGACACAAGAGGAAATTGGTTAGGCCTTCACTGATTCCCTTGGATGTTAGGTATTGCTTCAGTGCATCCTGTAGTTTGGGATCTAATGTCCTAAAGAACCAAAAAGAAAAACAAAAAATGATACTGGTCATTTAAATGGAGAAAATGCAGAACAAGAACCTATGATACCTTTTTACGATTTGGTAACAACAATATACAAAACAACTATGGATTCAGCTACATATATTCAGATATAACAACAGACTCCAAATTCACTATAACTGTTTGCTTCTTTCTAGATATATACAGAACGAATACTCCAAAACGCAAGCTTGTACCAATATATGTGTTGCCATTAAAAGAGGAACATAACACATGTGATGATTCAAGTAAGTTAAACACTAAAGAGCAGAAGAAAATTCTGCGAGGCTGATATGAGCACCATCCAGCAGGGAGGATCAAGTGAGAGTTACCTGAACAAGTCTTCTCCGTAAATGGAAGAAGGCGCAGATACTAAAGAGCGGATAAAACAGGCTCTCTGGATGTCGAAAACAGAACTTCTAGATCCTGTTTCGGAAATCCGGCAATGAAACTGCATGATAGAGCTGAGTCCAGGCTTTCTGATACATACTTTGGCCACAGCTCCCCTGGGAAACGCTGTATCAGCTTCTTCTACGGGTTTATGTTGCAATAAAGCAGAGACCACGACCTCCTCGCCTGAATCTAATTGTCTCCTGAGAACAACATCTTGGCTTTCCGAAGAATCCCAATCCAATTTGAAATCTCCTAGATTACCGGTCTCAACGCCCTGTGTTCAGGGAACAGAGCAAAACCATACAGATGTGTATCGCAAATCTACTTTAACACCCTAAGCCTAGAGTTTAAGCGATCCAACACCAACTGAGACACGGTTACCTGGAAACGAGGGTTGGAGATTTCGTGACGAATTTCAGATTGGAGGATCTTCGGCAAAACGCCATCCTCGACAATTTTGAGCCCTCGTTTCAGAAGCGGATTCACCTTCCTCATCTCTCTCTCTCCCAGTGTTATACTACACCTTTCTTCTTCTTTCCTCCGAAACACACAAAAAAAAACAAAAAAAAGACCAAATCGTTCGAACCCAGTCCGGTTCGGTTTTTGAACGAAATTTTTATTGGATTAAATGCAGATGGGCCATTGTGTGTGTGAAACAGAAGATGAGGCCACAATCATCACCACAAAAATTCGACTCCACAATTATCAAATGGTGTTACATGCCCAGGCCTACCCAACTAATGCTATTTGGTTTCTATAATCATTAACGTATTACATATTGATAACCAAAGAGTGATGATGATTATTGGTGTCTTGTTTCCGAGATTCATCCCTACATAAATCAATCCTACTCAATTGCAATACATTCATTGCAGTGTTGATCAAGTCTTAGAATAGATAGAATACTTTCACATTTACAGGATCGTATTATCTTGGTCTTTGAGTTAAGACAAATAATGTGAACCAAGAGGATAAAAAATCAGCGGACTAGTGATTAAGACAAAAATTAACATCTTCTTTAATTATACAATCTCAGAGCAAGATACACTAAAACCCTTACTAAAATCATACGGGAGGACTTGAGAGTTGGCTTGATTTGAATCGCTGGTCGTTTTTTTTGTAAATCTAAGAAAATATATGAAACAGAGCCAGAACGAAACATAAATAAAGGCGCATACTTAATTTTTACATTGAAACATGCATAATTAGACTCAACCAAAATATGTTTTCAGTTGAATGAAACATACTGAAGGCACATACGCTGTCAAGCAAAAAAAAATTAAAAGGCACACATACTTAATTTCAAAAATGTTCAAAAGCTTCGAGCCACCTTCTCGTACAAGTCACGAGGCCAGTTCCGGTGGGTGTTGCTTGCAAGAAACCCAGCAATCTGCCCAATGCAATTAGAGAGAGACAAGTTTTATGAACTTTGTAATTGTAATAGAACTTCGAACAAAATATGTTTTTCGTTAGTTTATGTACCTTGGATCTCATGGCATGGATCGATCCATCAGTGTCAGGTACACTGTCCAGGCAAGTTAGCGCAACTTTGAGCAGGTCCGGGACACAAGTCTGGAAGTAAGGAGATGCGCTCTGGAATATATCAGCGGTTGCATCGGGCACTCTTGGATCAAGATGAAGGAATGGAAGTTTTGCAATTTCCCTCAAAGCACCCAGATGATTCCCTTGTCTACCCAACTTGTGGATCGATAGTATTGCCTCCAGCTCTCTTAGTATGGTTTCTTGTTCCATCACTCGCTCTCTTTCCTGGAGACTGCGACCGGAAAATGAAAACAAACCCCCTTGAGCACATCTTTTCTAACTTGAAGAAAAGTAAGATAAAGATATCTATCTAGCCTGCGATAATATAATTAATACCTGACTTCAGGGTAATATTTGTAAGTCTGAAGAATTTCATTTCCCGCGAGAATAAGCCCTGATGTTCGGCTTTCACCATCCAACCTTCCACGGGCAAGAGAGCAAATGGCTTCAGATAGACACTTGTTTATAGTCTCCAAGGCCGCCGAAAATGCACCCACTCTCTTCTGTATCTCTATGGACTGAGACAATATATGGAAAACAGCTCTTATCAAAATACTAAAACAGAGTAAGCTCTAGACGATGTTAGACGGGATCAGAAGCTACTTACTTTGTCATATAATCCAGCTTCTTGACACTGATGTGCAGCTTCAATCAAGAACTGCTGTCTCAATCTAGAATCAGGGAAAAACCTTCCGAGCTGACCTTCTTCACCAGATCCTCTTGCCCCAAGCAAAAAGTAAATACCACCCTCTCGCAGAAGAATCTCAGTCAGGAGCTGCTTCAGCATTAAGTTTCTCTGCCTCTGCTGATCCACATCACTTCTTCCAGACCAAGCTAGTTGTCCCCCGCCTACAGTAACAGCAGCTTGTGCATAATACTCTACCGTCATTTGGAGATCCCCGTGATGCAAAAACATTGACCCATATTGCCTAATCATGCTAGATGCCTCAGCATTAGCATCCATGACACTTAGTTTGTGGCCAGTCCCAGAGCCTTCAGATAAAACGGAATGGTCCACTAGAGAAATAGCTATATGAACAGAATCAATATTATACCCTCCGTCTCCTGCTTCTTTGGATAAGTGCATGATAGCGGGAAGCAACTGAACGCTGAGAAGCAAAACATATGGATATACCAAGGGGTCTTTTCCATTCTTCGTGTAGTATGAAGGCTCAAATTTATTAAGATAAGCCTGAAGATCATCTAAACTGTACGGCGCGAGGCCATCATTCAAGACCACAGATGAAGATCCACCAGCAACGTCTCTGATGCATGACAATTTGAACCATAAGAAATCTTCAATCGTGTTGAAGAGTGTCGACAGATCCCTCAGTATGCGCTCAATTTGCCTGCGGGAACCAGAGATGATGGTGTAGAGTAGGAGTTTCTTCTTGTCATATGCGGTTCTACCCAACCGGTCACCCATTCTTAGCATTTTCTCACATTCTTCTGATGCAATAGCTGCAGCCTCTGCAGCCACCATACCATCTGTGGTAATCCACTCTGTAAGCTGCAAAAAAAAAAGGTAACCAAAGTGCTGATTCCAAAACTCTTGAAAATATATTAAGGTTTCAAGAAGACTTACCAGTGGCGCAAATTGTTGAGATGACCGAGTTGAACGAGCAACTTCCCTAGCCTCCTCGTAATACCCAGTTCGTAGGCAAAAATATATCTGAGATACATACAAGAGATAGATATCAGTCATTCCATATAAAACAGGCCTACAGATCCGCAAGGTAAATCTTTATATCTCAATTAAATGTTGAAATTTCAAAGTGCGAGAAAAATTATCAAAAACCTGTTGCCAAGTCGTATCAACAGGAGGCTGCCTACGAGCATCAGTTGAATCAAAATCTAAAACTCCATATTCTCTCAAACGAATCTGCACAGAAAAGCAACCAAGAAATAAGAAAGCTAAACAGCTGTTTGAAGTCTGAACATATGATGCGTGTTACGCTCTATAAAGTCTGTGACACTAACCCGAAGGAAAGCACGAATTCTTTGCAAATTTCCAACAGATCCACCAAGAGAAGCCTGGAACACGATTAGAAGACACGTGTCAGAATGATTACCAACACTCTTGAAATAGGATTGAAAGATCAAGGATCATTTCAGACAGCACCCAACCATTTGAATTAGAGGGTAATCAAAAGATGCATCGACATACATATAGCAGCTGTTATTATCAAGTACAAAAAAAATAAAAACGAGACAGAAATGAATACTTGTGTAGGGTGACTTTGAATTGTGTCCATTATATGTTTTTCATGCCCACGTTGTAAATGGCGTCTTGCACCTATCGCGAGGGACATCCTCTTTGAAACACCCTGTCGAACTGCTGAGTCTTCACCTGTTATTGCCTGGAAAAAGTTTGTCAACAATCAGAAATAATTTGCAAAAAAAAACGAGAAAGGCAAAAAGATAAGAACAATCCTTAGAGAGTGGTCTGGCTGAACGAAGTATTCCGTTCAAAAGATTACCTGAACAAGCTGCCATATTTTCTGCATGTTGACTGACTTTCCACGAGTTACCTCAGCACCAAGAGATTCATAAGCGTCCTTAAAACACATTGCAGGCTATACAAAAGTATGAATTGGGATCAGTAGCAAGCACACCCAAACAATACAAATGAGGTTAGCCAATTTTAATTTCTGCTGCATCAAAGGAAATAATCATCGAAAGGTAGAGTGCATACAAATAAAAAAAATATAAGAATTCTAGCTTCACTTTGAAAAGTAGTTAAGAGGAAAAAGTACATTTTCAGCTGCACATATCAAACAGGATCTTAAACACAATGAACCAGTAACAAGGTATAGGAAAACCGTACTCTAAAAGGCAAGCCTCGTTCTCTTGAAGTGTTAAGTTTCTTCACAACCTCTCCATAGACGTATGCTTTTTTGTCATGAATGGGTATGTTAGCCAGAGCCACAAGTTCTTTGCCTGGTGTTGAGGATACTCGAGGACTCGAAGCCACCGGCACTAATTGACCAGCATTAGCTTCTCTGCTTGTATCAATCATATTCGTTTTAGGTAACAATGATATCCTACTAAGGCTCTGAAGGAAGTCACGTTTTTCTTTTCTCCAATCGTCCTGTCATTTCAGATTCACATCGAATATTTGGAAAATCAGCATGCACATCCTTCTAATATATCAACAAGGAAACCATCCAGCCAGCAAAAGCCTCCTTCAATAGCTAGTTGCATAGTGCAATCCGTATAGACAACTATTAAGTAGGAAAGAACAAAATACGCGCCTCTATTTCACACAACTACTGACTTATCAATCTTTGTATGCAGAAGCATACTGAGAAAAAACAGAAGGCTAGGAGGAAAAAGGAGGGAAGAATATAATGAAACACGGAAATATGGATAGCCAGAATACAAACCTCCAGCACTTTCATCATGTAATCATTAAAGCTTCGAACATTATCCTTTTGGGCTTCCTGTATACTTGATACCATAGCCATTTCATGAACCTAAGAGAAAAAAAAATCAATACCGCACATCATAACAGTCAGTCATCGTCAAGTGAATCAATCTTTGCAAATAGTAAACTTTAGAAATCAGTCGAGAAATGGAAGTACCTGTTGCAGGTATTCTTCAACGCTCGTAGCCTCAGCGGGGAACACATCCTCAAATGTTGTCTTTAAAGAGTATCAAAGAAAGAAAAAGTCATGTAATGCCGCAATGAATAATCACATTTGAAAAGCAGGCGGCAAGCTGAGAGATGTGTAAGCATACTACGACTATAACGCCTTACGATACCAATAAACGGACCAAGGACACGGTCATGCAACAGCAACTGGTCATGAATTCGTTTGCTAAGACAACTAACGAAGGAGATTTGATTGACAAAATATGAAATATGAATTACCTCAAATAAAAACAAAACTACCTATTCATATTGTACTTTGTTATCATAAAGCAAAAACCACCAATACACAAAGTAAGCGTTCAAGAAACGTATGCAGACAATAAGCAGAGTAAGCTAAGATGAACTATAGAATAAGAAAAATCTTCACCTTCAACTCAAAAGATTTTAGATCACGAGCTAGTTGCTCTGCATTGATTCCCTCCCGTGCGAGTAGTCTGCAAACTCCAACGAAAATAAAGACAACAGAATCATCTCTTGCTCTTGGAGGGACTATAGCTACTCCCTTTTGAAAGTTGAGAAATTGAAGCGGAAAACAATCGAGAATTACCTTGTGGCAGCAATAGACTGAGAAGGAGCTTCGTTCCTTAGGGTTTTAGCCTTGAGCTTCTTCGATAACGCTTCCAACTGATCTAAATTCCTCTGATAGCGACACAGCCAAAAATCAATCGTACTAATCTAATACATGGAACATCAAATTTCCAGCCAAAGAACAGACAGAAAGAAAAGAAAAAATCCGGAGGAACAAAAGGGAAATCGGAGGAGAAGAGAAACAAAAAAGCAGCGGAAAGCGGAAAAACCTGAAGAGGAGGAAACTGAGACGAAGGAGCAGCTTGCTCCAGAAGCTTCGAAGAAGAATGGAGAAGATCAGTCCATCCACTCATCTCTTGGTCGTTCGCCATTGATATTGGTGGATTCGAGCTACGCAGTCGGAGAAGCAAAGAGAAGGGTTTTGGGATTTAAACTTTTTTATTTGTTTTAGGAATTTTATTTTTTATTTTTACCAGTTCTTTCATGACGAAATAACCGGGCTCAGTCTGTAATAATTGCACAAGTGATTGATGAAATGTAAATGACTTGAGGCGTACAAATTCTCTCTATTAGCAATGAAAATTATACTAATATATTCCCTCTGTTCCTAAAAGAAAGACTTTCTAGATTTTATTTTTGTTTCACAAAATTTTTTCTATGCATGTTTTCTTAATAAATGATGAAAAATTGTAAAATTCAAAAGAATTAATTGAATTTACTGAATTACTATTGTTTTAAATTTATAAGAAATTGTTAATCACAAAAAATTATGCATTTATAGTCAAATTTTAATATGTTTTCTTAATATGTGTAAAAATTGCAAAACAACTTTCTTTTAGGAACCGAGGGAGTATTACGAACACGATGATGTTAATCCTTAGATCTTTGCAAAATTTACTTGCATTTTTATCACTTCAACATTTTTAACCGACGCTTGTACACTAGTTGTTTGTTCACGTTAGTGTGATAATGCTAATGTGTTATTAACCTATTATAATCCGAATAAAAACCCAAAAATATGCAATATGTGTTGTAGATAACAGAAAAAGATAGAGATTTCTTTCCTACATGTTGGGGACTTGAAAAAGATTCTCCCAATTTAATCACACCATTGTGTGAATCAATCAATACACACCCTTGGACAGTTTGACGCAAGCAGCAACGGATAGACCGATACAGTAACAAATATGCTCTCTATTCTGTTTGAGGTTTAACTTGTCAAAACCATAAATCCAAACTCATTTTACGCTGTTTCGGCGTTTGAAGAAGCAATCAAGCAAAAACTCTTGTCGTGAGTTTTCATGCCTTTTATTACCTTTCAACCACAAAATGAGAATCTTCTTCCTCGCCTCTTTTCTTTCTTTCGGCTTTAGACGCATGGGGGAATAAGAGTGAATCAAAAACCTTCTTTCTTACTATGAAATTTTAGTTTTCTTTTTCTTAAGTCTTGAACGCATTACATGAATCTTAACAAAGGACTCCAAAAAAAAAGAAATTGAAAAAACCAAAAGCCTCTCTCTACTCGAGAGAATCACTTGCTTTGTATCCTCCTCGATAGAGAGATATATAGTAGATAGGTCTCTATTGCATAGAAGAATAAAACAAAGAATTTCAAGGGCTTGAGAGGTTCTTAAGGTCCTCTTCCTTAGCATACCAACTTGGTGCTATCTTTTGAAGATGAGGATACAAGTCTTTGTATGAATTTCTTATTGTCCCTTCAGCTACTCCTGTCGCTAGCGATATTTCTGCACCCCAAAATATTAACCAGTCTTGAGATTTCTTTATAATTCTTTGCTCAGAATCAATGTGCCCGAAAAAAGAAAAGATAAAAAAACGAACCTTTGAGAGGCTTCTTGTCATCAGAAAGCTGGGTTATGATATAAATAACTACTGCTGCTATTGATATAGGACTCCTCCTGCAAGATGCCAGATAATTAATATCTGTAAAGGTTCTGCTGTGCATACCTTGCGAATAAAATGAAATGTACCTTATATCAAATTCCTCAGATTTTTGCACAGCTTCCTGAGCAGCTTTAACGGCTTGATGAGACATTCCAAGGTTAGAGCAGAACCTTCTCTGCGATATCAGCAACAAGACCGCAATGTCAACAAAAACTAACAGTAGCATAAGAGGTAGCAGCAACAAACTTGTACGGAATCAAGTCAAAACTCACCATGAAATCACCAGCGTGTATAGTGCCCAATTCCACAGACTGACCAGTCTCCAGCCCCAGTGTTTTAACAATGTAGTCTTTTGCTCTTCCAATTTCCTTCTTTGTCGCTCCATTGGCAACAGAGCAAATTTCTATTCACAAGGTTCAGGAATTTGATTGACTTATGGCAAAGCTAATATCAAGAGGGAACCACACTCTCTCAAATGAGAAACCTTTCAACTATACCCTTTATAGTTCGTGGTTTGTCCTCTTGTCTACAGGAAATGTACAAGCAGGCTGCAAAAAGCGCATCCTGGTTCCTTCCCCTGCTTGACTTTTGATCCTCCAGCCTCTTAAATATCTCATTAGCCCGATCCTACATATCACCCAAAAAAAATCCACCAATGATAGGCTTCAATATCACATACTAAACCAGGAACATTAAATTTCTAGTGACAAATCCGCAGGCTATTAAGTTACCACACAAGATTAACAGAAATGAACAAGCTTACCTTGATAGTTGAAACGAGGTTCAACCTGCAAACAAAACATCGATCAACAAGTAAGTACTCTCACACGAATCAAGCAACATAAACAAACACTCTACACCAACAGCAGCAACAAACTCCCAATGGACATTAACAAAAGGAACCCCAATTAGTTATGTTATTGACAATGCGATTTCTCAAACGAGTAATAATACTTTGCAAAACAGGCATCAAGCATGGTTAAATCAAAATACACAAGTGATTGGAATCAACGAACGATAATAACTATTCAGGAGGTGGATCCGTCAAACAGAAATCCGCGTGATAAATCAAAGCAAAGGCCACACAAAATCAATCTCCAAGCGAAAATTACTTGCATAAACCAGGAAACACCAACATAAATTCTCCTAGTCCTCAAAATGCTGTAAAGATCCGATCCAATCTCATAGCCGATACGAAAATCTGCGAAAATGGGATCTCAAAAAGGGAATTAACGGAAATCGCACTACCTCTCGGACATGGTGGCAATGGTTTTAAACGCTTGGATCAGGCCACGATCGGAATTGGAGTTACGATTCTGCCACCTCCCGAGAGAATTAGACAAGAAATCGCCGGAGGCGCCGTTGGGCTTTGCGATTACAGTGGTGAGGGCACTATCGGCGAGAAGCGGGTTGGTCGGTCCACCGACACGTTTCGGATCGCTGTTGGAGGACTCATTGGCGAAGGTACGCCACTCGGAGGTCTCGTCAATCGAGTGCGATTCCAGAACCATTCCACACTCGGAGCAAAGGGTGTCTCCGGCGGAGTGATCGAACACCAACTCCGTCTCCCTCTTGCAATCCGTACAATACGCATCCGACATGATCGAAAAACCCTAAATTAACCACACAAACAAAAAAAGCCCTAACGGATCTTAAATCGGTTACAGATTCCTCCGATTTCTTCCTCTTCTCGCCTTCTTCTTCTTCGGAGGGGCAATAAAGACAAAAGAAACTGAAACACGATGGATATGTGGAGAAGGAGAGAATCCGTAGGTTTGTTTCACCTTTTATAGACAAAGGAGATAGGGAAGCAATTGAGATGTGTTGAGGTGCACCTAAACGAGAAGATCTGGATCGTAGCTTTTAGTGGGACCCATTAACAATCAATCGGACGGTCAATTAATTCTCTCCAGCGATTGACGTTTGTTTTTTTCTTTTTGTAGCTTGCTTTGTCCGTTTTTGGAGGACAGAATAAAATGAAATAAGTGACTTGTTAGGGAAGTCATACCGGTCGCATGTGTTGGATTTTAGTTGGAAATTGTTAAAACGAGTGTTTGGATACAGGAACAGAAATTAACTTGTAGTGTTTGGATACAGGAACAGAAATAGACTGGCACTGACGGTGTGTATGCTATTGTGATCCACTGATCCACATTCGGGTCGCTCTAATGGTCCCGTTGAACTTGGCTCAATGTAACATTCAAAATACAGAAAACCAAATAATATTGGGTAATTTTATTCCTGAAATAGCTAAACATAAGTACGTGAGACAAACTGATATTTCGCTCTCAAGTTGACATATCACCCCCTTTTTATACGTGTCTTCACAAAATTTACAGAAATTAAACAAACTACTAAATTTTTGTATGAAATATGATTGCTTTGGATTTATATCCATATTATGTGAAAATCTTAAATAATACTCAGGATACGTTTTAAATTTATGACTAGAATCTCTATCTTATTATTATTATTATTATCTTATTATATAAAATAGGATGCATCAAAGTTAGTTTTTAACATGATCGTGACATATGTCAAGTTAATCGATTAGATTTTGACACGTGTTAAAAAAATTCAACCAATTAGATTTTAACATAATGTTTACATAAATCTAAAAATTAGTTTTAAAAATAAAAAAAGGAAAATAAGTATCTTTTTCAATTACTAATACAAAAAAAATTGAAAAGGTAAATAAGAAAATTAAGAAAAAGGAAAATAAGTTTTTTAATGTTTTTTATTTAAATTAAGAAAATTGTATGATCAATTACTAATACTAAAAGGAAAATCAAAAAATTAGTAAAATAAGTTTTTTTCAATTGGTAATACCAAAAGAAAAATAAAAAATGAAAAGATAAATAAGAAATTTAAGAAAAAAAAAAGTTTCTTTTATGTTTTTTCATTTAAATTAAAGAAATTGTATGATCAATCACTAATACTAAAAAGATAATAAAAAGGTAAATACTAAATTTTTTATAATGATCATTTTAATTTATTTTTACGGGTTTAAAATATCTTATTAAAAATCCGCATATATGCGGGTCCTAATCTAGTGTGTAAATAAAACAAAAAAAAACTAGATATATTTGTCAATTATCCCTTTTAACGTAAAACGTATCCTGAGTATTAAATAGTGAAAATGGTCGAAATCGAAAATAGCTTAAAACTCCATTTTTATATTATTTGATTAATAATAGTAGATTCGTGTTATTTTAAACTGAAACACGTAGTATAATTAAACCATACAAAAACATATATTTACAGGATATAAAAAAAGTAATAAAACCCATGAGAAATATACTAAAATTAAGGTTTTTGAGGTACGAAGATGACTTTTGTTGTATCTCATATTTATAGAATACGCGAGCGGCCATAAAGGAAACCAGTCGCCAATTTACCGAACCATTCGCCTTTTGTATTTTTCAACGACTACAATTTTTTTGTTGGCTGAAGGGTTTTTTTGTTCAATAAAAGAGAAGCTGATTTGTAAATGGATAAAAATCAAATTAAACCACATTTTGATGAATAAAAGAGAGCAGATATGGTGGATGCACATCCGAGTAATCGATTAGCATTGAACTAGAGAAGGATCCTGATCAATGCGGCGGCCTTGTGCCGAGGCCATTCAATAATGATTAAATTAAGTCTATAAGTTTACTATAAACATAATAATATTCATATTTTAGTGTGGCCTAGATCATCTATGCTTAGGTGTCCGCTAATCTTCAAGTAAAACGCTTACATATTGATATTCCCTTTCTTATAACATTGGATACTACTCATCTCCATATTATAGCTACATAAAAATGTTCAGGCAATAATTTTTTTTTAAAAATGGAACAGAAGAAGAGAGCAAAAAATCCAACAATCTATCGTCTGAGTTTTCGGAAATAATTGGAACTTGGAAAGGGATAATATAAGATGTCGTTGTAGTCTAATAAAAAATTCATTGCATTTTTAATGGTAAATAATTGCTCTAATAATCGGCAAAGATACAACAACTCATTGCCTTTTGTAAAGTAGCTTATACATGCGAAACTAATTGTCAAAGTATATATGTTCGGCTTCATGCACATGCCACATGCCACATGCTCAACAAGAATGCATATGATGAACCTTTAAACTTCACGCCGTTTTAGGCTCACGAGACCAAGTATCGTGCCGTTTCTGGTCGTCTGAATAAACCCTTCCTTACGTAACTTGGATTGTAGTTTCCAAACGAAATCATCAGCCCACTAGGGTAAAAAGGAATTTTCTGACAAATAGATAAAAGGGTTAAAAAAAAACCGAGTGTACGATGTAATGTAACAAAAAAAAAAAAAGAGGAACAAAACTAAAGCCTAATTATTTGACTTTGACCAAACACTTGACAGCCCTCTTCTTTCTGTTGTTTCCGTGTTCTTACCGAAAACCAGAGGAAAGTCCCCACATATTAAAAAATCCATATAAAAAACATTACAAAAATTAAAATATTCTAATTGCTCCTTTTTATATAGTTTCACTCGTTAAAATAGTTGTATGTATATATGCGTGTGTATCAAAAAGTCTCTGTAAAATCATCAGAGACACCCATCTCTCTATCCTTCCTTCCGAAGAAAAGTTATTGTGACGACTAGACAAATTAGTTTCCGGTGAATTTCTCTGTGATTGCTTGAAAAGTCACTATAATTGATCAAACCCTTCCTCAAAATCAAAACTTGGGTTCTGGGTTTTTGCTTCTTCTTTTTCCCCCTGTGTTTGTACTTCCCCCGAGAAGATGGTGCAGTACCAGAGATTAATCGTCCACCATGGAAGAAAAGAAGAGAGGTTTAGAGTTTCAGTAGAGGAAGGTGGTGGCTTGAAGAGAGCTAAACAAAAGTTTCTATCTCTTCTCTTCCTCTCTATCCTCTCTTGCTGTTTCATCATGTCTCCTTATCTCTTCGGCTTCTCCACTCTCTCTCTCCTAGGTATGCTTATTCTCTCTCTCTC
>JAHZTW010000001.1:35998949-36013141 GCA_020283515.1 Alliaria petiolata
TTGGTGGTGGAACGGAGCTTGGGGAGTTGTTATACATGAGAGGTAGATTTGAACGAGTCGTGGGGAGTCGTGACTCGGAGGCGTTTTACATGATGAACCCGGACAAAAACGGAGGTCCAGAACTCAGTATTTTTCTTCTTAGAATATGAAATAAAATAAGTTGCTTTTTGTTGTTGTTGTCAAAGAGTATTATTTGACTTTTTAAAAAATTTGAAAATGTATTTTCTGTCTCTTATACACATCTAGATGTGTATAAGAGACAGGAATTTATACTTTACGTTGTCTTCTATTTTCTTCCGTCTCGAATGAATAGGTTTAAGTGCTTAATTATAAAATTGAAGTAGAATCATTTTTTTTGTCAAACCAGTCAATCAAAGAAAACCATGTGTCCGTCCGATGATTTGCGGTTTGTGATGTCGTTAATTAGGTAACCAATATAGTACATCAGGAACCATATCTCGTGTTTGGAACCGCCCAATTATCATAATTAATCTCCCTTTACAAATCTTTGTTATATATAATCGGTTTCAATTAAAATACTTTTAGCTTAGGATGGTTAATTGGTTATCGTTATTCATTATTTAATGATTTTTATGATGAAAGCAAGGTTACGTGCCCGCGTATTTATGGTGTGACCTATACGTGTGTACTGTATCGTTACAAACTCATATAATTATAAGAATTAATTAGCGTGTCTCTCTAAAATGATTTTATCATCTTCTTTTTTTTTTCTTCTATGAGTGTTCAAATCATCTGAGATATATACCAAAAACTAATCATTTTTTCGAGGTATACAATAATTTTGAATTAATGACCCTAGAGTTAGTTACTTAGTTAGGTCTTTACATATTATACATGGCCTCTAATCTTTAATTAATTCCTCTCCACATATTAACATAAACGATAAAAGCATAATCACGCGCGTACTAAACTATGTATATAGCCAGGAAAAACAACATTTTAATTGCATAGATTATCGGTTTACATCATTTAAACTTTGATAGATGTTGCCTTTGTGGTGTTAGTAACCAATGTATAAAACTATAAATGAAAAAAAGTTATCCCAGTTTATGTTGTTTAGCCAGAAATCGTTTTTCTTTTATATATTAGCCACGCGACCACGTCACTACTACATACGACCGGGACAATATTGAAAAGGATATCTGCGACACCGTTTCAAGCCAAACAAATGTTCAACGACTCCAGTTGCGTTGTCCCTTGTCCATATTGATATGAATGTCAACATATTAAAATTCGGAGAAATAAAAGAGAGCGTCAACTTAAAAACAAAATTCCACAATAAAATGAGAAAATTAACAACTTTTATTAGCCCGGTCCATCGTTGACCCACCCTAATGGACGTTTGGGATTAGCGGATGGAGGCGAGACTCTGATGATGGTGAAATGAAATCTCATTATGTAAACTTGTAAATAAACTATATTAGCAAACTACAAAGTCGTAGTCGTATCAATCATATCCAAGTAAAAAACTACATAGTTGTATACACCTTAATTATTTTAACCTCTTCCAAGAGTGTATAATTATGTAAATATAAAAATAAGCTAAAAGCACATATACAAAAAGATATATAATCGATTCACATACGAGTATCGTCGATGAGTATAGCTAAAAACAAACAATATTTCTAACACTGAAATTATTAAACTAGCTCAATGTTTTCTAATAACGTTATTTCCAATAAGATAGCAATATACTATTGGGGAGCAATATACTATTGGGGCCTCTCAAATGATAGGCGATAAATAACATAATCACAAATGTATGCTTTTCTAAAGTATTCATGTAAAATGTGTATAAATACACATACAAATCGGCCACACCTCTTCGAACACTCATAATCACTTTGGTCGGCCGCTTTCTTCCTTTCTCCTTCCTCAAATATACATATTCACTCAAATATATAACATCCCTCTCTCTCTCTCTCTCTTGTAATTTCTCAGTGGATCAATATCGAGACATATCACAAGAATGCTGCAGTACCAAGACCTCGCTCTTCAGAGAAGCTTCAGCTGCAACACAAGAAAGATCAATCCGGCGACTTCTCCGGCGCGTGGCTCCCACTCCCGCTCTCCTTCCTCCTCCGCTTTGATCCCAACCATCCCTGAGCACGAACTCTTCCTCGTTTCTTGCGGGAGATGCTCCTCCGTCTCCCTCCGACCAGTCTCCTCGTCCTCGTCTTCCTCTTCTTCCACTATCAACATCGGGAAGCTCCACTTGAAGCTTTCTTCCTTGTTACGTTCTCTCATCAGCGTCATTAACCTCCCCACTTGCAAATTCCTGTCTCTTCCTTCTCCGCCGTCTTCTTCTTCTTCTTCGTCCAGCGTCTCTAACCAACTGATCTCATTCGTCACCGGTGGTTCATCTTCTCTCGGGAGAAGAGTCACCGGGACGCTGTACGGGCACAGAAGAGGCCACGTCACGTTTTCCGTCCAGTACGATGCGAGATCCGAACCGGTCTTGCTCTTGGACCTAGCCATGTCAACGGCAACTCTCGTCAAGGAGATGTCCTCAGGACTCGTCAGGATCGCGTTAGAGTGCGAGAAGCGTCACCGATCGGGCACGAAGCTTTTCCACGAGCCCAAATGGACGATGTATTGCAACGGGAGGAAGTGCGGATACGCTGTGTCGCGTGGCGGCGCGTGTACCGAGTCTGATTGGCGCGTGCTGAACACGGTGTCTAGGGTTACGGTTGGAGCAGGGGTTATTCCGACGGCTAAGAGTATTGATGACGTGTCCGATGGTGGTCTTGGTGGTGGAACGGAGCTTGGGGAGTTGTTATACATGAGAGGTAGATTTGAACGAGTCGTGGGGAGTCGTGACTCGGAGGCGTTTTACATGATGAACCCGGACAAAAACGGAGGTCCAGAACTCAGTATTTTTCTTCTTAGAATATGAAATAAAATAAGTTGCTTTTTGTTGTTGTTGTCAAAGAGTATTATTTGACTTTTTAAAAAATTTGAAAATGTATTTTTTAGTGAATGAATGCAATGTTGTGTTATGAAATATATGTAAGCGATAGTGAGAGGGGGTCTAGGAGGTATGCTAGTTTTTTTTTTTCTTTCTTTCTAATTGTTTATGTGATGTGTGGTGTTTTCATCTTTGTTAAATAAGAAGAAAAGAAGGATGTGATAATTAGTTCGTGGTTGCTTATAGGCAAGGCATGAAGATCCCCACATGGTCCGTCATGATTAATGCCAATTTAAGATTCTTGTTGTCTTTATTATAAAAAAAAACTATTAGGCAAGGCGAATTCGCTTTTACGTGTAACGCGACGAGCAATTTAGTTTAAAACTACCAAACAAATATACTATTATATATAGAAAGTGGGCTTGCTTTTGAGTTGTAACGTGTAACAGTCAATTCGTAACCAAACACCTTTCATAATTTGGTTTAATATATAACATTTAGTTGGTGCCATCAAATTAACGAGTTACACTTATACAAAATAAACTATACGTAGCGGTGGGGTTTCACTATTTCCATGGCTATTTATAATATGAGGACAGAAGGTCATATTATGATAAAAAAAGAAGAAGAATATATATGTAAAACTGATATTTGAGACACAGCTATAAACATGCATGTAAATGGAACATTAAATTATTTGATTCACATAAGAAGTTCTAACTATTTCTCATTTTTGCAAATCGTTTGAGTTTCCAAATGACTGCTTTACAAGGAATATATAGTCTTGTAGAAATCTATATGATATAAGAGAAAGTCTAATAAAAATTTAAAACCATGTTTAGTTAAATTTGAGATCATTTAAAAAAAAAAATAGAGGGATGGATGGATTATGAAAAAAGTGGGTGGGAAAGAGCGTAAAACCCACAGGGTTTGGCTTTAAGTGGACAAAGTGTGAAAACTCATAAACAGCCGCAAAGCCAAAAATCCCCTTTTGGAAATTTTCCTTCATTTGAGGACCACATGCATGTGTCTAGTCTTGTATTTACTTCTTACTCGCAACATTCTTTGGACCCGATCACTAGTCTTTGGTCGGATTACACAAGTGCAATTTATTCCTCCCAAAGTGTAGCATCCATGATTTAAATTCGGATCCGATAATACACTGTTCTAACTGGTTGAGTTAACTTCATTTGGACATATATCTAAACGAAATCATATTGGTAATTTTTGTGTTCTTTTGTTTGTCTACACAGATGATCATTTTTAGTGGATGTGTTTCTTATTGGTTTCTATTTTACATGATGATTTGCTAACAAAATCAAATTTTTTTTTTTTCTTTTTCAAATCAGTTAGATACTTAATTACCATCTAAATCTTAAGAACTATTGTATTATAAAGTCGATACCAAGCAATTATTAGTGGGCTCCGTATATTATAATATGAGTGTATGCATACGGCATATATACATATGAAATATTAAAATGGATAGGTTATTAATCAAATTTACAAATACATATCGTCCTACGTATATACGCGTCATTGCTAGACAAAGCAGATCATATAGTCTATAGAGACAGAAATGTACCCATTAGAAGAAGAAGAAGCAAATTTCCAAATCACTATGAAGAAAATGCATGTGCTAGCTTCCAGAGTTAACAAGAAAAAAATTCAGCATCATCCAAAAAATGCATGTGTTAACAAAAATATTTCAACAGTACATAACAAAAATGCATGTGCTAACTTTTTGTGTTTTTTGTGTTTTGTTTTATAGACTGAAACATTTACCAGCTAAGAAATTTATGCGCTATGTAATAATACCCGTATCTCTTATAGCAATCCAAACCATCGTCTTCAAATTTGACAAAGGCGCTATAACCATCGTCTTCCATTTTGATAAAGGCGAAACCGTTGATTACAATGACTTAGTTATGCATATTGTTTTTAACCAAAAATATATCTTTGAGTTCATCATGTTAAAGATCCGATTCAAAAAATCTTGCCATATTAAGTTTGTCGTTCGACTTAACAATTACGCATGCATATCTAATTAACTTGTGTGGACCGAAACAAAAGGATTAAAAATGTCTCCAAAATTATAAACTATGAAGTCAAATCGAGAAATAAATAACCATCGAATAATTAATTGTTTGATAAAACATATAAAATTCATATATACTAACTCGTAGTGAAATTTGTTAACGGACGGCAATATTAATTATATATGAGGCTAGCTATAGCTATAGTGGCCTGGCCTAGTGCTATGCAATTTTTCATTTTTTACTGATATAAATGATAGATTACACACAGAAGTATACTTATCCATACATATATGATTTAAGTCGTTGCATTGTTGAATAAAGCTTGCATGTACATGCCTCGCCTTACAATTTTATCAAATGTACCCTTTCTGGAAAGCCAATGATAAATACAAGTCTTATATTCAGAAAAAAAAACTTGAACACATGCCTCGCCTTAAAACAATTTTAATATTGACGCTTTTCTGAAAATCCAGTCTGCACTGTGTAAACAATTCTGTCTTCATATGATCCTCAGCTCTCTCTGTATTCTTTCTGATAACAGATCGCTTTATCCACTTTTCTCTCTATATATATATATTGACATGATTTTTTTTATACAGTAATTGGTATACGAAAAATAAAATATCAATTTTAACATATTCTATTTAACAATGATTTTAAACATATTTCATGTTCCAGATATCGAAACCAAACAAAAATAAATGCATTAAAAATTGGAAGGACATTTAAACTGTTTATTGTCATATATATACCATTGTTATTTTACTAATCTATGTTGAAGTAACTACTATTTGCCTTAGTTGGTAATTAAATTTTATGAAACTATTCTTATAATATTATTCGTATCTATCTAATATCGTGTAGGAGGAATATGATGCGCTAATGAGTATACTATTTGATATGAAAAGTGTGCTTTATAATATTATGGAGCAATGCGCTTTTTTGGTCGGCAAATCTGAATTCTCTTGCCACGGCATATTTATGCATTAATGTTTATGATTAAGCAGTGTTTATATAATCTCCACGTATATAACTGACGAGTGTTAACACTAAATATAATAAAAACAGAAAATTTTACATTATTTTTTGAATGTTTATTTCTTAACATGCATTACCCTTTTGCTAAAAGAGTTAAGCATTGTAAGTCTAACCCCTGCGTGTATATCTAATAGTTTTTTTTTTTTTGGTATGCTAAAAAGAGTTAAGCATTGTAAGACTAACCGTGTGTATATCTAATAGTTATAGTGGATCCGACGTAAAAAGAGAAATTACTAAATATATATATGAACTAAATTAGCTAAATTTGGCGAGGGTAAATAATGATTTCGTATAAATAAATATATTGACAAAGTTAATAAGAAAAACGTAGTCATATTAACGAACCTTTAAGCCTGGTAATTTTTAAAACTTTTTCCTTATGGGTTTAATATTAATTTTATTATATCCTAAAAGGCTAAAAGCCTAAAAATCAAATATATAATAAAGGATGGTCTCATATGGTGCCTCAAGAGTCAAGTCCAACCATGCGTAATACATTTATACAGGCGATCGTTGAATCTTAGTGGTAACATGCCTTAATTTGGTCACATAGATCAATCATCACTCAACACACCCCTATTATATAATATATCTAATAATGATTTTCATATCTTATAAAATTACCGAGTTCATATTTTTCTTAGGTTTAGAGATTGTAATGAGAAACATTTTAACTATATATTTAATACTTCGATTTATACCATCGACGGATAGAAACGGTCTCATTTACCGAAAACGACCTTACAGCTAGCTGAGTTTCTGACGATTCATATATGCATAGCTTGAGGGTTCCTTCAAGTCAAAATGTTTCTTAAGTGCAATGATATAGATAGTGAGCATTCAAGAATGTAAAGATTACGAATTCTTTAAATAGTTCAATGGCTCATTAAGAAGCGGGATAAGAACATGAACATCTAAGACCATGAACATCTAATCGAAAAGGTCGACGTGGCTAAGAAGTTTATTAATATATATAAGGCTGAGACTAAAAAAGTGCAAACTAAACATTTATTTAATGGGTTCATTGTTTTTATATATGTCCAGTGGTTTATATATATCTTTACAGGTTAGAGAAAATCAAACACAGCAGATCTGGAAATATCCTAACGTTACCGAACAAAATAATACTTTTTCTTTACATAATTGATTAACTCCCTCTATCATTGGTGTTTTATAACTTATATATATTCGTATAAACACACGTCCACGTATTTGTGCACAGTGATTTATAATCTTATAAGAGAAAAAAACATTATCCTTAATTTGTTTCCGAGTCAAAAAACAGAAAGAAAGGACAATATATTGTAAAAGATATTTCCATGCATGAGATATTTTCAAGAGATATTTCATGCATGAGATATCCAGCTCGAGAAAAAAAATAATTTTGTTGGATCTTGGACCGACAAAAGTAGTGATTTTTTTCACCTTAATAATACAATACTTATTTAACAAATCATAATGCCCGTAACTAAAATTATTGATATAAGAGATATTTAATCTTCGTCTCATCAACTATATATGCTATAAAACTAATCAGTGTGTTTCTAAAAGTACTCATCCAACCCAAGATGCAACTTGATGATAATTATGTTAATAAAAAAAACGTGTACTAACTGTTAAGCTGAACGACATAAATATCTCATAAGCTGTATACAGATATTTGATCATTTCTCAATTATAATTTCAGTATGATAATATCACATATGTATAGCTACCAAGGTTCTTACGTTTCCATATGATAAATTGTAGTGAAATGCATACGAACGATGCTCCAAGGCTTGTATGTCTTAAGTATTTGTGGCACTTAATTACCATAATTTGTAGGTATGAATGTATGAGCATGTAGCACGAGTGTTAAAATGAACTAGTTTGCTCAACAAAATTTAATTCATCACCTCAGTTAATATTTATCAAATTTATCAAGTCGAACTTATATAATCTAAATTGCGAGAAATAATCAATTAAAAAGCATACAAATAAAATGTAGATGCTTCAAGCAAATCCAAAATAAAATAGCATACATCTCATACTCAATTGAGTCAGCTCATGAACAAGTTATGGACACTCCATGTAGTTCCTCAAATCAAAATTGGTTTGCCATATAAAAAAACAATATTATTCCCAAAGATTGTGCTGACAAATAAATGTAAAAAAAAAAAAAAAGATTGTGTCGAATTAATTATAATGTAAAAAAAATAAGCCCAAAGATAAATGAAATAAAGCCCATAATAGCCCCACCGTTAGTATTACAGCCAAATTCTATAACTACCACAATTGCTTCGTCGTTGTTTTGGTTTTGCGTTGAGCTGAAAAACCTCAGAAAAACCCCTCTTTCACTGAAGCTGACGCCGGGGAAAATGGTGATGGGGTTGAAGAAGATGGCGAAGAAGGGGTTGATCGGCGGAATGAGCTTCGCCAAAGACGCCGGAGCAATCAATTGGTTTCCCGGTCATATGGCCGCCGCAACTCGTGCCATCCGCAACCGTCTCAAGCTCTGCGATCTCGTTATCGATGCCCGTGTCCGCACACACACACACACTTAACACTATAGTTTCATTCGATCCGTATAATCTCGGGAGGATCAATCTGATTTTTTTCTTGTCCATTTTGCTTATCTTGTAGATTCCTCCGTCATCGGTGTTTGTAGAAATGGACCCGTCATTTCGAATCCAGGCAGCAAGATTGTATTGCCATTAATGCCCATAGCAGAAGCTCTGTCAAGAAGGTTAGATGATCATCTTTACATCTATGTTCGCTTAGTAAATCAGTAATAGTTTCGTCACACGCATGATTTGATAACGATTGCTACTGTTGCGCATAAAAAGTTGCCTTATTTTTTTTTTTCTTTTTCATATAGCTGCTTGATCTCGCGGAGTTGAAGCTCAAGGAAGTGATTGCGAGGGAGCCTACATTACTTGTGATGGTGTCCCCAATGTTGGAAAATCTGCACCGATTAATTCGGTTCATCAAATCGCAGCAACTCGATTTCCTGGTAAGTTAATTAGTGACTCGGCTTATAGGCAGTATGAAGTGCACATTTCATCTTAACTCTGAATCCCATGTCTCCAAGTTCATTATTGCATCCATGAAATGATGATTTTATTTTAATTTAATTCAAAGTATTGAAGTATTATCCACTTTTGTTTCTTATACCTAAATTCGTCAGAAAGTTGAGCCAATCAAATTTAAGAAAGATATTTCTGAAAATAGCACAAAAAGACAAAATCCTAATATCCTAACCGTAGAAAACCAAATCCCAATTATTGTAGTAAACCGCTTGTTATCCAAAAAAAAAAAGCCGCTCGGTTCATTACGGTCTGGATATTTCGCCCACGTGTAGTTAATTTTGACAGTCAAAGAAAAACAAAAGGAAGGAACAACCATAGGGTCTTAGTGGTGACCATTAAAGGTACAATAGGAATGAAAAGGAAAAAAATGAAAAGAATGAATTATTATGAATGAGTGAGAATGAAATACATAAAAAGAAATAGATAAATTTGTTTTATTCTTCACCAAATTTGATAAAGAATGCTTTTGTTCTACAATTTCTTTTAGAATAGGGAATGAGAAGGAATGGATGGAAAAAAAAATTACTCATAAATGGTAGAAAAAATAAGGAATGAAGGGGAATCTACTATTTCTCATCATTTATTTGGTCACCAGTTAGACCCATAGAGATTCGAGATCCCGAAGGAAGAAGATTATGTGGCGGCCGATATATCTATTATAAAAGTGTTTACTCCTTTTTGAGCAGAGCACGAGAAGTTTTTTGTCAAAATCATTTCTGAATAATCATCCCCCAACCTGCAACCTGAATCTCGACTCTCTTCTCGTGAGTTCTTTTTTTTTTTTTTTTTTTTTTTTTATAAGCTCTGTGTTTTAGGGTTTTCGATTGTTGCGGCTTTCTGAATCCTCTTCTTCCTCACGCGGCCACGTTTTTAGAGTTTTATTTTTTCACATTCTTTTGATATATGGAATTGGTCTCGGTGGAAAGCTGCCATCTTATCATAGTTTAATATTGAACTAGTCTTTACCGATACATCTCTTTAGCTTATAAATCGTGTTAGGGGTTTTTAGATTCTTCACTTTCTGATGTGACACCTAGAGGGTTTTCGTTGTTGTCTCATTCTCTTTTACCATTTTTATTTTTTCAGAGGGAGCCCTCGATGCATCATTTACCTTTCAAGAAGACTTCTCCGGAATGGGCTGATTATGTTCAGTTGCTACCTCATTTTGCTCCGCTGAAACGTGTTTCCATCCATCGCAGTGAACGCTTTGCATTGGTACTCACAGAGTTTTACTTCAATTTTCTAAAGAGGAGACAAGAGAGTAAACCTCCTCCCTTTGATGATAAAACTCTGGGAGAGATGTGTTCAACCTTTGCTACATTGGGTTTCGACATTTCAGCATTTGACAATTGGTGGCAAGATGCTTGGAAGGACTATTCTAAGCAAGGCAAGAAATTGGAGGAAGATGTGTTAAAGGCACTTGAGAAACATAACAACACTAGAGGTGTGATCGAGTCCACGGAAGCTAGTCTTTCCACTCTGAAATTGAGGAACCAGCAGCATAAAAGTAAATTCTCAGAGTTGACGAAGATCAGCGGAAAACTGTTTTCAGAAGGTTGAGCTCTTTTCATGTTCTTTCATTTGTCCTATATGGCTGATACTTGCTGATCTCGAGCTCTGTCCATGGCTTCATGAATTTTATCGATTTTAGTTTAGTTTTCTATGGAATTTCGAGACCAAAGAAAGTTATTTTTCTGATTTTTATTTTATTGATTTTAGCCATTTTTTGAATGACTGAACGATCTCACAAAGAAACGAAGAAGATGACACTTTTCTTTGTGTGGAAATTTGCATTTGTTGTTTTAGTTAAGAGATACAATAAAACCTTTATAAATTAATAATGTTGGGACATGAAAATTTTATTATTTTATAGAGTTATTAATTTATAGAGATATTTTGCGGTTTTAACTCTTAATGATCATTAACAGACAATAACAAATTGTTTTCAACAGTATATGCAAAAATTGTTCAAAAGATGTAGCATCAATGAATTTGGAAGATGAGCCAAACAACATTCATGAACATAAAGTTGTGATTAATAATCTCAATTATCGAAAAATAGATGTCAATACTATCCTAGATAAAAGTGATACATGCTCGGAAGGTTAGAGTTTATAAAAAATTGTGGCTAACGTCCTTAATATTGATGATGAAGTTGAAGATGATTTGAAATATTTGGTAGTAGTTACGCGTTAGGAATCACTTATAGCTTGTAAAACTTTTCATAATTTTTGAATGCAAATCAAGAAAACAACCATAAAAATTATTGATGCAATAAGAAAGATTAGAGAAGACCTCGAGCGAGAATCCAATTTTCAGAAAAACAACACAACAATAAAGTCATATTTTACTATATATATAAGCCTATATTTTTAATTTATTAATTTATCTTATTATTGGGACCATATATTTACGTAAAAATTTCAAAAAAATATTATCTTATTATTTTATCAAATTTTACTTATTGTTACATTGGCCCGACTTGGGACCGATAAAATTTATTAATTTATAGTGATTATTAATTTATCGAATATTAATTTATAGAGATTTTACTGTATATACAAAAATTTCCTAAACTATAATATAATTTATTAATTTATAGTGATTATTGATTTCAAAATTCTTACAACCCTAGAATCGATTCTGCAAATTCATAGTCCCAAGTCACAACGTGAAGTTTCCGGTGGTCTAGTTAATTATAATGTCAAAAAAGATTGTGTCAAGTTAATTATAATGTCAAAAAAATAAGCCCAAAGATAAATGAAATAAAGCCCATAATAGCCCCACCGTTAATATCACAGCCCAAATTCTATAACTACCACAATTGCTTCGTCGTTGTTTCGGTTTTGCGTTGAGCTAAAAAACCTCAGAAAAACCCCTCTTTCACTGAAGTTGACGCCGGGGAAAATGGTGATGGGATTGAAGAAGGTGGTGAAGAAGGGGTTGATCGGCGGAATGAGCTTCGCCAAAGATGCCGGAGCAATCAATTGGTTTCCCGGTCATATGGCCGCCGCAACTCGTGCCATCCGCAACCGCCTCAAGCTCTGCGATCTCGTTATCGAAGTTCGCGATGCCCGTGTCCGTACACACACACACACACTCAACACTATAGTTTCATTCGATCCGTATAATCGTGGGAGGATCAATCTGATTTTTTTCTTGTCCATTTTGGCTATCTTGTAGATTCCCCTGTCATCGGCGAACGAGGACCTACAGCCCCAATTATCAGCGAAGAGGCGTATTATAGCTCTGAACAAGAAAGATTTAGCAAATCCTAATGTTCTCAATGTGAACTTCTGTGTCCCTTGTGTTTAGACTGTTTTCTTCTTGCTAGTCTCTGCGAGGCCCGAGTTTCTGAAAATTTTCCTGCAATTTTGATGGTGGTTGTAGAAATGGACCCGTCATTTCGAATCCAGGCAGCAAGATTGTATTGCCATTAATGCTCATAGCAGAAGCTCTGTCAAGAAGGTTAGATGATCATCTTTACATCTATGTTCGTTTAGTAAATCAGTGTAGTTTCGTCACACACATGATTTGATAACGATTGCTACTGTTGCGCATAAAAAGTTGCCTTTTTTTTTTTTCATATAGCTGCTTGATCTCGCGGAGTTGAAGCTCAAGGAAGTGATTGCGAGGGAGCCTACATTACTTGTGATGGTGTCCCCAATGTTGGAAAATCTGCACCGATTAATTCGGTTCATCAAATCGCAGCAACTCGATTTCCTGGTAAGTTAATTAGTGACTCGGCTTATAGGCAGTATGAAGTGCACATTTCATCTTAACTCTGAATCCCATGTCTCCAAGTTCATTATTGCATCCATGAAATGATGAATGGAATGTAACATGACTTATTTCGATGATATGCATTATGTGCATAGTGCAGGAGAGATTAAAGAGAGCTACGGTTGGTCCGTTGCCTGGTGTAACACAAGATATTGCTGGTTTCAAGGTAAATATTTTTTGGTTCCCTCTTTTTTTTTAGTCGTTTGGGGATTTACTGCTTGTGCTCTACGTTTCAACATGATTTTTGAAACGAGTACTGAGAATGTCCTGTGGTGGTAACAGATTGCTCATCGACCTAGCATATATGTTCTGGACTCCCCTGGTGTGTTGGTCCCAAGTATTCCCGATATTGAAACGGGTTTGAAGCTTGCACTTTCAGGTACTTTATCTATCTTTCTCTTTTTTTTCTTCTTCTTCGTGCACTAGATTGATTTAGTTCATCAAAAGATGTTACAATTTAGGTCTTAGAATATCAGTTCTTAGTGTTTAGCTACTCCAGGAGAGTATTTTGCTACAACATATGATCTTCCTAGCTGAGTGTTTCACGTTTTCTAAGAACTTGTTTATTTCAATTTCTTACATTCTAAGGGTCCGTCAAAGATTCAGTAGTGGGTGAAGAGCGGATTGCGCAATACTTTCTCGCTATTCTAAACACTCGAGGGACTCCTCTTCATTGGAAGTACTTATTCGAGGGAAGAAACGAAGGGTCTCATCCAGACTCCATCGATAAACCAAGCTACAACTTAAAGGATCTTCGGCACCAGAGATCCAAACAACCAGATTCATCTGCTCTGCAATATGTTGGGGTCAGCATGATAACCTCATATCTCTATAGCTTGCTTTCCTCCTGCAATTGTCCTAATTCGTTTGAGGTTCATGTCACCTACAGGATATGATCTCAGAAGTGCAACGATCCCTGTACACAACGTTCTCAGAATTCGATGGGGACATAGAGGATGAGAATGATTTGGAATGTTTGATAGAGCAGCAGTTTGAAGTTCTACAGAAGGCATTGAAGATTTCTAACAAAGCATCCGAAGCAAGGTTAATGGTGTCCAAGAAATTTCTTACTTTGTTTAGGACAGGTAGACTTGGTCCCTTCATCCTTGACGATGTCCCTGAGACTGAAACTGACCCGTCCAATTCGAGACGAGTAGTAGCTTTGTAAAATCAGAAACAATTTGTGTAACACATAACATGCGTGCAGCTTAAGATGATGATGATTCTATTTGTTTTCATTTGAGATTCAATGGCGTTTCTCCAGTAACTCCAAAGTATTTGAATGAACAAAACCGAATCATGATAAGATTTGGCATATGCCAGAAACAATCAAAT
>JAHZTW010000001.1:36017751-36041175 GCA_020283515.1 Alliaria petiolata
GGGTTTTTTTTTTTTTTTTTTTTGTATGCTAAAGGAGTTAAGCATTGTAAGTCTAACCGTGTATATCTAGTGGATCCGACGTAAAAAGAGAAATTACTATATATATATATATATAGATATATATATATATATATATGAACTAGATTAGCTAAATTTGGCGAGGGTAAATAATGATTTCGTGTGAATAAATATATTGACAATTGTTAATAAGAAAATCGAAGTCATATTAACGAACCTTTAAGCCTGGTAATTTTTATAACTTTTTTCTTATGGGTTTATATTAATTTTATTATATCCTAAAAGGCTAAAAGCCTAAAACTGATCTAGGTTGTTTTTTTTTACTGCGATCTAACTTCAATTTAAAAACGCTAAAATTAAAATTAAATATATAAAAAAGGATGGTCTCATATGGTGCCTCAAGAGTCAAGTCCAACCATGCGTAATACATTTATATAGGCGATCGTTGAATCTTAGTGGTAACATGCCTTTGGTCACATAGATCAATCATCACTCAACACACCCCTATTATATATTATCTAATAATGATTTTCATATCTTATAAATTACTGAGTTCATATTTTTCTTAAGCTTAGGGATTGTAATGAGAAACATTTTTATTTAATTCTTCGATTTATACCATCGATGGATAGAAACGGTCTCATTTACAGAAAATGACCTTACGGTTGAGTTTCTGACGATTCATATATGCATAACTTGAGGGTTCCTTCAAGTCAAAATATGTTTCATAAGTGCAATGATATATAAAGTGACAGGGCTGTGTTACACTTTATAAAGACCTTGTTCAAAAATTAAAATTATACCCTTATCAAAATAAAATCTTATTTATAATTATAATAAAATTTATTTTAACTATAAATTTGTTGAAAATATATTTTTTTATGTCGACTGAAAAAAATAGTTTACAATTTTAAATATTTTGTGTATGATTTTCATTCATGAAATGTTTTTTGTTAAAATAAAATCACTAAGTATACACATTAATTAAAAACTACAACATGACATTAAAAGACTCCAACTAAAGATTGAGAACCAGTTTTTTTCTCTTTGTGTTTACAATGATTTTCTAGAAAAATGGTGAAGAAAACGTTTCGCTCTTTTAATATTTATAACAAGACTAAGTAATAACAAATCACTAAATGTAATCAAGTTAGAAATAGAATATCAATCTTTCCCAAATTATATTAAACATTAAAGTTTTTAACGTTTACTTTCCAAAGTTAAAATTAATATCGAGCTAATTATCATTTAATTTATTTTATTCTTATTCAGTTACGTAAACAAAATCAAAAAATATTTTTAAAATTATATTATATCATAATTTATTATATTTTTAATGGATCTTTCAAAATTTTAAACTCTGTTCAGTTGCTCCACCTGCACATGCAAATTGTAAAGTGAGCATTCAAGAATGTAAAGATTACGAATTCTTGAATTAGTTCAATGGCTCATTAAGAAGCGGGATAAGAACATCTAATCGAAAAGGTCGACGTGGCTAAGAAGTTTATTAATATATATCTATAAGTCTGAGACTAAAAAAGTGCAAACTAAATATTTATTTAATGGGTTCATTGTATTTATATATATGTCCAGTGATCTTATATATATCTTTACAGGTTAGAGAAAATCAAACACCGCAGATCTGAAATATCCTAACGTTACCGAACAAAATCATACTTTTTCTTTACATAATTGATTAACATCCCTCTCTATCATTGGTGTTTTATAACTTATATATTTGTATAAACACACGTCCACGTATTTGTGCACAGTGATTTTATAATAATCTTATAAGAGAAAAAACACTATCCTTATTAATTTGGTTCCGAGTAAAGAAAGGACAATATATTGTAAAAGATATTTCCATGCATGAGATATTTTCAGAAGATACTTCATGCATGAGACATCCAGCTCGAGAAAAAAAAAATAATTTTGTTGGATCTTGGACCGACAAAAGTAGTGTTTTTTTTTTCAACTTAATAATACAATAGTTATTTAACAAATCATAATGCCCGTAACTAAAATTATTGATATAAGCTATAAAACTAATTAGTGTGTTTCTAAAAGTACTCATCCAACCAAGATGCAACTTGATGATAATTATGTTAATTAAAAACACGTGTATTACTGTTAAGCTGAACAACATAAATATCTCATAAGCTGTAAACAGATATTTGATCATTTCTCAATTATAATTTCAGTATGATCATATCACATATGTATAGCTGCCAAGGTTCTTACGTTTCCATATGATAAATTGTAGTGAAATGCATACGAACCATCCAAGGCTTGTTGTATGCCTTAAGTATTTGTGGCATTTAATTACCATAATTTGTAGGTATGAATGTATGATCATGTAGCACAAGTGTTACAATGAATTAGTTTGTTCAACGAAATTTAATTCATCAATATTCATCAAGTCGAACTTATATCATCTAAATTGCGAGAAATAATAAATTAAAAAGCATGAAAATAAAATGTAGATGCTTTAAGCAAATCCAAAATAAAATAGCGTTTGAAACCCATCTCATACTCAATTGACTCAGCTCATGAACAAGTTTTGACCCTACGTGTAGTTTCCTCAAATCAAAATTGCTTTGCCATATAAAAAACAATATTATTCCCAATTGTGTGTGTCGTCAAAGATTGTGCTGACAAAGAAATGTTAGAATTTTTTTTTGTGTCGAATTAATTATAATGTCAAAAAATAAGCCCAAAGATAAATGAAATGAAGCCCATAATAGGCCCACCGTTAATATTACAGCCCAAATTCTACAACTACCACAATTGCTTCGTCGTTGTTTTGGTTTTGCGTTGAGCTGAAAACCCCTCTTTCACTGAAGTTGACGCCGGTAAAAATGGTGATGGGGTTGAAGAAGGCGGTGAAGAAGGGGTTGATCGGCGGAATGAGCTTCGCCAAAGACGCCGGAGCAATCAATTGGTTTCCCGGTCATATGGCTTCCGCAACTCGCGCCATCCGCAACCGCCTCAAGCTCTCCGATCTCGTTATCGAAGTTCGCGATGCCCGTGTCCGTACACACACACTCAACACTATATTTTCATTCGATCCATATAACCTCGGAAGGATCAATCTGATTTTTTTTCTTGTCCATTTTGGTTATTTTGTAGATTCCTCTGTCATCGGCGAACGAGGACCTACAGCCCCAAATATCAGCTAAGAGGCGTATTATAGCTCTGAATAAGAAAGATTTAGCAAATCCTAATGTTCTCAATGTGAATTTCTGTGTCCCTTGTGTGTAGACTGTTTTCTTCTTGCTAGTCTCTGCGAGGTCCGAGTTTCTGAAAAATTTCCTGCAATTTTGATGGTGTTTGTAGAAATGGACCCGTCATTTCGAATCCAGGCAGCAAGATTGTATTGCCATTAATGCCCATAGCAGAAGCTCTGTCAAGAAGGTTAGATGATCATCTTTACATCCATGTTCGTTTAGTAAATCAGTGTAGTTTCGTCACACACATGATTTGATAACACGAATGCTACTGTTGCGCATAAAAAGTTGCCTTTTTTTTCTTCATATAGCTGCTTGATCTTGCCGAGTTGAAGCTCAAGGAAGTGATTGCGAGGGAGCCTACATTACTTGTGATTGTGGTTGGTGTCCCCAATGTTGGAAAATCTGCACTGATTAATTCGGTTCATCAAATCGCAGCAACTCGATTTCCTGGTAAGTTAATTAGTGACTCGGCTTATAGGCAGTATGAACTATGAAGGGCACATTTCACAAATATGATCTGAACTCTGAATCCCATGTCTCCAAGTTCATTATTGCATCCATGAAATGATGAATGGAATGTAACATGGCTTATTTCGATAATATGCATTATGTGCATAGTGCAGGAGAGATTAAAGAGAGCTACGGTTGGTCCATTGCCTGGTGTAACCCAAGATATTGCTGGTTTCAAGGTAAATATTTTGTTTCGTTCCCTCTTTTTTTTTTTTTAAAGTTGTTTGGGCATTTATTTACTGCTTGTGCTCTACGCTTCAACGTGATTTTGAACAAGTACTGAGAAAAACCTGTGGTAACAGATTGCTCATCGACCTAGCATATATGTTCTGGACTCCCCTGGTGTGTTGGTCCCAAGTATCCCCGATATAGAAACGGGGTTGAAGCTTGCACTTTCAGGTACTTTATCTATCTTTATCTTCTTTCTTCTTTGTGCTAGATGGTGTAAACCCGTGCACTAGATTTAGTTCATCAAAATATGATACAATTTAGGACTTGGAATCTCAGGAGTGTATTTTCTTACAACATATGATCGTCCTAGCTGAATGTTTCCCGTTTTCTAAGAACTTATCTATTTCGGTTTCTTATATTCTAAGGGTCCGTCAAAGATTCAGTAGTGGGTGAAGAGCGGATTGCGCAATACTTTCTAGCTATTCTAAACACTCGAGGGACTCCTCTTCATTGGAAGTACTTATTCGAGGGAAGAAACGAAGGGTCTCATCCAGACTCCATCAATAGACCAAGCTACAACTTAAAGGATCTTCGACATCAGAGATCCAAACAACCAGATTCATCTGCTCTGCACTATGTTGGGGTCAGCATGATAACCTTATATCTCTATAGCTTGCTTTCCTCCTGAAATTGTCCTAATTCGTTTGAGGTTCATGTCATCTACAGGATATGATCTCAGAAGTGCAACGATCCCTGTACACAACGTTCTCAGAATTCGATGGGGACATCGAGGATGAGAATGATTTGGAATGTTTGATAGAGCAGCAGTTTGAAGTTCTACAGAAGGCATTGAAGATTTCTAACAAAGCATCCGAAGCAAGGTTAATGGTGTCCAAGAAATTTCTTACTTTGTTTAGGACAGGTAGACTTGGTCCCTTCATCCTTGACGATGTCCCTGAGACTGAAACTGACCCGTCCAATTCGAGACGATTAGTATTTTTTTTTAATTTTATATATTTTTTGTTTTACATAACATGCGTGCAGCTTAAGATGATGATGATTCTATTTGTTTTCATTTGAGATTCAATGGCGTTTCTCCAGTAACTCCAAAGTATTTGAATGAACAAAACCGAATCATGATAAGATTTGGCATATGCCAGAAACAATCAAATCTATCTGCTGTCCTCATTCATTTATTGGCCTCGATGAATTCCCGGTACTCTTTCTTCATCTTCACACCCGATATAGTCCTGCACAGAGTCCTAGTCTTTTAGCCAAACCCTAACACAATAATCTATATATCCTAAAAATTTGAAAGAAACATTTCCCAACCTGAGCATTTCCTTGTTCTTGAAGAACTGCACACATGGCGTTCCCATGATTCCGGCTGCTTCAGCTATTTCTTGATCTTCCTCGATGTCAATCTCAACAAAGTGCACATCATTGTGATACTCATCGACCACCTGAAACATCATTAACGTTGAAATGGACAGATGGTTAGAAAATCAGTCCAGAAAGCGAGTAAGATCGCTTTCCAATGAATTTTATTTCTGACTAAAAGTTTAGTCAGGAAGGATCACCTTGTTCAAAATAGGCTTGAGAGTCCTACAGGGGCCACATGTCGGTGAAGTGTATAATACACATATAACTCTTGGACTCTCATGGTATAATTTTCTAAGCGCATACTGAAAGCAGGGGAGAAAACACAAGGATAAAGATGTGAGGCAGAGAAAATGCTTGTAGTTAGTTAAGTTTCATTTGTTAACAGAAAGAAAAATTAAAAAATTACCTGTCCCTTATGCTTTGTAAGAGTGACGTCAAACTTTTCTTGGACATCCCGCTGTGTGAATTCTTTCTTGGTCTCTTCAGTTTGGGGCTGTCACGTGGTAGACCATGAAAATGAAAGAGTGTAAGCCTTTGTGAAGTGTGTATAAATTTCTTATTCTTATGAAAATAACTCCTACCTGGTGAAATTCAACAAGAAGGTTGTTACTTGTGAGGTATCTCTCGGCTGACAAAGCAGCTATGCATCCTGATCCAGCAGCAGTTACAGCTTGTCTCCATTCATGGTCCTAGAGTGACAAATGGGATAGTAGCTCACACAATTATCGAACCAATATGACTTCAAAGAGTTAATAGTAATACCAAAAGGTGGCTAAAAGTTCCAAAGCATAACCTGCACATCTCCTGCAGCAAATACACCTTCAACTGATGTATTTGATGTACCTTCCTGAACCAACACGTACCCCGAGCTGTCTAGTTCGACTTGGCCTTCCAATAACTCACTGTTAGGCGAATGCCCTATTCCATAAAACAATCCTTTTGCCTCCAGCTCGGTTTCTTCTCCGGTATCAACCCGTCTGAGTAGAATGCCAGACATCTGTCCCTTGGTGTTGCTCAATACGTCCACCGTTTCCGTGTTGTAATGCACTGTGATGTTTGGATTTTTGATCACTCTGAAACATTCGCCATAACCAACCTGTTAAAAAAACACTCAGGGTGTTGAAAAGACTCAACTTACAGTGTGCTCATTAGTCTATAATTCCAAAAGCCAACAAATGAGATAAACACTATACTGGTCGGTTATTGATTTACTTGGAACGGAAGTCATAGCCAAAGGCTTTTCCAGAAACACCCAAATGTAAAGATTTCCGTGGAACAGACTAATCACAGTCTATACATACAACAAAGAACACTCAATATAAACAATGAGCTCATAAATCCAGAAAGCCATACGAAGTTTTATCTCAGACTATTCTGATTTGGTTTCCTAACTCCAGAGCCTGACAACAAATTCCTAGGTTCGAATATACTACTAATAGAGTTTTAACTGTTTTTCTTCAGAAGTTAAAGAAGAAGAGTTGAGTATGACTCCGGGAGCTATTAATATAATAACCTGTAAAAACTCACCTATCTTGCATAGCCTTGGATGCTCTCAACTGGTCTCTGCGAACAAGCAAATGTACATGACGGGCATATTTTGTGAGGTACAGAGCTTCCTCTGTGGCCGTATCTCCTCCTCCAACCACGGCGAGTACTTGCCCCTTGAACAACGGCGAAGCTCCATCACAGATCGCACAAGCACTAATTCCCCTACTCCAGAATTCTTCCTCTCGAGGTAGCCTCAGCCTCTTTGCTGTAGCTCCAGTAGCATAAATGATACTATGGCATTTTACCTACAAAATCAACCCAAATGGCAACATCGGAAAAGAGCTCAAGCCTCAAGCCAATAATATTTTTCAATCATCATTGTGGTTGCCAGTTCTAAAGACTATAATAGCTTATGTCCAATTGTCCATCAAAGAAATTAAAGCATACGTATGTAGAAGAAGTAATGAAATCTCCAACACTATCAACGCTGGTCTCTACCTTCATTCTCTATCTACATCGAATTGACAAAAAAGAGAGGCACACCAAGAAAGATAATCACCTTACGTTCACTACTTTGCACAGTAAAGGGAGCGGTTTTGACGCTAAGAGATTCCACATCTTCTGGATTCAACTCTGCTCCCCACCGCTCAGCTTGCTTCCTCATTCTAACACAATTTAAAATTTTTTCTTTTTAAATTTTTTTTATTAAATTATTTAAGAATCAAAATGTCATATCTAATTCCTCACTTCTCCATTAAATCCGGGCCCGTAATCCCGTCGGGGAATCCCGGGAAATTCTCAACCTCGGTGGTTGTCATCATTTGCCCGCCGGGAACTCCGCCCATCTGATACCCTTCGAAAACCACCGGCTTCAAATTGGCGCGCGCGGCGTATATCGCTGCAGTGTATCCGGCGGGACCGGAGCCTATAATCACTACGTTTTCGATAATCTCACCTGCAATATGGAGCTCGATTACTGGTGCTCTTCCCCCAAGTAGCAGCACTGTAAGTACCTCATCAAACAAGTAAAAGCGTAAGTTCTAAGATACCTGAAGAAGACGTCGAACTGGCGGCGGAGACTCTGAGGCGGAGGGAATCGGAGGAGCGAGTTCGGGTTGGTTGGCGGAGGATGAAGGAGGCGTCGCGACGTGTAGTAGTAGTGAGTAAGAAGAGGTGAGGCGGAGGAGAGAGGGCGGATGACGCGGCGGCGACTCGGTGAGTCGACACGGAGCCAATTCCGATGCCTATCTTGGGAGACGCAGCCATTTGTGCCTTACCTCNAATTGAGTTTTTAAAACTATTTGTGCTTGTCTAAGTTTACTAGCGTAGTATTATTATATTTTCTTTAATTATTTTAAATATACGATGATTTTTGTTAGGAACAAACTGAAAATGTTAAATGGGCAAAGCTAAATGCAATCATTTTTTTTTTCTACTTTGCGTTTGCATTTATAATTTCTGTAGCGAATATTTGAAAAAGGAGTATTAAAAATCCATTCTGTTAATTAATCATTTAGAAGTTGCAGACGAATCATTTTCTTCCTTTTCTGTTTTGCATCTACATTTGCAATATCTAAAGACTGTAATATTTGATTGAAACAATAAAATATTGTATATATTCTTAAAAATAAAAACAATATTTTAACACATAAACGTAGAAAGAAACATAAACAAAGCATGGAGACGTGATATTCATATTTGCATGATGCCTTCACACATGTGAAGTTCGTGTACGTGAATTTAGTAATGAGTGATTAAAAAATATTGTAGGGGTTTCGGAAAGTAACGACGATAAGATGGGAATTTAGTAATGAGATGTTTCGAAAGGGGCAAAGAGAGCTTATGTGCAATATCCGAAGAAGGAAGAGTTGGTCACACTCACACTCACACAACAAATCTCATCAGGTTGTACCAACAACAACGACGACGGTGATGCAAGAAGATCATCAACGGCTTGGGATTGATCATCACCATGAGGATCAACGGTCTTCCTCCACTTCCTCCTCCTTTGTATACTCCGCATTACTCGACGAAAACAAGTGCTTAAAGAATGAAAATGAGTTCTTGAGCTCAGAACTCGGAAAGACCAAGAAGAAGTGCAAACAGCTTATGGAGTTGGTGGAGAGTTACAGAGGAGAAGAAGTAGAAGAAAACGAAACCGATGATGATAATGAAGATGAATATGAAGGGCTTAAGTTGTTTGGAGTGAAGCTGGAGTGAAACAGATCGTAAGATTGATTTTCCTTACCAGCTACTTCACAGATTCTTACAAGTTTGCATAAATATACTCTTTAGTTAAGACACGGATTCAAAACCTCGGATTTTGTGTTCTTGTATTGATAAAATATCGAGTACATTACAGCATTTTGTATATATAGACGTAAAGAGAACAGAATCTCATATATTTGCCATATTTACAACTATTTTGGGTGAGTGATCAGATCTCTCTTTGGGCTGTGGTCATGAATGGTTTTGGTTATACAAGCCGCAATAATGTTTTAACTGGTTACGAGTTAGCTGCAAAATGGTTGAATATGGTCTCAAGTGTGGATTGACTTATACTGTATTCAGCTATTCCCAACCGATTCCTGCCATATCAAGAAGCAAATTTCTTTCTTTCAGACTTACAAAGACTGATTTGTGCGGATCATGGAGAAGAAACAGTTAAAAGAAGAATGTCTTACCGGTTTCGTTCAAGGTGTCCGAAGGCCTCTGCCTGTCTCTTATACACATCTAGATGTGTATAAGAGACAGGACTTATACTGTATTCAGCTATTCCCAAACTGTCTCTTATACACATCTAGATGTGTATAAGAGACAGATATATATATATATATAAATGTATACATCTCGCGATTCTTATCATTTTTTCTTTCGTTTCCTATACGCCTAATGAAACACACACGTTAAGACCTGTCTCTTATACACATCTAGATGTGTATAAGAGACAGTATATATATATATATATATATATATAAATGTATACATCTCGCGATTCTTATCATTTTTTCTTTCGTTTCCTATACGCCTAATGAAACACACACGTTACAACTTAAATCATATTGACAATAATATAGCTCGGTTGGTAAATGCAGCCACTAATTAATGTTTCCCTGTAAATAAGAAATGAATATTACTTCTACAAAATTCATGTAATCCGAATACCATTAGCTAAACCGGATAGAAAAGGATTTTTTGTTTTTGTACCCAAATTCGAGTATACGGCGTTCTGTTTGAGAATTTTATTGCTTTTACCTTTTTTTTTGGAATATATATGACATAAGTATCATCATCGGTGATTAGTTTCATATCTAGAAAGACGATGGGGATTTAAACTTAAAATCAATTGGTTACGAGTGAAAATGCCTATATTCTTTATATAACAGTGTTGTATTATCTCCACTGTCATTTTAGGATATTCTAATAGGCTCCTTCGGAAAAGAAAAAAAAATGCAACTCTATGCACATATTAATTTTTCATGTAGATATATATAAGGCATGTTTCCTTGAAAATGGTTAAAAGTATTTCTATTATTGTCTCAACTACTTTATTAAACTAAATAACGTCTCTTTCTCCCTCTATGGAGCCGTGTTACGTCTTTCTGGATTGAGATCTACTACCACTTGTTCTCTTTTATGGAAGATGCTGCTGATCATTTACGGTGTAACGATAACATTAGCGACGTAGAGCGTTTGCCGTTAGAGTTTATGACCGGAAAACCAACATCCACGGCGGAGCTACAACCGTCGCTACCACCGCCATTCTTGGTGAAGACATACAAGGTGGTCGACGATCCGTTGACGGACGAGGTTATATCTTGGAACGGAGACGGAACCGGNGCAAAACATAAACTAAATATAGAGTCGAAGTTCGAAAACCGAAATATCCAGCTAAGCTTCAGAACGCCACAACTCGTTAACACTCTTGAATCCACATGCAGTAGAGCCAACCTTAGGAAAGTTCAGTGTACTCACCACAAGCTTAGCAATCTCCCAGTTTGAATCCAGATCCTTTCCTTAGATAAATTTTGAACTCTAACATTGGTATTGCCAAAGAACTATGCTGATTCTTTCCCTTCCTTAGTGCTTTGGACAAGACATTATTTGTACAGCTCTCCTATTTTCTCCTCCCTTAGTCAACTTCTGCCCATTTTCAGGGTGTTCTAAGATCTTTTCATTGACTTTTCTCATTCTTTTGAAGTCTTGGAATAGTGCTACTCTTACTTGTGTTCCTTGTTAGGAGACAAGTTCTTGAGCTCTCACTAATATTGTTTCTTGTGAGGAGACAGGCTCATGAGGATCTTTGCACTATTCTTTGGTCAGACTTCTTAATTCTTTTTCTTTTCTCAAGGGAAGATCAAGGAGATACTGCAATTAGCTTCTCTTGTTCATAGCTGAAAGAGAAATCAAGTTCCGTGCATACCTAGTTCTTATAAAGGAATCTGAACTCTCTCTGTTAGATTGATCCACTTGCAGCTTTCTACTTAGTAAGACATGTAATCAACTACTAAAGCAATGGTCCTTCAAGTGTCTACATTCTCTGGTCAGTTCCAAGAAAAACTGAAAATTTCACTGATTTTGACTCAATAAAACAAAGTTTTTGACTGACTCTCAAAACAAAACACAAAGTCAGTAATCACCTCCCCCATACTTAAACAACACTGTCCCCAGTGTTATCAAGCCCGAAGTTCGCTAAAAGAAAGATTAGAAACAACATAAAAGACCAGATAGAAGACTTACCTTCGTCTGCGCGTGGTGTCGATCGACACTATAGTGGTGTCGATCGACACTAGTCAATGTCGAGTCCAATGTCGCCTTTTTCAACTGACTAAAACTAGGATTTAGTAAAACCAAAACAAAATAAAAAGAAAAACGTACCTAACAGTGGGTTGCCTCCCACTCAGCGCTCGTTTTCAGTCATTAGCTTGACTGTGTTGAGGTTTAGTCGTCTGGTGGATCAGAGGGTGGCATTGAATGCTTCCTAGACGAATGTCTTCTCACCCATGGTGGTGTGTAAGCATTAGGTGCATGAAAGCGACCAAGAAAATGAGGAACAGCAGCAGGGCGGGACTTGACTTCAGGTGGGACACTTCGTTTTCCTGCAGAATCATCAAAAGAAACACCAAGCCTTCTACGAGAATCTCGTGGCTTGCATAAGTGTGCAACATCTTTTAAACATTTAAAGTTCTTGTTGATAAGATCAGGGGGTTTGGATTTAATTCCAGGAAATGTGTACTTTTGTTTCCTTCGAGATTTCCGGGATGTAAGATGTGGAGGCATCTGTTGGACCAAAGATGCTGGAGTTGCAGCTTTGGAGACATCTTCTCGAGTGATCCGCGGATGGTGTCGATCGATGCTAGTTGTGTCGATCGACACCAAACCAGTAGTTCGAATCTCGGCTCTTTTTCTCTAATTCTGCTCTGCAATCCTTGTCTTCATGATGAAAACGTCTTCCTCGATCAACTTGGCATTGAGTAGACCCTCATCTTCGCCCGTAGTTTTGAAGAGATAATTGTTTCCACTCCAATCTTCAAGCTCCACAACTTTCTCAGAATTTTCAGCTAATGCCTCTTGAACATCCACTTTGTTCACTTGCTCTTTAGAATCCAGCTCTTCTCCAGCGATCACAGCAATGCAAGAGACGTGTTTGGATGTTTCAGTAGTAGGAATAGCTTTGTAGAACACTTCTTTGTCAATATTAGAGAAAGATTCTTATTGGGAATGTCTACAATAGCTCCTACTGTGGCCATGAATGGTCTTCCAAGAATGAATGGCATGACAGACGCCCTGCTTACTTCCACAACCTGAAAATCCGTTGGAACTAGGCAATTCCCAACCTTGACAAGTAAGTTTGGAATTGTACCATATGAGACTGTGGTAGAAGAATTTGCTAATTCAAGAGTCATGCTTGAAGGGTGAATGTCAGCAATCCCCAGCCTCTCTGCAATGTCTTTGACATGAGGTTCACGCTAGCTCCTGAATCGCAGAAGAATTTTTTAAACTCAACTCCACCAATGGAGCATGGAACCACAAACATCTCTGGATCTTCAACCTTAAGCAGTTGCTTCATTGGTGGTGGTGTTTCCCTTGCTTTGTGAAAGAGTTCTTCCATCTCTTCAAAGCTTTCTCTGTTATTCTGGAAGAAGGCACACAAGGGATATCTCTCATAAGCTTCATCAAAGGAGATCTCCTTAGGAATCATCTCCACCCTTTTGTTGAAAGCAGCCAGCTTCTCTGCACTAATGGGCGGCCTTAGATGTTTGGGTAGAGGAGGATTTGGAACCTTGGCCTTGTAGACCCTTCCCAAAGCAACTTGTAAAGCTTTAGGCGTGTCTGTCCAAGTTCGGGAAGGGTGTCGATCGACACCCAGCTGGTGTCGATCGACACTAGACGTTTGTGTCGAGGATGCTGCGTCGATCGAGCCGTCCGGTTTTTCCTTGAGTGTCGATCGACACACAGTAGTGTCGATCGACATTGACTCCACAGCATTTTCTACATCTTCAAGCTCCTCGAATTCTGTAGTACTTAGCCCTCTTTTCTGCACAGGCTGAAGGTTCTCCCCATTCTGGATCTTGATGGCATTCACATGGTGTCTCGGATTTGTATCAGTCTTTCCAGGAAGAAATCCTTCTTGTCTCTTCAAAGCTCCTGCAGTTTGAGCTACTTGGACATCCAATTGTTTCATATGAGTACCTAGAGACTCAATTTTCCCATTTAGATCAGTGTACAAGGCATCGATTTCCCATTGAAGTCCACAGTCATCTTCTGCTGTCCCTCCAAGATTTGTTGAATCATGGACTCCATCTTATTATTTCGAGCAGGAGGATTCTGGTAAGAAGAAGAACCATAAGTTCTATTGAAGCTGTTGCTCTGAAAAGGCTTCTGGTAAGAAGAACCATAGCTTTGCTGATTGTTGAACCTTTGTCCTTGAAAACCAGCTCCATTGATGTAATTGACTTCTTCTTGCTCTGGCTCAAAGGTCTCCACTTCTGCAAAGTGGACTTGCTTCTTGTTCACCAATAGGTCCAGCTTCCTGTTGACCTCAGCAATTTGGCTTCCTCCAGTTACACCAGCGTGTTGTCTCCTCTCTAAATCTTTGTTCTTGGTGCAGTTGCAAGAGGCTAAATTTTCTATAAGCACCATCGCGTCCTCTGGGTATCTGGTGTTGATATTGCCATTGCTTGCAGCATCTAAGGCCATCTGGTATCTCCAGTCGATTCCTCGGTAAAAGATACCGAGAAGCTGCGGCTCGCTGAAACCGTGGTGTGGACAGTCCCTTTGGTAAGCCTTGAATCTCACCCAAGAAGCCTTGAATGCTTCAGTGGGTCTTTGGAAGAATGTGGTGATCTTCGTCCTCAGATCCTCAGATCTTGCATCATCAAAGAAATTGCATAAGAATGCATTCTTTGTTTCTTCCCAAGTGGTTAAGGATCCTGGATCCAATTGCTTCAGCCAGTATGGATGCATCTCCAGCAAGCGAGTAGGGGAAAAGCTTGCAGAAGAGATAATCATAGGATACTCCATTAGCCTTGATGCTTGAAGCTAAATCTTCGAATCTCTCAACATGATCCATGGGATGCTCATTAGGAAGACCATGGAAAGGATGCTGAGCCACAAGTGTGTAGTAAGCAGGCTCCTGCTCAAAGTCATTCCTCTGGAATGCATGAGGACGAATCGCAGCTCTATTAGCATAGAACTGAACATGTCTGTTGTATTCGCCAAACGTTCTTCCGCGTCCAGCATCTGCGACTTGTAATGCATCTTGCCGCACTTGGTGTCGATCGACACCATTTGGCTCGATAAAAAAAACCCTGTTCTCATCTATTTTCTGCCCTTGGTTGTTCCTTCGGTGCCCTTCCGTATCGAACAGATTGCCAGCTTCATCCCTTATCAAAATCACAAGCTCTGCCATCTCTGTCTGCGAGGGGTGTCGATCGACACTCGTGTGGTCTTGCGGTTCCTACGTTCGAGACGACCGAGCTCCTGGTTGAGTGCGATTAGTTCCTTGTCCTTGTTGCTTTTGGTAATGCGATTAAGCATGCACCTGAAAACAAGAATAAGAAACTAAAATTAGTAAACAAAAACAAAAATTAAAAACCTAGACAAAATTCTAATATTAGAACTCTGTAGGCAACTAATCTCCTTCCCCGGCAACGGCGCCACAATTTGATATGCTCTCAAATTTATCCTAGAGCTACTCTCTCAAATTAAGAGATCAGTTGTAGTACTTAGGGATTGAATCCACAGGGAAGGGATTGTCACACAGCAAACTTCTAATTTCGAATTAAGCTAAGAAGAAATAATTAAAAGTAAAAACAGAAAGCAATTAAAAGCGATGTAAGTTCAGGAGACGAAACGCTAGGTTCAGGGAAATTCTCAGGTGATCTAAATTGCAAGTCTAGACAGAATGTTAGAAAATATTAAGCACTGTTCTTGAACTAGAAACACAATTATAAAATCAACCAACTCTCGCTGCGAAGATTATCTATGTCTAAATATTCCGCGAGAGAAAAGGGTTCCAAGGTTAGCTTTTAACTTTCTCAACTTTTATATTTATTTATTCCGCCGGTAATCTCTCTCCGCCGTCTTCGTTCATTACTCCGCCTTGATTTCTCCGGTCTACATCAAGATTTGCCGTCGTGTTCTTCGAAGATGTTGAAGATTGGAACTAGACGATCTGAGTCCAGAAAATCCAGGTCAGATCAAGAGAAGGCTGATGAGATCGGCATCACTCTGGACGAGTTTCGCAAAATATCGAAGGAAGATGCGATAGTTCAGAGCCGATCTAAAGGAAAAAAGGTCACTTCGTCTCCGAATCGATCTCTTTCCGGATCGGATGAAGAAAGTGTAGCCGATTTTGCAGTGAGGAAAGCCGCAGCAGAACGTTTCGTCGCCGATCAGGTCGGGACTGTTCATAGAGATGATGCTGAGGCATCGACGCGCGCCCCATTTTTGATTCCCGAATTGCGTGATGAGGATGACCGATCTGGCGGGTCGATGCAGTTGGCGATTTGTGATGAGGTTGACCAATCTGGAGGGTCGAATGAGATGGCGATATTCGACGAACTGAACCTCATACTGGTTGAGGAGCATGCGAATAGATTTGGCATTATCGACCTTAATCCTAAGGTGAAGAAGGTACGACAACGTGCACGAGGTTTTCCCAACGAAATCTATCATGTCGTCGTTGGTTTCGTTGAAAGAGGAGTGCGATATTGATCCGAGAGTGATCTTTATGGTTCCTAGTCCGTCAGAACGTACGTGGGACGCTCCACCGGGATGGATATGTTTCTATGAGAATTTCTTTCGGAAGTTCCATCTGTGGTTTCCTCTTCCTCGTTTATTGCTGGAGTTTGCCGATAAGAAGGGATTGTCGATCTCACAATTCACCGATGCCACCATCCGTCTGATCGTCAGTCTTCTGGTGGTCTCGATAAAGCTCAAAATTCCTTTGGACTATGCAATTTTTCACGCGATGACGTGTACGTTGAGGAATAAAGCCGATCTGAAGTACCGTGGTTCGTACTATACGAGTATGAAATCGAGGTTTAACATCGTTACCGGCGGTCATTTCTCCAAGGTCTCAAACTGGCGCGATCACTACTTCTTTGTGCTGATCAATGATTACTCGGTAGTCGATCGAGACATACCAATCAGAACGGAAAGGGGAGAGATTACCGGTAGCAATATTTAGCTTATAAATCTTGAATAAGGGCCGTTGTCATTTCTGATCGGCTTTTTTGTTTTCTGCAGGCTATAACTCCATTGCTTTTGTTGACGATCCCAAGGAGATCTTCGCGATCGCGGATCGTTTTGCAGCGCTTTCTGCAATTACTTGGCCGAGTATCACGGAAGAAAAACTCGCGAGAGCCCAAGGTTAGTGATTGGTTTGGTCGTGCTGAATTGATCTTTATGATATTTTTTGTACAATATATATATATATATATATATATATATATATTTTGTTGATCTGAAAAGTATGGTATTTTTGCAGCTGCGTTGGCCCGAGCTCACCGTAGAAAAATGAAGGCTCCTCCGTTTCGCGAGTGTTTTGAATTCCCCGGCTAGTCGGTCTTCGATTAATCAGGGCCAGACTACCCCGGCTGGGGATAAAAATTTACCGGAGATCCTTTCGGTTGAGATCCGAGACGATGAGGCCGCTAAGAAGGCCGATAAGCGTGCTGAGAAGAAGGCTAAAAAGACTGCCGAGAAGAGCGCCGCTAAAGAAGCTGGGGCGACTGCTAAGGCCAAAAAGAAGGCCGTCCAGAAGAAACGTAAGAAGACCCCAGAGATGGGTGCTGAAAGTGAGGCTTCCGACCTTGGTGTTGACTGGTCCGTTGATACTACGGGTTTGGAGGAGGGACCGTCTGCGCCGAAAAGGTCTCGTCTCGAAAGATCTCTCCGTCCCTTTGGATTTTCCTATGAGTATCGCGGATCCGGACCGATTACCCACGATCCGATGGCTTGTCTGGATTTTTTCCTCAAGCTTAAGGATCGCCGGCGGGTCCATCTACCGACGTTTCTCGTCTCATCCGTTGAGAAATGATCGCACGTTATGCTGCGGAGCAAGCTCGAGTAAGTACCGTTCGCTACGTTCTTATTACGTATTGGTTCCCTTCGTGTGACTAATATTGATTGCGTTGGTACAGGCTCTCAGCACTACGCTGAACGTGATATGCGATTATGATCGCGACGTTCAGAGACGCGCGAACGAGCATGCCGAGCTGGAGTCCCTTAAGGTGGTTCTTGAGGCCGAGAAGGAGAGATATGCCGATCTGGAGATAGTGGCGCAAGAATTTGAGAAGGAAAATGCGAGGTCGGAGCAGTTTGAATAGGAGGCTCGCAAGGCTAAGGAGGATCTGGAAACGGCCCTATCCGCAGCGGAAGAATGGAAGAAAGCCGCGAATCGTGCTGCAAAGAGGTATCAGCTCGAGAAGAAAGAGTAGGAAAAAATCCACGAGGTTGGCAAGAATGTAGTAAGGATGATTCATGAGCATTATGCCGGTTTGATGGATAAGATGAGGAGGCATCTGGCCCAGAAGGACGAAGCCGACTCCATTATTACCACCACGGCTCAATGGAAAGGAGCCAAACAGGTGATCGGGATGATCGAAAGACAAGGTCTCGAAATCTCTGAGGGTGTGAAGATGATATGGTGATGAATTTCGACATGGAGAAGCTGATGAAGAGACCCACGATTGATGGACAGACCTTCTATGTCGATTCACTCACCAACCTTGCTGAAGAAATTTTCAAAGAGGACCATCCTACAGACCCTTTGGAGCGAGCATTGACCACTTCTACGAAGGACATTGAGAGCTTGGATGATGCAGCTGCTGGATACGCGAAGATGATGGACGCAAGTGAGCAAGTCATGCAACTAGTCGCTCAGGAGGACTTGTGTCGATCGGCACCAACTAGTGTCGATCGACATCCTGCGCGCACAAAGAGAGCAGCCACACTTGCCGATTGGAGTGAGGCTAAGGCACCTAAAGTTGAGCTTAAACAGCTCCCTGCCGGGCTAAGGTACGCATTTCTTGGTCCTAATTCAACTTATCCTGTCATTGTGAATGCTTCCTTAAACAATGCAGAGCTCACTTTATTGCTAAGCAAGCTGCGCAAGTATCGCAAAGCTCTTGGCTATTCTCTTGATGACATTTCAGGTATCTCACCAGACTTGTGCATGCATCGGATTCACCTTGAGGATGAGACCAAGTCATCGATTGAACACCAAAGGAGGCTAAATCCAAACCTAAAGGAAGTTGTCAAGAAGGAGATCATCTGGGATCATCTATCCCATTTCAGATAGTGCTTGGGTCAGCCCTGTTCACGTGGTTCCTAAGAAAGGAGGAGTCACAGTGGTGAAGAATGAGAAGAACGAGCTGATCCCTACAAGGACTGTGACTGGACACAGGATGTGCATAGACTACAGGAAGCTGAATGCCGCGACCAGAAAGGATCACTTTCCTCTGCCTTTCATCGATCAGATGCTGGAGAGATTGGCGAATCATCCTTACTACTGCTTCCTTGATGGCTATTCAGGATTCTTCCAGATTCCTATCCATCCGGATGATCAGGAGAAGACCACTTTTACATGTCCCTATGGCACATTTGCATATCGCAGAATGCCTTTTGGACTTTGTAATGCCCCTGCGACTTTCCAGAGGTGCATGATGTCCATCTTCACAGACATGATTGAGAAGTTCATGGAGGTCTTTATGGATGACTTTTCTGTTTATGGGTCATCTTTTAAAGACTGTTTGGAGAACTTGTGCGCAGTACTTCAGAGATGTGAGGAGAAACACTTAGTCCTGAACTGGGAGAAGTGTCATTTCATGGTCACAGATGGGATTGTACTTGGACATCGGGTTTCAGCAGATGGAATCGCAGTGGATCGCGCCAAGATTGAAGTGATGACGACTTTGCAAGCACCTGATTCTGTGAAATCAGTGAGGAGTTTTCTGGGTCATGCTGGGTTTTACAGAAGATTTATCAAAGACTTCAGTAAGATTGTGAGACCACTCACTGCTCTTCTTTGCAAGGACGTGAAGTTCGAGTTCACAGAAGAATGCCTTTTAGCCTTTGAGCAGATCAAGCAAGCCTTAGTGAGTGCTCCAATTGTTCAACCTCCAGACTGGGACCTACCTTTCGAGGTGATGTGTGACGCTAGCGACTTAGCAGTAGGAGCAGTTATGGGACAGAAGAAAGAAAAGAAGCTCCACGCAATCTACTATGCCAGCAGGACTTTGGATGATGCTCAGAAGAACTACGCAACTACAGAGAAAGAATTGCTAGCTGTGGTCTTTGCTTTTGAGAAATTTCGCCAGTATCTTGTTGGCTCAAAGGTGATTGTCCACACTGATCATTCTGCATTAAAGTACTTGATGCAGAAGAAGGATGCCAAGCCTAGATTGCTAAGATGGATTCTACTTCTTCAAGAGTTTGACATAGAAGTCAAAGACAAGAAAGGAGTTGAAAATGGAGTAGCTGATCATCTCTCAAGGATTAGGATTGAAGATGACTTACCTATAGATGATTTTCTGCCTGAAGAGAATGTTTATCTCGTTGAGAGTCGTTTCCAAGCTAGAGTTCAGAACATACGAGCCTAGTGTCGATCGACACTAGGGGAGTGTCGATCGACACTCCGTCCGAATCGAATATCGACAATTCATGTGCCCGAGTGTCGATCAACACCATCTGTGTCGATCGACACCCGACGCGAGCTGCACTTCGCAGGATCTTGGATGAGATGTTTCGACAGCCAATCTTTGCTATAAATGCTGCGAATCGACCATGGTATGCTGACATTATGAATTCACTTGCTGCTGACATTGAGCCTACACATCTCAAGAACTATGAGAAGAAGAAGTTCACAAGGGAACTTAGGAGATATTACTGGGATGAGCCTCACTTATATAAGCATTGTTCAGACAATGTTTACAGAAGATGCATTACAGAGAGTGAGGTTCGTGATGTTCTGTTCCACTGTCATGGTTCTGAGTATGCTGGACACTTTGCCACTTTCAAGACAGTGTCCAAGGTTCTACAAGCAGGTTTTTGGTGGCCTACTATGTTCAAGGATGCGCAGCTGTTCATCTTGCAATGCGATGTTTGTCAAAGGAGAGGAAAGATCAGCAAGCGACATGAGATGCCACAGAACTTCATCCTTGAAGTTGAAGTTTTTGATTGCTTGGGCATTGATTTCATGGGCCCTTTTCCTCCATCCTTTGGAATGCAATACATCTTGGTGGCTGTAGATTATGTCTCTAAGTGGGTGGAAGCAATTGCTTCTAAGACCAATGATGTTGTGGTGGTTCTTAAGCTGTTCCAGACCATCATTTTCCCTAGATTCGGAGTACCTCGGATTGTCATAAGTGATGGTGGTTCTCACTTTATCAACAAGGTATTCGACAAGCTGCTGAAGAAACATGGTGTTCAACATCACTCCGTATCACCCTCAAACGAGTGGACAAGTCGAAGTCTCCAACAGACAGATAAAACAAATCCTGGAGAAGACAGTGGGCAAAACAAGGAAAGATTGGGCCGCAAAACTGGATGATGCACTTTGGGCCTACAGGACTGCCTACAAGACGCCACTTGGGACTACACCATTCCAGCTACTTTATGTCAAGGCTTGCCATCTTCCAGTGGAATTGGAATACAAGGTGCATTGGGCTATCAAGAAGATGAACTTTGACTTGAAGCCAGCTGCAGAAAGGCGCCTAGTGCAACTCAATGAGCTCGACGAACTGCGCTATCACGCTTATGAGAACTCGAAGCTCTACAAGGAGAGGACAAAGGCATATCATGACAAAAAGATTGTCTCCAGACATTTCGAACCAAATGACCAGGTATTTCTATACAACTCTCGTTTACAATTGTTTCCTGGTAAATTGCGTTCACGTTGGTCAGGTCCTTTCACCATCAAAGAGGTCAGACCATATGGAGCAATCGTCTTGACAAACTCCAAAGGAGAGAAGTTCATTGTGAATGGGCAGAGGGTGAAACACTATTGGGCTCAAGCCAAGATTCCAGACAGACACATTCTGTCTCTGGATGATGCATCCACCGCCTAAAACGCATGAACAGTCAAGCTATTGACGTTAAACGAGCGCTGAGTGGGAGGCAACCCACTGATAGGTACTTAGTTTATTTTTCATTTTGATTTTGGTTTTACTAATTATTTTGGCTTTTATATATAAAAAAAAAACAAAAAAAAAGGAAGAGGAGACTCGATCATGCTTAGTGTCGATCGACACCCACCACGGGACCAGGTAAGTCTTTAAAACCCGCGACTTGTTTTTTATGTTCATCATTCTTTTCCAAACCGTGCATCGAAAATCTCCCACAAATCACCAAATCCTCAATTCTTCACCAAATTGAGTGATTTTTAAGCCTAATCCGTGCGGATTTTCATCCTCTTTCATAATCTATTACCCATTGATTCGATCTGCGAAGGTATATTCTTCAAATCTCCCAATTTCATTTTCGACCCTAAGGTGAAACTTTTCGAATTCGGCCTATTTACCTTGATTTCTTGTTTGAATGATGCTTGTTTAGGTTGTATTTCATGATTTAGATCATTACCCATCTGTTTTTCATCCTCTAATTTGCACAATTTGAAATTTTCAAAATTTTTGGAAATTATTTATGCATGTTGCAAAATTGGGATTTTTCTTTGGGATTGATGGTTTAGACTAGGTCGAATCATGATATTGAGATTGTTTGCAAAGCTATTTGCTATACCATTGAGTTTAGGATCACGATTTGGTGTCAAACTGCGATTCCACGCAGGGTGTCGATAAACACCCTTTGTGTCGATCGACACCCGACCACCAGCGACACTATGATTTTCATTTGTGAGAATTTGGATTGATTTTGGGTTTTCTTTTTGCTTACAGATGCCTCCTAGGACTAAGAGACCAAGAGAAACTGAACCGTCCGCTTCTGGAACCGCAAGAGACGAAGCGATTCCGTCTCTTCCACCTTGGCCCAAACGCGAGGGTGCAAGAATTCGGGTTGAGCGCGATTGGGAAGATTCTCCGGCAAAAGAGGTTGCCAAGGACCTGTGCACTCTACGCGGCATCGACGAGGCATGGGACGATTACGACACGCTGTTCTACAATGCGTGGCTGAGAGTAGAGATCACACGGACTCGCTTTGCTTGCGAGAAGACGATGTCCGCATTGGGTATCAAGGATGACGTCATGCACTTGATGGGACGAGTTGGGATGGGGACCATTGTGACGCGGCAGTACGACTTGTACCCTGACCTCGTCCGCCAGTTCATCGCTACAGCATGCATCTACTACCGGAACGAGATTGTCCGGAACGCTCTGGAAGGCACTTTGACCTTCCTCATCCGCGGAATTCGCTACAGGATTCCCCTTCCAGAGCTGTGTGGCATCTATGGCTTCAGCGATGAGCATGCCACCGGGGTTTCTCTTCAGACGCAGCTTCCGGATACGCAGGACTTCTGGTTGCATTTCGGTAATGGGAGGTATGACTCTAAGACCTCCACTCAGACAGATATTCGCCATCCAACCCTGCGTTACTTGGTTCGACTGTTTGCTACTACACTTCTGTGTAAGCACGAGCCAGGGAAGATGCGCGTGTCTGAGTTAGTGTTGATGTATCGCGCCCTGTGGTCAGAGATTTACGAGGATTCCGACGCGCCAGAGAGCTCGAACCTAGGCGCGGTCTTTGCTCATCACTTGGCTTACTTGAAGACGAAGCCCTTCATTGGCACGAAGGCCAAGCCTGAGACTATAGGAAGTCTCCTCACGCCTATCTTCCACCACTGCGGGATTGACACATCCAGCTGCAGCATTGACACCTCGCGAGCCTTGGTTGACATGGATTACTTGAAGAGGACTCATTGGGTACGGCCAGAGAGGTTATGGGTTTTTAGCGACGAGCAGAGGGTCTTGCGCATGGTGCAGCTGCCTACCAAAGACCTTACTCACATTATGGGAAATCCAGACCGCCTCGCCTTTCATCCTAGTCCGAACAGATTGAGGACTGCTCCCGTAGCCAGAGGCAGAGGCGCCTCCCGCAGAGCTGCAGCTTCACACGCAAAGGATGGACCAGCTGCGGATCCACGACCTTCATCTTCGAGGCACCG
>JAHZTW010000001.1:36045466-36264307 GCA_020283515.1 Alliaria petiolata
TCAAGAGAATGGTTGTCAATGGTGTGAGTCCTGAGGAAGGAGCATTGCTTACCAGAGACATGAATGCAATTCTCTTGAACATAGTTCCAAGGAAAAAGAAGAAGGTGTGGGGTTTCTGAACAAGTCAGTGATGTGATTAAGAGGACGATTCCAGAGAAGCTACCTGATCCAGAAAACTTTGTGCTAGATTACTCATTCTCAACAGGAAGGTTTCCTCGTTCTCTCTGCGATCTAGGTTCAAGTATCAACTTGATACCATACTCAGTTGTTGTTCGACTTGGAATGACTGATTTCAAGCCAACCAAAATTTCTCTTGTCCTAGCTGATCGATCAAATAGAATCTTAGAAGGTGTTCTAGACGATGTTCCCTTGAAGATTGAAGGTTGCATGATTCCCACAGACTTCGTGGTTTTGAAATATGATGAAGAACCTACGTATCCTCTTATTTTGGGAAGATCATTATTGGCTTCAGCTGGTGCCATTATTGATGTGAGGAAAGGGAAAATAGAACTTGACTTGGGTGATGTTGTCATGAACTTTGACATGGACAAGTTAAGGGGACCATCCACCATTGATGGTCAAGCTTTTTCAGTAGAGAATTCCCTGGATAAAGATCCAATCCTGAAACATTCAGATGACGTTATTGCTGGGTATGACAAGGAGATTGATTCTAATGATCAAGTGAACAAACTGATTGTTCAAGAGACATTTGATGGAAATTCTGAGAAAGTTGTGGAGCTAGAGGATTGGAGTGGAAACATAGTTGCTGGTTATCTCTTTAGGACTATGAGCAGAGATGAGGTTCAGATCAATCACGAGTTGATGGAGGAAGACGTTTTTATGGAGGCAAGGATTGTACAGCTGAATTGTAGAAAAAGTGCAGAGATTCAAGCTGCAGAGTTGGTGTCGATCGACACCACTCCTAGTGTCGATCGACACCCTTCGCAAGTCAGTCCACAAGTCGTCTCCAATGCTGCACATCCATCACCTGTTGTCAAACAGACAACTCCACATCCTTCTGCCCAGAAACCTCAAAAAAAGCAAAGGTATGTACTTCATGGAATCAATTCCAAACCTCCTGATCATCTCAATAAGAATTTAAAAGGTTCAAAGGGTGCTTCACACTTATGCAAGCAACAAGATTCTCGTAGAAGGCTTGGTGTTCCTAAATTCCTTGGTCGCTTTCATGCACCTACTGCATATACTCCACCATGGATGATGAGACATTCTTCTGGGAAACATTCGATGCCACCCTCTAATCCACCAGATGTCTGAACCCCGACACAGTCAAGCAAATGACTTTAAACAAGCGCTGAGTGGGAGGCAACCCACTGTTAGGTAAGATATTTATTTACATTTCGTTTTGGTTTTACTAAGTTCTGGTTTTAGTTAGTTGAAAATAAGAGACATTGGGCTCGATATAGACCAGTGTCGATCGACATCATTCGTGGGTGTCGATCGACACCACGCGCAGACGAAGATAAGTCTTCTAACTGGTATTTTATGTTGTTTCTAATCTTTCTTTTAGCCAACTTCAGGCTTGATAACACTGGGGACAGTGTTGTTTAAGTCTGGGGGAGGTGATTACTGACTTTTTGTTCTGTTTTGAGCGTCAATTGAGTCAGTCAAAAACTTTGTTTTATTGAGTCAAAATCAGTTGAAATTTTCAGTTTTTCTTGGAACAAAACCACAACATATTGATACTTGAAGGACCATTGCCATAGTAGTTGATTGCAGGTTTTACTAAGTAGAAAGCTGCGAGTGGATCAATCTAACAGAGAGAGTTCAGATTCCCTTATAGAACTAGGTATGCATTGACCTTGATTCCTCTTTCAGCTTTGAACAGGATAAGCAAGTTGCAGTCTCTCCGTGATCTTCCCTTGAGAAAAGAAAAGAAATAAGAAGTCTAACCAAGGAATAGTGCAAAGATCCTCATGAGCCTGTCTCCTCACAAGGAGCAATATTAGTGAGAGCTCATGAACATGTCTCCTCACAAGGAACACAAGTAAAGAGCAGCACTATTCCAAGGCTTCAAAAGAATAAGAAAAAGTCAATGAAAAGATCTTATATCACTCTGAAAATGGGCAGCATTTGACTAAGGGAAGAGAAAATAGGAGAGTTGTACCAAGAAAGTCTTTTTCAGGCGCTAAGGAAGGGAAATAATCTGTAAAGTTTTTTGTGTCAATACCGTTTGTTTGAGTTTGAAATTTTGAGAAGGAAGGGATCTGGACTTGAACTAGGAGATTGCTAAGCTTGTGGTAAGTACACTAAAATACTATCTGAGGTTGGTTCTATGGTATGTGGATTCAAGGGTGTTGATTCAATGTGGCGTTCCTAAGGTTAGCTGAATGTTTCTGTTTTCAAACCTCGACTCTATACTTGGTTTCTGTTTTGCTTGAGGGCAAGCAAAAGCTAAGTCTGGGGGAGTTGATATATCATGGTTTTTACCGGTTTTTTACCATGATATAAGTTTTATTTATAGAGTATTTTGGTCTTTTTAGAGTCCTATTAGAGTCTTTGCAGGTTCAGGTACAATTGGAGCTGAATTGGAGATTTGGATACATTTCGGAGCATAATGGAATGAAGTCACGAAGTGTTGAAGTCGGATTGAAGATGCACGACAAGTGTCGATCGACACAGACCACTGGTGTCGATCGACACCAAGTTTTCTCGATTCCAAAGGCGTGAAGTTTCCAGAATTTTGAAGAAAAGGAAATTCTCAAGACTTTTCCTAATCTTCCAGGGAATTGAAGATTCGTACATAGGCCTATAAATAGAGTTTTTATGCCATTGTTTAGGCAACACAAACATTATTTCAGAGAGAGATTTTAGAAATATTTTAGAGATAAGAATTAGACTCCTTCAGAGCTGATTTGGAACTCCTTTATTTCTTATATTGATTTCTTTTATGCTATCTTTTCAAATTATGATTTGTGTTTCATTGATCATGTCTGAGTAGTTTGCTAGTTAGGTTTAAGGTTTTTCAAGGGTGATTGATGAATTGTTAGGTCTAATTAAATTGTTAGGATAAAATCATTAGAGTTCTTCACCTGGATTTGTGTTTAATGCTTATTCTAACTTCGCGACCTAGAATCTGATCTTAGGTTAATTAATAGATGCGAGAGTATTATTGATTGCCTGAACTAATGTTAGATGAGCAAAATACATATTCGCAAAGAGATTTGGTTTAGGGGTTTTGTGAACAATCGAACTTATTATTAATGCTTGTCTGAATTGATAGAATTTGCAAAGAGATTTGGAATTCTAGGGTTTAGACATAGATAATCTTCGCAACGAGAGTTGGTTGATTTTATAATTGTGTTTCGAGTTCAAGAACAGTGCTTAATAATTCCTAACATTCTGTCTAGACCTGCAATTTGGATCACCTAAGAATTTTTCTGAACCTAGCGTTTCGTCTCCTGAACTTACACCGCTTTTACTTTTAATTATTTCTTCTTACCTTAATTCGACATTAGAAATTTGCTGTGTGACTATCCCTTCCCTGTGGATTCGATCCCTAAGTGCTGCGACTGATCTCTTAATTTGAGAGAGTAGCTTTAGGGTAAATTTGAGAGCATATCAGCAGGCACTTGTCCGTAGACCTTGATATAAAACGATTTAGTGCGGCGATTCTTCCTGTGAGTCGTTGGACTTCGCGTGTGCTCCTTGGTCAACTGTAGTTCCAAGACTGCCGAAATCTGCTTCGCATTAGCCTCGATGCCACGCTGGGTGACCAAGTAACCAAGGAATTCGCCCGAAGTGACTGCAAACGTGCAATTTGCTGGATTAAGTTTCATAGATAGAAGATGTGGTCGTCGGCCTTTAGTGATTTGACGAGCATATCGTCGATGTAAACTTCCATTGTATTCCCGAGTTTATCGCGGAACATTTTGTTGACAAGGCGTTGATAGGTGGTTCCCGCGTTTTTCAAGCCAAATGGCATGACCTTGTAGCAATACGTACCCCGATATGTGATAAATGCGGTCTTCTCGCTATCTTCCGGATGCATGCGGATCTGGTTGTAGCCTGAGAAGACGTCCATAAAAGATAGAAGTTCGTTGCCGGCTGTTGCTTCGACGAGCTGATCTATTCGGGGAAGTGGAAAGCTATCCCTAGGGCATGCCTTGTTAAGGTCGGTGAAGTCGACGCAAACTCGCCATTTACCTGTCTTCTTCTTCACGACTACAGGGTTAGCTAGCCAATCAGGGTATTTGACTTCGGTAATAGACCCGGCCTGTAGCAATTTTTCCACATCGCCGTGGACGGCTTGGGGCGTTCTGATCCAAGTTTTCAACGTTTCTGCTTGATTGGCCTGAACGTGGCGTCCACGAAGAGTTCGTGTTTGGTAATCTTCGGGTCGATGCCCTTCATATCGGTCATTGACCAGGCGAAGGTTGCAATGTTTTCCCGGAGGAAGGTGATTACCTCATCTTGCGTACTTGGGAGTAGTTCCGTGCCTATCCCGACGCATATTTCAGGGTGCTTATCGTCAATGTTGACCTGAACGACGAGGTCGCTTTTCGGCTTCTCATGATGAACGACTCTTGGTGCGAGGTCGTTGCTGTTGTCGATCATGAATGTGGAACCGTTTTGAACTCGTTGTTTGTCGATGTAACAATGTCGTGAAACCGTTTGATCGCCACAGACATTGAAAATGCTTCCTTTGATAGACATCTTCATGCATTGATGGTAAGAGGATGGTACGGCTCACATGGAGTTGATCCAAGGTGTGCCGAGGATGACGTTGTAGATCGCAGGTCGATCTATGACGTCGAACTTGACAATGGAAGTTTTTCCTCCGACCCGAATGGGGAGTTGGATGGTTTCTATTGTTGAGATTGAGTCTCCTGTGAATCCGGTGAGGGGTGTTGGTGCGACCTCGATCTCTGAATCTTTGATATCCATCTTTAGGAGAGTGTTTCTAAAAACCAGGTCGACCGAACTTCCAGTGTCAACAAGGATTTTTGAGACCTCGTCGTCGCCGATCGCTAGAGATACGACAGGAGGGTCGTTGTGAGGTTGGTAGATGCCGCGTGCATCTCTTTCGGTGAACGTGATGTGGACGTCGTCGGAATAGAGGGCGGGTGAGTCGGCGTTTCGTTAGCAGCCTTGTGTTCGTGTCGTTTGATGGAGTTGATGGAGTCCGAACAGGACAGCAGTCTGCCCATGATCATGTTGATTCGACGTCGGGTAGGCGAGGGAGGCGGTGTTTTGTCATCGTCCCGCTTTCTCATGTCGTCGTTTCCAATGCGTTTGTTCGAGTTGTTATTGTTGTTGGGGCGCCGATCATGGTTCCGAGGTTCGGGAAGTTTGATTTCTCCGTCTTCCCACTTTTTCTTCAAGAGACTATAGAAAATCCGGCAATCGTCGGTGTAGTGATTGGAAGACTTGTGGTACTTGCAATACGGTCCCTTATCTTCTGTGGTCTTACGGTTATTCCGGTCGTACTTGTTCCAACCTGGCGGACGAGATGCGGCGTTTACGCTTCGTCGATTCTTATCACCTCCGTCTTGGTGCTGACGAGGCTCTTGATGACCGACCTGGGCGGCTGGTCGTGGTTTCTTGTCTGGCGTCGACTTCTCGTCGGTTAGCCGTTTTGCTTTGGCTGCTTTATCTTCCTCGATCCTAATATACCCGGTGGATTTGTGTAGCGCGTCCTCCAGGGTTTTGGGTTTCCCGGTTTTCAGTTTATCGCAGAACGTTTGGTCGTCGCGCATATTTTTGATCAAGAATCCGAGAGTGATCTCATCGGGGAGTCTACAACGAGAAACGATTGCTCTGAACCGATCTAGATAGCTGCGAAGTGACTCCGTGTTTTCTTGAACACAGGACCACAAATCGATATAGAGCGAGTAGTGGGTTATGAACTTTTTCCGTAGCTCCTTGAATTAGCCGATTGAGCTCGGCGGTAGCCGTGAGAACCATGTGAAGGCGTTCCCAGACAGCGATTCGACGAAGTATTGGCAGAAACAAGCGTCCCGTTCGTTCTCAGGTACGCGTGCTCTTCCCATGGCGACTTTAAATGCCGCCAGATGTCTTTCCGGGTCGGTGTTGCCGTTGTAACTGGTCGGCAATTTGATCTTGCCAAGATCCTTTATGGGGGCGTTTGTGATGGCCGATGTGAACGGTGTCTGGTCGGTCCGCCGAAGAAATTTTTCCAACTCGGGGGCCATTGTGACTGCGTTATGGACTTTGGAGTCCATGTTATCGGGCCGCTCGTGTATGAGTTCAGCTTCGGATGGCGTAAGAGTGGCGGTGTGATTTTTAACCCTCGAGCGAGCATTAGATCCGTCCTGACCTTGCCGTAGATCTGTCATGGGCGTTGCTCCAAATATGTTGTTGATAAACCGATTGGTCCTGATGTTGCACGGTGGTGTTGTCTCCTCATCGAGATCTTCGATGGCGCCCGAAGGGAGGCGTGTCTTGAGGACACGATCCATGTTGTCGCGATATGCGATCTGTTCAGATCTGAGTAGGTCGAGACGTTCATCAATTTTCTTCTGGATATGCGCTGAGAAGTTCTTCATTATATCGGCCATGCTCAACGCGGGTGGTCTTGGTAGATTCTGCTCTACTGGCATCAGGTCGGTGCGTTCCGTGTTTAAAGCCCGACGTTGATCGGCTTCTTCCGCAATGGGTAGACCTGTCACAGGGTCGATACGCCGGCCATTTGACGGATCGACCAGACGATCAAAGTTGATGACTTCTTCAGGTCGATTTGTTGTTAGATTTTCAGATCGGACTTCGCCGGTGTTAATAGCTCTCGGGTCGGTTGATGCGGAAGTATCCACCATCTCCGAGCTCTTTGACTTTCTCAAAGACTCTCTTTATATCCCCACAGACGGTGCCAAATGTTATAACTCAAATCGTCTATATATAGACAATATGAGTTAATGGATTTTTAGAGAGATCTTTTAGCGAAAATAACCGGAGCTCGAAAGGTGTATTACGAGTTCTGATCGTCGAAATAAGAAAGCTGATCAGAGAATTTGAAAGAAAAGAACTTAGAGTCTTATTGTTTTTTGCTTATTTTTCTTTTATCACTCTGGTGGTTTTCGTCCATCCTCTATTTATACAAAACAGACCTCATAAATGGGTGATCTGGATCAATTCGATCCAAGGGCTCATATTTAAAGATATGAGCCTTAATATATTAAATAAGCTGAGTGGGAAATGAGTGGAGACTGAGTGGAGAGACTCAGTGGTGGATCGTGCCATACCGCCAGGTCGGTCAGCTCTGAATGCCTTCAAGTCGGCCTTCGATGGTTGCTCTTTTTCCCTTTTGGAAAGGGAGTTTCTCGAGAGATGGCCGACTTCGTGCCTTCCCAATTTCTCCAGAGATGGCCGATTTCGTGCCTTCCCAGTTTTTCCAGAGATGGCTGACCTCGTGCTTTTTCTATTTTCCGAGAAATGGCTGACATGTCGCTTTCTCCGGATTAATGTGAATAAAACGGGATTTCTATTTTTCCCAGCCGACCTAAAGTTACGATTGCCAACTTTAGGATTTTTAATTGGGCCGATCTAAATATCATCGGATTTTTTAGAGGGGATACGAATCCCGACTCTAACACTCCCAACCTAGTGAGCTCAACAACTGTTAAGGTAAGTGCTAAGGTTAATGCTTAATATTCAACTTCTGTGGAGGATATGTAGATAGTAGCTAGGTTGTCTTTTTTTGCTGACCAAAAGACAATATTTGACCCAACAAAAATGCATAAACGACCATCATAACGACTAATATATTTGCAGTCAGTCCAGTTACTATTGTTGTTAGACTCGACCCAAGAATTACACGGGTCCTAGGGCAACAAAACATATTTAGAATCTTAATCAATAGAACATTAAAGGTTTAAGCTTTTTCTCCCTTTCAAGAATTACATGTGTTTTTTTTTGTTAGTTCTCATGGGACTACTCACCATCCCTTACACACTTGGGTTGGGCCTGATCAATGCCATATCAAAATTTGGAGAGATATAGAATTCCAACAAATTTTAAAATATTTGTAAGAGCCGCTTCACTTTGATTTATAAATTTGGATAACGTGATTTAAACTGAGCGTAACAAATATCAGAATTCGATATCCGCTAACTATAAAGCATCACTAATATTAAAATTGGAAATCTAGATATTCGCTATTTTTTAAAAATATAAATAAGTTCATATATATATATATACTGTATATGTATCAATTTTGTAGATAAATAGATATATATATGTTTCTCATATGCATATAATTTCAATTTAATTATAGAACTACTTAAAAAAAATATATATTAGGAAATAGAATGTAAAAATGAACTAAGTTAAAATGAATATTGCAACGGAGAGTTACTTCATGTTTCTTTTTTATCATGAAATTCCCAAGTCCGGAATAATACATGAAGATGAAGCTATTATTTTTCATCCATTGGAATCTTAAAGAAGATAAGGTGATACTGGATCACCATGTCGGAGCCTTCGTTTCAAAATATTATATCTTCGCGGTTGACCACTAATGAAAATTTTATATTGTACAAATGGTATGCAATACATCTCATTCATGTGATTCATTTCTCCGCAAAACCTCACTTACTTATTAGGTGTTCAATAAATGACCATTCTACCATATCTTATACTTTATTGGTCCTACAAAGCTGGCGATTGAACAAAAACAATCCTAGAATCATGCCGATAGATTAATTGATACAATCCTCGGAAACATTTGTCGACGGTTTAAAGAATACAACCTCAGAGACATTTGCCGGCCGTTTAACGGATACAACCCGGAGACGGACTAAACACAAGCTAATACTAAGAATTTAATCAATGAAACATTTCTTAAGCAGTCAGAATATTATCTTAAATTGATAAATAAAAAGCTTAAATAGAAAAGGAAATTATCCTAAGAGAAGTATTTCCCATCGCTTGAAGAACAACTTTGTCTCCAAAATATAGAAAAGAGATACGCCAACGAAACGAGGTCAAAGATCACAGAAAAAAAGAAGAAAGGAAACGAAAGAGACGAACAAAAGAAATTCAAGCACACCGATAAGGAATCGCGTGAATAAAGCGATGAAAAACTGAGAAATCGAAGCGCTCATGATGAATCGAAGGTCATGAAAGCTCGAATTGAAGAAAGCAAAGCTCGATTTCATGAGATAATCGAAGAAACTCGAACGAGAAACAATGTCGGAAGAGTGTTTGTTTGCTCTGATATCATATTAAGAGAGAGAGATTGTTTAACCGAATATTTCTTATTAATTAATCATGAAATCTACAAATGAAGTATATATAGTCTCAGTTAGTCTAAAAGAAACTTAACCATATACTAAATCAACTAAACCAGCTCTATACACTCTACTAACATACCAAAATGGTTGAAAGAACAGACATCACATGATGTCAAAAAAAAAAGAACAGACATCACCAATATTTTTGAAGAGTAGATAATGATTTATGGCTTGATTTATTTCTGAAACAAATATAATTTACCCGAAAACTAAACATGTTTAATTTAGGGAGGAAGACTAGACTAATTTTGGAATATGAGTTTTTGACTAGTTTGACTCAAAACTTTTTTTATTACAAAACTAACCTAGCGTATCGATTATACTCTTCGGACCCTTGATGACAAAAACCGCAATAACGAAAATACCATTACTTTTGGGTTGCCACGTGATACAACGCTTTGGTAGATATAATCTTTTTAATGAAAGATTTTTTGGCGCGTTGGTTTTCTTGTAAATACATGTCGAAAATATGTGGTAGATGTGTGACTTGAAAAGTTCGTTGACTTCCTATGACGGTAGATTTATCATTAATACGGTAGACTTATTTGGTGATGCGACAGACTTATTTTCTAAAATGCAGCGGATCTGTGTTATTAGCATGCTAGTAGAGTTATATATATGACGGTAGATTTGTAACGAATTGGTAGATTTATGTATAATGACGGTAGAGGTATCATGTTTGTGTTATGGAAAATTTATATGCTTCTGTATTTACTAGAGTAACATCGTTGGTTGCTGTAGTGTGTTCGCTTTATGGTAGACTTATATTTGATGGAAGATATTTGACTTTTTAACATAGAACCGAAAATCTGCCAACTTTATATTTTCTAGAATTTGAATCCCCAATAACTTGTAATTGCTTTTTATGTTTGCGTTCGTTATAGTCTTGTTATATAGAGAAGATATGTGATTTTCCTCCATACTATGTGAACATAAATTATAGCAAACTGATGTACTTGACTTGCATACTCCGAGAAAATGATTCCCTACAATATGATGAATGTTGTAGTCTTTGGTTACGATACTCTCTTTAGCATAACAACTATTGTCTCGATGTGGGATTTGTACTTGCATAAAAAAAGACACTTGGTTGCATTTGATGAGTTCTACTCTTTAAATGGAGGCATTGTGTACTCTTTGTCCAAGCAATGACCCACAAACGTTCTTCATTGATCTTTGTATATGATTTCACAACACCGATATAACTCACAAGGTGAATGAAAATTGTTAGATTATAGACATGAATCTTACTTTCTTACATGTAAGTGAACTATCTGCTTGTTCGTTTTCACCGTAACATATGTCTGATTTTCCCGTCGAATTTATGCTCGCAGGATAGATTATAGACATGAATCTTACTTTCTTACATGTAAGTGAACTATCAAAATTTACCAAATGGGAGAAACCATCAATGACGAGCAACCTTCCTTGGGCGTTCGTCTGCTTGATTGTCGGACTCACACGAGGCGTGATGCTCCAAATATGACGGTAGTAAAAAAACACACCGAGTCTGCTTTTATAGACGGATAGATATATGTCGTTGGAGGAACAGAGGAATTTAAAGATTGTGACGACGTTTTTGACCTAAAATCTCAGACGGATAGATATATGTCGTCAAATCGTGTTTCTATGTGACGAGCCATCATTCAAGCTTCCGGTTAACATGAATAAAGACACATTAAAAGTGCAAAACCCTTTTAATTACATTGGAAAATTAGAGGATCTTAATCCGCAAACACATTACACCAAAATGTACATAAAGAGAGTTCGATGCATAGTAGTTTAAAAGAACATGACACAAAACAAATTTCCGGACGTTCAAATTCTACCGGTTCACTTTCGGAAACTCCGAATAGTCGTCTATTTGATTTATGCGAAACAAAAATTAAGGGTTAGCTATTTTGTAACACACCTCTATGTTCCCCGACTCTCCCAAAAATTTGCATAATCTCCAACCAAACAGTCGCCGAAGATTGCTACGACTCTCCGCTTCCTATAACGCCATTAAAAATAAATCTACCATAACCCTCAATATAAATCTACCATAACCCTCAATCAAATCTACCATAACCCAATATGTTCCCCGCTTTCTGAAAATTCGTTTAATCTCCGACCAAACAGTCTCAAGCTACGACTCGTCCCGTAACTCCATTAAATATAAATCTACCATAACCCTCAATATAAATCTACCATAACCCTAAATCATATCTACCATAACCCTCTATGTTCACCAACTCTCCCGAAATTTCGCCTAATTTTCGACCAAACAGTCGTTGGAGACTGCTACGACTCGCCGCCCTAATTTCTGACCAAACAGTCGTTGGAGGCTGCTTTACCTCTTCACACTCTTACATCTTTTTTTTGAGCCCCACCAAAGTCATAATTGACAAAGACACATGCCAGGAACTTAATAATGGGATCCTTGTAAGAGTAGTGCTCTTGCTGAATAACCTTAATGAATTCTTTCAGCTGAGGCCTTGTCCTTTTGTTGACTATAAAAGCAGTTGCCAAGTAACGCAGCAGGTGAGGAGCACTTGTTTGTATGATATTCAGATACCTATATATATATATATATAAAGAAAGAAGTTAGTATCCACATTGCATGATAGAATTGAAGAACAAAATGAAAAACAAAGCGGAACAATTTCAGTGAACTCCAAAAATTACAATCCTAATAAAAGGTAGAAAAAGGAAAGAGACAATTCTCTGACCAGTGAACTGCTACTTAACTAATGACATTAAACATTGTTTCACACACAAACACAGCCTACCACACACTTTTCATAACTTCATTGAACTTACGCAGATCATGCTGCTGGAAACTAATCAGAGATGCACGTAAAAAGTATCATTTACATGTCTAGTTTACCTAAGAGTCATATAGATGGGGATTTATATGGGAAAAAAGGTAGAAGAACAGATAGAACTTCGAATTATGATGTTACTTTCACATTGGAGAAAGGAATTGAGAGGGATACAAGACAGAAATAATTGGTGCAGAGGAACAAAAAGGTAATACTCACTTGTCTTGGTTGAAAAGGTCAATGATCTGTGTCCTCCCATTATCATGGTTAAAGAAGATATAGAGACCCCAGTGCATCAACCATATCCTGCTCTGCACCTGATTTAGTGGAGATGCAAAACTCTGAAAAGAAAGAAAATGATGGATTAGCACACACTCGCATCTATGAAGAGCTAAAGAGACGCAAGCAAGGAAGATCTATAAAAAAAATATCTTTGAAAAAGAGATATTTGAGTCAATAATTTCTTTCAGACGGTTGAGCTCTTCAAATGCAGTGTCCCAGTTCTGCATCAATATTTCAGATGCGAGCTTTCCCCACAAAGCATTCAGACTTCTTTCACTGTTGGCGCAGAGGGTTCGATACTGGTAAAGATAATCAGCAGCTCCAGAATAGTTCCCACACATAAACTTGAACTTGGCATACTGATACAAAGCTTCAATCTGGTCCGGACCAATCTATCAAGACAAAAATGTCAGATATGTTAGCTCAGTGTACTCTTGAACCTCAACTTCGCATCGGAAACTATGGGTACAACACGAAATAGCATAATTAAGCAAGACGAGATTAAGGTGATTTACATGATAAAACCTTCAACGGCGCAGTTACCCTAATCGTAGATCTTACCTTCGCCTTCGCTTCCGCTTCGATCTCCGCCTCCGATGACGGCGACGACGAAGGAGGCCTCTGCGTTCACCGAATCCGCGGATTCACAGCTACATCGCATCGAATCGTCATCTTCAAGAATGAGAGGTGAAAACCGAGAGAGGTGCGACGATGCAAGATTTGAGCGCCATGGGGCCAGTAGCAGCAGCTGTGGCAGAAGCAGAGAGACAGTCGTGAGCCGCCGAAGGGCGAACGGCGGCAGCGAACGCCGGTGATAAAGCGATTGAGCTACTCATAAGAGTGGAGGAAGATCTGAGATTTTCTCCCAGCTGCGGCTGCGAGAGATCTATGTTTTTTTTTTATAACACAAAACGAAAATAACTTTTCTTTCTTTTATCGTCGTTTCTAATTTTTTTTTTTAATTTTTTTTAATTTTTTTTTTTCAATTTTTAGGTTTTTTTTCAATGGCAACTTAGTTATTCTTCTATAGGTTTAAAGTCTTTTCCAAATTTTGTAAGATTAGTTTTGTTTATGTTATATGAGACGAAGTTATTCTAGTCAATACTCATATGAGTAAGGTTAGTATAGGTTATAATCCCTTTAATTTATACACACTTATGAATAACATGATGGATTCACATAATTGAAAATAAGCGAAGTTTTAACTTGTAAAAAACGTAATTATAAGAAACTTTATTTTTTTGTCTTTAGTTGTTTTAGTCTCATTTTTGTGAGACAAATTTTGGTTTGATACGAATAAAATTTAGTTTTAACTATTATGACCAACATCCGACGATAACTAGCACTGTGTTATATAAATTTAATTGATATAAGATTTGATCTGAAATAGTTCTTTAAAATATTATGAAAGATTGTAGCACCTATGGTTTTGACATTCAAATTAAGATTTTTACTTATACATTTCGAAAAGACGAAAGTATTGTCGAAATCACATATGAATCTTATTAGTCGGACAAGGAAAATAGCAAATACATCTTCCACCTTCATAGTCGCGGTCACAATTATGTGATGCATTTGGTCCAAATTTGGATTTGCATGTATTATCGCAATCAAAGTCACTGCATGAGCCAATAGGCACCCTACATGTTCCGGCCATATTCTGCTGAACTGTATCGATTGTAAAAATTATTAGTACTTAAGAGATATCAATACACTAAAAAACTAAAAAATTATTATTATTTTATATATATATAATATAAAATTATTATTATTATATATATATAATATAAAATTATTATTATTTTATATATATAATATAAAATTATTATTATTTTATATATATATATATATATATATATATGCTAGTAAATATAGATGAAACTACAAATTTTGTATATTTATGTGAACATTTTGAATATTTCTTTCGGTAAAGTAAAATGGTAAACCTATACCTAATGAAGGCTAACATCACAATAAATTACAAGTATATAACATTAATCTGATGCATATGCCAATGAATTGAGTTGAAGTTAAAGTATTTTTTTATGAAAATAAAACTCTGAATATACTTGAGTAAACCTTCAAATAAAGATATACCTAAGGCAAACATCACAAGGAAGATGATGGAGAGAACAAGTGAAGAATTTGCTTTTGCCATGTTTTTTTTTTCCTTTCCCTTAAAAGTTTTTTTTTTCTTTCTCTTAAAAGTTTGTTAGTAATATACTGAATATTGATAGAACTGAGAGACTATTGAATGGAGATTTATAGAATTATATGAAAGGACCAAGCTCTAGAAATATAATCTTTACCATTAATATTTGGATAATAATATTTGACTGTAGCTACGATTATGCAGATATGGAAGTTCAAATTTTTTTTTTTTTTGACAGATATGGAAGTTGAATTATTACATATTGAATACAATGGTTATAATATCCAATATTCTAGATTTGTTTTTCAAAAAATTTCATTGATATAAAAAATGTAATAGATCACCTTATAGCATCTTTCCCAAAAAAACTCTATAACATTATTATTTATTAAATACAAAAGTATGAAGATCATATGGTTTGTTTACATTTTTCTTCTAATTCATCTTCTAATGTTACGTTTTATTATAAAATACTAATTGATAACAAAATTTAAGATTAAATATACAAACCACACATTATTTACTGTGTTTCTATTACATACAAAAAAAAAAAATCAAATATCTAGTTCAACTAAACCATTTTTTTTTAGTTTTCAATAACTAAAATACCAAACAATCATTACAATTTATTAACATTAGAAACAAGTTGACTAGATTAATTTATTTGCAATTAAGAGATTTCTATCCAATTAATTGATTTTGATGAACTAGCTAGAAAATTGACTAATTGAGTGTTAATTACGTGTTATGTATTTACGATTTAGTAGACTTGTCAGTTGTGCCACGGTATCAAACATGTATTTGTTGGTACAGATTGATGTTGCATCGATGTACTCTTCATATACTGATTTGTGGCCCCAAAATGAGAGGATTGATATGTTCAGAACTGTCGTCTCTAATCGTATTACAGTAGAACCTCTATAAATTAATACTCGATTCATTAATACCTCGCTAAATTAATATTTTTTGTCAGTCCCAAAATTAGTTTTTCAACCAAATAATATATCTATAAATTAATAATCACTATAAATTAATATTTTTTTATAAAACCTCACGGTCCCAACGTTATTAATTTATAGAGGTTTTACTGTATCTTATCCATCTTCATAACACGACTGACTATCATAATTTTTATATACCTAATTAGTTCAGACATATCTATTATATAAAGATTCAGTTGTGCCTCACAAGATGATGACACTTAAGCAACTATCACCTTGACACATCAACATAATAATAAAAATTACTCCATCTATTTTTTTAAAAAAATAGTTTAAAAAAAAAAATTTGTTTCAAAAAGAAAAAAGTTTTCAATTTTGTAGGTGTATTTATTGTCTATTTTTAATTAATTTGCCTTTATAACATTTAATATTTAAAGAATAACTTAAGTAATAATTAATAAAAACAAAGTTAAAAAAGTTTTTTGTAAATTTTTTTTAATATGTGTGAAAAACACAAAATACCTTTTTTAAGGAATAGATGAGTAAAAATTAAGAAATTGAAAAAATGACTGTCAAAAGATTGAAGGTGGAGGATACATGTCCCCAAAAAAAAACTTAGACTCATCATCTTCTTCTCTTTTGACGACGATTCATGATTTTCGATTCTTCACTTGACCTTCCAGTTTTTCGTCTATATTAATGAATAAGTTAATCTCACATCATTCGTCCATTCACCATCTTAACTTCTCCATTTTTTTCCCAAGGCATTTTCCGGCTCTCCTCCTCCATTTCGAATCTCCGTTTGAAGGCATCTCGATCGAAGGTTCCTCAGCAAACCATGGCTAAGACTTTGATTTTAGAGTTCGTGACAAATTGATTTCGTTTTGTGACTCCTCCATGATATTCAATTTTCGTTTTCTTTTCAACGTTTTCAACATTTGTTGGCAAATCATGTTCTTGTCTCAATTCGGATCAGTATTTAAATAGTATATTATTTTACAGTGTAGACTTTAGGAGATTTAAGGCTTGAGAAGATTTTCAGGATGGCCAAGAAACATTTCTTCCAGCCTCTTCTTCCCGATTTCTACAACCACTTGGTACTCTTTCTCTCTCCCATTTTCTATAAATGTCAATGAAAATCTCATTAATGGGTCTGTTTTTGGTAATATGTTGTTGCTTCATGATCTTCGAATCGGTGACATTGTCATTTTCAGACAAGAGAAAGACATGGCTTTCCACGCCAACCTGTTCGGACCCAGTTGTTGTGAGATTGAATATGAGTCGTGTTTAGACGACAAGAACAGGCTCGGTGAGTTGTGTTATGTCTCTTTAAGAAATGTGCTCAAGTAATTTTGAAGCTGATTTTGGAATATGGACGCCAGTAAGTATAGAAAGAATAAGTTTAACTATGTGCCTTTGTGATTGATTTTTCTTCTATTAACTTTCCATCTACAGACTTTGGGTGAAGAAATTTCAACTGCCGAGAGTTAAGATCTTCGGTTGTTCTTCTTATTCTTCCCATGATTTTTGAAATTGATTTGTGGTCTCTCAGAGATTCCACCATCTTTTTGTAATGTTGGCTATTGGCATGGTCTACCTCCTTCAAACGTAAGACTCAATCTTTTTTCTTTTCACATATTGTTCTTAAACAGCTACGCCACCATCATCATTCACGTTGCTAACTCTTTCCTTTTCCATTGTCTTCGCGTGACTCGCACTTCACATTAAGATCTCGAATCATCCTTATTCATTCAACAATTCAATGATGTTGAGTTTGTTTATTTTTTACGTCTAGGCTCTTAATTTTGTTTTCTCTGCTGAAATTTGCAGACTCATTGGCCATAAAGTTTTCATGGTTTGGTTCATGTTTAATTTGCCATATTCGTGGTATATATGGCGAAGCTTTATTAGACGTTTGAACCTTCTATCAACTATACCACACTACGCTTGGGAAGAGCGAACGAGTCCTATAAAATAAGGTAAATTACTCATACCCACGAATTTATAAATCTAAATTTTATTGCTTTGTTTTTTTTTATATTTGTAACGGTTTTCATTTAAGCAGACAATGGATACATTGTTTGTTATTGTGGCCTTGCAAAAACGAAAAGAACAAGAAATAAACAGCATGGATAATTGCTCATGAAGCGATTAATTAGTACATCAAACACGAAGTGGTGGAAAGTATACTCAATCCAGTTAATTGCTTCTGCAGGACCAGGGTTACAACAGGTCAGAAACTAAATATGGTTGTGTGTTATGGTGTCAAGGGTTCTGAATATTTGAGCTGCATTTTGTCTATAAGCAGTGTGGATCCTATTGTTTCTCTCATTCCAAATTTCATAGATAGTGGACTGTCAGACACAGCTGAGTTGGTTTTGCTCTTTTTTTTTACAGTGGCAACTGTGATAACCAAAGGATTGTACCATCCCAGTCAAACGATGGAGGGAGCTCCATGATTATTTCTGTACCAGTTGGCCAAGAAAGGACAGTTGAAGAAGAGCTGGTCACAAGACTGAAGGGACCGGTTACAGAGGAGACGGAGTGGGTTTACCAGAAGTTCCCAAGTAGTCATTCGATCCTTAGTAGGGTTCCGGTTGAGAGAAAATAGCCACGCCGTAAAGTTCTGCTTTGCGGTCTCTTATTTTCGTTAAACTATGCTGGGGAGCAAAGGGGTTCTTTCTATAATGATGTTCAGACTTTTGATGCATGGAAGCATTGTATGGTTAATTATCTAGAAACAATAGTGAGGAAAGCATAGAGAAAGACTTGGACTTCTGATCTTGCTGGTGGTACTCTTTAAGTGCTGTTTTTGAAAGTCGCATGTAGCTTTGTGTACGGTGGAATAACTAGCTCAGATGGGCATGATGGTCCAAAAGTATAGAAAGTAGCGGCTCTAGAAAAGTCCAAGATTATGCAAAAACGAGACAAACTTCCCATTACCAAGTAAAATGGTTAAGAACTCATATGCCAAAGGTCGTTAGATCTTTATAAATTTTTGGAAAGGCCAAGAGTATCACGGTTGGGGTTTTATTGCTTTGTTATTGTATCATTTTTTCCTTTTTTTGGGTAGGATATTTAATTAGACAATTAAAATTGGTAACGTTGATTACTACATTTTGAGTATGAGTTTTCAAGGGCGTGGATGCTCCCTTTAATTTGGCGAGATCATAAAGGTTTACGAGCAATTTAACGTAATAGTAATAGATTTTTTTTTTTGTCTACTAATAGTAATACATTATTAAATATAAATAATCAGGTTCCAAAAAGGTTTCCAGTTTTCACACTTTTTATAATGCTTTGGTTTTTTTTTTTGTGATCACATATCAATAGTTGGATTTCTCCAAGTTAAGCTTTGTATATGAACAGAAAGCTTGCGGCAAATTTATCAATTCTTACAACATTCTTACTAAAAAGATTTTGGTTTGTAAGCTTTCTATTGTTAAATGTCAATTCCTAGAAGGTTTAAATAAAGTCAACTCCGATGATTTGCGTATTGGAAGAATGTGAGATACTGCAATTTAAAAAAAAAATGTTAGTAGTATTTTAAAAAATTAAATGGGTTAATAAGACAACAAACATTAAAAATTATATAGAATAAAATAGAATCCACGCGTAAAGAAATAGATTAGCAAAAATTAAAAAAACTTTGATGTTAAATAAAATACTAATACGTGGAATTGTATTTTACATGATCCTAAGCTATAATTACCATTTATATTTAGTAAACAATTATAAATTTTGTTTCTTATCAAAATTGTATAAATTTATATATATATAATGTGTAATATGATATCCCGCAGCGTAGCGCGGATTTTTACTTAATAATCTTAAATATTGATGTTGCTTTTAGTGGTGGAGGCTGCTGAGAGGTTGTTAAATATTGAAGTAATTGTTACTCCTTTGAATAGAAGCTTGATTTGCCTGAACTAATTAAGTATATGAAAAGTATAAACCAAAAACTATAAAACAAAATCTCTTGATTCGGCCAATTCGAAAGTTTTACTTCTTAATAGATGAGCAAATCTGATTTTTGTTTTCTTTATAATGCATCATGATGCATTATTTACTCTTGACTATCCAAAGAAACTACAATGCTTCATGGATCTTATTTCCAAAATCTCTTCTAAACTTCGATGTGTATTTCTTGATCACAAAAACTAATCATCATGTTTAATTTATAAACATTTATGAATAAGGGATGGTGTAACGCCCCGACAGTCCCTACCAGCGGATCCCACGTTCTTTTTCGGGCCTGTGGGCCCGCCCCTATCCGACGGTCGGTGCGTTAGCCGGGAGGTTCGAAAGTCATGAAATACTGATTCTGCAATCACCACGCGATCTATCCCGTGTTTTGGCCTCACTCAAACAATATCGAGAATCACTTCCCGATAGATCATCCATCCTAATGCTACTCCAGTTCAAGCACGCTTAACTTTGCAATTTTTCGAGGACCAATGACAAAAAAGATAAGTGCACTTTGGTGACATAGGTAGTCAAATCAATTCTCTTAAGCCTCTCCCCATATATATTCATATTCCTGAAATCGGGATGTTACCATTCACCCCCACTCACTGAGCGCAACGTCCTCGTTACACACCAAGACCGTCACCCCCGACGGTGTGAGACCTTGTCATACTCTCGTCTGGATTCGGCTCTGATACCAAATTATAACGCCCTGTTCGCCCCTACTAGGGGCCCCCCAAGTCCTCTCTCGGGCCCATGGGCCCCGACTCTGTCCGACAGTCGGTGCGTTAACATGCAGGCTCGAAAGTCATGAAATACTACCCTACAATCACCACGCGATCTTTCCCCGTGTTCTGGCCTCAGTCACACGATATCGGGAATCACTTCCCGATTGGTCACCCATCATAGTGCTACTCCATATGAAGCACGCTTAACTTTAAAGTTCTCTCAGGACCAGTGACCGAAAAGATAGCTAGCCAAATCAATTCTCTTAAGCCTCTCCACATATACATTCAGAAGTTGGGATGTTACAATTTACCACAACTCACTGAGCGCAACGTCCTCGTTGCGTAGCAGGACCGTCACCCCCGACGGTGTGAGCCTTTGTGACTCCACACTCTCGTCTGGGTTGGGCTCTGATACCAAATTGTAACGCCCCGACCGCCCCTACCAGCAGCCCCCCACATCCTCTCCCAGGCTCGTGGGGCCCGCCCTGTCCGACGTTCGGTGCGTTAGACGGGAGGCTCGAAAGTCATGAAATACTGACCATGCAATCACCACACGATCTTTCCCCATGTTTTGGCCTCACTCACACGATATCGTGAATCACTTTTCGATAGGTCACCCATCCTAATGCTACTCCAGCTCAAACACACTTAACTTTGAAGTTCTCCCAGGACCAGTGACCGAAAGATAAGTGCACTTTGGTGACATAGGTAGCCAAATCAGTTCTCTTAAGCCTCTCCACATATACATTCATATTACTGAAATCGGGATGTTACAATTCACCCCCACTCATTAAGCGCAAGACCATCACCCCCGACGGTGTGAGCCCTTGTGACTCCACAATCTCGTCTGGGTTCGGCTCTGATACCAACCTACCAGCGGGTCCCACGTCCTCTCTCGGGCCCATGGACCCCGCCCCTGTCCGATAGTCAGTGCGTTAACCGGGAGGCTCAAAACTCATGAAATACTGACCCTGCAATCATCACACGATCTTTCTCCGTGTTTTGGCCTCACTCACACGATATCAGGAATCAGTCACCAATCCTACTGCTACTCCAACTCAAGTACGCTTAACTTTGAAGTTCTCTCAGGACTAGCGACCGAAAATAAGTGCACATTCGTGACATAGGTAGCCAAAAATCAATTCTCTTAAGAGCATCTCCAACCCTACTCCATTTTTGACTCCAAACTCCATTTCGGAGTAAATTTCTCTCCAACCCTACTACATTTCTCACTCCAAAATGGAGTAAAATTGAGATTGCTCCATATTTGGAGCAAACCTATATTCTACTCAATTTTGGAGTTCAACTTTTTTATTTACAAACTGATAATTTAAATATTAGATATTTATATTTTATATTATTTTAGCAACACATGAATAATTATTATCGATATATATATATATATATTTGAATACTATAATTTTTAAACAATATATAATAAATAATCATAAATAATTGAAAATTACAATTTGTTTTTTAAAAAAGATTGCAAAATAAAATAAACTTAAAAATGCATTACAAGTGCTGAAATTAAAATAATATGTTTAAATAAGAAATTTCTATGTTTTTATGATATTATGTAACTTTCTTTTTTTATGTCAAAAATATAACTTTCTTTTATTTAATAAATATTTAATATATAATTTATAAAAGTTTTGTATGAAAAAAAAGTGGGGTTAATTTGTAAATTTTAGAATTAAAAGGTATTAATCATAAAATAGAAATAGAATCTATTTAAAATATTCATTTTGGAGTAAAAAATGGAGTTATACATTGGAAAAAACTCAACTCCATTTTGGAGTTACTTTATTTTGGAGAAGAAAATGGAGTTTTACATTGGACATGGTGTAAGCCTCTTCACATATACATTATTATTCCTGAAATCGGGATGTTACAGATGGTCTCACACAATTAGAAATAAGTAAAGTTCTTGTAAAAACCGTAATTATAAAAAACTTCAGTTTTAGTCTCATTTTGTGAGACAAATTTTTGTTTGATACAAATAAAATTATTTTAGTTTTAACTCTTATGACCAACATCCGACGACAACTAGCATTGTGATATAAATTTAATTGATATCTAAGATTTGATTCGAAATAGTTCTTTAAAATATTATGATAGATTGTAGCACCTATAGTTTTGACATTCAAATTAGGATTTCTACATATATATTTTGAAAACTATGCGATTTCAAAATATTGTCGAAGTGACATATGAATCTTATCAGTCGGACAAGGATGATAGCAAACACATCTTTGACTTCCACCTTCATAGTTGCCACAATTAAATGTTTCATTTGGTCAAAATTTAGATTTGCAATTGTTTTTGCAAGCAAACTCACCATCACACGGGCCAATAACCGATATACTTGTTCTGGCGCCCATATTCTGCTGAAATGTATCAAACAAAACCATTTTCTTGTATATTTAGATAGTAAAAATTATTACTACTTAAGAGATATCAATACATTAAACTACAACATATATGATATATATGCAAGAAAATATAGCCAAAACTAAAAATTATTGTAGATTTATGTGAACATTTTTGAATATTGTTTTGAGTAAATTACAATGGTAAACCTATACCTAACTAAGGCTAACATCACAATAAATTACAAGTGTATAACATTAATCCGATGCCAACGAATTAAATTGAAGTTAAAGTACATTTTAGTGAAAATAAAACTCTAAATATACTTGAGTAAACCTTAAAGTAAATATGTACCTAAGACAAACATCACAAGAAAGATGATGGAGAGAACAAGTGAAGAATTTGCTTTCGCCATGTTTTTTTTTTGTTTCTTTCCCTTAAAAAATTGTTACTAGTATAGTGAATATGATAGACCTGAAGAACTGAGAGACTATTGAATGGAGATTTATAATATTATACTATATAGGTATCCGCGTATACATGAGTTTGTAAAATTAAATTGAAAATAAAAAAAATAAAATCAAAATCGGATAAAATCGTAAAGAAAAAAATTAAATTTCAAAATCAGATTATGAAGTAAAGTCCATGTTTTCAATTTAAGATCATTAGCAAATTAAATTTCAAAATCAGATAATTGACTAATTGAGTGTTAATTACGTGTTATGTATTTACGATTTAGTAGATTTGTGCCACGGTATCATACATGTATTTGTTGGTATGGATTGACGTTGCATCGATGTAGTCTTCATATACTGATATGTGTCCCCAAAATGAGAGGTTTGACATGTTCAGAACTGTCGTCTCTAATCGTATTATCATAGTTTTCATATACCTAATTAGTTTCGACATATACTGTCAATCATTAGTGTTAATAATTATGACCCGTATTGTTAGATTCGAACTCACATTTCATTGATTCTGGTACACAATTCACAACAAGTAACATCAACACAATACTTATTGTTAATTTACACTGGCAAAATCATTCACAACTAAGGCTTGAGATTTTCAAAATTTTGTGGGTTGTAATTATCTTATGTATCACGTTAAACGCATCTAAATTTATATAGTAAGATTTTGGGATCGAGTATACATAAATATTATACAAAACCATGAAATACTACAAACATATAAACATATTATGTACATAAAGATATAACAAAATAAGAAAAGTCAAAGGATGCTTCCTTTCAAAAAATCTCACTCCCTAAGAAAAGTATGTTTAGTTTTGTTTTACGGTTTCTCAAATAATTATTGAATATATGAATGTGAATTGTATTGTATTGTATTGATAATAATACGAGTTACATGTTTATATATACAAGAGCTATGAGAATCAAACACTAATAAGAAGATCATATAATAAATGAGAGAATATATGATTGAGTCAATGATGAAGATGATGGAGAATAATCAGGGATTGTTATCTCTACGGTCTTTCCTTAATACGCCCTTTCAAGATCAAGATGGTGATGAAGTGGAGTTGGAATTAATCAACGGTTTGAGATTGACTGAGAATAGTTGCATCAAGATGTGGAGGTAGAGATCAACGCGCAAATGACGGAGAGGATCTCTGGCTTTACCGTGGAGTCTTTTGGTGGACCTCCGATGGATGCTGGAAGGCGTGGCAGAAGTTGCTGCTGCAGACGGTCGGTGGTGGAAGCGACAAACAATAGGATGACATCAACTTGAGATGAGATTTTGATGTTGAGGTGCAACAGATTTCTAAGATCTCGTGTTGATGAACTTTTGAGATGGCTGAGGAAGCCCTAAGGCTTTGAAAATCACTAAGGCTTGACAAATAAACAGCTCGTGGAGAAGAAATAAATCAACTCTTGGAGATTGTGTCCTGCAGATTGTGTGTGACACAAAAAATTGTGTGTATAACACATAAAATGTTGCAGGAGAAAGATTCAGAGGTCTATGGTAAACTTGAATGAAAAGTTCGATGGCTTGGATTCAGAGGTTCATGATGAACTTGAATTTGAAAGCATATAGCTTAGATTCATAGGCACATGTTAGGCTTGAATAGATGAAGCACTTGGCTTGAAAATAGGGGGGCGTGTGTGTGGATGGTTTAAAGAAGAAATGATGGCTTAGAATTTGAAAAAAAATAATAAAAAATATCAGAAGTGGAAGAAAAGAAGTTGGATAGTTAGATCGAAACTTAAAATCGAAACTTGCTTGGATACTATATTTGAATATATGAATGTGAATTGTTTTGATAATGATAAGAGTTACATGTTTATATATACAAGAGTTATGAGAATGTGGAAGCGTCATTAATTTAGTAGTTGACTAAATGGTTTATTAATTCTTATACACCATGAGGTATGGGTTTCGATTCTCGTTGCACGGGTTTTTTGTTTGATTTTGTAGTTGAAATAGATGATTTAAATTTTAAGTTTTATTTTAAAAAAAATTATTGTTTATTTTTGTTTTGTTTTTCAAATGTTTTTTTTACTTATATCTAATATATGATTGTGTTTCAGCCTAATACTTTAGGAGAATAAGTATTTATTGGTCTTTGATAAATTAGTGGCGGTTTTTTGTTGAACGCCGATAATTAGTTGACTCTAAACACTAATTTGATAATAGCCTAATTTAATTAATAAACTACAGGTTTTTCCGCGCTACGCGCGGAATTGTTTTATAAATATTTGATTATTATTTAATTTAGGTTAATTTTTAACTTTATTTTAATATTTTAAATACAATATTTTAACTCTAAAAGTTTTTAAACAATTAGGTAAACAAATATGAAATACGTGTTGAAATCATTGTCATTTGTCAACCACATTTCAAACCGTATTTAAATGATTTTTTTTCTTAAGTTTTTTTTTTTTACGATTGTACTCAATATCTATATATTTTAATTTCTTAGAAAAAACAATTGAAATATTATATACAAAATCAAATTTGTTATTGAACATACGATCACCAACCCAAAAACGTGATAACTATTTTTTAAATTTTGTTTACTTCTGTTATGATCTTATTCTTGTAATATTTTTTTGTAATGTGTTTTTCATACTTCTTAATTCTTATGCACAACAAAATATAATTAAATGTTTAGGTGTTTAGGCTATTAGTGAGTTAAAATTAATCGTAACTAAAAATTTCAATTTCTCCTCTTAGTATTACAGCCACGTAGATGATGGTTTCTTCTTTCCTAGGACTCATTCTGAATGAGTCATTCTCATAGCCTTGAGCTATCGCCCTTGGACGTTTTATCTTTCTATTACTACTTCAAGAATGTTTTGTCTATCAACCTTTTTTGCTAGTCTTTTTCCGCTCAGTGGGTTCACTTCTCCAGCACATTCTTCTTATGCATATTTTCTTTTGTTTGTTGAAATGTGGTTGCTCGAGAAATTGAATTTTGATTCCCTTAAATAATCTGCATCATAAAGTGTAGAAAATATATTTGTAGGACTTAGTAATCATTCCAAGTATCTAAAATGTCAGAATATTTAACTTTTAAATAGTAGAGATCACATATAACACTATTTTGGAACAGCAAGAGCATCTTAAATAACTTTTGCAGGGGACTCTAAACCATTAGCCCCTACGTTGATGTCAATCATCATGGTAGTGACATTTCAAAAAAATAAACTTATGTGTACCATCCTAATCATATTACTCGCACACTCATCCCAGTTAACTACTTCTTTTCTCTTTTGCTTCATTGGGATAAGTGAACCATCGGCGGTCTAATCCTACGCACAAAAAGCTACATGTTCTGCACTATATATTTGGTAGAATTTCTGGTCATATTAGAAAACCTTCAATGAAAGAAGAATAAAAAAACTTTCTGGCCATAGTTAGAAGTTGTAAATGCTCCTGCTGTTAAAGTCGACCAACAATAGATCAAACAGAATAAGCAACTTTGCAAGTACGAAGCTAAGGGGTCAGTATAAGGTAGGCTTAAAATTGCAGTACTTTATAAGAAAACATGTGGTCCAAAGTTTCTTCAAAGCTATACCATGAAAATCAGTGAAATTTGTGGGCCGAATGTAAAAATAGAAAAGAGAAAGTTAGAGAAGGACCTGAACAGCAACATGAACATCAAAGTCATTATATTTTTCCCATTCTGCAACCGAAAACTCAACTGAAAACATTCATCTTTGCATCAGTTCAATATGAGCAAATATACAGATCATCAGTAAGCAAAGTAAAATATAATATGAGACATTAGTTGCGGCTATTAGATCAAAGAGGCACCTTTGACTCCATAAGCTTCAAATTTCTGGTGTGTCACATGCTGCTCTGATCTTTGCACTTAAACCAAGTTAAACCATCATATATAATCATGATTATTGAATATAAGCTCTGAAAGTTTAATCAAACGTTTACAAATACAAAATTCATGGTAAAATTTACATTAGAAATTCACTCCATTAGTGTATATGAAAATAAGAGTACAACCTGCATTTGTTCTTTTGAATCTCCTCATATATGCTCGACGTCATCTAATTTGGAGAATAGATTAAAAATACAGAGAAAGTAAATCAGTAAATCAACTTACTGGGAGAGAATAACTCATGTACTTAACATGTGAGCAATTGACCATTTTCTGCCTTTGAACTACAAAGACCTAAATAAAAAACAATCAATCAAGAGATGCAAATTTGTTGGGATGATTATTGATAGCTGGTAGACAAAAACCTAAAACATTTGAACTTATCAACTTTCCAGAGTGATTCATTATTGGCATTTACTTAATTTTCTTTCATTGAGTGTGAAGCAGTTTACTGGGTTTTAGTAATTCTACTTTACAATGATTTTAAACCAATAATACTCTGCAAATAAAAATAAAAAACAACACAATCAAATTCATGAAAGAGAAGTCAAAATCTAAACTAATTTCAAGCGTACTTATGGACTTCAACTCCTATTCGTTTGTAACATACCGTGTAAATCCCTTGCCTGATCCAAGCCAGATTGGAAAATACTGAATGCCATTTTTATAATACTCCCTGCCATCCCAGATGAATACATGAACTCTTGAGGTTCTCAGATTCTAGAAGTCGAACTATTTCCTTCACACTCCTCGTGGATAATCTTAATATGGTGCAAACTGTTGCATAGACTTGAACATCACCCTGACAAAAAGAAAGAAGATGATAAGTTAAAGTAGCAGCTTCAACTTGAACATCTGCTCTAGCTGTCACAGGAATAGAAAGTGTTTAGTTAAAACTTAGAAAGGCATTCTCTATCACATATTTTTTACTAAAATGTTCAGTGATACAACAAAACTAACCTGAGTACTAATGTAAAGATTTTCTGCATTAAAAAGTTCAGGTGCAAGGCCAATACTTCAGGCGTCTTTGTGAAGTTCCTGGAATTATTTTCTTCACCAGCTGCAAAATCAAGTGAAACTCTAAGAGATGTAATTAGACTATGAATATCTCGCATTCAAACTTTCCACTCCATTTTAAAAAAAATAAAAAATCAAAGTTCCTTATAATCATGACTAAAACTAAAAGTTATCAATTAAATCGACTGAACTAAAGCTCAGGAATTGATGTTAGTTTTTTGACCTTGTAGAATTCATGGAAGATTTAATGATCTCACAATCTTTAGTTTAAAGTTTCAGATGCCAAGATCTTTTGCAAACAGAACATTCTTAGTTATTTTAAGAAAAAAATTAGAAATGAAGGATTCTATTTCAACAACAGGTTGGCTGGTGGTACAGAGCTCCCATATGAGAATTTCTAACAGTTCCTCTCGCCATAGCAACAACGTAAATGACGGACAAACAATAATAGGCATGATAAGAGAGAGAGAGATTATTACTACGGCTGCCGAGCGTTTATAATCGGATCTCGTATTTAGCGGTTGTAATTGGGATTGAGATTGATGTGTTAACTCAAATTAAATCGTCCTTATCAATTGAGAAAATCATTTAGCAGAAAATATAAACCCAGTCAGTGCATCTTTGTATCTGCATCTAAAAGAGAACCAATAAAAATAATTTGCTAGCTTAAATTGGAATGTGAAGATAGTTGAATTTAATTTATTGAGTGGTGTACCCTGGGATTTGAAAGAAAAAATGAAATACATAAACCGTGACAAATAGAAGAGGACAAATATTCTAGTGATTCGTCGATACCTCTTTCTGATACGACGAATCCGCATAGAACTACTCACCATCAATGCTGTCGTTGCAATTGATTCTCTCTTCTTACTCATCGTCTATGCTCATTTGATTGATGTGCTTCAATATCCCTCTGTTTTTTTTTATGTCTCGTAAATTATGCCCTGTTCGTCCATTTCATTCTGCAAAAGTTACAATTAAAGTGCACTGGGCGAAAGAGAACGAAATCTTAGAGAAGATGAAGCGATTAACAATAATTAAATGCGTAATTGAGGGGAGGTGAAGAATCTAGAGGAAGAGGGATAATTGATATATCATGGTTTTTACCCATTTTTAGACCATGATATAAGTGTTTTTATAGAGCCTTTTGACTATTTTCGAGTCTATATAGAGTCTTTGCAGGTTCAGGTACAATTGGAGCTAAATTGGAGATTTGGATACATTTTGGAGCTTAAAGGAATGAACTCACGAAGTGATGAAGTCAGGAACGGATTTACACGCAAGGTGTCGATCGACACCACCTAGTGTCGATCGACACCAGATTTTCCAATTTCCAGAATCGAGAAGTTTCCATATTTTGAAGAAAATAAAATCTCCAAGACTTTTCCTAATCTTCCAAGGAATTGAAGATGCGAACCTAGGCCTATAAATAGATTTTTTCAGCCATTGTTTAGGCATAACACACAAATTATTTAGAGAGAGATTTTTAGAGAGATTTTGAGAGAAGAATTTGTCTCCTTCAGAGCAAATTTGGAACTCTTTTGATTCTATTGATTTCTTTTATGATTTCTATTCAAGTTATGATTTGTGTTTCATTAATCATGTCTGAGTAGTTTGCTTGTTAGGTTTAGGGTTTTTCAAAGGTGATTAATGAATTGTTAGGTCAATTAAATTGTTAGGATAAAATCATTAGAGTTCTTCATCTGGATTTGTGTTTAATGCTTATTCTAGCTTCATGACCTAGAATCTGATCTTAGGTTAATTAATAGATGCGAGAGTATTATTGATTGCCTGAACTAATGTTAGATGAGCAAAATACCTATTCGCAAAGAGATTTGCTTTAGGATTTTGTGAACAATCGAACTTGATATTAATGCTTGTCTGAATTGTTTGAATTTGCAAAGAGATTTGAAATTCTAGGGTTAAGGCATAGATAGTCTTCGCAACGAGAGTTGGTTGATTTTACATTAGTGTTTCGAGTTCAAGAACAGTGCTTAATAATTCCTAACATTCTGTCTAAACCTGCAATTTAGATCACCTGAGAATTTCCCTAAACCTAGCGTTTCGTCTCCTGAACTTACATCGCTTTTAATTACCTGCTGTCTTTACTTTTAATTATTTCTACTTAGCTTAATGCGAACTTAGAAATTTGCTGTGTCACTATCCCTTCCTTGTGGATTCGATCCCTAAGTACTACAACCGATCTCTTAATTTGAGAAAGTAGCTCTAGGGTAAATTTGAGAGCATATCAAATTTTGGCGCCGTTGCCGGGGAAGGAGATTAGTTGCCTACATTGTTCTAATATTAGAATTTTGTCTAGGTTTTAATTTTTGTTTTTGGTTACTAATTTTAGTTTCTTATTCTTGTTTTCAGGTGCATGCTTAATCGCATTACCAGAAGCAACAAGGACAAGGAACTAATCGCACTCCACCAGGAGCTCGGTCGTCTCGAACGTAGGAACCGAGCATCTACCCGAGTGTCGATCGACATTAGTAGCATCGATCGACACCCTCCGCAGACAGAGATGGCTGGTCTCATGGTTTTGATCCACGACGAAGCTGGTAACTTGGTGGATGGAGAAGAGCATAGAAGGAACGCTCAAGGCCAGAGACTCGATGACAATGTAGTTGTTGTCGTCGAACAAGAGGTGCTCGATGGTGTCGATCAACATAACCTTGGTGTCGATCGACACCGAGCACATGCAGACGCTGGACGTGAAAGAACACTTGGTGAATACAACCAACCAGACCAGTTCTATGCTAATAGAGCTGTGATCCGTCCTCCTGCATTCCAGAGGAATGATTCCGAGCTGAAACCTGCTTACTACACATTGGTTTCTCAGCATCCATTCCATGGTCTCCCTAATGAGCATCCAATGGACCACATAGAGAGGTTTGAAGATTTGGCATCAAGCATCAAGGCCAATGGAGTCACATATGATTATCTCTTCTGCAGGCTTTTCCCCTACTCGCTTGCTGGAGATGCATCATACTGGCTGAAGCAATTGGAGCCAGGATCCTTGACCACATGGGAAGATACAAAGAATGCATTCTTATGCAATTTCTTTGATGATGCAAGGTCTGAAGATCTGAGGACGAAGATCACCACATTCTTCCAAGGACCCACTGAAGCATTCAAGGCTTCTTGGGTGAGATTCAAAGCTTACCAAAGGGACTGCCCACACCACGGTTTCAGCGAGCCGCAACTTCTCGGTATCTTTTACCGAGGAATCGACTGGAGATACCAGATGGCCTTAGATGCTGCAAACAATGGCAATTTCAACACCAGATAACCAGAGGACGCGATGGTACTTATAGAAAATTTAGCCTCTTGCAACAGCACCAAGAACGCAGATTTAGAGAGGAGACAACACACTGGTGTAACTGGAGGAAGCCAAATTGCTGAGGTCAACAGGAAGCTGGACCTATTGGTGAACAAGAAGCAAGTCCACTTTGCAGAAGTGGAGACCTTTGAGCCAGAGCAAGAAGAAGTCAATTACATCAATGGAGCTGGTTTTCAAGGACAGAGGTTCAACAATCAGCAAAGCTATGATTCTTCTTACCATAAGCCTTTTCAGAGCAACAACTTCAATAGAACTTATGGTTCTTCTTCTTACCAGAATCCTCCTGCTCGAGACAATAAGATGGAGTCCATGATTCAACAAATCTTGGAGGGACAACATAAGATGACTGTGGACTTCAATGGAAAGATCGATGCCTTGTACACTGATCTGAATGGGAAAATTGAGTCTCTAAGTACTCATATGAAGCAATTGGATGTCCAAGTAACTCAAAATGAAGGAACTTTGAAGAGACAAGAAGGATATCTTCCTGGAAAAACAGAAAAAAATCCAAGACACCATGTGAATGCCATCAAGATCCAGAATGGAGAGAACCTTCAGCATGTGCAGAAAAGAGGGCTAAGTACTAAAGAATTCAAAGAGCTTGAAGATGTAGAAAATGATGCGGAGTCAATGTCGATCGACACTAATGTGTGTCGATAAACACTCAAGGAGAAACCAGACGAATCAAGCTCGATCGACACAGCATCCTCGACACAAACGTCTAGTGTCGATCGACACCAGCTGGGTGTCGATCGACACCCTTCCCGAACTTGGACAGACACGCCTANAACATTGAGCGAAGATGAATGTCTAAACAACGCCAAGTTGATGGAAGAAGACGTTTTCATCATAGAGACAAAGATTGCGGAGCTGAATTGGAGAAAAAGTGCAGAGATTCGAGCTGCAGAGTTGGTGTCGATCGACACACTTCATGGACCACACCACTGGGGGAGGTGATTACTGACTTTGTGTTTTGTTTTGAGAGTCATTTGAGTCAGTCAAAAACTTTGTTTTATTGAGTCAAAATCAGTTGAAATTTTCAAATTTTCTTGGAACTAACCGCAGAATGTTGACACTTGAAGGACCATTGCTTTAGTAATTGATTACAGGTCTTACTAAGTAGAAAGCTACAAGTGGATCAATCTAACAAAGAGAGTTCAGGTCCCCTTATGAGAACTAGGTATGCGCAGAACTTGATTCCTCTTTCAGTCTGAACAAATAGAAAATTACAATATCTCCTTGATCTTCCCTTGAGAAAAGAAAAAGAGTCTAAGTCTGGAAATAGTGCAAAGAACCTCATGAGCCTGTCTCCTCACAAGGAATAATATTTTTGAGTGCTCTTGAACCTGTCTCCTCACAAGGAACACAAGTAGAGAGTAGCACTATTTCCCGAGACTTCGAAAGAATAAGAAGAGTCAATGAAAAGATCTTAGAACACCCTGAAAATGGGCAGCAGTTGACTAAGGGAAGAGAAAATAGGAGAGCTGTACAAAGAGAATCTTGTTCAGGCACTAAGGAAGGGAAAGAATCAGAAAAGTTATGTGGCAATACCACTGTTAGAATTCGAAATTTTACCAAGGAAAGGATCTGGATTCAAACTGGGAGATTGCTAAGCTTGTGGTAAGAACACTGAACTTTCCTAAGGTTGGTTCTACTGCATGTGGATTTAAGAGTGTTAACAAGTTGTGGCGTTCTGAAGGATAGCTGGATGTTTCTGTTTTCAAACCTCGACTATATATTTGGTTTCTGTTTTGCTTGAGGGCAAACAAAAGCTAAGTCTGCGGGAGTTGATATATCATGGTTTTTACCCATTTTTAGACCATGATATAAGTGTTTTTATAGAGTCTTTTGGCTATTTTCGAGTCTATATAGAGTCTTTGCAGGTTCATGTACAATTGGAGCTAAATTGGAGATTTGGATACATTTTGGAGCTTAAAGGAATGAACTCACGAAGTGATGAAGTCAGGAGCGGATTTACACGCAAGGTGTCGATCGACACCACCTAGTGTCGATCGACACCAGGTTTTCCAATTTCCAGAATCGAGAAGTTTCCATATTTTGAAGAAAATGAAATCTCCAAGACTTTTCCTAATCTTCCAAGGAATTGAAGATGCGAACCTAGGCCTATAAATAGAGTTTTTCAGCCATTGTTAGGCATAACACACACATTATTTAGAGAGAGATTTTTAGAGAGATTTTGAGAGAAGAATTTGTCTCCTTCAGAGCAAATTTGGAACTCCTTTGATTCTATTGATTTCTTTTATGCTTTCTATTCAAATTATGATTTGTGTTTCATTAATCATGTCTGAGTAGTTTGCTTGTTAGGTTTAGGGTTTTTCAAAGGTGATTAATGAATTGTTAGGTAAATTAAATTGTTAGGATAAAATCATTAGAGTTCTTCATCTGGATTTGTGTTTAATGCTTATTCTAGCTTCATGACCTAGAATCTGATCTTATGTTGATTAATAGATGCGAGAGTGTTATTGATTGCCTGAACTAATGTTAGATGAGCAAAATACCTCTTCGCAAAAAGATTTGGTTTAGGATTTTGTGAACAATCGAACCTGATATTAATGCTTGTCTGAATTGTTTGAATTTGCAAAGAGATTTGAAATTCTAGGGTTTATGCATAGATAGTCTTTGCAGCGAGAGTTGGTTGAGTTTACATTAGTGTTTCGAGTTCAAGAACAGTTCTTAATAATTCCTAACATTCTGTCTAGACCTGCAATTTAGATCACCTGAGAATTTCCCTAAACCTAGCGTTTCGTCTCCTGAACTTACATCGCTTTTAATTACCTGCTGTCTTTACTTTTAATTATTTCTACTCAGCTTAATTCGAACTTAGAAATTTGCTATGTCACTATCCCTTCTTTGTGGATTCGATCCCTAAGTATTACAACCGATCTCTTAATTTGAGAAAGTAGCTCTAGGATAAATTTGAGAGCATATCAATAATGGATATGCATCGTCACTGAGAAGTCTGGTTTATTGAGTGGTGTACCCTGGGATTTGAAAGAAAAAATGAAATACATAAACCGTGACAAATAGAAGAGGACAAATATTCTAGTGATTCGTCGATACCTCTTTCTGATACGACGAATCCGCATAGAACTACTCACCATCAATGCTGTCGTTGCAATTGATTCTCTCTTCTTACTCATCGTCTATGCTCATTTGATTGATGTGCTTCAATATCCCTTTCTGTTTTTTTTATGTCTCGTAAATTATGCCCTGTTCGTCCATTTCATTCTGCAAAAGTTAGAATTAAAGTGCACTGGGAGAAAGAGAACGAAATCTTGGAGAAGATGAAGCGATTAACAATAATTAAATGCGTAATTGAGGGGAGGTGAAGAATCTAGAGGAAGAGGGATAATGGATATGCATCGTCACTGAGAAGTCTGGAGAAGAAATTTAGTTGATTTGTGATTTATGCCACGTGGCATACTCAAGATACGGTGTAAGGCTTAGCGAAATGTAAGTGACGTGGCACGATTTTGGAGCAGTTTTTTTATGCTGATGTGGCTGGCCTGAGGAGCCCCAAACTGTCCCTTTCATTTAGTTTAATGGGATTTAGTTATCTCTAAATTTATTGGGTTGAATTACTTGTTTTAATCGTGATCCATTTAATTTTTTAAGAGTCTTCTCTACCGTTCACTTCTATTGCGGTGGTAAAATGGAGAACGTCGAGTAGGTCGGCATCTCTTTTTCTTTTAGGATTAGTTGTTTAACTTAGATTTACCAAAATTGAAGTTAATCTTATTTACTTTTTTTTCTTTTTCTTTTATGATTAGTTGTTTAACTTATATTTTCCAAAATTGAAGTTAATCTTATTTACTTTTTTTTCCTAATTTGAAATTAGCCTTTTCTTTTTTTTTTTCCTTTTTTGTAATTCTTTTTCCTTAGAAATATTATTTGTTTTTATAATTTCCTAAACTAAGATTTTATTTTTTTAATATTATTTTACCTGGAGATTTTATTAACTAATATTATTTTATTGTGATACATGTCGAAATCTATTTTTCAAAATTGAAGTTAATCTTATTTAATTTTAGTTTTAGTTTTCTTTTTCATCGAATTTTATTTACTTTTTTTTTAAATTGAAATTTAACATTTTATTTGGTCTTTCCTTTTTTGTAATTCTTTTTTTCTTTACAAATATTATTTGATTTATCATTTTATTATATTTTGACTTTTTTTGTAATTCCTCTTTTCTTTAGAAATATTATTTGACACATGTAAAAATCTAAAGCGAATTTTTTTTCCTCTTCTAAACTTATTTAATTTTTTTCTAAATTAAAATTTATCTTTTTATTTGATTTTTCCTTTTTTGTAATTCTTTTTTCTTTAAAAATATTATTTGATTTAAATTTTATTATATTTTCCTTTTATTGTAATTTCTTTTTTTTTAAGAAATATTATTTAACAGATATCAAAATCTTATCGAATAACTTTACACGTGTCGCGATCATGTGAATTAGCAACTTTGACATCTCTATGCTCTTTCCTTGATAATAATATCAAATTTATTTGCAGTCAATACAATTTTAGGGCTTATTTTGTATTTGCATTCAAAACAGCATTAGGTTTATTCTGCTGTTCAAAGAAAAAAGTTTAATGAGACATATAAAAACAAGAGAAATTACATGGTTTGTTTTTGACTGACAAAGAAAATAGATGTCAGCCAAACATAATCACATAATCAAACAAAACACTAAATATTTCCATATCAGATAGACAATGACACTAATGCGTAATCATATAAATTGCTAGGGCTCCTTTGAGAGGAGGATCTTCTTCGTTCTCGTCTGGCGATTTCCATCAACATCCTGAAATCTCCAAGTCGTTTTGTTCTCTGCTTCTTCTCGTCGTTACGTTGGCTCTCGCGCCTGGGTCTGTTTCTCGCCGGCTGAGGTACGGTGTTTGTTAATTTGCTTATATGTCTCTCTCGAAAACCCTAAGTAGCCATTCGCGTCGCTGATCAGCCTATTCCATCAGAAGCTGAATGATTTCAATTTCGACATCACTCGAGGCTCCTCCTCTGGTCGAGCGACTTCGCTCCAGTCACGAGGAGATTGAAAGATTGGAGCAATTGGTTATGAAAGATCTATATTCAGAACCGCTGTCTCCGACGAAGCTGGTGCTGCAAGGCCACCGTCTCCAAAGCATGACTAAGTTGATCATACTTAAGACGGAGAAACTTGTACGTTCTTCTCCTTCTCCTTCTCAGCTTTATTTTCTTAGGGTTTATTAATTAGAAAGAACACATAGGGCTTTTTTATCAGTGCTTATTATTGTGAATAGTATGTATTCACGTGAAAAAGCTACATACCATTCAAACCTGTAGTTTTGTCTAAGATCGAATCTTGGATCACTGTAGGGATGCTTGTTTTCCTTTCTACCTTCTGTGTTCGTTATTATTTCTTAAGTTTGAGCAAATTGTGGTGTTAAATTTCCCAGTATGGATCAAGTTATGCTACTTACTAACCATTGATGCTTAATTTTTGGCTGCAAGGTTGAAACCTATGCCGCTATTACAGATGAAATAGCATTGCTTCCTGACAAGACTGCAACATGGACAGATGTGTCTAGTGATTTTTTTCACCGTTTAGAAAAGGTTTGCTTCTTGCCCTTTCGCATCTTCTTTAAGACTTGACTCGTATGTCAACTGAATTGCAGAATAGCGAAATAACTAAATAATAAACTAGCAAAATCAATAAAATAGAAAAGCTGAAAACTAAATAAACTTAAACCACTAAAAAGCTACTATATATTAAATGAATAGATTTTCTTTGTCTAAATTAATTATAAATTTAAAACTCAAAGAATTCTGTCTAGTTAACAGTTTTCGTCTAGCTATCTTATTATACTAGAATAGAACCCGCATATATGCGGGTTTTTAATCAAATATTTTAAAGCCGTAAAAATAAATTAAAAACAAAATAGAATAATTTGTAAGGAAATAATAAAATTTACTTTTATTAATATTTCTAGATATATATGTTTTAATACTCTTATATGAATTATGTATATATATATATATATTTATTCTAAAATTTTGACGAATTAATTATCCTTCTTTTATCATAATTAGATTTATCATAATTAAAATCTAGAGGATCCGCGAGATTTATAATAATAATATTTAAATCATTAAAATGTTTTTTAAGAAAATAAAAAACAACATCTGATCACTACTGAGAAAAATAAATGAAAAACACAATTCCGAAACCTAAGAGTTATTTATTTATTTTAATTCTCATTTATTTTCAATTAAAATATTCAAAACACAGAATCTGTTACGGGTCCTAAACAACATTAAACATACTTCTCATATATTTCACCCTTTATCAACTATTTTTTCTGTTCCGCTGCGTAAAAAACTTGGGTATGCAATTCGAGTCATTCGAGTATGTTAACAATCTCCCCATTAACTCTCTCTTCAAGCAAATAAAGTATCTATTTCTCTTCACATTCATCTTCCTTATATGATCTCTCTGCTCTCTAGAGAAGTTATGCTTCTCATGACTCACATCAAAACCCTCTCTACATGATTGTTGATACATTTCTCATTATTGAGCTCACCATCGTTAAATGCCATATCATTAGCATCTAAATTTTTTTTTTTTAATTGAAATATATCATACTTAATCAAATTTATTTTTTTTGTTTCTCTCGTATATGATATATATCTTTTATATGATCTCTCTCCTTTCTAGAGAAGTTATGTTTTTTAAGACTCGCATCAAAAACCTCTCTACATTATTCTTGATACTTTCCTCCTTATTGAGCTCACCTTCGTTTAATGTCATATCATTAGCATCTAAAAAATCTACTTATTATTTACATTTTTTTTCCTTGTCGTATTAGTAATTGATCATACAATTTCCGTAATTTAAATGAAAAACATAAAAAAAAACTTATTTTCTTTTTTCGTAATTTTCTTATTTATGATTTCGATTTTTTATTTTTCTTTTGGTATTAGTAATTGAAAAAAAATTATTTTCTTTTTCTATTTTTAAAACTAATTTTTTGATTTTCCTTTTAGTATGAGTAATTGATCATATAATTTCTTTTATTTAAATGAAAAACATAAAAAAATTATTCTCCTTTTCTTAATTTAAATGAAAAACATAAAAAACCCTATTTTCCTTTTTTTTTTTACTTTTCGATTTTTTTTATTTTCTTTTTTGTATTAGTAATAAAAAAAAACTTATTTTTCCGTTTTGATTTTAAAACTAATTTTTAGATTTATGTAAACATTATTTTAAAATCTAATTGGTTGATCATTAGCATTTAAAATTTCTTCTTATTATTTACATTTTATTTTTGATTTTCTTTTTAGTATTAGTAATTGATCATACAATTTCCTTAATTTAAATGAAAAACATAAAAAAAAACTTATTTTCTTATTTATGATATCGATTTTTTATTTTTCTTTTGATATTAGTAATTGAAAAAAAAAACTTATTTTCCTTTTAGTATGAGTAATTGATCATACAATTTCCTTTATTTAAATGAAAAACATAAAAAACTTATTCTCCTTTCCTTAATTTAAATGAAAAACATAAAAAACTTATTTTCCTTTTTCTTAATTTTTATTTACTTTTTCGATTTTTTTTTATTTTCTTTTTTTGTATTAGTAATCGAAAAAGAAACTTATTTTCCGTTTTGATTTTAAAACTAATTTTAGATTTATGTAAACATTATGTTAAAATCTAATTGGTTGAATTTTTTTATCACGTGTCAAAATCTAATCGATTAACTTGACACATGTCAGGATCATGTTAAAAATTAACTTTGACGCATTCTACTTTGTATAATAAGATTTTATTTATAATAAGATTTTAATCAAAAGTGTCGAAATCTTATCGATTAACTTGCCATGTGTCGGGATCATATGAATTATTAACTTTGACGCATCCTAATTTTATATAATAAGATTTTATTTATAATAAGATTTTAATCAAAAGTGTCGAAATCTTATCGATTAACTTGCCATTTTAAGACGTTATTTGCTTGAAGAGAGTTAATGAGGAGATCGTTAACATACTCGAAGTAGTCGAATTGCATACCAAAGTTTTTAACGCAGCGGAACAGAAAAAAATAGTTGATAGTGTGTGAACTATATGAGATGTAGGGTTAATGTTGCTTAGAACCTGCAACAGATTCTGTGTTTTGAACATTTTAATTAAAAATAAATAAGAATTAAAATAAATAAATAATTCTTAAGTTTCTATTTTGTGTTTTCACATATTTTTTTCCCAAATTTTGCTTTCTATTTTCTTTAAAAAAAATATTTTAACGGGTTTTATATTTTGTTATTATAAATTCGTGTATACGCGGATCCTAATCTAGATTTTAATTATTATAAATCTAATTATGATAAAAGTAGGATAATTAATATGTCAAAAGATTTCGACACTTTTGATTAAAATCTTATTATAAATAAAATCTTATTATATAAAGTTAGGATGCATCCAATATTATTTTACAAAAAATAAATGTCAAATTTATTGATTTAGATTACAAAAGTAAAATAAAATTAACTAAAATATATTTAAATTTAAGAAAAAGAAAATAAAAACAAAAGGATCTATTTCAAAAGAAAAATAAAAACAAAAACAAAAAGTAAATTAGATTAATTAGGATATATTTTAATTAAAAAAAGAAAATTCTAGATGCTAATGATATGACATTAAACGATGATGAGATCAATGAGGAGGATGATATCAAGAATCATGTATAGAAGCTTTTGATGCGAGTCTTAAGAAACATAACTTTTCTAGAGAGCAGAGAGATCATATAAGGGAGATGAATATGAAGAGAAAGAGATGCTTTATTTGCTTGAAGAGAGTTAATGGAAAGATCGTTAACATACTCGATTGACTCAAATTAAATACTCAAGTTTTTAACGCAACAGAACAGAAAAAGATAGTTGTTAAAGTGTGTTAACTATATGAGAAGTAGAGTAAATGTTGCTTAGGATCCGCAACAGTTCTGTGTTTTAAATATTTTAATTGAAAATAAATGAGAATTAAAATAAATAAATAACTTTTACATTTCGATTTTGTATTTTTCATATATGTTTTTAGTAGTGATCAGATTTTGCTTTCTATTTTCTTTAAAAAATAATTTAACGGGTTTTAAATTTTATTATTATAATACGCATATCATAATCTAGATTTTAATTATGATAAATCTAATTTTAATAAAAGCAAGATAATTAATTCAGCAAAATTTTAAAATAAATAAATTATTCGATTTTGTTTTCAATTTAATTTTACAAATTTAAAATATTTTATCAAAAACCCGCATATATGCGGATTTTTAATAAAATATTTTGAATCTCTAAGAATAAATTAAAAATAAAATCGGATAATCTATTAAAAAAACATTTTTTTTTTTAATATTTCCAAATATATATGTTTTAATACTCTTATATTAATTATGTTTATTTCTAATGCTTCATCTATTTATATAAAATTTTGACGAATTAATTATCCTACTTTTATCATAATTAGATTATCATAATTAAAATCTAGATTATCCGCGTATACGCGAATTTATAATAACAAAATTTAAAACACGTTAAAATATTTTTTTTAAAGAAAATAGAAAGCAAAATCTGATCACTACTGAAAAATATATGAAAAACACAAAATCGAAACTTAAGAATTATTTATTTATTTTAATTCTCATTTATTTTTAATTAAAATGTTCAAAAGACAGAATCTATTGCGGGCCCTAAACAACATTATTCCTACTTCTCATATAGTTCACACAAAGACACACTATCAACTATCTTTTTCTGTTTCGCTGCGTTAAAAACTTGGGTATGCAATTCGACTCCTTCGAGTATGTTAATGATCTCCCCATTAACTCTCTTCAAGCAAATAAAGTCTCTTTTTCTCTTCACATTTCATCTCCCTTATATGATCTCTTATAATAAGATTTTAATCAAAAGTGTCGAAATCTTATCGATTAACTTGTCATGTGTCGCGATCATATGAATTATTAATTTTGACGCATGCAACTTTATATAATAAAATATATATAAGCTTTTGCTATTTTTCTTTTTGCAGAATAACATTCAAAGTGCTACTTATTTGTTGTTTTTTAATTATCATCTATGGAATGTTTATGTTCCTCATTGTCTTTATTCTATTGAAGATTAAGTTGGTCAATATGCAACTATTTAACTTCATTCATAAACCTACAGATACATGAACATCATGGAAAGCATCCTTCTGGACGCCTCCTCGATAATGATGATTTCTATGATGCATTCCTCGAACAGGAACTAGGATTTTCGTTCAGTGCAGAGGTAATGTTTTCTTGTTTTATGTAATTGGAACACATTTCAAACACTAGTGTATATTTCAATTGTTAAAATCTTCTCGTTTGTTGCGAGCAGGAAGACTTTGGTCGGTACTTGGACTTGCATGATATGTATAACCAATACATCAACTCTAACTTCGGGGAAAGAGTTGAATATTCTGCTTACCTTGATGTCTTTTCTCAACCAGAGAAAATACCGCGTAAACATAAGTTGTCAAGGTAAAAAAAAACACATTTTATCGCGAATTTTCTTCTACTTAGAAATCGCCATTTTTTGCTTAATGAATGTTTTTCCATCTCGCTATCTGTCCTTCAAGGCAATACACAGAGTATATAGAAGCTCTGCTAGCGTATTTGATCTACTTTTTCAAGCGATCCAGGCCGCTTCAAGATCTTGACTTAATACTTTCCAAGGTTCGAGCTCTATCACTTTCTCTATAGTTCGTTGTTTACTGTGTTCAACTCGTTGCTACTTTGTTGGTTTCTTGTAGGTTGGAACCGATTTCGAAGAGCAGTATGGCCATGGAAATGAGCTTATTCCAACTCATCATCCTGGCGTGGATCTTGATCACTCCTACAACACAGTTGAAGAAATGCAACAGTCACTAATGGAGGCCAAAGTGAAGAAACTCTGCAACTTACTTGATGAGGTTTGTTGATTTTGGAACTCTGTAAATTTTTGTTTCGCTCCATAAGCATTTCAGACGTTTAGTTGTGTGTTTGAACTACCATGCGTGTCACCTTATATAGACAATCGAAAGCACGAAACAAAAGGGAGAAAAGAAACGGGATTTGGATTATGAAGAGATGAAGGAAGAGATTAATCGGCTGAAGCGCGCAATGGGTTTGGATGTAAAGCCTATACCATACTGGCCCAACAGACATGGACTTGCTGAGGTAATCTATAGTTACTTGAGACAATTAATTGGTGTGTGTTTAAAGGAGGAGCAGAGAAAGCGTTATTTGTATTGACATTTGTTTTCTCTCTTAATGGATCCGCTGAAGCGTGCAATGGGTTGGGATGGGAAGCCTATAGCATACTGGCTCAACGAACTTGGCCTTGCTCAGGTAATGTATAGTTTACTTAAAGACAACAACCATTTGGTGTGTGTTAAAAGGAGGAACATAGAAAGCAGTGACATTTGTTTTTCTCTCTTGTAGGAGCATAAATGCGAGATATGTAGTAACCGTAGCTATTGGGGAAAAAGGGATTTTGAGAGACATTTTGAAGAAAGGCATCACCAAGCCGGATTGCATCGCTTAGGAATCACATACACAGAAGAGAACTTGTTCAAGGGAATCACTCTGATTGAGGTATCATCATTTATCTCAAAACATTCTCTTAAGCTTCTTAAAAGCAATAGTTGGTGTGTGTAATTGTGATTGTTTTTGTTTCAGGAAGCAAAAGAAGTGTGGAAGAGGATCCCAAAGATGCCAGTTGAGGATGAGGAAATCATAGAGAATCAAGATGCTGCACATATCCAATATCCTCGTCATCCTCATTATCCTCAGTATCCTCCTAAAGATTCAGGTTATCCACGAATGTATCTTTTCCGGCATGAAGAAATGGCTTCTCCTCTGCCTCCGTCTCCAGAGATCCACAGGTTTACATATGAACTTCCTGGAGGGATCACGGCCAAGGAGCTTGATGTTATTAAGCTCACAGCGGAGTTTTGGGCGCGGTACGGGGCATGTTTTTCCGACTGTTTTATGGAAACAGTGGTTGGTGTTAGTCATCCTGAGTTTGAGTTTATGAATAAGCCAAATGGTGGCAGGTTCTGTGTTCTCTCACCTTCTTAGTGGGTATACGCGAGTATTGAATTGGCCCCCTGAAGTTTTGAAAGAGAAGCTGAAGGATAATGCTGCTGATGTAGAGACCGTTTTTGAGAATTGTTATCGTCGTCTCCAGTTTGAAGGTTCCGTGACAGAGAGCATTTTGTGAAGAAAGCAAAGGAAGAGAGAGCAAAAGAAGAGAGAGCAAAAAAAGAGAGAGCAAAGGAAGAGAGGTCAAAGTGGAACCACGACTTCTGTCTTGGTGAGAAGGCTGCTAGTGGAAATGCTTTTTAATCCAGGTTTAGTATTAATATGTGTGGCCAAAAAACTATCTCTACTGTTTGTAAGAATGAATGATTGATTATTACTCACTTAAAAGCCTGCTTTGGTTCTGTAATTTTATTATCAAAACATTGGCTTAAAATTAATATATATTATTATCAAAACATTGGCTTAAAATTAATACATTGGTTTAAAATTTCAACACCTACTTGCAGACGATGTGGAGATTTATCAAGAATTTTAGTGGTTAATGAGAACATAACATGTGTGCAATTAATATATGATTATCTAATAATTTTTTGACCACTAAAAACTGACACGTGGCAAGGAGAATTTCACTTAACCAAAATTCATACCGTTGATAAATTACAACACCAAATTTGCCACATGTTTTCAACATTTATTTAAACACCAATTGCACTCTTTCCAACTGTTGAAAAAACCTTTGTTGACTTGTTGTATCGTCTTAAGATAAAATGATTTTTGTAAAAAAATAATAATAAACTTTGACTAGCAAGTTGGAGTTTGAACTTTCAATTTGGAACAAGATACTTAATATTTAACTGTAAATTTTATTTTAAGAACCTCTATTAAGATAAGATAATTTGGTTTCTTCTTATGTTCCAAAGGTAGAATCTCATTAAACTATCCATAATGAATGTGTTTGAATAAAAAATTCAACAGTTAAACAAATACAATAGGCAATTGAATTAACTTGTTTAAATGATATGGATTGTTTGGAGTTGAAAACTTTAAAGACAAGCCACGTGGATCAATAAAAAAAAAGAGTGTGCAACAAACATTTGTCTAGCGAGTGAAAGTGAGGAGAGAGATTGTAATTAACCACGTGTCTTTCTTTTCCGATTTGCTGTTTTAATTTTTCAAATTTTTATTTCATTCTCTTTGAAATCAATTATTTTATAATAGTTATATATCAAATTATAGATTTGCACTAGTTTTGCCATGCTATAAGCTATTAAGATACAAAAGAAATTACAAATACAAAAACAAAAAAAAAGTAGCTATCGTGATTTTTCGTTTTTACTACTTGCAAAAAAGTTATTAAAAAAAATTGTTTACAATAATTATTTAGTTCTTAATTTTTTTTTTTTTGGGTCAAAAAACTACTTGAATAGATATTAAATCTCCGACTCAATCAAGAGAGAGCGAAGGGATAGTTTTGCAAGAGAATCGGAATACAAGTTTTCCGATCTCGGAATTGCTACAAAGGAGATACTTGGAAAGTTATGGGAGAGAATAGAGATGTCTTGAAGAATCCCGTAGATCTTTTTGATCTGCCCCTTTGAGTTGATTGCATGTACCAATTGCGCTGAGTCCGAGGAGAGGGAAATCCTATCAAAACCACTAATACTCGCCTGTTTCAGAGCTTCCACCATTGCTAGACCTTTTGCTGCTAGTACCGATATCACAGATCTTCAGTTTTTTTATCCCTCGGAGAGGATCAATCCTTCTTGGTCACGGAATACCCATCCGAACCCTGCAGATTTAGTCTCAGCACTCCAGGCTGCATCATTTAGTTCTTAATTATAATCGAATTTTTGTTATTAATACATGATCAGAAAACTAAAAACATTAAAAAAAATTAAAATATGATGTAAAGTGGTAGGATAGAGTGTTTAATTTTATTAAACAAAACTATTGTAAAGTGTAAAAATTAAGAAGGTGTTGAATAAGTATGTGGAAAAGAGAAAAGATGATGTGCAGTGTTAAAATGAGAAAAATAGGGTGTTGAACCAAACCATTGTAGATAGTTTTAGGGGTTCTTAAAAAAAAATTAATTTTTATTGTAAGTAGAGTTTATTTTTTGATGCACATGAAGCAAGGAAGGAAGCCTTTTGGATGTTATTTTAACTTGTATGTTATTTTAATCGGATACAAAGGGTTTCCAAATTAATGAATACATACAAAAAAGAGAGGGGAAATTACTAAAAATAACCTAAAACTTGATTCTTTCTCCAAAATTAGATCCCCTATTGCATGTTTGGCAAAAGTAACCCAAAGGGATAATGAAATTACAACCCTCACCCTTATGACCAAACAAAAAACGTTCTCGATAATGACGGTTTTACCCTAGAGAAGTCTACTACGAGAGAGTAGACTTTTCGCGTAGACTTCTTGACCTCTCCAAGAAGTCTACTTTCTTTTAAAGTAGACTTCTCGAGTAGACTTCCAAAGTAGACTTATCACATGTAACTTATACTGTAGAGTAGACTTCTCTCAAATAATTTCCTTAGAATTAATTAAAAAAATTATAAAAAATTAATGTTATAAAAAACTTTGATAAATAACCAAAACATATGAATTTTCCATCTATTAAAAATAAAATTTCAAAAAAATGAATCAATTTAAATCAACATAGCCAAATTAGGTTAGAAACTAATACATCTAGAGAAGTCTACTAGAGAAGTCTACTAAATCACTAAATCTCAAATTTTAATAATAAAAATTATAAAAAATAATTTGGTAAAAAAATTATGAACACAATTAAAACATAGAAAATTGGCATATATATAAAATAAAATTTCATGAATATGAATCAATTTATAAGTTTCATGTGTATTCGATTTAAAAGGGTTAGGGTTAAGGTTTAAAGTATAGGGTATAAGGGTGTAATTGTTAGGGTAAGAAATTTTTTTATATGAATTCATAATTTATGGTTTGGTTAATGGTTTAACGTTGATATCTTTATTATTTTAACTGTAATTTGTGAATATGTTAAGTAAATTAATGTTTTGATATAAGTTTTAATCGAAGATATTTTATTTAGTTTTTAGGGTAAGTAGACTTCTCAAGTAGACTTCTCCAGTAGACTTCTCTCGAATAGAATTATACTACACAATAAACTTCTCTAGTAGACTTCTCGAGTAAATTTTCAAAGTAGACTTCTCTCGTGTGACTTATACTACATAATAGACTTCTGGAGTAGACTTCTCGAGTAGAATTCTCTCAAATAATTTTTTGAGAATTAATTAAAAAAATTATAAAACTTTATTTTATAAACTTAGATAAATAACCAAAACATATACATTTTCCATCTATTAAAAACAAAATTTCAAAAAAAATGAATCAATTTAAATCAACATAGCCAAATTAGGTTAGAATTTTTTTATTATAAATTCATAATTTGTGGTTTGATTAATGATTTAGCGTTGATATATTTATTATTTTAACTGTAATTTGTGAATATGTTAAGTAAATTAATGTTTTGATATAAGTTTTGATCAAAAATATTTTATTTAGGGTTTAGGGTAAGTAGACTTCTCGAGTAGACTTCGCCAGTAGACTTCTCTCGAATAGAATTATACTACACAGTATACTTTAATAGTAGACTTCTCTAGTAGACTTCTCGAGTAGACTTCATAAAATACAGCGGGAAATCGAAATTATTTAACAAATTGGGTGGGAACTTTAATAAATTGGGCGGGAACTTTAACAAATTGGGCGGGAACTCAATTTTACTGGTTAAGTAGACTTCTCGAGTAGACTTCTAAAGTAGACTTCTCTCGAGTACACTTATATTACATAGTAGACTTCTCGAGTAGACTTCTCTCAAATAGACTTATTAGTCATAGCAGACTTCTCGAGTAGACTTCTCTCGAATAGACTTATACCACATAGCAGACTTCTTAAGTAAACTTCTCTCGAAAAATTTCCTAAATATATAAAGAGAGTTTAACCTAATTGTGTTAAAAATAAAGTGCCTCTCTCTCTGTCTAAAATAACGCCTCCTCTCCTCTCCCTCCTCTCTGGCCATGAATCTCTTCTTCTTTATTTCTTGTTGTCATTCTCATCTCTATCATATCTATCTCACCTTCAATCTCCTCTCACTTGCTGGTTATGGTAGTGGTAAGCAAATATGTGCTTTTGTTTTCCTCTTTTTCTTTGCTTTGTGTTCATATTACAAATTTGAGCTTATTATTACAGATTTTAAATTATTATTGTAGATTTGGGTTTATTGTTGCAGATCTAAACTTATTATTGTATAAATTTGGTAGATTTTGTTGCAGATCTGAAATTGCAGGTATTATTTTTTTCTTCTCTCTTTCTCACAATCAAAGATTCAAAGGTACTACTATCTTATCTTCAATTTTAAGTATTTCTCAGTTTTCAGTAATTAAAATTTAAATGTTCATTAGTTATGCTAACTGTATTTTAATTATAATTTGGGTTTGATTATTTTTTTAATGTTGGATTAGGTTCAGACTGAGAAAATGGGAGAAAGAATGAAGCAGCTTCAAGATTTTGTGCCTAAAATAAGGTGGAAATTTATGTTTAATTTTAGTTTTGTACTCACTAAGCTTAATTAAATTATTTGCAATTGATTTTCTAATATTTTTTTCAGATGATTCCATCAAGAAGCAACCGGTTACATGAAGCAGGACTCCAATCAGAAGAGTCTTTTACAGTATTTTTTTAATTGATAATGTTAAACGTTTTGAATGTAATTTTTTATATCTCATTGTTGTTGGATCTAAGTTCATCTTTGGTAATTAGACAAAGCTAATAATAAATGATTTTGTTTTAATATGAGCTACATTTTTGTAAACATATTAACTCTTTAGATTGTAGAAATCTCCAAGAAAGACTTAAGTTTTGATTTCAGAGTAGACTTTTCGAGTAGACTTTTCGAGTAAACTTCTCGCGTAGACTTCCAAAGTAGACTTCTCTCGAATAGATTTACACTACATAGTAGACTTCTCTAGTAGACTTCTCGAGTAGACTTCTAAAGTAGACTTCTCTAGAATATACTTATACTACATAGTAGACTTCTTGAGTAGACTTCTCGAGTAGACTTCTCTCGATAATTTAACTCATTTACATATTTTTAATAAAAAGTGTAAATTTTCGACAAACTAAACTCCAGAGATAAGACAGCAAAAGAAAATATCTAAGATCACAAAAGAGTAAAGAAAACCATCAGAAAACCCAATTTTGAAAACACAAATAGAGAGAAATGAGTACTTAATGTCTTAAAAGAGGTTCTTACAATCAAACTGAAACAAAAGTACTTAAACTTCTTACTCAGGCTTTTCCAGTAGACTTCTCCAATAGTATTCATTATTAGACTTCTTACTCAGACTTTTTTCTTGACACCTTATTCACTTATCACCATACTTATTCCTTGACATCTTACTCAGTCATCACCATCTTTAAAAGGTGGGAACTTTAATAAATTGGGCGGAAATTTTAACAAATTGAAAAAGTAAACTTTTACACTTCATTAGAAATCTACTACTAATAAGCTAAATATCTAATAAAAGAAGAAAATTAATTAAAGCTCAATTATAAGAAACAAACATGTAAAACTCATACATAAGCAATACCAATAAATAACACAAACTTAAGAGTTAAAAAGTAATTTTTATTTAACATAAATTACACATAAATGAATTTTATTAAAAAAATTGAAAAAGTAGACTTCTAAACTTCATTAGAAGTCTACTTACTTCTTGAAGAAGTCTACTACTAATAAGCTAAATACCTAATAACACAAAATATTAATTAAAGCTCAATTATAAGAAACAAACATGTAAAACTCATACATAAGCAATACCAATTAATAACACAAACTCAAGAGTCAAAAAATAATTTTTATTTAACATAAATTACAGACAAATGAATATTATTAAAAAAATTGAAAAAGTAGACTTCTAAACTTCAGTAGAAGTCTACTAAGTAGAAGTCTATTTACTTCTTGGAGAAGTCTACTACTAATAAGCTAAATACCTAATAACACAAAAAATTAATTAAAGCTCAATTATAAGAAACAAACATGTAAAACTCATACATAAGAAAGACTAATAAATAACACAAACTCAAGAGTCAAAAAATAATTTTTATTTTTCATAAACTACAGATTAAAGAATTTTATAAAAAAATTAAAGAAGTAGACTTCATATGAAGTCCGGAGAAGTCTACTAAGTAGACTTCTCCAAGAATTCTACGACTAATAAGCTAAGTACCTTGTAAAACACAAAACCTGATTCCACCATCCCTATAAACTATAAAAACGTATAACTGATATAGAGGTAAGAACACTTACTAACATAAGTTCATGACCAAGAAAATCTTAAAAATTCATTATATATTTGATAAAAAGCGTTTTTAAAAAAATATGGAAAAGTAGACTTCTAAGATGGTTAATGAAGTCTACTAATAGTAGACTTCGTCAAAAAAAAGTAGACTTCTCTCAGGTCAGTTTTGCAATTGGCAAAAGATGAGTAGACTTCTCCTCCAAAAGTAGACTTCTGTGGAGAAGTCTACTTTCGGAGTAGACTTCTGTGGAGAAGTCTACTTTCGGAGTAGACTTCTTACAGGTCATTTTTGCAATTGACCAAACTTTGACTTTATGGAGTAGACTTCATACATGTCACTTTTGCAATTGACCAAGTTTGACTTTTGGAATAGACTTCTTGAACCCTGGAGAAGTCTACTATGGGTTAGTTTTGGGGTTGACCAAACATTGAATTAATTAAAAAGTAGACTTCTTCTCAGGCCAAAAGAAGTCTATTTTTTAATTCAACTTTTCGTCACCCCAAAAAAAGTCTAGTAGACTTCTCTAGCTGTCTACTACAAAAAGTCAAAGATTGGTCAATTGCAAAAGTGACCTGTATGAAGTCTACTTTTAGGAGTAGACTTCTCGGAGAAGTCTACTATTTCGGAGAAGTCTACTCCAAAAAAGTCAAAGTTTGGTCAATTGCAAAAATGACCTGCCTTTAAAGAAGTCTACTCGAGAAGTCTACTCCATTTTTTTTGTTCTCAAAGAAAATGGAGTAGACTTCATCTGACCTGGAGAAGTCTACTTTGTTCACGCGGTCAATTGCAAAACTAACCTTTGCGTTGACTTAGTAGACTTCTCCAGGTGAGATGAAGTCTACTTTCACAGCCAAAATCTGGAAAACACGAAATTTGACTGAAAAAATGACTTACTACTTGTTTTTAGCATCTTTTCAAGCTAAAATGGGTTTTTGGTGCAATTAAAGCTTCAAATTGGTTGAAAATGGTGGTTGGGTGAATTGATGATGATGGCATTTTCGTGAATAAATGAGGAAGATGAGGATTATTTGGTCAATTGGATTTCCAAAAATTAAAAAATTAATTTGAATCAATAGTAATTTCATAAATATTTGAAAGTGAGAAGGATAGTTTGAAGAGAAAGTGATTAATGTTGAAATGGAAAATTTGGTGGATTAGATTTGCAATTGATCTCAATTCTTGAGTCATTTTTGCAAACCATCAAAAAAGAGATGGGTTTTCATACATTAGAAGAAAGAGATAGGCTTTTAAATCAAAAGATTTAATAGTTTGTTCTAATTAAAAGTTTTAATTGAATCAAAAGGGGAGGCGATTTCTTAACACATCTTCCAGGTACAGCACTGTTTGTTTCCAGTGCGTAGCCCTAGATTTTGGTCCTGCATATTGCATTTTGTGATTGTATCATGAATTCTAAACATCGACAAAGAAGCTATAGCATCAACATATTTTCGTCTGTTGTTTCAGAATATCGTATAATCAAAAAACTCTGCAGGAAAAGTGTGAACATGTTGAGAAACCAATCATCTTGTGGCACATGGTGAATGATACATCAAAGTAGGCTACAAGAGCATGGATATGGCCATTCCGTTTTGCGACAAGCTTAAATGGAGCTGTGAAGGAAGCATCTCCAGAAGCCATCTTAGAGATATCCATGGTCAATAGAAATTAAACAAGCAAAACAAATGGAATTTGCATTAGCTAAAGATGACTAAAGAGATAACCTTGGGATATCAGTAACTCTACTTTAGCACAATCTTGCTTACCTTCAGGCAGTAGCTTGCTATCAGTCACGATTTGGTTTCCATCCACTGTGTCAACAAGAGGTTCCGTGATTGCTCTTCTCTTGATGCAAGACATGTCAAACCCATACACGTTGTTCCAAACTGTAAAGAATCATTTGTCAAATCACATTCGACCTGCTTTGGCACAGAACAGAGACAAGATTCCTGTTCCAGCTCCTACATCAAGAACGATTTTGTCCTTGATAAGAAACTTGTTCTTGTAAATGACATCCCGATAACTCTTTGTCCTCACTATATCCTTTAACATTTCCTATTATAAGACAATCGTCATCGATTCAGACATCACAATCGGAAAGAAAAAAAGAAGAAGTATACAGAACAAAGGATTCCACTCAAAATGCAGGATACTTACCTCTCTATCTTCCGCGATCGTCTCTATCTTTCGTGAATGGGAGAGGTTATTTATTCACACAAGAACAATAAAATCTGAGACAGCAAATCTCAGCTTTTTTTCACATGTACATAAAAGCAAATGCAATAACAAAATTGAATTTTTGTAACCAAAGAAGTGGATTATTTATGTACATGAAAGAAGAAGAAACGAATCTAGAATAAACAAGGCATCGTGGATGTGAACCATTTCATAACATGAATTGGGGCTTTGATAACAACAATCCGCGAAAAACAATTTCACCAGAATCAGAAGCTAAGTGATGAGTATGATGATCCCAAATTCCAATTACTTCAAATATCAAGCCATGAATCCACTCAACGGAGAGCGAATTTTTGAATTTCATATGAAAAAACTGTAAAATCTAAGCATAGCACCAACATGTGAAATCAGTGAGACAGAGATTCCGAAACACGAATCTCGGTACTTGAGCATAATTACTTTAAGCATCAGGACGAAATTAGCATTAGGAGGAGAAATCGAAAGTAAGAGAGGGGAGAAATAGGAAATCTCGGGAGGAGAAAACTGACCCGACGATCCAGATCATGACGCCGACGATGGAGAGAAGGAGAGAGAGGAAGGCGAAAGGGAGGCTTAAGAGGAACTCAGGTCAACATATTAATCGCCGGAAAAGACGACGATCCCGATGTCGACGCCGACGCCGCAGCAGCAGCAGCAGCGGAAGAAGAAGATACCTAGAGATCGAAGGAGAGAGAAATCGAAGAAGCAGTCTGACACTTGGCACTTAAAGAACGGATCCTTAAGTTTCTGACTCGTTTAAACGCAGCGGCTGTAATTGCGGTTGCGGAAGTTTGCAAAAGCAAGCGATTGCAGTTAACAGCGTTATTAAGAGTTTGATTGGTTTTCCCGCTTGTTGGCGTTCGGCAATAATTACACAGAACGCTATTTACCATTTCGAACTTTTTCTTGTCGCTCAAAATCAAAAGCTCCTTGCAGCTATCATTTGCGGTTTCAAACGATTGCGGATGGATAATGAAAAGAATTAAAAATTAAAAAAATACAAAATTTATTTACAATTACGATATATATAAGAAACTTTAAAAAAAAATAAGATTTGAATATTATAATTACAAATAAATAAATAAATTTGACATTTTTTAACCTAAAATTCATTAACAATCTTTCATAATTTTGTATGTATAAGATCTATAAACTCTAATTATTTTGATAAATTTTTTCTTCATCACTAATGTATATTTAACAACTAAAATTCTTTTCATCTAACATCTTCATACAAAAAAAAACAATTTCTCTATTAAAATCATAACTTTCATCCAAACTAAAAAATTGAAAAATAAAAGTAATAATTTTTATAATTAGTTATGTTTAATTAATAATTTTATAGTTTTTTATAATAATATGGTTTTAATATCATAACCCGCTTTATACCGATTAATACCGATGTTAACTGCAATCGCCCGCTTCCGCAAACTCTCGCAACTGCAACCACTGCGTTTAAAGCAGTTTGTACGACTGGCACAGCGGTTGAAAACGGGTGCATTTGCGGAATACTTACGACTGGTTAACTTGCGTATGCAATACCGGTTAAATAATAAATTAACAATATAATCATATTTTATAACTATAAAAACATAAAAAATCATATTATTATAAAAAAACTATAAAACTATTAATTAAAAATAATTAATTATAAAAAATATAAAAATAGTATTTGTATAGTACTTATGTTTATTTTTTATTTATTTTTTAGTTTGGATGAAAGTTGTGATTTCAATAGAGAAATTTTTTTTTTTTGTATGGAGATTAGATGAAAAGAATTTTAGTTATTAGATATATATATTAGTGATGGAGAAATTTCTTATCAAAATAATTAGAGTTTATTGATCTTATACATATAAAATTATGAAAGATTAATGAATATTAGTTAAAAAGTGTCAAATTCATTTATTTATTTTTAGTTATAATATTTAAATCTTATTTTTATACAAAATATTACTCCATCTGTTCCTAAAAGATGGTTGTTTTATAATTTTTACACATATTAAGAAAACATATTAAAACTTGACTATAAATGCATCATTTTTTTGTAATTAATCATTTCCTATAAATTTAAACTAATAGTAATTCATGAACTTCAATTAATTCTCTTGAAGTTTACAATTTTTTGTCATTGACTAAGAAAAAATGCATAGAGATCCTAAAACAACTATCTTTGTGAAACAAAAATAAAATCTAGAAATGCTTTCTTTTAGGAACAGAGGGAGTATATATATCTTGATTTTAAATTAATTTTGTGTTTTTTAATTTTTTTTTTTAATTATCCATTCGCAACCGAAAATACTAGCTGGAAGGAACTTTTGATTCTGAGGGACAAAACGCGGTAAAAAGCAGCACAAAGCGTTTTGCGTAATTGTTGGTAAACGCCAACAACCGCTACCACCCACAAAAGTTACGTTTGTGAATGTTAGCGGGAAAACCAATCAAAGATCGGTTCTTGGTTTATTTCTTAATTTTTATTTAAATTAATCCTTAAATATAGTAAGAACTTTGTTAAGAAACCGCGTTGAACATGTTCGAAAGAGCTAGCAATGACTTGTCTTGATATTTTGAATTAATTAATAGATTTCCTCAGGCATTCTTTTCGACTGTTGAAAACAACTTTCAACACTAGTGCGGTAGTACACTACCGTTGTTGACTTGTTGTATCTAGTCTTAATGGATAAAATGATTTTTGTAAAAAAATAATAATAAACTTTGACCAGCAAGTTGGAGTTTGAACTTTCAACTTGGAACACCTAAAGAACTAGCAATTCTGACTTGTCTTCATATTTTGAATTAATAGACTTTCTCAGGCGTTGATTTTTTGAGGTCAACGTCTATAGTCTCATCACCATCACAAGTGTGTAGTTTTTCTTATTTAAATCAAAAGAAACTCCTTCTTTAGAATTCAAGAAGAAGAAAAAGAAGAAGAATTCAAGAAGAAGAATAATTCAAGAAGAAGAAGAAGAAGAATTCAAGAAGAAGAAGAAGAAGAAGAAGAATGGCAGAATCGAAGACAGACAGAGACATTTTCAGCAAATCTGGTCCTTCCCATATCAAATCTATTGATTGGTAATATTTTCTTTTATTTAGTAGATTTAGTAGAAACTAGCATATTTAACTTGCAATAATAATTTTTTAAAATATTTTAATTCATCGATATCTCAATAGATAAATGTCTGGTATGCGCATCAGATTCTTTAAAAAAAATTGGTTTGTTTTTTGTTAGGACCGACTTTTCCTATCGAACTGCAGTGGTAGCAAGTTTGGTAAAAGGAGTATCCGTATTGCAACGGTTAGGTCCCAATTCACAAGCGGAGCCTTGGTGGGAATCTTTCAACTTCACGCTGTTGGAAAAATTGGTTGATGATGATAACGACGTCATTTATGGGGCAATTTTCGAATACCAAGATACTCATTCAGAATTATCTCCACGTTATGTGATTGCGTTTCGCGGGACGATTCTAAAGTGGGAAACGCGTGATGATATAACACTTGACATCAGCATTGCTTTCGACGAACTCTATCGCACCTCCAGAGTCGCGCACGCCATCAAAAAAGTCAAAACTTTGGTGGAAAAACACAACAACAGCAACAACAAAGATGTCTGGCTTGTTGGACACTCTCTAGGAGCCGCTATAGCCTTGTTGGCCGGGAAGACCATGATGAGAAAGTTCGGAATCTCTCTTGAGACTTTCGCATTCAACCCGCCCATCTCCGCTATTCCTCTTAATCACATGATTGACAACCATTTGCTTAAAACCACGTGTCGAATGTGCTGGACTTTAATCAAAGGCCACCTAGACTGGGGTCATCAAGGTAACACTCATATTCCGTCTCAAATTACATCAAGTTTAAAGAATTTTTTTGGTTGTCTCAAATTAAATCAAGTTTTCAAGCTCCCATACAAAATGGATTAGTTTTTATAGTTTGGTGACTATTTTGTATTCTACAGTTTGTTTTCTTATTTGTTGAATTGCGGTTTTTATGTTTTTAGGAAATATATTTTTTTGTTTTGGAAAAGTCAAAAATTAAATGAATTATTAATTATTGGTTTTAGGGTGGTTCAATCATCTTTTGGGTCTAGGGCAAAATATATATAGGGGGCGATTGGTAAATAGACTGTGGAGGCTGTAGAGGCTTTAATTAGTTTTAAAGTTTTAAAAGTTACTTTTTTTTCCAATCAGACTTTATCCTTCCTACAGTCATAAAAGCTTTCTTAAAAATCTCACAGCCAAAATAACTGTTTTTACTCTTATTTTCGTTTGTTTTTTTCAAAGCCAATAAAAATGACTTTTATTTTTTTTAAAGTTACAGTCATTATTTAAAAGTCAAATTTTTAACAGTTAATTTTAATTTTTTAAAGCCACAGTCACAGCCTCATCCAATCACCCCCATAATATATTGTTCAATTCTAGTAGTAGTTTTTATTTTTTTACAAGAAACTGCTGGATCATCTCTTGATATTATTTTCGTTATCTTAAAATATTACAGAACAAAATCAAGAAGAGGATACAAAAATGACTTCATGGAGACCTCATTTATATGTGAATCCAGCAGATCCATTGTTCCGAATACCTTGGTTATTTCAGCAACAAAGAAATCATGTCTATGTTCGGACTAAGCAAAATAGCGGCCAAAGCTGCTAGATTCACGTTTAGGAGTCGTCTTTTTGGAAGAAGAGGAGAAGGAACATATTTCAGAGGAACGTCTTCACATATTTGCATCGGCTAAAATGATTGTAAACACGATAGTTAAATCGACTAAGTTGAAGGTAGCTCATGGACTTCACCAATGGTGGGAACCTGTCACGAACGTGCCTAAAAAATGGAAAATCTCATTTCATGGAGAACCATAGATAATATGATTTCATTATTAAAATATATTTTTTATATTTTTCGAAGAAAAACATGAAAGGATGTTGTACTAAATTTTTTTTTTTTTCCGGCAGTGAGCCCAATGTGCAATATAGTACAATGAGATGCAGATTTTTTATGATTTCATTTTATGATTTCATTATTAAAATATATTTTTTTTATATTTTTCGAAGAAAAACATGAAAGGATGTTGTATTAAATTTTTTTTTTTTTTTCCGGCAGTGAGCCCAATGTGCAATATAGTACAATGAGATGCAGATTAAAAAACATACGGTTCTAACAAAATGGGTTCGACGTCTAAGCCCAAACTTAAAGATAAGGATTCGATGAAGAGAAACACGTGGGAGAGATGTGTGGAGGGATCACGGCCAAGGGGCTTGATGTTATTAAGCTCACAGCGGAGTTTTGGGCGCGGTACGGGGCATGCTTTCGCGACGGTTTTAAGGAAACAGTGGTTGGGGTTAATCATCCTGAGTTTGAGTTTATGAACAAGACAAATGGTGGCAGGTTCTATGTGTTCGCTCAGCTTGTTCGTGGGTATACGTCAATATTGTGTTGGAATAGATCCGTTTTCTGTAAAAGAAAAGGGATACCAAGTAAAAAGGAAAATAAAAAAAATGGAAAAAAGCAAAATGGAAAAACAAGTAAAAGAAAAATGAAGGAACAAATGAAATTGGGCAAAAAGAAAATTGTAACAATATGAATTGGCAATTTACTATTCTTATTTAGAATCATAACTCTAGAAATAGAGCTATAGGCTTAAGCTTTATTGTATCCAAAATATCACAAATCACAAAAATCACAAAGATCAAAGTAAAAGAGAGAATTAATAAAATAAAGATTTAAGAGAGAAATAAAAGTGTTTCATCAAAATTGCAACATGATATGAGAGCCAATGTCATGGGTGTTCTACTTTAAGAGGAAGAAAAAAAAAAAATCGTTCCGTGGAAAACTCGGGTCGAAACTAATTCTGCTGCACAATCGTTTGTGAAGAATCCTTGTCTGTGAAAATCAAGTTCGTGCAAACTCCGGGTTCGTGAAAAAATCAAGTCCGTGAAGAATCAAGCTCGTACAAAATCCGTGATCGCAAAGTCCGAACCAAATTTGAAAGATGACCAAACGCATTTAAACATTATATTTTTGACTGTTTGATGGGCAAAATTACGAGCATTGGGCTACAAAGAGAAAAACAACATTGAGAATTGAAGAGCTATGAGAACCTATGGAGAAAGGACTTCCACCAGAATCAAAATCAAAAATCAGATTTACTAGAAGAATGGAAAGAAAAGGAGATGCAAGATATGAGAGCTCTACAAGTGTTACAGATGGCTGTGACAGATTTGGTTCTCAAGAAAGTAGTTTCTGCTACCACATCTAAGGAATTATGGGAAAGACTACAAGAAAATTATCAAGACAACTATCAAGCAAAACTTGTGAGGCTAGATGGTTTGAACAAGGAGTTTGAAGATCTAAAGATGAAACAAGGAGAAAAGATTCAAGAATATACTGATAAAATTCAGGAAATTGTCAACTAGATGAGTTTACTTGGAGGACAGAAGACAAATCATCAAGTTATCAGGAAGATACTAAACACAATGCCAAAGAGTTATGCTGGGTTAGCAGCTCTAATGCAGGAAACGAAAGATCTAAAGAAGATCAGTGTGACACATCTTGTTGGATCACTAATCTCACATGAAGCAAGTATTTTGCAGATGATGAACCAATCGAAGGAGCACTATATGCAAGATCCAACGGAAAAAAGTTTACCCAAATATCATATCAACATCATAGAACCAACAAGTGGTGCAATACATGCAAAAAGGATAATCACAATGAGGAAGACTGTTACTTCAAAAAGGGAAATTCACCATGGTGATCACAAAATCACCATGAAGATGTTTGTTATTTCAAGAACAAGGAAGAAAAACCATATGAAAGCAAGCAAGTTCAAGGAGAATGTTTTGTGTGTGGCAAGTCTGGACATTATGCAAAGAACTGCAAAAACAGATTTAAAACAGAAGCTCACTCATGTCAAAACCAAGAAGAACAAGATTAAAGATTTGCAGAATTATCTTTCACTGCAACAACATATGATACAAGTTAGATTTATGAAGAAGGAGCATGGCTGATTGATAGTGGAGCAACATGTCACATGATTAGAGATGAGACGTTCTTCACAAGATTAGACAAGACATACAAAGTTAAGATCAAATTTGGATGTGGAGAAATTCTTACAAGTGGAGGAAAAGGAAATATTAGCATGGAGACAAGCAAAGGAAAAGTTACAATAAAGGATTTCTTACTAATTCCATGACTAGACATAAATTTGCTAAGTGTGCCACAATTATTGGGTAAAGGTCATAAAGTTTTGTTCGATAAAAAGACATGTACAATCATGGATAAAACCTGGAAGAAGCTAATAGAGATTCAAGAAGATAACCAGAAGTTCATTATTAGATGGGAGATACTCAAAGAAAAAGCAAGTGCGACAAAAGGAGAAAAGAAGACAGAACCATAAAATATTGAAGATGCATGATTAGCTTTAACCATAAAATTTCCAGTCAAAGAAGATTGCTACACAGCAATAGAGATAAAAGAAGAAGAAGCAACAAACAATGAAAATAAAGATGATTCAAGCAAGAGGGAGCAAATGGAAATTACAAAAAACGAATCTAGAGGTGTTGGAATAGATCCGTTTTCTGTAAAAGAAAAACGATATCAAGTAAAAAGGAAAATCAAGAAAATGGAAAAGAAGCAACATGGAAAAACAAGCAAAAGGAAAATCAAGGAACAAAGGAAATTGGGTAAAAAGAAAATCATGAAGAAAATGCAAACATGGAGAAATGAAATTGTAACAATAGGAATTAGCAATTTACTATTCTTATTTAGAATCATAACTCTATAAATAGAGTCCTAGGCTTAAGGTATATTGTATCCAAAATATCTCAAATCACAGAGATCACAAAGATCAAAGTGAAAGATATAATTAATAAAATAAAGGTTCATGAGAGAAATAAAGGTGTTTTATCAAAATCCCAACATGATATCAGAGCCAAGGTCCTGAATGTTCTAATTTAAGAAAAAGAAAAAGAAAGAATTCTGCTGCAGAATCGGGTTGAAACTAATTCCGCTGCAGAATCGTTTATGTAGAATCAGGGTTTGTGAAAATCGAGTTCGTGCAAACTCCGGGTTCGTGAAAAAAACAAGTCTGTGAAGAATCAAACTCGTGCAAGATACATGATCGCAAAGTCCGAGCCAAATCTGAAAGATGACCAAACGCATTTAAACATTATCTCTTCGACTGTTTGATGGGCAAAATGATGAGCTTTGGGCTACAAGGAGAAAAACAACATTGAGAATTGAAGAGCTATGAGAAGCTATGGAGAAAGGACTTCCACAAGAATCAAAACCAAAAATCAGATTTACTAGAAGAATGAAAAGAAAAGGAGATGCAAGATATGAGAGCTCTACAAGTGTTACAGATGGCTGTGACAAATTTGGTTCTCAAGAAGGTAGGTTTTGCTACCATATCTAAGGAATTCTGGGAAAGACTACAAGAAAATTATCAAGGCAACTAACAAGCAAAACTTGTGAGGCTAGATGGTTTGAACAAGGAGTTTGAAGATCTGAAGATGAAACAAGGAGAAAAGATTCAAGAATATACTGATAAAATTCAGGAAATTGTCAACCATATGAGTTTACTTGGAGAACATAAGTCAAATCATCAAGTTATCGGGAAGATACTAAACACAATATCAAATCTGAAATTGAAATTGGACAAACGATTCAAAAAAAAAAGGAATGCTTTTAACTTCGCCATTGGTTAAACCATCAACTTTCATGAGAGCTCTAATCTGCTTAGGCATGGCAACTGCAGATTTGGCAAAACAAAACCAAATCAGAAATCCAATTTTTGTCACCAAAATTCGATTCGAACAAATTAGTTTGGGAAATGGATTTATTCTTACCATGTGAAACTCCAAGCGGCTGAAGGCGTGCATGAATCTCCGGTGTAACTCCGGCGACCAGCAACGTCTGAGCTTTCCAAGTATTTGCGAGTACTTATGCTGATCCGACTAATTTATTTCCGACGGTTTACGCCATGGAACTCGACGTCGTTTGCGGCGGAGCGATTGCTTTGAGCGGTTGAGAATCAGCCTTAGTCGCCGCAACCACAGACTACTTTTCTTTTTGAAACGGTTGAAACACACCACAGTTTCGTTTGACCTCCACCACCGCAGTCTTCTCATCATATTTATTTAACAGCATAAAACAAATCAGATTTAAAGCGAGGGTTCTTAAGAGAAGCTATTTTCCGATTCGAATTTTTTCGGCACACCAAAACGGTTAATCCAATTTACCTTTTTGGACGGTGGATCCGGCGACTGGCTCAATAGCTGAACATACATAAGCCAATCCGATTTCTCTTATCGCCGACTGTGACAAGAACACTCAAATCTTGATTGGATTTTGATGATGGAGTGGAAGATATGCCTCAGACGGTAAAATTGATGTGTATCATTAGTAGTGACATGAGAATTGAATTAAATAGAGATGAAAGGTGAAGTTGGAACGATGTTTTAGTCACTTTAACTGTGTAGTTCATTGTATTTATCCATTTTAACAATTACAATCACTAAAATCAGAATTTATAAAATTTATAAAAAACCAAAAAAATCTGATGCTGATGTGTCAAGAAGAGGGGTGCTGAAGTGTCAAACTCTTGTGAGACACAATCCACTCTTTATATAATAGACTAGGATAGAACCCGTGCGATGCGGAGGATTTATTTTAATTTGAGTTTTAAATAATATATTTTAAAATCTATATTATGATTATTGATTTTATCTTGTTTTTAAAAAAAAAATATTTTCTACTTTTTTTCTTGATGATCTGTGTAATCTTTTTCATACATTATTTTACGAATCTTTATTGATTTTTCAATTTTCAAACTATTTTCATTTGTCTAGATCATAATATTATAATATTTTTTTAATTTTTTTTTATCATTTTGATGATTCATTTTTTATATCTTTCATTGAATCCATGTCTTTTTCTATATTTAAAATTTTTTTATATTTTTGTATCCATTTTTCATTTCCTTTATTTTTTTCTGCTTCTCTATATATTGTTTTAATATAATTTGTGATCTTCTTGATTTTTAATTAAATATTTTTTGTATCTTATGATTTTATAGGTTGAACTAAACTTCCTAATTTATTCAATATCACAATTATTTTTTTACTTGTAAGAAAGTTTAAGTTTTCTAATTTATTTTAAAATAAGGATGAAATCACTCAAAAACAAAGAAAATATAATAATATATTTAAAATTATGTATTATATAACATTTATATATTTATTATGTTTTTAAATTAAATTTGAACTTCATCTTCTTATAATAATTTTTAAATAGTTGAATTCAAATTTAATAGTTTTTATATATAGTTAATTGTACATATGTTAATCTTTATCTATGTTACTTCATGTTTATAAGAAAATAAATTAACTGCTTTTTTCAATTCATTTTGAAGATTTCTTACATATATCTTTCATTAAATCCAAGTCTGTTTCCATGTTTTAAAATTTTGTATATTTTTGTATCCATTCTTCTTTGCTATGAGTGGATATTTTTTTACTTTAAGTTTTAAGTAATATGTTCTTAGATCTTTAATTTGACTATCGATTTTCTCTTGCTTCTTTATAAATTTATATTTCCTACATTTTCTCCTTGATGATCTTTGTAATATCTTTCATTAATTTTTTTTTTTAAATTTCCATATTCTTTTCGTTCGTCTAAAAATAATATTATAATAATTTTTAAATTTACTAAAATTACCATTTTAAATTTTTGTTTATATATATCTTTTACTGAATCCATCTCTTTTTCATGTTTTTAAATTTTGTATATTTTTGTATCCATTTTTTCTCTATTTTTTCCGTCTTCTCTCTATTTTTTATATAATTTGTTATTTTTCTAATTTTTATTGAATTTATTTGTATCTTATAATTTATAGGTTTTAGTTAACTACTTATTCAATTTCATAATTCGTTTTTTTCTTCACTTGCATTAAAGTATAATTTCTAACTTTTCTCAATTTATTATTTGAGGTTTTATTTTTATATATATATATTTCATTAAATCCATCTCATTTTTACCTATTTTTAAATTTTGTATATTTTCTTATATTCATTTTTTTTCTTTATTTCTCATTTTCGTGTCTTTTGGTTTATAGGTTGAAGTTAACTTCTTAACTTATACTCTTATAATTTTTTCCTTTTTCATTTGCATTTAAATTAAATTATCTTTATTAGTGAAGGGGCTGATGTGTCAACACTGGAAAGCCCCCTTTTATCTTTTATAGTGTAGATGATTGTTTGTGATTTGTGAAAGTGTTATTTGTTTATTTTTTTAATGATCTTTTTTTGTTGAATATGTTTTTTTATTATTTTTTATACTGTAATAATTGACATTTTATTAAATGCATAACAGAAGACACAATTTAATCTGAAAGAATAAGAAAGTGAAAATTGTTATTGTTTATAATTATGTTAAGTTTATATTTTTTATCATATAAAGTTAGATGCGTTTAGATTACTATTAACATGATCGCGACACCTGGTAAGCGTATCGATCAAATTTTGACTTGTGTCACGATTATAATATATTAAATATGTAAAATTTGAATTTATGAGTAGTTAGATGTTAATAAATAAATGAGTGGTAGTATATTATCAACTAAGAAAAATAAAAACATAAGAAAATGAGATTAACTTGAATTTGAGAAAAGAAAAGCTGAAACATTAATTCTTGTTAAAAAAATTAACTTGATTTTTTTTTTTCGATTTTTTGAATAAAATTTTATTTTTCATTAATTACAATAGATGTTGTATTTATTCTAGTGATTTGGTAAGTTGCAGCTACCTATGGTGTTCACTTGTAGCATTTTTATTTTTTAATTCTATAATTTTTTTGATATATTTTATTAAGTTATTTTTAAAATTGTAGTGTATTAGATCAGCATAATTTTTTATGTTTTTCACTATTATTATAGTAAATTTCGTAAAATTTGTCAATGAGAGCACTCATAGCATAATGGATAATGTTATTGATTTTTATTGAGGAGAATGTGGGTTCGAATCCCCTTGTATGTTTAATAAAATTAAAATATTTTTTTTTGTTTGCATTTAATGAAAGTGAAATAATTTTTTTAAAAAATAATTAATGAAGGACAGGTGGCAAGCTCTTCTGTGATGATGTGTCACAACCAGGAGAGTGCCATTCTACTTTTATATAGTAGACTAGGTTTTAAATCCGCGCTACGCGCAGATCTGTTTTAATAGTTTGGTTTAATTTTTTTTTAAATTATCAAAACTTTAACAGATTTATAGAATCTTTCTTTTATATAAAAAATTTTATAATATAATGTAGTTTTCTCATATTTTTGTTTATAAATTTATAAATCTTATTAAGTGAAATAATAGTAATAACACCTATCGAATTATCCAAGTTCGACGTGCACACACGTTTGATTTAAAGAAGGTCTTCTTGCTAAGTTCTTGGTGTTTTGTTTTGTTTTCCTTGAGATATATATATTTCTTCTTTCTTTAAGATTTATATGTTCAAATATTTAGTTTTTTTTTATTGAATTTCTCATTGATGTTGTGTAAGGATTTGTGTGTAATCGAGTTTGAAATAAACGTTGAAGATCTACGTTTAAATCGATAGAGGTTGGGAATACTCTTCCCCGTGCTTATGAAAGCTCGTTAGAGGTTGGGAATACTCTTCCCCGTGCTACGAAAGCTCGTTTAGCTATGAAAGCTCAAAGGTTTATTCAAAATCAAAGGTTATGCATATATAATCCGTGATTCATGTTGATTCGCATTTAGTTTGTTAGGAAGCTGCAATGATCGTGCAAACCCGCTTCTTGCTTCACCATAAGGTCTTATACGAGTTTTATATCTCTATTCAGTTTATCATTGAGATCTGCTTTATTTGCATTTTACTATTTTATAATTTTGATTTTTAAACATATAATATGGTGTAAAATCTACGCATTATTTTTTACTTTTTTATTTTTTGTATATTTTCTCTATGTTTTTATTTGAATAATCTATCTAGATATAACAATTTGAGTTTAATTCATAACTCTATCATACTTTATTATTTATATAAAATTTTAGAAGGTATTACTGATGTGTTGTTTATGTTGGCTCATATATATATATAGTAGATATGTATAAACAATTAGACTTTACTACTTGTTATATTTCGAGTGTAAAGTTACTTGTGTAGTGTTTTTCTTTGTTTTTAAATCAGAGGCATCCAATGTATTAGTTTTTGTATAAGAATATGTTTGGTTTACAAACTCAGGTAACCTATTGTAACTTTAGATGATTATTTATAGTCGATACCAATACTTTAGAAATCAGAAATTTTTTAAAACTGAATTTCAAATTAATTTCCTTTTTATATATTTTTTCTTCTTTAATTTTTTTATTGTTATTTTATATTTTATTTTAATTTATACAATTTGTTTAGGTTTAATATACTTATGACATATTTTTGTTTTTCATTAAGCTCTATTGTTGTTGATTTTTCAAATAGATAGCATATGTATATCAAATTAATTTCTTTTACATGAATAATTTTTCTTTGTCAAATTTGTTTTTTATATTAATTTTTATTTTAATTATCATGGTGATTTGACATGCTATAACTGGTCATTTTAAATTTTATGTGAACTTTTCTCAAAAGCTTATAGCATCATTTGTTTTTTTAGGTAAGTTTTTTTTATTTGGACTTTCAAAAAGTTAGCATAAATATCAAATTAGTTTTCTTTTATACAACTTTTTTCCTTTGTTAATTTACCTATTTTGATATTGATTTCTAATTTATTTTGACAAATATTTGTTTTTGAAAATGTTGACATTTTTTAAAACATAATTTTTTTCTGTTGGTTAAAATTGTTTTATATTTTTAAATAGTTACCGTAGATATTAATTCAATTTTTTAGGTGATCTTTTTAAATTAAAATTTTCTGATATTAATTTTGATTTTTATTGTATTAACATTTTGTAAAACATAATTTTCTTTTAATTTTTTTGTTGGTTAATTTTTTATATTGATTTAAAATAATTAACTTAAAGCTTAATCTTTTGTTTTTATTATTTAAAGTTTTTTTATGTTAGTTAAATTTTTTTATGTTACTTAATTTTTTTTTTCAAACATTCATTTCAGTATTTAAACTACTCGGGTACAACAAAAAGAGGAAATTACGCTTCTTCTTTGAATATACTAAAATAAAGCACAATGACAATAAAAACATAAAGCATATTCATCTTCGGAGAAGACTAATAGCGAATTTGAGATATAAAACTTTCACGACCAAGCCAGAATGGGTAAACTTCAACTTTTTTATATTGATTTTGTTAAATAATTAGTCTAGATATCAAGTTAATTTTTGTTTGATATTTTTTTTTGTTAATTTAACTTTTTCGATATTAATTTTTGCATTTTAATTGTATTGACATTTTATAAGAAATAATTTCTGTTTTGTTTTTTGTTAGTTAAATTTCTTTTATATTGATTTTGTCATTAATTAGCGTAAAACATCTTCTTCTTTTGTTAGTTAAGCCTTTTTATGCTGATTTTTCAAAATGTTAGGATAAATATCAAGTTTTATTTTAATTTCTCCTTTGTTTATTTAACATTTTTAATATTGATTTCGATTTTCTTTTAACATATTTTTTGTTACTATTGATATTCTTAAGACATAATTTTCTCTTTCTTTTTCTGTTATTTAGATTTTTATATTTATTTCTTAAATAGTTAGCCTAATAAAAATATTGATTTGGACCAATTAAATTGATATTTTACAATCATATGTAGACATCTTTACGACTTAATGCATCAATTTTAATTTTTTATTAATTAAAAACTCTCAGTCTTTTTATTAGTTAAATATTTATATTGACATCTTAAAAGAGTTAGTGTATAATAAGTTAATTTTTTAGATGTTTTTTCTTTTGTTAATTTAACCTTTTTGTTATTGATTTCCATATATTTTTTTTTTTTTGTAGTTTAGGTTTTGTGACAAAGGCTATAAATTTGTATTTTTGGCATAATTTTTTTTTTGTTAAACTTTTTTGGTCTTAATTTCTCATTTTACTATGATAATTATTTGTTTTTTTGTGTATTTTAGTTTATTTAAATTATTAATTATATTTAATTTTTGTGTATAATAAGTTAAATTTTTAGATGTGTTTTTTCTTTGTTAATTTAACTTTTTGTTATTGATTTATATATTTGTTTTTTATTAGTTTAGATTTTATGACATTAAGTTTCCATTTTATTTTGACAAACGTTATGAATTTGGATTTTTCACATAACTTCCTTTTATCTGTTTTGTTAGTTAAAATTTTTTGGTCTTAATTTTCTATTCTGCTATGATAATTTTCCATTCTGCTATGATAATTTTCCATTTTTGTATATTTTAATTTATTTAAATTGTTAATCATATTTAACTTTTTGCGTTTTAATGAAAACGCTGATTTGAACCAATGAGATCGAGTTTCTTCGTCCTATGTGGACACCCTCAATGGCATATGGCATCAACTTTTATATAGTATAGATTATCATCCTGGAATTCAATGACTTTCACAACATTAAAATTGAAATATTGGAGTTTATTAGTATCGCCACAATTGTGTTGGAAACGATGTCCAAGAGCTAGTTGGTTCTAAAGTCATAAAACGTTTAGTGCACAAGCTTCATTCATTCCAAAATAAATAGCAATAACCAACATTACCTAGATTATTGGTTCTGATTCATTTTTTTTTTTACTCGAAGACCATTTTTGGAGTAAGAAAACCATCAATGAGCAATATTGTATTATTACCTGGATAAGCATTATTTATATGGGTATTGACTAGACTAACTTTCTCTTATATGAGAGAAACAAAAATAATCTTACGAAATTGGGAAAAGACCACCTAGAAATGAAAAGAATAACAAAAGAGGCATAGAATAAGAAAAAACATGAAATGATAAATAAAAAAAATAGAAAGTATAAAAGTCAAAAAAGAAAGAAAATTTTAGATTCCGACTCGATTTCTATTTCTCTGACTCCATTTGCTATCACCATGGAAGCAAAAACGATTATGGCGGAGGAATCGATCGGTGATAACGATGATTGACAAGACCTATGTGCTCTACGATCGATTTCATGAACGGAGAGACAGAGGATGAGACTCGCAGATCAGAACACTGAATAGAATCGTCGTTACAAGCCATGTGAGTTTCCCTGCTCTTTCTTTATTTTTCATCATTTCTTTTTTTTTTCATGGTGTTTGAGTTTTAGATCGTAAAGTAAATCGGGATCGCCGTTTTGGATGTTCTTTCATATGATTCCTGTTTTTCGGAAAGACGACGGGAAAGTATTCCATTTCGTGGCGGTTCAGGTTCCGATTTCAGGACAAGAGCATCATCGGAATTTGAGAAACGGGTCGGGTCTGAGCTTAGATATGTCGGATCGTATCGAATTGGTGTTTGGTTCTTCTTGAAGAGAGGTTTGCTTGGGTAATTTCGTGCATCACGGTCGAGCTCTACCGGTGGAGTTTGATGAACAAGATGAACAAGGTTCAGTTTCAAGTAATGCATATTACTTGAAACTCCTCAATGGACTTTTAAAATCAGCCCAAAACTCCATTTTATAGCTGAGTCGTTGCTTTGTTGCTTAATTCGAGCCAAATGCTTTGTTAATGAATGCTCTACCTATTGATCAAGGGTTTTAATTAATTGTAATAGACTATCACCTTCCTTCAAGATGAGGTTTCTAATTCATTGTTATTCTGCAGGATTAGAGAATTGGGAACACTGTGAAGCGAGTGAGTCCGAGAAGCTAAGAGCTGCAGAAGCAATTACCAATGCATTATCTGTTATAACTCGTGACAGCCAGTTCTCTGGCAGATTAGTCTATGGAAAGCGGTACTGCTTGCGTGGTGCAGACTTCTTAAGCTCGTCGTTAGTTATTTCTCTCGATAGAATCAAACAAAGTTCCGTATTGTGAGTTTTTTTTTTGTTCTTGGTTTGATTATTGAGTTTCAAGTATGCTACTAAAGATTTTCTCATGTCATTCTTATGGTAATTGAACCCATTTAATGATTTTTTAATTTTTGTGCCTTCGTATATGCAGTAATGATGCTGGTAAATTTCTCATGTTAGTACAGTGTCTTGCTTCAGTTTTTGTCAGTCTTACGATTGATGTCTATAATCTGACAAAATGATATACAAAAACCAATGAAGCACGTTTGTGGGTCATTGCTTGGACAAAGACTACCTAATGCTTTCAATTAAAGAATTGATCTTAGCAAATGCAGTCATGTGTCTTTTTTATGTAAGCACAAACCTCACATCGAGACAATATAGTTGTTGTGCTAAAGAGAGTGTCATAACCAAAGACTACAACATTCTATCACATTATAGCAAATTCTCTTGCCAACAATATAAGTGACACGAAATCATTTTTTATGAGTATGCAAGTCTAGTACATCAGTTTGCTATAATTCATGTTCACTCTCTTTCTTTTCATGTTTGAATTCTTAACACCAAAAGGAGTGATATTTTCACCAAGACACATGACATGAACGACAGACAAAACATGGAGGAAAATCTATATCTTTTCTATATACAAAGAGTATAAACGAACGCAAACATAAAAAGCAATTACAAGTTATTGGGGTGAATTCAAAGTTAATTGTGGATCCAAATTGTACAAACTAAAAGTTGATAGATATGGCAGATTTTCGATTCTCTGTAATAAAGTCAAATACATTCCATCAAGGAAAAGTCTACCATAACACAAACACGCTAAATCTACTAACGATGTTACTCTAGTAAATACAAAAACATATAACTCTACCACAACACAAACATGATAACTCTACCGTCATTGTATATAAATCTACCAATGCATTACAAATCTAACATCAAATAAATAACTCTATCAGCATGCTTATAACACCAATCAGCTGTATTCCAACTAATAAGCCTGTCGCTTCACAAAATATCTCTACCGTATGAATGATAAGTCTACCGTCGTTGGAAGTCAATGTACTCAAAAAGTCAAAAATCTATCAAAGATTAACGACATGTAAACCAACATGGCCAAAAATCTTGCATCAAAAACATTATATCTACCAATTTCAAAATAAATCTACCACTCCACAAATATCTTCCACAATGTTTTAATAAATCTACCAATTTCACACCCTACAAACAAATCTACAGTAGATTTCTTTCATTGACCCAAAATAATAAGTCTACCATCAAAAAGTTGTATTATATGGCAACCCAAAAGTAATGGCATTTTTGTTATTGCGGTTTTTGTCATCAAGTGTCTGAAAGGTAGAATCGGTACGCTAGGTTAGTTTTGTAATAAAAAAGTTTTGAATCAATCTTGTCAAAAACCCACTTTCTAAAAACCCAATGTGTATCGATATCAAATGCCTCAACAAAATTTTTGCAATTGGATGTGTTTTTTTTCATTATACATGGTCATTGTAGGCGTTTTGTTTCAGCTGTATTACTAAATGAAGTTTTTCGTTTGGTTCTCTTTGGCAGATTCTATTTGTGTTTTGTCAAACGTGGTGTCTATTGTGTTTGTGGAGAGTGTAAATCAAACAAAAAGCTCCAGTGGAAATTTAGTCGATTATGAGAAAGAAGCATCACTTTTTTGAAGTTGATGATGATGTCAAATTTAAGGATTTAATAGAAATGGTTATTGAAGACTTTGAAATTGATTTATCTGTAAAATATAGAGATGTTAAACTCAACTACGGAATTTCACCGAGGATGAAAATGTTTGTAGAAGATTAACCGCCGATGTTTCTACGAAATGATCGCCCATTGCAAACTTTTATCAACAAGATAAAAGAAGATTCAGTTATAAAAGAAGATTCATAACTGAATCGCCTGTGTGTAACATTGAGTAATAATGCAACCGTTTGACTATTGTTAACGCCTCAATATATCAAATGTGTTTTAATATTACGTTGATTTTGTGTATCCAGGTGTGTGACAAAAATAATGTTGTTTCTGTTAAGAATGTTGGAAGTAACATTCAATCAGCACATGGAGATGTATCTCATGCGCATAGAAAACAACATGTAATTATTCTCACACAATATTTGCATGATGTCTCAGTGTTCATTTATTGTTTCACGACAAATTTCTTGTATAAATACGATTTATGATAGCTTTCCTAAATTGCTACTAACCCTTCCTAAAACGTGTTTTATACCTTCTAAATTTCACTTTTTGAGATTAAGTCTATATTCGTTATTCTTCAATATTACAACCTCTTCGTTGATCTTGATCCATGTGTGTGACAAAGACAAGGTTGTTTCTGTTGAGAATGTTGGAAGTAAAATCCAATCAATGGCCTTATTGAATTTAGAGATATGTGAAGTCGAGAACATTCAAGGCACACATTTGTTTCAAAATGTAGATGATGATTCACATGGAGATGTATCTCATTCTCATAGAAAACAACAAGTAATGCTTCTAACACAATATTTGTATGATTGTCTCAATGTCCATTTATTGTTTTTAGTGCAAATTTCTCGTTTTAGTGCGATTCATGATATAATTCCTAAATATATAATAATCCTTCTTAAAATGTGTTTTAAACCTTCTAAGTGTTACTTTTTTGGAAGAATTCTATTGTGCTATAGTTCAATTTCCAAACTTTTTCTTTGATTTTGATTTAGGTGTGTGACAAATACAATGTTGTTTCTGTTGAGAATGTTGGAAGTAAATAAGATATTTGTGAAGTGGCGACATTCAAGTTAGTTTAGGCGGTGATTCACATGTAGATGTAAGCGTGCGACTTAGTTTGGGTTTTTCGGTTCGGGTAGACAATTCTACCAAAAATAACCGAAATAAATTTATGTTTGGTTTGTGTTAGGTATCGGGTATTTCAGGTTTTTTTTCCTACCAAAACTAACCGATTTGTTTTTGTTTTTTTGTTTGCTTCAAATTGGGTTAAGTTCGGGTAAATTCGGTTAGTTCGGTTCTTCCTTTCAAAAATTTTAATATATTTTTAATAAATTTCGGTTTAATTCGGTATGGCTCGGTATAATTTTTGTTTAGGAAAAAAGACAAAAAAGGTTAACTGAAACATATTTCAAATCACTAGAACCAAAAATCGAACATCTCTGTTCGGTTTGGTCCCCTCGGTTCGGGTAAGCAGGAGGCTACCCCCAATAACCGAGCTTCTTGGGCGTAACATCCAAGACCAAAAATCTGATAGAAACAAAATAATATCACACGAACCAATTATTCGACATAACAAAGTTTGAGAAAATCACACTGAAAAACCAAACCTTCTTTCTTATTAATATCGATGGTGACAGAAGGATTGTTGTAACAACCATTCATTGGAGTGCTATGACTCGCCATAGATTCAAAGAGTTTAGATCTTAAATGTGAATGACTGTGAAAAAAAAGTATTAAACACTGCTCAGTAAAACTTACGCAAACTAATGTAACCGGTAAGATAAACACGATTATAAAATATAACATAAAAGAAAAACCGCACAAAGAAAGAATATAAAACTTACACAATGATATGTCGGTAAACTCACAGTCACAAATGACCACAACCTTGGATGAAATCACAAGACTGTATTCAGATGAACACATAATTAGATACGTATGCAAGCGAACAAACATATCAAAGCATGCAATACAACCTAAAAAATAGTGCAATGAAGTATAGTTGAAACCCTGGAACAATGAGTTTTAAAAAGTAGAACGCAAACAATATGAGAGGATGTGTAAAGTATTTATAAAAAATGTAATCTAGGGTTTTAGCGTTTATATTTCCATTATATTGATATTTTAACAATAATATATAACCCGGTAAACAAATATACAAAATTATTATAAGATACAAAATATAAATTATCCTTTTCAGTTTAATTAAATACAAATATATGTATCTCGATCGCATAAACAAAACAATAAATTTTTACTTTTATAAAAAAATAGCCACAATTACATATATTTACAAAGCCCCCTCGTTATATTTATTAAAGATACAACCGTAATTCATAATTAAACTCTCATTTAAAAAAAAAATAAAAGGCCACGTTACACAGATTACCTTTGTATTCATTGAAGGTACAACCGTAATTCAGTTTTCAGCTTTCAACCAACGATAATTAATTCGCAAATATATATAAATGTATTTTTTAGATTGAGCTTTGATATGCTGCCATGTGACACTTAAGAAGTTATCATGTGTTAGCTTAAAATATTTTTACTATTTATTGATAAATAGTTTTAGTTTTTTTTGTTATAAAAAAATTGTTTCAGCTAAAACAAATTTCAAGAAAAAAACAAAAAATTGGCATGGTTTCGAAAAATCTGATATAAAAAATTTACAATTAAAAAATATGTATCAATTTTTTTCTCACCTTTTTTCTATCATTATTGGATTCTCTTTCAATGAACAAATCATATCATATTTTTTTGCTATTCATTGATAAATAGTTTAAGTTTTTATGATATAGTTTTTTTAATAGGACATCTTAGAAACGCTGACACGTGGCACGCTACAATCAGACAACTTTTATAATGTACAATTAAAATGGAACATTTCTCCTCATGTTTTTGAATAAAGAAATTCTTATAAATGATGTATTATCTTTTTAAAATTTTTTTTTTATGTGTCTAATAGCACGATTAATATATAAATTGGAAAATTAAATATTAATCGAGACACAAAATAATATAAACCACATGTGTTATCAAAAAAAAATTAATACATCAATCAAATCTTTTAAAAAATAACCAATAAATTTTTGGTCTCCTCCCAATTAAAATACTTTATTCATATTTAAATTTGATAGCTACCATATATAATACTACTCATTAAAAAATAGAAATCATTTTACAATAATTACTGAATATTCAATTCATGGTCAATTATCATAAATACAAACAATCTACGACAATCAATTCAGAGTTAACAATAATGACTTTAAAAGCAAATAAAAAAATCAAAAATTAAAAACTCATATAGAAACGGACACAAATAAACAATTGACAACATTATTTTAACACCTAACAAACAAAAAATATAAAATATAACATAAACAAAAACAATTAATACTCACAATAACAGTCAACAAAAAAATGGCTAACAAAAAAAAGTCAAATATTAAGTTACACTAAATCAAATGAATAATAATAATTAAATACTATTCATACAAAAATACAAACAAAAAATAATAGAAATTCAAAAACAATCTATAAATAAGAAGAAAATACACTAATCTACTAACAAAACTAATTTTTGTTTCTACCAAAATTCTGATGGAGAAAATATTATATGCATTATACTATTGGAAAATTCCTATCATCATATTAACCGTAAACAAACTTCATCTCCAAATCACACGTGCACTTCTTCAAGAATACAACATTAACTATATATACAATCTTTTTCACCACCAGTCAAATACCACAAGCAAATAACTTTATTTTCAAAGCTGTCCCTGCAAAAAATAAATATTTACTAACAAGTATTATGAAATAAATTATAAAATTAAAATATTTAAATTATCACAAATCCGCGCAACGCGTGGACTTTCTCCTAGTATATATATATATATATTAATGATAAAATAAATGAAGGTTAAAGATTTTACAAAAGAGAAACGAGTTCATGTACAAAATAAATTAGACATAGAAATATCTTAAAAGGGAAAAATAGAATAAAATAAAATTATTATTTTATTATTTATTACATTGAACCAACATATATATATATTAAATGAAATAATATTAAATTATGATTGATAATATCGTAGTACTTTTCTATATATTCTAACACCAAATGAGACTGGTCTCTTACTTTTATTATGATATAATAATTCATAAGGCACAAAACCAAAAAAAAATCAACTTACATAAACATTAGTTAGGTTTAGGAAAACGAAAAAGCTCATTGCTATGTCTTCCAAAAAAGCGCTCTTGTAGCATTCCTACCATCTGCTTTGAAATAAATTCCATCTATTTTGGCTATCCAATCACGTCGATTATTACATTTTCTCTTGTATGGTCTCCCAATTCCGCGAAATACTTCAACATCATAATGATACTTCATATTAGGCCCGTGCTTAAGAAGACAAGTGACTTTTGTCCATTTGTTTAGAACATTCTGGAATTCAAAGATTCTCGTAGAATTAAAATACAAATATTGGACTTTATAATCGGTGGATCCGTCCTGTCGACAATGATATAGGAGACGATGTCCAGGAGCCAGGTTGTTATGAATGCACACAACAGTTGGTTCTGTGCAAGCTTCATTCATTCCAAAATAAATAGCAATAACCAACAAAAAAACTACCAGATAATTCATTTTCTTAATTCGAAAACAATTTCTGCAGTAATAAAGCCATCAATGTGCAATATAATGTATAAAGTTATTGCGGGCGCCAAAAACGTTATTTCTATTTATGAAATATTCTATCTAAAGCTTTTGCTAAATTTAAAAACAAACTTGAACCAATTAAACTGCAGGTTAAATAAAAGTTTATTGCGAAAAATATGATTGACCAATAAGACCAAGCCAAATGAATTGATAATTGATAATTGATAGGTCGACAATAAAAAAAAATCAAATAGCTCATATCTTATCCAAAAAAACTTATGGTATTAGTTCGGTATGTTTGATGTTTTCAATTTCGCCTATGTTTGATACAATATTTGTACTTCCCCTTTACAATTTAATATATTCAGACGTTTCAAAAAAAAAAAATTCTGGGAAAGTATTATTTTAATATTATTAATATATTTGGACAACAATGAAGTCATTTATCAATTAAATATGAAAAAATTATTCTGATTAGCACTAATATATCTGTTTATTATTCAATTTATTTCATACTTTATTAGTTGTTTTACTTAAACGCACAAAGATAAAGATTTTTTTTTTTAAATTAACATTTAATAAATAAATAAAATATAATTTAATCAATTATAAGAAAAGGTTTAGAGTATAATTGATCACACAATATCTAATAAAAGTAAAAAGTGCATAGAAATGTGAAATCAACTAATATTTTGAAGAAACAAATACTTTTAAAACAAATTATACTTACTAGTTGATATACTACATATTTTACTACTTTACAATAGTATTTTGTTTTTAATAAAAAGGTTGATATTTGGTTATATAAACCAATGTTTTCAGCATTTTTAGAGTTTATAAAGGTTTGGCAGGTAATCGGGAGAATTTGAGAAAAATGAGAACATTTTTGGACACTTTGGAGACTGGACAGCTTCTGAGCATCAGAAGTTTGACATTACATGGATGAATTCTCACCATTAGATCATCCCTAAATTTGGACACAGGATAGCCATGGATGTTAGCTTTCATCTCCAAATAGTTTGAAAGCAATCATATGGTTGGATCAAAAGTTATGCACAAATTACTAAAGACTTGTGCGTCTGACGAAGAAATGGAGCAAGCAGAGAAAATTGGTCTTAAATCGACCCAGTCCAATCGACCTGATCCGGTCAAACGGTGGATCGATCCAACCCGGTCAGGGGTTCCTGTAGTCATTTGTTGGGATTAAGGGTCTCTAACGAGGATTCAACATGGTTTGGTGATATGTTTATGTTCAAGAGTGGTGCTTACAATGATTAGAAGTAGATTCTCTGTCTTTTCAGTCCTTAATGCATACTGCTAGTATTATCATCTAGTGATTGATGTTAGGAAAATCATACTTGAACACCACGAGATGATTTTCCGGAAATTGAACTGATAGGCTATATCCTAACACTAACTCTAAGCGTTATTAGTGAAATATCAAAAAATATCTTTGCATCGTTTTGCCTCAATTGCATTTGACAAGCGTGATATAGGTTGTTAGATGTAAGTCAGTCTTAAGCCATGACCATATGGAAATACAAAATTTGATGATGTTTCAACTCTAGGATGAAAATACTTGTGTTGGCATCTAGTTTTTAAAGTTTGAATAATCTGAGGGGTTATTGGTTCTCATATTTTAATGGATTTGAAAATCCTTTTTGGATTTGGAAATCCTCTTTGGATTTGAAAAATACTCAAATCCAATCAAATAACAAGGTTAAATCATGTATTTGGATCTTTGTATTTTACTCATGAAAATACTTCTAAATCCATTCGAATCCAAATAAAAAACAAATCTTTATAATACTTGTATTTGAAAATCATAGAACAAATAACACTGGATTTCAATATAGATTTTAAAATCGATTAAACCAATAACACTAGATTTCAATATGGATTTTAAAATCATAGAACCAATAACACTGAATTTGGTTTGGATTTCTAAATTCATTAAAATATAAGAACCAATAATATTGGTTTAGTTTTTAGATAATACTAGGAGAATACCCGCGCATACGCGCGGGTTTTTTTTGCTATATATTCTTTCACAGATGTTTTATTTATATATCTATGCTCATAACAATCAAAATTAATTATAATTTAATACATTCAACCATTATATATTTATATTAAAAGAGTATACAAATTTTGTTTGCAAATGATTTTGTTGGGCCATGACAAAGCAAAAATGGTGAGGCATTAAGTGTGGTTTGACCTACAAGAAAATTTAGTCCAATTTTAATAGGTATTAAAAGTCTAAATTACGAAATGTGAGAAGAATGAAGACGGTAAGAGTCCTTCTGTCTTCCTCCACAACTTGTTCCATTCCCACAAACTCTAAAAAGTTAAACAATCGTTTTTATAGCTTTTATTTATTTATTTTAATTTAGAATTTTTAAAGTTTAATAAATGAGTTTTATCTCTATCCTTATATTAGTTTTGATTAATTTCAAATTATATAATTTGTTTGGATCAATTTTCACATACGATTGCAATTCAATTTCGCTATGGAGAATATTATAAACAAATATTAGACCACACACCTAAAAAAAATTGACGGGGATTTGTACATCCTCGCTGAGGCGCATATTAAACGATATTTATCAAACTTATTAGAAGATGCAACATTTTGATTTGACTCTTGAGTAAGATCACATTCTTGTGATTGGAAATCAATGAATGAAAAATGTTACCCCTTGTATCTATTTCATCCATGCTGGGTTTTCACCTATCTAATTTACAATAACGGACACGGCTGACTTCATGAGCACGACTTTATAAATTGAAGAGGTTTTTTTCGGAAAAGTTAAAAAAAATTATGCGTAAAATATTTTTGCCATATAATTAATTATTAACGGATCAAAACCAACATAATAAAAATTTGTTATTTCTGACTAATCAGAAATTTAAAATTTTGACTCAGTTCAGGAATCCAAATTTACATATAAAACTCTCAAATTTGAAGTCCAAATGTGATCATACAATATATTTTCCATATAAGTGCTTCCAATTGTTGTTAAAAAGAGTTTTCAATTTAATGTGTAAAACATAGAGACAATATCATAGTTTTTAGAGAGGATTGTCAAGTAGTACTAATAGCCTAGTGGATAAAACAATTGTCTTATATTGAGAGGATTATGGGTTCGAATCCAATGGATGCAAGTTTTATTACAAATAAAATGACTTTTTAAAAATTAAATAGTGAATGACACGTGTCATCTCCTGGTGTGCTGACGTGGCGATCTCTGGAGAGAGCCATCCAACTTTCATATAGTAGATTCTTAAAACAAACTAGGTCTTTTATCCGCGCTACGTGCGGATCTGTGTTAATAATTTGGTTTAATCTTGTTTTAGTTAGTAATTTTAAAATTATCAACCACATAATGGATTTAAAGAATTTTTTTAATAAAAATGTATTTAAAAGATGATGTGTCGTTTTCTCCAACTTATATTTGTTTATAAGATGATAAATTTTGCTAAGTAAAATAATAATATATTCAATTTATTTTTACCTAATTAAATAACTAATTTATCAAAATACTAATATGTTTTTTCAACATGTTTCAATTATATGTAATGTGTGTATAAATAAGATTAGAAGAAGAATTGTTCGACATTTTAGAAAACTCAAACAAAAATAAAATTAATGTTTATATCATATCTTTCAACATCTTTTTCATAAATTTAATATTTTTTGTTAAAACCCGGATAACTCCGACAACATACATATGAATGATCATTCAGTTGCTAATATGCACATTGAGCTTCGTAAAGATGTATTTAAGATAATCGAAGAAGGGGAGTGAGATATCGTGAATAACTAAAGACTGCCTATAACTTTGTTGGGAAGTTGCAATGATCGTGTAAGACAGTTTCTTGCTTCTCCACCAGGTCTTCCACAAGTTTTATCCTAAATTTTTCTTTATTTTTATCATTCATGTGAGTTTTATTTGCAACATGCTATTATATGTTTTTTTCAAACCTTTAGGATGGTGTGTAGTCTTTGAATGATTTATCATTGATTAACTTATATATGTTTTCTTCACGTTTTGATTTTGAGTAGTCTGTCTAGGTTTGTCAATTTGCGTTTGATTCATAACACTGCTATATTTTATTATTTAAATTGAATTTTATAAGGTGTTACTCATGTGTTGTTTGCGTGGGTTCAAATATCGTTAGTATCTATTTATATAAAATTAGACATTTCTATTTGTTGTCTTTTAAGTGGAAAATTACTTGTGTAGTGTTTTCAAATATTACTTACTTTTTTTTCCTGCATATATACTGCGAATACACTATTTTTGATGTTTATTATACATTTTAGCTATATCTTTACTTGAATGACATGAAATATTAATTTGTTTGCATATCGTTCAATTTTGCTTTGTGTGGGCTCTTTGAATTTGGTATTTCACAGTAAACATTTGATGACGTTAAATTAATATTTAGTATTTTTTAAAAATATTACATAAAAAGAGTTCTAAACATTTGATGAAGTTTAAAAATTACATAAAACTGCGCATAACCAAATCAATTGCTAAATTGTTACAATTGGCCCGCTGATTAAAAAAAGCCATAAAAGATTGTTAAAAAAACCATAAAAGATTAATAGTGAATGAAGTTTGTATTTGAAATTATAAGTTATGTGAGTCTAGAGAAAAAAGTTTGTGTTTACTCTTTAAGTTGTAGCTTGTATGTGAATTTCTATTTTGTTTTTAGCCACACCATTGAAGTTTTTCTCATTGTCAATGAGGACCACTTTTCCAATGGCATCTAAATAGAGTAATTATAGTGTTAGAACATGATAGTATAATAGATATGTGTACATGGAGAGAAGAAATAATTTTACCGTATAGGTCTTTGTTCTTATCAACTGCTTTTTTAAACTCGTCATAAGAACGGATCCTAAACGTTTGCCTCTCGATAGTATGTTCATGCTGATCGGACTTAACCAACTCTGTTTGCTGAGTGAATTGGATTATAAACTTGTGAGTAGACACCCTATAGCTAGTTTTGTTATCAATGACCAGAAATTTTTTAATCTTGTAGACAACATCGGCCTCGAGGTTTGGCTCATAGCAACCTATTCGGTTAGCTGACGGTTCAATTATATTGTTTTGGATTTCAATTTTTCTTTTCTATTATAGAGTTTCATTAATTGATTTGGCAGAAGAAGAAGCGTCTGAAACAGCTATTGTTTCAATGGGTTTGATTGGTAACATAAAGCGTTACCAAAAAGCTGCGACGATTTATACCGTTTTAATAGTTACCAATCACAAAAGCTTTACAGAAAACGTTACTAACAGTATTACACTAAGCTTTTTTGTACCGCTTTTGTTTACATCTCTTTTTTACAGTTTATCAAGTCTAGCTTACCGCTAAAAGATCCAGCTTACCGCTAAAAATCTCATACCGTTTTAGGTTACCAATCAGATCCAATAACTTTTCTCTATCTCTTTAAGAATTCTTTTGATTTAACAAGTTCTCTGACCTATTAAATTTCACCGATGTGCTTATTTATAAGCAATATCAATACCTTAAATGGGAACATTTCGTTTTATGTTGATAGGAAATTAAAAACACACCTTTTTTTAGTTTAGCTTTTTCATATTATTGTTTTTCGATTTTAGTGTTACATATATAAAAACAATAAATAATTGCTCTAATTGTATTGAATTTTCATGTTTTTTTTTCCATTTTAGTGTTACATTCAAATAAAAATAAAATGTTGCTCTAAAACTAAAATAAAACTAAAATGTTACATTCTAGTAGTCTTACTATTGTGGAAAACAGTAAGTAATGTTGCTCTAGTGGTATTGAATTTTTCTTTTTACTTTAAAAGTGATTTTTCTTTGTTATAGTTGCAAAATTATACCTAATTTGATTAATTAATTACTTATAGATTATGTAAATAATTATATATTTCGTTTTATGCTAATAAGAAATTAAAAACGTATTTTTTTTATTAGTTTAGCTTTTTCATATTATTGTTTTTCCATTTTAGTGTTACATATATAAAAAACAGTAAGCAATTGTTTTAATGGTATTGAGTTTTCCTGTTTTTTTTCTTTTTCCATTTTAATGTTACATTTATGAAAACAATAAGTAATATTGCTTTAATGGTATTGAATTTTCCTTTTTACTTTAAAAATGACCTTCTTTGCTATAAAAGGCAAATTATACATAATTTTGATTAATTAATTAATTATAGATAATGTAATTAATTATATACGATGACGTGTACCAATAGAATTGAGTCTTTTAAATCCTATGTGGACACCTTTAGAGGCCTATGGCATCAACTTTTATTAGTAATAGATTTGTTGTTGATAAGAAAAAAGGAAAAGTATGGACTGATGATGATTATTCAAGGCCAATACGATTTAATGAGGCACACTACAACCGACTATATATCTATAACGGTCACTAAACACGCTTTTGCCAACTTTCTATTCTCATTGGGCTTATTCTTCCTAATCACCTAAGAAGAAGCGCTCCGTAGGAGTTAGGACTTAAAGAGGAGCGTCTCATGAGCTGTCAATTTCGCAACAGATATAATTTTCGTATTCTTCTCTGGCTTTCGCTTTCTTCTTCTTTGGAGCGACTCAGAGTTTCTCCGAAGGTCATTATCACATCATCGCAAGATTTTTGTTTGTTTAGTTTTTCTTCTTCTTATACTGGATAGAGTTTCTGTTGATTGTATAATCCACGACTCTCTTTTGATACGGTTTTTTTTCTTTCAATTATGTCGTTGTGTTCTTGCAAATCAAAATCCCCTTTTAAATTAGGGTTTCTGTTTATTTCGGTTTTCTTTATGCAAATCGAAATCCCTCTTTTCAGATTCTACCTTTGTTGTTTTCGAATTAGGGTTTATATTTATTATGTGTTTTGTAAATCGTAAGCCCTTCTCGATTTATTTTTGTTGTTTTAAATTAGGGTTTCTGTTTATTTCGGTTTTCTTTTTGCAAATCAAAAGCCTTCTTTTCAGATTCTACCTTTGTTGTTTTCAAATTAGGGTTTATGTTTATTTTGTGTTTTGTAAATCATAAGCCCTTGTCGATTTCTTTGTTTTTCTTTAAAAAAAAAAATTCATAAATCAAAAACTCTCTTCGATTCACTATGTAGTTTATCATCGATTCAATTTTAACCCAACGAATTGACACACTTTCTCACGGATTGTGCTCTGTTCGATTTTTTCAATTGTTAGCTCTTTTTTTTTTTTTAGCTTTCTGTTTGAAAGTTTTTTGTTTTCTTCAAACCCAAAAGAAGGGGACAACACATGATGATATGATTGTTGTTTGTCCGGTTTCTATCTTGGGAAAATTGTCCCGTATCGTCCGATGTTGGCTAGGAGATAAATGTTCTTAAGTAAGGCTTGTCAAATTCTATATCTTGTTGAGCTGGGACAACATTGATAATATAAAACTTCAATTTTCTGCATAGATATACCTTTACCAAGGCAAGATCGGGAAATTCACTTTTCTGCTTAAACTCTGTATCGAGCTGAGCTGGGCAGCTTGATACTTTTGGTATTCTACACAAACGTCCTTTTAATAAGGCCTGTTTATTGGTGTTCAAAGATTGGAAAATTCAGTTTGTCTGCTTGAAGTTGCTGGGCTGGGACAGCATTATAGTTTTCAATGTTCTACTTATTGATGGAGGAACAAATGTCCTTTTAAAAAGGCTTGTTTAATGGGAATTTAGTTCAATTGTCTACTTTGCTGGGCTGGGACAGCATGATTAATTTCAATAATCTGCATTTTGATGGAGGAACAAATGTCCTTTTAATAAAGGCTTGTTTAATGGAAATTCAATTGTCTGCTTAAAATATATTTTGCTGGGCTTGGGACAGCATGGTAGTTTTCAATAATCTGCGAAAAATTGCACTTTGATAGCAAAATGTTTTGAGATCATGAACTCAATTGAAAATTCAGTTGTCTGCTTTGCTGGGCTGGGACAGCGTGATTAATTTCAATAATCTGCATTTTGATGGAGGAACAAATGTCCTTTTAATGAAGGTTTGTTTAATGGAAATTCAATTCAATTATCTGCTTAGAGATATTTTGCTTGGCTTGGGACGACATTATAGTTTTCAATATTCTGCCTATTGATGGAGGAAGAAATCTCCTATTAGAAAGGCTTGTTTAATGGGAATTGAATTCAATTGTCTGCTTAAAAGATATTTTGCTGGGCTTGGGACAGCATGGTAGTTTTCAATAATCTGCGAAAAATTGCACTTCGATAGCATGATGTTTTGAGATCATGAACTCAATTGTCTGCTAAAACTCTGTATCTTGTTGGACTGTGACAGCATGATACTTATTCAATCTTCTGCTGATTGATGGGAACAGATGTAGGTTCTTTAATGTTGGGCGATTGGAAAATTCAGTCATCTGCTTAAATTATATATCTTGTTGGATTGTGACAGCATGATAAATACTCAATGTTCTACATATTGATGAAGGAGAAATGTTCTTTGGTAAGGCCTTTCTAATAATATACGATTGAGAAATTCACATGTCTGCTTAAATTCTATATCTTGGTGGGATGAAATAACATGAAAAATATTCAATATTCTGCTTAGTCTTGTCGGGAATAAATGTTCTTTACTAAAGCTTCTCAAATAATGTGTGCTTGGATGATTCAGCAAGTCTGCTTCGGACAACATTATGATGATATTCAATATTCTGCATATCTTTGAATAAAGCTTCTCAAATGATGGTTGATTGGGAAATTCAATTATCTGCTTACACTATATTCAATGTTCTCCATATTGGTGGAAGAAAAATTCAAGTTTCTGTAGTTGCGTTGGAACGATGTGATAAAATACGTAACATCACATTCAATTTTTTGTATAAGCTTTATAGCTTTGTAAAAAGAAGTATTGCCTAACATTTGGCTTGTCTTATTATGTCCCAAGGTTGGGAGAAATTCAATATTCTGCACAAACTCTATAGTTTTCTGGAGTGGGACAACATGTTCAATCTTCTGCTTAGACCAGCCTTTGAAAATGGTTTGCCGGATTTTGTCCCAAAGTTAGGAAATTCAACTTTCTGCATAAAATATATATCTTGATGGATAGATATACCTTTAACAAGGCTTCTATTGATGTCCCAAGATTGGGAAGTTTACTTCTCTGCTTAAACTATGTATCTAGCTGAGCTGGATACGTTTGGTATTCTACATAAACGTCCTTTTAAATAAGGCTTGTTTATTGGTGTTCAAAGATTAAAAAATTCAATTTGTCTGCTTGAAGTTGCTGGGCTGGGACATCATGTTAGTTTTCAATGATCTGCATATTGATGGAGGAACAGATGTCCTATTAATGAAGGTTTGTTTAATGGAAATTCAATTCAATTGTCCCATTAATGAAGGTTTGTTTAATGGAAATTCAATTCAATTGTCTGCTTATAGAGATATCTTGCTGGACTGGGACAGGAGTATAGTTTTCAATACTCTGCATTTTGATGGAGGAAGAAATCTCCTTTCAAAAAGGCTCGTTTAATGGGAGTTTAATTTCAATTGCCTGCTTAGAGAGATCTTGCTGGGCTGGGACAGCATTATAGTTTTCAATAATCTCTGCGAAAAATTGCACTTTAATTAGGCTTTGCCTAATGATGTTTCGAGATCAAGAACTCAATTGTCTGCTAAAACTCTTTATCTTGCTGGACTGTCACATCATGATTAATACTAAATCTTCTGCTGACTGATGGGAACATATGTAGGCTTCTTTAATGTTGGTCGATTGGGAAATTCAGTTATCTGCTTAAATTATATATCTTGCTGGATTGTGACAACATGATAAATATTCAATGTTCTGCTTATATTGATGAAGGAAGAATGTTCTTTGGTAAGGCCTTTTCTAATATTGTCCGATTGGGAAATTCACAAGTCTGCTTAAATCCTATATCTTGGTGGGATAAAATAACATGAGAGAGATATTCAATATTCTGCTTATTTTTATCGGGAATAAATGTTCTTTAGTAAAGCTTGAGACAACATGATGATGATATTCAATATTCTGCATATCTTTGTATAACGCTTCTCTAATGATGGTTGATTGGGAAGTTTAGTTATCCGCTTACACTATATATTGTCGGGGCTGGAACAGCATATGATAATATTCAATGTTCTGCATATTGATGGAAGAAAATATTCAAGTTTCTGTAGTTGCGTTGGAACAATGTGATAAAATACATAACATCACATTCAAGTTTTTGTAAAATATTCAGTCTTCTGCAAATCAATATGCCTTCAACGAGGCTTGTGAAATTCAATCTTCTGCTCTATATCTTTGATGGGCTGGTCCATGATCAGTATTCAATCTTCTGCAAACTTATGGAAAAAAAGATCAGTATTGCATATCATTTGGCTTGTCAGATTATGTCCCAAGATTTGGAGAAATTCAATATTCTGCACAAACTCTATAGTTTCCTGGAGTGGGACAAACATGTTCAATCTTCTGCTTAGACCAACCTTTGAAATGGTTTGTCGGATTATGTCCCAAAGTTAGGAAATTCAACCTTCTGCATAACTATCTTGTTGAGTTGCCACAAGATGATATATTATTCAATATTCTGCTTGCTTATGGGGGATTGTCTTAAAGAAATCCGAAGACTATGAGATTTAACTCTGTAATTATCTGGGTTGGGTCGCTATGAATGAAGCATTCAATCCTCTGTCTTGCTGTGTCTGGACAATAAATATGTATTTGTCTATTCAAACTTGTACATAATACAAGAATCTGGCGTCTTTGCAAGGAGGTATGTATTTCATCTCTAACTAGATTGTACTCTTGTGTTTAGTTTCTTGTTACATCAAAACAGAGCAATGTAAGAATTTTTGAATGTAAGTTCGATTTTTTTAATTTTTTTTATGTGCTTCTCTTCTCTTGCAAATGTGTTGTAACCACATATTTTGGTGACTGATTCTTAACAGAGTATGAGTTAATATTAGCTTACCTTTCCAACTTCATAAGACTAAGAACTAGAGTGTCTCAGGTTCGTCTTCTCTCCGTCTCTCCCTAATTCCGCTGCAGAATCGGGTTGAAACTAATTCCGCTGCAGAATCGTTTATGTAGAATCAGGGTTTGTGAAAATTGAGTTCGTGCAAACTCCGGGTTCGTGAAAAAAACAAGTCTGTGAAGAATCAAACTCGTGCAAGATACATGATCGCAAAGTCCGAGCCAAATCTGAAAGATAACCAAACGCATTTAAACATTATCTCTTCGACTGTTTGATGGGCAAAATGATGAGCTTTGGGCTACAAGGAGAAAAACAACATTGAGAATTGAAGAACTATGAGAAGCTATGGAGAAAGGACTTCCACAAGAATCAAAACCAAAAATCAGATTTACTAGAAGAATGAAAAGAAAAGGAGATGCAAGATATGAGAGCTCTACAAGTGTTACAGATGGCTGTGACAAATTTGGTTCTCAAGAAGGTAGGTTTTGCTACCATATCTAAGGAATTCTGGGAAAGACTACAAGAAAATTATCAAGGCAACTAACAAGCAAAACTTGTGAGGCTAGATGGTTTGAACAAGGAGTTTGAAGATCTGAAGATGAAACAAGGAGAAAAGATTCAAGAATATACTGATAAAATTCAGGAAATTGTCAACCATATGAGTTTACTTGGAGAACATAAGTCAAATCATCAAGTTATCGGGAAGATACTAAACACAATGCCAAAGAGTTATGCTGGGTTAGCAGCTTTAATGCAGGAAACGAAAGATCTAAAGAAGGTCAGCGTGACAGATCTTGTTGGATCACTAATCTCACATAAAGCAAAGTATTTAGCCGATGATGAACCAATCGAAGGAGCACTATATGCAAGATCCAACGGAACAAAGTTTACCCAAATATCAGATCAGCATCATAGAACCAACAAGTGATGTAATACATGCAAAAAAGATAATCACAATGAGGAAGACTGTTACTTCAAAAGGAAAATTCACCATGGTGTGGTATCTGCAAAAAGAATATTCACAATGAAGATGTTTGTTATTTCAAGAACAAGGAAGAAAAACCATATGAAAGCAAACAAGTTCAAGGAGAATGTTTTGTGTGTGGCAATTCTGGCCATTATGCAAAGAAATGCAAAAACAGTTTAAAGCAGAAGCTCACTCATGTCAAAACCAAGAAAAACAAGATAAAAGATTTGCAGAATTGTCTTTCACTGCAACAACGTATGATCCAAGTCATATTTATGGAGAAGGAGCATGGCTGATTGATAGTGGAGCAACATGTCACATGATTAGACATAAGATTTTTTTCACAAGATTAGACAAGACATACAAAGTGAAGATCAAATTTGGATGTGGAGAAATTCTTACAAGGCAGGAAAAGGAGATATTAGCATGGAGACAACCAAAGGAAAAGTTACAATAAAGGATATCTTACTAATTCCAGGACTAGGCATAAATTTGCTGAGTGTGCCACAATTATTGGGTAAAGGTCATAAAGTTATGTTCGATGAAAAGACATGTACAATCATGGATAAAACCTGGAAGAAGCTAATAGAGGTTCAAGAAGATAACCACAAGTTCATTATTAGANGTAGAGACTAGAGAGAGATTTCTCTGTTCCAGTGAAGAATATGACACGTGTGACGTGGTAACAATGATACGTGGGAGTCTATCCCACGCGCATGAGCGGCGCGTGATTTATAGCACAGCTGTTTACACTTTCATATAATAATATTATAAAAATTTGATCTTTTCTTAATGTGCACTCTTCGGATTTTTAATGCGATCATCATGAACTAAAATAATAATATAAAATACAAATGCCAATATGCCATGAACAGATAGTTAAAATATGGGTGGGCACAAGGAAAATTGTTATACATGATGATATGGACTTAATTAAAAAATGAAAAAGCAAAGTCATAGAATCTACTATATAAAATTAGAATGACATATCACACAAGAGCTTGCCATCTGTTTTTCATTAATTATTTTTTAAAAATTTATTTATTTTTTACTAAATATAAACCAAAAAAAAAATTTTTTATTTTATTAAACATACAAAGTATTCGAACCCATAATCTACTCAATAAAAATCAATAACATTATCTATTATGCTATCAGTGTTCTCATTGACAAAGTTTACGAAATTTACTATAATCATAGTGAAAAACATAAAAAACTATGCTTATCTAATACATTACAATTTTGAAAATAACTTAACAAAATAAATCAAAAGAAAAAATAATAGAATTGAAAAATAAAAATGCTACAAGTGAACACCATAGGTAGCTCCAACTTACCAAATCACTAGATTAAATACAACATCTATTATAATTAATGAAAAATAAAATTTATTCGCAAAACCCAAAACTAAAAAAAAAAACCATTCAAGCTATTTTTTTTTAACAAGAATTAGTGTTTGAGCTTATCTTTTTTTAAATTCAAGTTAATCTCATTTACTTATGTTTTTATTTTATTTTTTTTAGTTGATAATATACTAACACTCATTTATTTATTAAAATCTAACTACTCATAAATTCAATTTTTACCAATTTAATATATTATAATCGTGACACAAGTCAAAATTTAATTCGCTTACCAGGTGTCGCGATCATGTTAATACTAATCTAAACGCATCCAACTTTATATGATAAAAAATATAAACTAAACATAATTATAAACAATAACAATCTTCACTTTCTTATTCTTTCAAATTAAATTGTGTCTTTTGTTATGTATTTAATAAAATGTCAATTATTACGATATAAAAAATAATAAAAAACATATTCAATACAAAAAATCATTAAAAAAATAAACAAATAATATTTTCACAAATCACAAACAATCATCTATACTATAAAAGATAAAAGTGGGCTCTCCAGTGTTGACACATCAGCATCCTCCCCCGCCGCATCTTATTAGTCAACCTCAATAATTTTTTAACAAAAACCATCAAATAACACCAATAAATATTAGTCCAACTATTAAAATATATAGAATTTATTTAATTTAAATTTAACTATTTAAAAAATCAATATAACATAAAAATTAAATAAAATTCAAAATTAATTTAAAACATCATAAGCATATAAATATTATAAAATACAATATTTTAAATGTTTCATTCCATTTTTTAAAAGGAATTTAATCCTCAAAATTTCCAAATTAATAAAGATACTTTAATTTAAATGCAAATGGAAAAGAAAAAAATTATGAGAGTATAAGTTAAGAAGTTAACTTCAACTTATAAAACCAAAAGACACGAAAAATGAGAAATAAAGAAAAAAAATGAATACAAGAAAAAAAAAACTAAAAATAGGTAAAAATGAGATGGATTTAATGAAATATATATATATATATATAAATAAAACCTCAAAATATTAAATTGAGAAAAGTTAGAAATTATACTTTAATGCAACAAATTATGAAATTGAATAAGTTAAGAAGTTAACTAAAACCTATAAATTGATAAGATACAAATATATTCAATAAACAATTAGAAAAATAATTAATTATATAAAAAATAGAGAGAAGACGAAAAAATAGAGAAAAATGTATTAAAAAATATAAAATATTTAAAAACATGAAAAAGAGATGGATTCAGTAAAAGATATATATAAACAAAAATTTAAAATTGTAATTTTAGTAAAGTTAAAAATTATTATAATATTATTTTTAGACGAACGAAAAGAATATGAAAATTTAAAAAAAAATATTAATGAAAGATATAACAAAGATTATCAAAGAAAAAATGTACGAAATATAAATTTATAAAGAAGCAAGAGAAAATCAATAGTCAAATTAAAGATCTAAGAACATATTACTTAAAACTTAAATTAAAAAAATATCCACTCATAGCGAATAAGAATGGATACAAAAATATTCAAAATTTTAAAACATAGAAACAGACTTGAATAGATTTGGATTCAATGAAAGATATATATAAGAAATTTTCAAAAATGATTAATTGAAAAAGCAGTTAATTAATTTTCTTATAAACATGAAGTAACTTAGATAAATATTAACATATATACAATTAACTATACATACAAACTATTAAATTTGAATTCAACTATTTAAAAATTATTATAAGAAGATGAAATTCAAATTTAATTTAAAAACATAATAAATATAGAAATCTTATATAATACATAATTTTAAATATATCATTATATTTTCTTTGTTTTTGAGTGATTTAATCCTTATTTTCAAATAAATTAGAAAACTGAAACTTTCTTACAAGTAAAAATAAATTGTGATATTGAATAAATTAGGAAGTTTACTTCAACCTATAAAATCTTAAGATACAAAAAAATATTTAATTAAAAATCAAGAAGATCACAAATTATATTAAAAAAATATATAGAGAAGCAGAACAAAATAAAGGAAAAGAAGAATGCATACAAAAATATACAAAATTTTAAAATATGGAAAAAGACATGGATTCAATGAAAGATAGAAAAAAATAAATCATCAAAATGATAAAAAAAAATTTTTAAAAATTATTAGAGTATTATGATTTAAACAAATGAAAAGAGTATAAAAATTGAAAAATCAATAAAGATTCGTAAAATAATGTATGAAAAAGATTACACAGATCATCAAGAAAAAAAGTAGAAAATATATTTTTTTTTAAACAAGATAAAATCAATAATCAAAATGTAGATTTAAAAATATATTATTTAAAACTCAAATTAAAATAAAATCCGCGCATTGCGTGGGTTCTCTCCTAGTAGATATAAAAGAAGAAGGAGCAACAAACAATAAAAATGAAGATGATTCAAGGAAGAGGGAGCAAATGGAAATTACAAAAAACGAATCTAGAGGGAGTGTTGGAATATATCCGTTTTCTGTAAAAGAAAAAAGATACCAAGTAAAAAGAAAAATCAAGAAAATGGAAAATAAGCGAAAGGAAAAAACAAGAAAAAAGAAATTAAGGAACATAGGAAATTAGGCAAAAAGGAAATCATGAAAAAAAGCAAATAAGGAGAAAGAAAATTGTAACAATAAAAATTAACAATTTACTATTTTTATTTAGAATCATAACTTTATAAATAGAGTACTATGCTTAAGGTATATTGTATCCAAAATATCATAAATCACAGAGACAAAGATCAAAGTGAAAGAGAGAATTAATAAAATAAAGGTGTTTCATCAAAATCCCAACATTTTCTTATAAAGCTGAAGAATAATGCTGCTGATGTAGAGACCGTTCTTGAGAATTGTTTTCATCGTCTTCAGTTTGAAGGTTCCATGACAGAGCATTTTCCGAAGAAAGCAAAGGAAGAGAGAGCAAAAGAAGAGAGAGCAAAGGAAGAGAGGCCAAAGTGGAACCCACGACTTCTGTCTTCGTGAGAAGGCTGCTAGTGGAAATGCTTTTTTAATATTTGTGGCCAAAATACTATCTCTACTGCTTGTAAGAATGAATGATTCTTACTCACTTAAAAACCTGTTTTGGCTCTGTAATCTTATTTAAACAAGTGCTTTAGTATGTGATACTTTCCTCTCTGTGTGGATTTATGTTGTTTCGTACTCATGGTTAAAGCTTTTTTTAAGTGGAGTTTGGTAACGAGGAATCTCTTTTGCTTTTGAAGTTTTTTAAACAGTTAAGTTTGTATTTCGCTAAGACACAAGATACCAAACTCTTTTTTAACCAAACAAAAACGACGATTTTCAAACTTTTATTCAGTTTTTGCTTTCCATACACCAAAATATCAAAAACCTAGCCGAACCTTAACCACAACTAATTGATTTTTTTTGTTTACTTAAGAAAAGCTCAGAGATATAATATGTTATTTTAATATAAACCAAGTAAACCAATCGACCAATCAGACGACGAGACTTTACTGGATTGTCAAAGAGAGCCCCCTTATCGCGAGCTAGAGCATGATTCTGCTCCATAGGAGAATCTATTGGTCTTGCTCCCAGATGACCACGTTAAGTGATGATGTCCAAAGCGTATTTCTGTTGAGAAAGGTAGATACCAGAGTCACTTCGAGACACTTCAATATCTAAAAAAATACTTTAACAGACCCAAGTCCTTCAAGTACTCATTGTTGTAAAAAAAGTAACAAATTAGATAAACTCACATGAACACGTGTAAAATGTATCCAATATGTTTTGGTTTTGACAATTGATTTTCATAGAGATGTGAAAAAGGAGAAACTGAAAGGAAAGTGAAGAAGATAGCATGCAGAAACAGAGAGGATCATATTTTTCTTAATTCTAAATTTCGCAGAAGACACGTTCTAAACTTCACATAACATTTAGATTAGGCAGAATGTGTATTTTACATAGTCGCAAAACATAGAGAAACGGAAGAAGATACGTTCTAAAACTCGTAGAACATTTAAATTGGCATAATATATATTCTACGTAGTCGCACAATATAGAGAATTAGCAGAAGACACGCTTGAAAACTCACAGAACATAGAGATCCCGCGTAAACATGTTCTAAAATTCTCAGAACATAGAGAAACAACATAAAACACGTTCTAAAACTCGCAGAACATAACAAGAAAGATTTTGTAAATATTTGTTTGTTATGTTTTTGAAATAATATAGACAAATTCTAAAACTCACAGAACATAGAAAAACCCGTATGCATAAGACATGTTTTAAAATTCGCAGAACATATAGAAACAGCAGAAGACACGTTCTAAAATTCGCAAAACATATTAAAAAAGATTTTGTAAATTTTTTTTGTTATGTTTTTGGAATAATCGAATTATTTATTTCCTTAAATATTTTTTATTTTCTTAAAAAGTTTTTTGAAAATAAATTAGATATTAAAATATATGATTTTGGAGTAGTTTATGCAAAATTGGGTCTACAAAATTAAAGGTGTAAAGGCACAAGATTAAAAACAAAGTGTCTTTTATTTCCAATTTAACCGAATTTCTATTCTATTAATTGATTTTGCTGAACTAGATAATTGACTAATTGATTGTTAATTACGTGTTATGTATTTACGATTTAGTAGACTTGTGGCACGGTATCATACATGTATTTGTTGGTACGGATTGATGTTGCATTGATGTAGTCTTCATATACTGATTTGTGTCCCCAAAATGAGAGGTTTGACATGTTCAGAACTGTCGTCTATAATCGTATTATCTTATCCATCTTCAATAACACGACTGACTATCATAATTTTCATATACCCAATTAGTGTAGACATATACTCTCAATCATTAGTGTAGATTCTAGATTCAGACTCACATTTCATTGATTCTGGACGTAACATCAACCCAATACTTATTGTTAATTTACACTGACAAAATCATTCACAACTAAGGTTTGAGATTTTCAAAATCTTGTGGGTTGTAATTATCTTATGTATCACGTTAAATGCATCCAAATTTATATAGTAAGATTTTGGGATCGAGTATACATAAATATTATACAAAACCATGAAATACTACAAACATATAATCATATTATACACATAAAGATATAACAAAATAAGAAAAGTCAGAGGATGCTTCCTTTCTAAAAATCTCACTCCCTAAGAAAAGTATGTTTAGTTTTGTTTTACGGTTTCTCAAATAATTATTGAATATATGAATGTGAATTGTATTGTGTTGTATTGATAATGATAAGAATTACATATATTTATATATGCAGGAGCTATGAGAATCAAACAATAATAAAAAATTATATAATAAATGAGAGAATCTATGATTGATTCAATGATGAAGATGATGAAGAATAATCAGGAATTGATATCTCTATACTATTTCCTTTATGTGCCCTCTCAAGATCAAGACAGTGATAAAGTGGAATTGACATCAACGACTGAGAATAGTTGCATCAAGATGTGGCGGAAGAGATCAAGACGCAAATGATGTAGAGAATCTCTGGTTTTATCGTGGAGTCTTTCGGTGGACCTCCGATAGATGCTAGAAGGCGTGGTGGAAGTTGCTGCTGCGGACGGTCGGTGGTGAAGCGACGAATGATGGGATGATAGCAACTTGAGACAAACTTTTGTTGTTGAGGTGCAACAGATATCTAAGATCTCGTGTTGATGAATGATAAGAGGTTTTTCCTAGTTCTTAAACAATTACTCAAACCCAATCATGTCATTGTAGGTATTTGAGGATCAATCCAAATGGGTGTAATTGTGACAATAGGAATGCATAAAACTTCTTAATCTAAGCAAGCATAAAAGTTTTGGGGTTTAACTAACAACCTAAGTGATCAAACCAATCAAACAAACCAAACAAAAGTAATTAACACCTCAATTAAGCAATAAATGCACTAATCAAGCAAATCAAAGACTAATTAACTACTAAACGAGATTATCAAATGAGTAAAACGAATCCAAGGATGAGGTTATCAATCTAAGGTGTTCCAAGAACCAATATTTGATGTCAATCACTCACAATATATGCTAATCCCTAAGCTAAGAACTCAAAAGCAAGACTAATCCACTCTCATGGCACTAATCCCTTCATTAATCATCCTAATCAAGAACAAACTCTCATTTGTGAAAAGAAAGCTAACAAGCATTATGAAACAATTCTAAATTGCTAATAAACACCCTAGACAATCACTTTCATGAGCTAGGAATGTAAATCCCTTGTTTAGTTGGTTGGGGAATTTCTACAAACACCTTGTGGGTGGGAAATTCCCTAAGGCCTAGTTTTACCTTGATCATGGCTAAACTAGTATTTACAACACTAAACAAGGAGGGAAATGAGAAGATCTAACCATAGACATCAAGATCAATCCTTAAAACACCATAAATCTAACCCATCCCTAGATCCTTATGAAACTACTCACTAATCATCATTAGACCCTCAAATTATACGAAAGAGATGAAGATAAACAAGATTAGAGAGATAGAGAATGAAGGATTAACAAAGGAAAATATTAAATTGCATAAACTCAATAAAGAGTCTTACCAAATCACTTAGAAACCCCAAAGAGAAAGGTTTTCTAAGTAAGAACAAAAGATTAAAAGATACTTAGCAAAATTTAGGTCATTTGGTATTTATAGTGGACATTGGACGAATCGGGTCAACCCGGAACAAACCAGGTATTGACCCGGTTTAAAGCCGGAAATCGCACAGCGTATCGAGCTTGCTAGGTCGATACGCAGCTCGATACACTGCTAAAGAACTTCTCCAAAGGCTGTGTCGAGCTTGGTAGCTCGACACAAATGCTCGATACTCCATCTTCAGAACTCCGGGTGGACTTGTATCGAGCTTGCTAGCTCGATACAGATGCTCGATGTGCACGACCCGTTCTCCCTGCCAGACGGTATCGAGCTTAGTAGCTCGATACCAAGCTCGATATGTTGCTAAAACTTCTCTCCTTCCCTTTTGGCCACTTCTCTTCCTCCACTTACCAAGCTCGATATGTTGCTAAAACTTCTCTCCTTCCCTTTTGGCCACTCCTCTTCCTCCACTTTGTCATCCATCTCTCCATATGGTCCTCCAAGCCTCCAAAATACCTAATAAGGATTCAATATGTACAAATATGCAACAACCTAAGCTAAACCTCACTAAACTCTAATATGAATGCACATTGGACTAAAAGTGGCTAAATGAATGCAAAAGAAGATGTAAAAATATCCTAAATGAATGCAAAAACATGCTAAATTATGAGTATATCAACTCCCCCAAACTTGCCTTTTGCTTGCCCTCAAGCAAACAAACATGACAAATCTAAGAGAGAGGTGTGAAGGTGGGAGCTCAATATCCAAGAATGCCAACCAAAATAATCAACTCAATGTCCTAGTTCTTAATTCTAAAATGCATTTGAATTCATCCTACTCCAAAAGAGCCATGGCCATCTCAACAATCAAATGCACAAAAAGCTCAATCTTGATAAGTCTCCCTATCAAACCAACTCTTTAACATTCATATAATTTGCAAACCGTGAATCGACAATGCAATACAAGTGAATTCATTTGGCTAAGTGACTAGGCTTTGAGATAAAAATGATCTCAATTCATGTGGTTTCCATTTCAAATGCGGGTTTCACTCAAAGTGGATTGAACTTCATGCATAATGCTAAAGGTAAAAGACAAATGGTGCATACAAGTCTAGACTCTCATCTACCTGAAATGCTATCAATGGTCCTAAATCCCTCTCATTCATTTTTTTAAAGGTTACTCAACCCTCTAAAGCTACCCTTTATCTCCCAAGGCTCTTTGTGCCTTGCTAAACCCATGAATTGCATAAACCACTTCTTCCTTTGAAGCTCTTAAGGGGAAACTCCTTTGAAGCTCATAGTGAATGGTGTGATCTTTTAACAACTTAGCTCTTCTTATTATTTCTAGGTAGTCTTCCTTTTCTTTGGCCTTTTTAGCTCTTTTGGTTTTTCTTTTCTTTTCTTAAGACTACCCAATACTTTTCAAACTTATAGCTATACTTTTTAACACAAGATCCACCATTTTAAACTATGATTCCCTTACTTTCCACCAAGCCTTTTTATCCCTTTCTCTCTACTCCTTTTCCACAACTCAACATGCCAAGATGCAAGCATACAATTTCAATTTCAAAACACCAAGCAATACCACGACCCAAACCCCAAATCCTAAACCTGTCTCTTATACACATCTAGATGTGTATAAGAGACAGCTTAAAAGCCTGTTTTGGCTCTGTAATCTTATTTAAACAAGTGCTTTAGTATGTGATACTTTCCTCTCTGTGTGGATTTATGTTGTTTCGTACTCATGGTTAAAGCTTTTTGTAAGTGGAGTTTGGTAACGAGGATTCTCCTTTGCTTTTGAAGTTTTTTAAACAGTTAAGTTTGTATTTCGCTAAGAAACAAGATACCAAACTCTTTTTTAACCAAACAAAAACGACGATTTTCAAACTTTTATTCAGTTTTTGCTTTCCATACACCAAAAATATAAAAAACCGAGCCGAACATTTAAGTTTGTNAAGTACTAGGTGACAAGTGAAGCGGTCCAAGAATGGTTCTTCCTTACTTTCAAGATTTGTTCAAATGTATCAACGAACTACTAACTAGGGCATTGAATTGATTACATGAGTTGGCACTCTACAAGGATTAACTCATCATTGCTCCCAATGCATATGAATGCAATTCCTACATGTAATGCAACTAGACTCAATCCTAATATGCCAATGCAACATCTAAATGACTTTTTTGTTTTGGAAAATTTTCAAAATTTTCATTTTTTTTTGGTTTTTTCTATGCCTTAATGAAATGCATGAGACTCAAAATGCATGAAAGAAAAATAAGACTCACAAAACACAATGTCAAATCTCTCAACCTACACAGTCCTTGTGTAATAAAAGTCTAAGGGAGACCTCAATCAACATGACAAGATACAAAAACGAAAATCTAAAAGAAATATGTACAAGGGAGGTGGAGATACCTCAAAAACGTGAAGAGGAGGAGGAGGATGGCGAGGAGGAGTCTAGGGAAATTGGGATCCCAGCTGTGCTTCCTATGGGTGATATGATCGTGACCAGCATTAAAGAAATGAAGCTTGAACCTGAGCTTGAACCTGATGGAAACATGTTTGTAGCTGATGGGAAGCTTGTAACTGAGGATGCAGCTCGTGCTGGAGTTACACTTGAGCCAAATTGCAGAAGACATGATCCTAAATCTCCCTGGTTTTTGATCCAAGAATCAACAAATGGATAAGTGATTCATTTGCACTCTTTTTCTCTTACCTTTGGTTTTGTCCCAAAGGATTTTCCAAGAAAGATTTTTAATGAGACTTGTGAATCACTTTCACATCATTCATTTGTTGATCAAGGCTCCAAAATTTGACCCAATGGAATAACTATCAAGTCCATGCCATTTTATGTCCATTACAAGCCCAAGAAGAGCCCAAACCAAGTGTCTAATTTGCTGGCCACGAGAAGTGACGAAAATGGAAGAGCAAGGGTCATTTTTCAACTTAGAGTTATTGTTTTTATTTCCTAGAGAGTCTGCATGTAGACTTGTCTTTTCCTTTATAAGTTCTTTGTTTTCCTCATTGTAAAACTATCTAATTTCTTTTTATAAAACTTATTTTGAATTTAGATCAACTATTGGTGTGTCATATCTAGTAGATATGTTAGTGTGTAATATCCAACAAAACCTCAATCTCTTTGGTGTGTCATATCCAGAAAGATTGAGTGGTTTAGCAAAGGAATTATGCAGCCTTTGTTAAAGCCATTCGATTCACCCATTCATCTCAGTTCCTCACGGATCTGTTACAACAAGTTTCAATCCCCTTAACTTCAGATTGGCGAGTCCTTGGAAGGTTTTATATTAAGTGGTCTCAGAGCACACTCTTGAGTTTTATTTTCTATCATTTCTATCATCTTCTCATCTTTTCATTCTCTTTCATCTTGTATCTTTAACTTTCTCTTCTTCTTTTTGTTTTTATTTTCGTTTAGTTTTTTTTCGTTTATTAAAAAAAATATATATATTTTTGGTTTCCATTAATAAATTCCATCTTGATATTTTTTTATTGTAAAGTTTGTGTTCAAGTTGTTCTTTATTTAAGAGCAAGATTTGAGGACAAATCCTTTTTCAAGAGAGGGAGAATGATATGATCATGGAAAGCATCAGGACATGTGTGCATTGTTCGAAGCGCATCTGCCTAATCACGACGATTCAATGCATGAAAATACTTGGAAAATGTGATCAGCTAAATCTCGGAACTCCTCGAAGAAGAATCACATCAAATGGAGTTCGAACAAAGGAGTTATTCAATTTACAAATCAGGTGATTTCCGGTTTACCCGATTCGGATCTATGTACATTCATTGAAGGATTCCGACCAGGCCAGAATGAACTAAGCTACAAACCGGTCATTATAAAATCTTGATCCATCATAGAAGCCCAGCAAAGTGGATTCAGCCCAAAAACAACCAAGGAATATCAATTTTCGTCTATAGCAAAGACTGCATTTAATTATGTTCATTTCTCTCTCTTACACGCACTTTAGAGTTTAGATTCCATCTCCCTAGATGCTCTGCATGTTTAGCAACTATTATGGACGAATTTGTTGTAATTACTCTATAAATAGAGGTTCCTTTTTATGAATAAAATCAATCTATCTTTTTATTTAAAACCCTTTTAAGTTAGATTCATCTCTTTGGTGTGTAATATCCAAAGAAATCCTCAATGCTTTTAGTGTGTAATATCTGAGAGTATTGAGAGGTAAATCAGAAGTCTTCTGCAGCTTCTGTGCGATCATTCGCTCCACATCCTTTGATCTTTGAGACTTCACGGTTTCTTTGATGCAAAGCTTACCCCCTTACCAACTCTAGAGTGCTGATTTTTGGGAGAATCATATTATTTGGTATCAGAGTAAACAGTCTGCAAGTTAAGTTCTTTGTTTTTCGTTTTTTTGTATTCACCAAGTGATTAGATCTGTTCTGCGAATTTTTTTTTTAGATATCTAGTCACTTCCAGCAATCTGTTTCATCATTTTAAGTTGCTAGAGTTATAGATATGGTCATTTTCGAACCCTAGGTTGTATAGATCTGTTTTCTGCGATTTTCTGGGTTTGTTTGTGACTTTTCATCTTCTAAAGCCATATATGTTGCTAGCTTGCGAAAATTTGTTCTATATGCATCTGTTTGGTCTAGTTAATTGTTGCTTTTAAGAACTTATTTCTGTAGAATTTTTTACTGGTGGATTGTTGTTATTTTGTCTCAGGAAAGATGAGTAAACAAGGAGCAGAAAACAGGAACAACAAACTTTTAATAGAGGCACTTACTGCTCAAATGGAACAGATGATGGATACAAAGGTGGAAACCTTTAGACAAGAGGTTAAAGAGCTGATACAAGCACAACTTAGAAAGCAATCAAGAAAGGTCTCCACAAATAAACCAAGTATGCGACAACAACAATCAGATTTTTATAAGTCTGATTATGTACCAAAAGAGTCACCACACAAAAGGCTGCCAGAGAAGCCTAATTGGAGAAGCAAATCGTCTAGAGAAGTAATAGAATATGAATCCTACAACTGTGAAAAGCAGAAGAGTTCAAAGCAAGCTAAGCAACTTCAGGACAAGTTGAGCAGCCTCTTGAGTTATGATGAAATAAAAAAGCAAGTGACAGAAGCCTTTAGGGATGGGATGAAGAATCAAAAGAAGAGTTCAGCCAAAAACCAGGCTCACACGTCCAAAGGAGCAGAGCAATCAGCAGCCTTGCTATGGAATCAAAACAAGCTCAAAGAGGAACATACTTGAACTCTATACTTCATGAAAAAAAGAAACAAGCAATTGTTACAGCCTGTAACAATGAATAGGTACAAGTTGAACTTTCTCCAACTAATTTTAATGATTCTATAACTAGAATGATGCACTTGTCCTTTCCTAAAAGTGTTGAGGCAGGTACAGATGCTAATGGAGAACAAAGGAAGCAAGCAGATCCAGAAAAGGAGTTACCAACTCAAGTTTCGAATCCGAAATCAGCACAAGGCACTACATGTTCGATGTTGTCTAAAGAGAATAGGCTGGAACCACAAGTTATGTTTGATTCAGGTAAGTGTCTAGAACCATATATACTTTGTGAAACTAATGAGTTTTCTCATGATGCAGAAGAAGAATCATCAGAAAAAGCAGAAAAGAGCTTGCCATTGATTGCTGATTTGGAGCAGCCAATCAACCTTGTGCCAGAACGAGTCCCTAAGCCATTTCCTAAAGATCACACAAGAAAGTACTGTAAGGAATTTGATTTGGTTAGGACAGAGCCTAATTTGTTTGTGTTGGTTTCTGCTCAAGATGAAAAACGTTTTGGTTTAGAACACGTGAAAGAATTTGGTGTTTCAGAATCTATTTTTGACAAAATGATTCCAAATTTCGAAATTGTTACATATGAAAAGTTCTTTGAGCCAAATTGTTTTCTATTTGATAAATTTCGTGAATTTCAACCTGCTTTGGGAGTTTCTTTGTTTAGCAACATATTTGAGTTGTTTAGAACTAGTGCATAGATTTAAATGGTTAAAACTTTGTCTAAGATAGAACAAAACGTTTTATGTGATTGAAAACCAGTTATTGAACCTTGCAAACCAATTTTCAAAGATCACGGTTTTGAACAAAAATTTTCTAAGTTTGCAAAGAATAGTTCTCTTTCTGATAAAACGTTGCTTGTTAAAGTTTTTTGGTGTTCTAATCACATTCTGATTTATGACAAAGTGAATACAATTCATAAGAATCATTCTCAACTTGCCTATGATAGCCTGTTTAATCCTTTTGAGAAGTTGTTTGACTATTCCAAACGCACATTTGATGTGTTTTCTCTAGTTGTTGTGCAGGCAAATGAAAAACAGGTTAAAGATTCAAAGGCAAGGATGATTCATGTGCTTACTAATCAAATTGATTATGGACCAAAGGAGCATGGAAAAGTGGTTAAAGCTTCTTTGATGTTCAAAGATAAACCACCTGATCCATTATATACTAAGGTAAGTATCTCTGAACCCAAAATTTGCCTGTCCCTTGATCACACAGATATCATGTGTTTGTCTTTGGCAAAAGTCTCAATTACAGGTTTTAAAGCTGCCTTGAAGAGCGCAAGAACAGAGGAGAGGGAGGAAGACAAACATTTTAAACCACCTGATCTGGACCAGGAGAAGTCCAAGACATCAGTTGTCTCATACTGTTGAAAGAAGAACCACCAGACGCATCATAGAAGCTAAAACCAAGCCAAAACCAAAATGGAGGTATATCTCTAACCCTTTCAGATTACATTTGTATTAACTTGTTCTATTCTCTTGCAGATAAAAGGGATATTAGGTCGAATCCTTTTCAAGAGGGAGGGGATGATATGATCCAGACCAGCATTTAAGAAATGGAGCTTGAACTTGAGCTTGAACCTGATGGAAACATGCTTGTAGCTGATGGGAAGCTTGTAGCTGAGGATGCAGCTCGTGCTGGAGTTACACTTGAGACAAATTGGAGAAGACATGATCCTAAACCTCCCTGGTTTTTGATCCAAGAATCAACAAATGGACAAGTGATTCATTTGCACTCTTTTTGCATTACCTTTGGTTTTGTCCCAATGGATTTTTCAAGAAAGGTTTTTAATAAGACTTGTGAACCACTTTCACATCATCCTTTTGTTGATCAAGGCCCCAAAATTTGACACAATGGAATAACTATCAAGTCCATGCCATTTTATGTCCATTACAAGCCCAAGAAGATCTCAAACCAAGTGTCTAATTTGCTGGCCAAGAGAAGTGACGAAAATGGAAGAGCAAGGGTCATTTTTCAACTTAGAATTATTGTTTTTATTTCCTAAACAGTCTGCATGTAGACTTGTCTTTTCCTTTATAAGTTCTTTGTTTTCCTCATTGTAAAACTATCTAATTTCTTTTTATTTTTCAATTTAGATAAACTATTGGTGTGTCATATCCAGTAGATCTGTTAGTGTGTAATATCCAACAAAACCTCAAACTCTTTGGTGCGTCATATCCACAAAGATTGAGTGGTTTAGCAAAGGAATTCCGCAGCCTTTGTTAAAGCCATTCGATTCACTCATTCATCTCAATTCCTCACGGATCTGTTACAGCAAGTTTTAATCCCCTTAACTTCAGATTGGCGAGTCCTTGGAAGGTTTTATATTAATGGCCATGTAGCACTCTTCATCGGAGGACAAGAACTCAAGACCTTCGATGGAATCCACTAGTACTTCATTCGGGTTTGTGAGGATGTAAGCCTTCCTTTCATTCGCCTTATTGGTGAAGTGATAGGCATAAGTGTTAGGGGCCAGGGGAGATCCAAAGAAACTCATTGCTACCATATAATTGTGGTCCATGTAAGCTCGATCCGTGCATGCCTCGAATGTCGAAAGGTCTACTCCTGCCTTTGCAAACAGAGGAGTGAGAAAGCCTAGAATCAAAACTAGCACAAGAATTCAAGCTAGTAGCACTTGAAATCACGAAATTTGCTTGAGAATTGAGAGAGAGAGAGCCAAAAATCGTGAGTGTGTGAGGGAATGAGGCGATTTTCGTGTTTGGGGAAGAAGAAGGGGGAAAATGGTTTAATTCGAGTGAATTAAACCGGTCAAACCCCGTTGACTTACATGGAAAAGGAGTGCATCGAGCTATGTAGGTCGATACATAGCTCGATACACTTGCAGACGTGATTTTTTTAAAACTGTAGTAGCTCGATACAAATGTCCGATATGGTTCCTCCGAAATCCCTGTGAGAGCTGTATCGAGCTTGATAGCTCGATATGAAGCTCGATACAGTGCCAGAAGTTCTTTGCAAGCTTTTTGCTCTTAACTCAACCTCCTTGATCCAAAACTGTCATCCACAGACACTAGAAAACACATTATTGAATTAAAAAGTGCAAATATATACAAGGATAAACATGGGAATGCCTCCCAAATGCGCTTGTTTTAAGTCACTAAGCTTGACTTTTCCAACCCTTAGGCAAGTGGAGGATCTTGTAGAGGAATTGTTGTTGCCTCTACAACTGTGCCATCACCCAAACATGGTTTCAGCCTGTGTCCATTCACAGTAAACTCGTCCCTTTCTGGCCATAAATAGTAACAGCGCCATAGGGCAAAACCTCCTTGATTGTGAAAGGCCCAGACCACCTTGACTTGAGCTTCTCCGGAAATAGCTTCAACCTAGAGTTGTGTAGTAGTGCCTTATCTCCAGCCTTGAATTCCTTTGGCTTAAGCTTCATGTCATGGAAAGCCTTAGTTCTCTCCTTGTAGATCTTCGAGTTTTCATAAGCTTTCAAGCGAATCTTATCAAGTTCTTGAAGATTGATCAATCTCTTCTCTTGAGCTGTCTTGATATCAAAGTTTAGGAGTTTGACTGCCCACAATGCCTTATACTCAAGCTCCACAGGTAAGTGGCATGATTTCCCATAGAGAAGAGAGAATGGTGACCTCCCAATAGGTGTCTTAAAGGCTGTCCTATAAGTCCAAAGTGCATCATCTATCTTGGATGACCAATCCTTTCTTATAGCACCAAACTTTTTTCTTGTATATTTAGATAGTAAAAATTATTATTATTTAGGAGATATCAATTCACTAAACTACAAATAATATTTATTCCAGTAATATAGCCAAAACTAAAAATTACTATAGATTTATGTGAACATTTTTGAATATTGTTTTGAGTAAATTACAATGGTAAACCTAGACCTAACTAAGGCTAACATCATAATAAATTACAAGTGTATAACATTAATCTGTTGCATATGCCAACGAATTGAGTTGAAGTTAAAGTAATTTTTAGTGAAAATAAAACTCTAAATATACTTGAGTAAACCTTAAAATAAATGTATACCTAAGGTAAACATCACAAGGAAGATGATGGAGGAACAAGTGAAGAATTTGCTTTCGCCATGTTTGTTTTTTTGTTTCTTTTCCTTAAAATTTGTTAATGTATACTGAATATTTATAGAACTGAAAAACTATTGAATGGAGATTTATAGAATTATACGAAGAGACCAAGCTCTTGATATATAATCTTTAAAATTAATGTTTGGTTAAAAATATTTGACTGTAGCTAAGATTATACAGAGGATGGTTCCTTTCCAGAAATCTCACTCCCTAAGAAAAGTATGTTTAATTTTGTTTTACGGTTTCTCAAATAATTATTGAACTAGGTGATGATTTGCGCCCTGCGCAGGATGAGAAATCTATAAAAAAAATTTAACAAAAATGATTTTGAAATTGTTTAAAATAAAAATAATTTAATCAGTTTTATATATATATATGAATAATATGTATGTAAAGCTATTAAATCAACCTTTTTACTTTTACAGTTTTTTTTATCATTTATATTCATTTTGTAATGATTTTTTGAACCATCTACACATCCTTATTTCTAATGTAGGACTTTTTAAAAAATTGATATATTTTTGATAAGAAATAGAAAGAAAGAGAATATCTTCATAAATTAAATGTTGTTTTCTTCATAAAGAAAGAAAATATTTATAATATTATTTGTTTTTACCATATTAAACTATTTTTAATATTTCAACTTTTTGATATAATATTTTAACTTGTTATCAAGTTTAAATATTTATATTATTTGGTTAATTTATATGGTTCTATTAAAAAACCATATTAAAACAAAAAAAATATTTATAAATATGGATGACTATTAAATCAAGCTTTTTTGTACAGTGTTTTCTATCATTTATGTTCTTTTTATAATGATTTTTTAACCATCTACACATCCTCATTTCCAATGTGGAACTTTTTAAAACATACTCATATTTATTTATCATTTGAGTAATATATATTCATTTTAAAAAATTTGAATTATAACACATGTATAAACAAATGTATTTATTTTTTACTATATGGATGTTGTGATGATTGTTTTTCTTACAAAACTAAGTTTAAACAAAAATAAGAGAAGAAATATAGTGTTTAAAAAAGTAATTAGTATGATATATTTTTGGTAAGAGATAGAAAAAAAGAGAATATCTTCATAAATAAAATGATGTATGTATAAATAAATGATATAAACTATTGTCTAACCAAATTAATGTGAATGGCATAACATGTAATTTATCTAGTAACATAAGTCCATTTTTGAATGTTTATTGAGAATGATTCTGGTGATGACACATTAGAAAAATGACACCATTATAAATAATATACAAAATTAAGGTTACTCTCTAAAAATGTTTCTCAATTAATATATAGGGATTTTTTTTTTATAAGATGTTATAAGCTACCTTGTAATCTGCATTTGAAATCTCTTGTAAAATATCAATACTTCAATAATATAGTTTTATAAGAATTTATAAATATGTTTATAAGATAAATAAGTAGCTCTTAAATATATTCAAGATTTTTTGTTCTGACAACGTGCTTTTTTGGATTACCTAGAAGTGGTCTTTAGCTTCTTCAACCTCCTAGAACTTCGATTCTAACTACCACTAAAGAAGCCCAATCGCTATTCATGATCAAATCACTGAATATGGCAATATCTTAGAACTTCAAGTTTGGAAAAAGTAAATTATAGAGTTTTTTGGATGAAAATGGAGAGAAAAGTGAAGAATAAAAGGTTATGAGAAGAGATAATGAGCTTAAAGAGCTCAAAAATCGGTTGTAGAAGCTTTAAAAGCTTCAAATTGGTTGAAAATTGTGGTTGGGTGAATTGATGATGATGGCATTTTCATGAATAAGTGATGAGGATGAGGATTGTTTTGTCTTTTGGATTTTTGAAAAAAAAAAAATCAATGGCAATTTCGTGAATAAATGGAACTGAGAGTGGTGGTTTTGGAAGAAAGTGATTAATGTTGAAAATGGGAAAAGTGTGGGTTACATTTGCAATTGACCAAGTGTTTTAGGTTTGTCGTGAAAACTCCCCATTAAGATTAGGTTGAATATCATTTAAAAAAAAAGAGTTAAAAACAAAATAGTATTCTTTATAATTTTACAAACTAACAAAACATGTTAGATGATATTTAAATACACTTATAATACTTTTAAAGTGACATTTATAAAACTCCATCTTCTAATTTCTTTAAGTATTAGTTGTAATTCTTAATCTTACTTCTTGTTTTATATTTACATTTGTTTTTATAAGATGTTATATAAAGCTACATTGTAATATGCATTTGAAATCTCTTGTAAATTATAAGGATTTATAAAAATGTTTATAAGATAAATAAGTAGCTATTAAAGATATTCAAAAACAAATTCTGACAACGTGATTTTTTGCATTAAAATAAAGTTGAATGGCATTAAAAATAAAAGAGTTAGAAACATACATTAATTAATGGTAGTTTTGAAATAGTTTTAGTTGATGGTAGTTTTTTGAATGAGGATGTCAAAGTGTTATTTCTCGAAATTTCTCTTATGAGATGACAAAAGTAGAGAGAAAAAGGATGAAAGAGAAGAAAAATGTAAAATGAAAACTTGCTTCTTACAACCAAACTAACACTCGTTTATATAAGATTTTACAAGATGTACAAAACTTAAATAAAACATAAATCAATAGAATATTTTGATAAATCGATTTATAAAAATTTCTACTCCACTAAGTTAACATTGGGGCCGGTCCAAATTTTTTAAGGGTTTAAAGCAAATAACTTTTTTAATACATTTTTGAAAAAAATATCACAAGGTTAGGGAAATCACCTCGAATATTGAAAATTGATGCCCTTGAATTTATTAATATATTTGGCGTCTAAAGCCCTTATTTGTTGGTCTTTAGTCCAGGCTAGTCCTGATCCATATGGCTATATAATATTTTTACTCATAAAATACATTTTTCTATGTGTGGTTTTGTCAAGTATTACTACACTAGGTGATAACCTGCGTCATGCGCACGATAAAAAATCTATAAATAATTTTATTTAAAATAATTTTGAAATTGTTTAAATTAAAAATAATTTAACCAGTTTTATTTATATGTGAATAATATAATTTAATATTTCAAATTTTTGACATAATATTTTTAACCTGTTTTCAAGTTTAAATATTTATATTATTTAGTTAATTTATATGGTTATATTAACAAATTATATAAAAAAATATATTTATAAATATGGATATCTATTAAAATCACACATATCGATATATTTTTTATAATAATCTAAAATATAGTTTTAATTTGTTATAATTGTTTTTAATTAAAATCCGCATATCCAAGCTTTTTTATTGTAAACATATTTTTTTCTGCCTAATAAAAAAAAAGTATTGTGTATATCATAAATTTTGTATACATTATATTTCATTTAATAATATTTTTTAACTATTTTTATTCATTTTTTAAATGTATTGTGTAATATGATGTATATAATAAATCATCACATAACCTAATATTCAATTTTAAATAATCTAAAATTAAAACATTATTTTTCGGTTATATTAAAAGTAATAAATGGATAAAGGCATATGATGTAATTAGTCTAATTAAAAAAAAAAATTTGTGACACATCAGCAAAATGGCACCACTGTAAATATTTCAAAAAATAAGTCTACTCTCTAAAAATGTTTCTCAATTAATATATAGGGAATATATGAATGTGAATTGTATTGTGTTGTATTGATAATGATAAGAGTTACATGTTTATATATACAAAAGCTATAAGAATCAAACAATAATAAGAAGGTCATATAATAAACGAGAGAATATATGATTGAGTCAATGATGAAGATGATGAAGATGATGGAGAATAATCAGAGATTGATATCTCTACACTCTTTCCTTAGTACACCCTCTCAAGATCAAGACGGTGATGAAGTGGAGTCGAAATTAACGGTTTGAGATTGACCGAGAATAGTTGCATCAAAATGTGGTGGTAGAGATCAAGGCGCAAATGACGGAGAGGATCTCTGGCTTTATCGTGGAGTTTTTCGGTGGACCTGCGTGGTGGAAGTTGCTACTGCGGACGATCGGTGGTGAAAGCGATGAACGATGGGATGACAGCAACTTGAGACAATCTTTTGTTGTTGAGGTGCAGCAGATATCTAAGATTTTGTGTTGATGACATTTTTGAGATGGCTGAGGAAGCCCTAAGGCTTTGAGAAGCACTAAGGCTTGACAAATAAAAAGCTCGTGGAGAAGACATAAATCAACTCTTAATGATTGTGTGTGACACAAAAATTCTGTGTGTAACATATAAAATGTTGCAGGAGAAAGATTCAGAGTTCTATGGTAGACTTGAATGAAAAGTTCGATGGTTTGGATTCAGAGATTCATGATGAACTTAAATTTAGAAGCATATAGCTTAGATTCAGAGGCACATGGTAGGCTTGAGTAGATGAAGCACTTAGTGTCGATTTCGAATAGTGCTTGCCAGATCGTGTAGTAATGTTTCCCTTGTTGTCTAATCCCATTTGGAGGCTCATCTAGCATCGCCATTCTTCTGTCTTCTTCTTCCTCGTTGCTAAATCACCTAAAACCAGAGACAGGACAAAACGAAAAACCCTCCCAGATTTGCGAAAAAAATGGGCGAAATTGAGCAATTACAAGCTCAAATACGTTCTAAATTCCGCAGAATCGAAAAGGGTTTATAGGAATTTTCGTTTTTTTTTTTTTTCAAAATTCTGCAAAACTCGAAAAAGGGTTTATAGGAATTATTTTAGTGGGGAAGTTATCGAATTTATGCTTATTTCCCGACAGTAAATAGGAGCTTTTTGCTCGCTTACGTTATTCCTCTTCAAAAGGAAAAATCAATATATTGTATTACCAAGTCTCCTAATTGCTCTTATTGTATTTCGATATTTGAAGAAAAAAAAACTTAGGATATAGATGTAAAAGGCAATCAGTATTTTATTTTATTTGGCACGCTAAAGAAAGAAAACCATAATAAATTTTAATTATAATTATTCAATATTAATTATATAAAAATAAGGATGATAATAATAAAACAATGGATCATGGTTATAATCGAAATTCAATTAATATAAAGCATAGTTCACCAAAATTTACTTAAGAAGATGTAGATGGACAAAATGATATAAAATGTCCTTTATTTATAATTTTCCCTTAGAAATAAGCGAAGTTCATGTAAAAACCATATTATAAGAAACTTCAGTTTTAGTCTTTAGTTGTTTTAGTCTCATTTTGTGAGACAAACTTTTGTTTGAAGCGAATAAATTATTTTAGTTTTAACTCTTACGACTAACATCCGATGACAACTCGCACTGTGATATAAATTTTATTGATATCTAAGATTTGATCTGAAATAGTTCTTTAAAATATTATGATAGATTGTAGCACATATGGTTTTGACATTCAAATTAGAATTTTTGCGTATACATTTTGAAAACTATGCGATTTCACAATATTGTCGAAATCACATATGAATCTTATCAGCTAGACAAGGATGATAGCAAACACATCGTTGACTTCCACCTCCGTAGTTGCCACAGTTAAATGTTGCATGTGGTCCAAATGTAGATTTGCAATTTTTTTTGCAAGCAACGTCACCATCACACGGGCCAAAAACCGATATACATGTTCCGGCCATATTCTGCTGAACTGTTTCAAACAAAACCATTTTCTTGTATATTTAGATAGTAAAAATTATTATTATTTAGGAGATATAAATACACTAAACTACAACATATATGATATATATTCCAGTAAATATAGCCGAAACTTAAAATTATTGTAGATTTATGTGTTTTTGAATATTGTTTTGAGTAAATTACAATGGTAAACCAATACATAACTAAGGCTAACATCACAATAAATTACAAGTGTATAACATTAATTTGATGCATATGCCAACAAATTGAGTTGTAGTTAAAGTAATTTTTTAGTAAAATTAAACTCTGAATAGACTTGAGTAAACCGTAAAATAAATTTATACCTAAGGCAAACATCACAAGGAAGATGATGGAGAGAACAAGTGAAGAATTTACTTTCGCCATTTTTTTTTTTTTGGTTCTTTCTCTTAAAAAAATTGTTACTAGTATACTGAATACTGATAGACTTGAAGAACCAAGAGACTATTGAATGGAGATTTATAGAATTATACGAAGAGACCAAGCTCTAGATATATAATTAATGTTTGGATAAAAATATTTGACTATAGCTAAGATTATACATATATGGTTGTTCAAAAAAAATTTTGGACATATATGGAAGATTAATTATATTCAACTATCTAGTTCAACTAAACCATTTTTTTAAAGTCCTGATAAAATAACAAACAATCGTTACTATTTTGGTAGGGAAAAAGAAGATAGATTTTGGTGAGGAAGAAGAAAACGACCGATAGAAATTCTGAGAACCAATTTTTTTTTTATCAAATTATGTGTTATATTTATTTAATAATTATATTTATAATAATTATTAATTTAGAGAGTATAATTGGATTTCGATTAATATAAAACATAACTCACCAAGAATTACTCAATAAGGTATAGAGGCACTATATTGTTAAGAAATATCATTTATTTCTAATTTTTCCTAAAAAATGTTGACTGTTGACCTGAAAATACTTGTTGACCAGATTAATTTATCTCCATTCTTGTGGTTTTATACCTTTACATCTCATTCTCGGTGAACTAGATTTAAGATTAATAGAAATTCAATTTTACCCTCAGCTAGCATCGCCATTCTTCAGGGCAAAACGAAAAATCCTCCCAGCTTTGCGAAAAAAATGGGCGAAATTGAGCAATTACAAGCTCAAATCCGATCTAAACTCCGCAGAATCGAAAAGGGTTTATAGGATTTTCGTTTTTTTTTCTGTTTTCAAAATTTTGCAGAACTCAAAAAAGAGTTTATAGGAATTATTTCGGTGGGGAAGTTGCCGAATTTATGCTTATTTTCCGACAGTAAATGGGAGCTTTTTACTCGCTTATGTTATTCCTCTTGAAAAGGAAATTTCAAACCAGAAAACCTTTTTTTTTTTTTTTAATAATTTCTTCTTCCTTTACTTAGCTATCAATCAAGAAAAAGTAAAAAAAAGTAAAAAAGTGAACTTTCACATGTCATCATCTAACATTTCAAGAATTGATTAACAAAATTACCACATGATAAATTAAAAGTAAATTCAGGATTGGTTATCACCTTACCCAAGCAAATACATAAGAGGACGAAGAAGAGATGGGAATTTATGATTCGATCCGAAATCACCTGGGTTCTACTTCGTCGTTATCCTCAAGAAGATGCTACACATATCCAATATCCTTGTCACCCTCGTCATCCTCATAAAGATTCAGGCTATTGTGGTTATACACAAAGCTATCTTTTCCGGCATGAAGAAATGGCTTCTCCTCTTCCTCCGTCTCCAGAGATCCACAGGTTTACATATGAATTTACTGGAGGGATCACGGCCAAGAATAATGCTGCTGATGTAGAGACCGTTCTTGAGAACTGTTATCATCTTCTTCTGGTTCCATGACAGAGCATTTTGTGAGGAAAGCAAAGGAAGAGAGTGCAAAAGAAGAGAGAGCAAAGGAAGAGAGGTCAAAGTGGAACTATGACTTCTGTCTTGGTGAGAAGGCTGCTAGTGAAAATGCTTTTTAATCCAGGTTTAGTATTAATATTTGTGGCCGAAAAACTATCTCTACTGCTTGTAAGAATGAATGATTATTACTCACTTAAAAGCGTGTTTTGGCTCTGTAATCTTATTTAAACAAGTGCTTTAGTATGTGATACTTTCCTCTCTATGTGGATTTATGTTGTTTCGTACTCATGGTTAAAGCTTTTTTTAAGTGGAGTTTGGTAACGAGAATTCTCCTTTGGTTTGGAAGTTTTTGAAACAGTTAGTTTATATATATATATATATATATCCTAAAGTTAAACACTACCGACGTTAATGGTCACAAGGCTTGGCAAGATGTACACACACTCACACAAATGCCGAATGAATTCGTATGGGTTATGTTCTCTGTTTTTAGATTTGAGTCAGATGGGTTGATTTGATCTCTCAAATGCATCTTTCTTCTTCTTCATATATGTGCATGTTAATTCCTTACGGTAACTCTCAGTCCTTTAGCAACTGATGCAATGGTATCATACACGCTAATCATTATCTAAATATACATTTTTCATTATCTCTAATACTCCCTGAACAAACAGAGAATGATTGAGCTTACGGTAACTCTCAGTCCTTTAGCAACTGATGCAATGGTATCATACACGCTAATCATTATCTAAATATACATTTTTCATTATCTCTAATACTCCCTGAACAAACAGAGAATGATTGAGAAGATTTTCTGATAATTATTCACAGACCAAAGGTCATCAATATATACAAAGCTATTCCTTGGAGAAGAAGTTCANAACAAACAGAGAATGATTGAGAAGATTTTCTGATAATTATTCACAGACCAAAGGTCATCAATATATACAAAGCTATTCCTTGGAGAAGAAGTTCAATCTAAGATCTTAAATCAAAGAGAGCGTGATACGCTATTCTAATTTACAATCAATGTAGATAAATGCGTATATATAGAAATAGGAAACCGAGATATGATCAATACCCCCCCCCCCCTCAAGATGGAGCATGGGGATTGATAATGCCCATCTTGAAAACTATTGCCTCAAACTCACGTCGACCTAAGGCCTTGGTAAAAACATCAGCAAGCTGTTCAGAGGATGGAACGAAGCTTGTCTTAATCAGGTTGTCTTGGATGGCGTCACGTATAAAATGACAGTCTCTCTCGATGTGTTTTGTTCTTTCGTGAAAGACCGGATTTGCCGCAATGTGTAATGCTGATTGACTGTCACAATAAAGCTCCATTGGTTCGTTGTGTGGAATATCCAAGTCATGTAGAAGCTTTTTCAACCATTTAAGTTCTTTCAAAGTGAAAGACATCCCTCTGTATTCTGCTTCAGCCGAGGATAGAGATACAACAGACTGTTTCTTTGCTTTCCAAGAGAGTGGTGAGGCGCCTAAAGTGACGAACCAACCACTAAGCGATTTCCTAGTCAAAGGGCAACCAGCCCAATCCAAATCACACCAAGCATGAATACGGAGATCACAGTCAGATCAAAGAAGAATACCTTGGCCAGGAGTTCCCTTTAAATACTTAACTACTCTGAGCGCTGATTCCCAATGTTCAGAACGCGGATTATACATGAACTGCGATAACATATGAACTGAGTAAGTGAGTTCTGGACGTGTAGCAAGAAGATAGATTAACCTTCCAACTAAGCGACGATATTTCTCCAGATCAGGAAGAAAAAGACCCTTAGCAATCGGCAATGTATGTTGTTGCTCCATGGGAAATGCAACTGGTTTCACACCAAGAAGACCAACATCCTTAATAATGTCTAATGTATATTTTCTTTGACTGAGAAATATACCTTCCGAGTTCCTCGCTATTTCAATTCCCAAAAAATACTTTAATTTACCAAGATCTTTCATATGAAAGCACTCGCTTAAGTACTTTTTGAAACGAGTAATCTCCACCATATCACTACCCGTGATCACTAAATCATCAACATAAACCAGAACATAAAGCGTCTTGCCATTGTTCCGCAAAGTAAAGAGTGAATAATCACTATAAGATTGAGTAAATCCATACCCAAGAAGCGATGTTTTCAGTTTTCCAAACCAACACCGCGGAGCTTGTCGAAGACCGTATAATGATTTCTTCAATTTGCAAACCAGTTTGGGGTTGTCCGTACGAAAACCAGGAGGTGGTTTCATATACACTTCTTCATCTAGATCGCCGTGTAAGAATGCGTTGTGCACGTCCATTTGATGGACATCCCAATTACGAGCCGCAGCGACACTTAATGTAGCTCGGACTGTCGTCATCTTTACCATAGGTGCGAACGTTTCTGTAAAATCAGTCCCTTCAACCTGCGTATTCCCAAGTGCTACTAACCGAGCCTTGTAGCGTTCGATTGATCCATCTGCATTGTATTTAATACGGAAAACCCATTTGCTTCCAATGAGCTTCTTTCCAGGCGGTAATTCTTCCATGTCCCATGTATTGGTCTCCTCTAGTGAGCCAATCTCATTTCCCATTGCATCTCGCCATTTACCATCTAACATTGCTTCTTTGAAGGTTTTTGGTTCAGTAGCTTCTGTTATGGCGGCAAGAAATGCACGATGAGAGGCTGAGAATTTTTCACAATCAATATAATCTGAGATTGGGTATGTAGCCGTCTGCAGAAGTTGTTGAAAATCATCTCCAAGAGAGGCCAAGGAATCAACATGAACTGTTCGTGTGACATAATCATGCAACTTGACTGGAGGTTTACGATTTCGGTGTCCTCTACCCAATATTTCCGCGGTTTCGGCGGTGACGGAGACGGAAGGCTCGACTGCAGGTTGAGGATCACGAGGCTGAATCTCAGCATCTGGCACAGGTTCGCGATTCTCAATCTCAGGAGTGGATACATATTCATGATTCTCAATCGGAGAATCAGAGACAAGCAGCTCTTCTGTAGTAGAAGATATAGTCGTATCTGTATGTGGCGGAGAAGACGGTACATTTGGTGCATTCGGTGCATCTGAAATCTCAAACAGCCTATCGTTGTCAACAACTCTATGCTCTGTCGCTGTTGCATCAGGTAGAGAGGGAAATTCTGTTTCAACAAAAACAACATCACGAGAAGCGAACACCTCGTCTTTCTCAATATCATATAAGTTCCACCCTTTTTTTCCAAAAGGATACCCGACGAAGAGACATTTGCGGCTTCTCGGTGCAAATTTGTCTCCATTCCTCCTTTGATTATGTGCATAAGCAAGACATCCAAATACCTTAAGATTTTCGTAATCTGGAGCTGCTCCATACAATAATTCGTATGGTGTTTTGCCATTAAGAACTGCGGTGGGAGTACGGTTGATCAGATGTGCCGTCGTTAAGACGCTTTCACCCCAGAATTTTGTTGGAAGCTTTGACTGAAACAACAAAGCTCTAGCGATGTTCAATAAATGACGGTGCTTCCGCTCGACCCGTCCGTTCTGTTGTGGAGTACCCACACAAGATGTTTGATGAATTATTCCTTGCTCTCTGAAGAATTCTCCCATACACACGAATTCCGTCCCGTTATCACTTCGTAAAATCTTCACTGTTTTCCCAAATTGTCGAACACCCATACTCAGAAAAAATTTCAGTGTCTTCTGTACTTGAGCTTTGTCGTGTAATAAGTATACCCAAGTTGCTCGAGAATAGTCGTCGACTATTGTAAGAAAGTAATAAGCATTGCAAAGACTTGAGAATCGATATGGTCCCCAAATGTCACAATGCACCATTTCAAAAATTTCCGACGCTTTATTATTACTTGTAGAAAACGAATCACGACATTGTTTAGCTTGAAGACAAACATCATAAGCTGAGAAATCTTGAATTCTCTTACTAACAACTGGAAACATCTCAAAAACTCTATTTGACGGATGCCCTAGTCTTTGATGCCAGACATCTTCGGCGCCGTCTTTATTCATACTAAAAACTTGAAATCCTTTCAAACGTCGGAAGAAATAAAGCCCATCCCGCAGCTCATCCGCTCCAATCAGGTTCCTCATTATACGGTCCTGAATAACACATCCAATGTTAGCGATCTGCATAACATAATCTGAATCCTCAATGAGCTGTGAGACTGATATCAAATTGCATCGAAGATCAGGCACCAACAACACGTTTTTTAACGAGAAATCAGCATCAAACATAACTGTTCCTTTCTGTGTAGCTACTGTATTTGTCCCATTCGGCAATCCCACATTGCAAGACAATATCGAGGTCAAATCAGTAAGAAAATTTGAGCTACCGGTCATATGATTAGAGGCCCATGTATCAATGACCCATTCCAAATATTCAGACTTACCATTCAAACGGCTTGTCGAAGCTCCTTTGCTTTGGTTATCCAAAATCTGAATAAGCGCCTTCCACTGCTCATTATTCAAACCTGTGAACCCGTTTTTGACAGTATCTGCACTTTGTCCTTCAGAGCTTGTTACGTATGTGGCATTTGCTCGCACCATACCACCACGGCCTCTGCCACGTTGATTCTTTCCTCCACGTTCTCCCCACCAAATAAGATAACCAACAAGCTCAAAGCATGTATCTTTTGTGTGCCCCTTTCGCTTGCAGTTTGAACAAATCAATCTGGATTTGTCATCACCAACATCATCGTTTCGTGGAGCATACATTGTAAACGCAGCAGCTTGTGTTCCTTGTTCCTCTCGACCACGCATCACAGATTGCACACGCTCCACCGATTTGACCTTTGAGTAAGCTTGATTAAGATTTGGAAGTGGATCTGTGCTTATGATTGATGTCCGCACCCCTCCGTACACAGCGTTATCGAGACCCAACAGGAACTGGTGGACTTTGTCATCTTCTCTTCTTTTCTCCAACGCAGCACGTAAATCACATGTGCAGTTTCCACACTTACAGGTCGGCATCTGATTATAGTTCAGAAGATTCTCCTACAGAACCTGCAATTTTCCAAAGTAGTCGATGATGCTTGTGCCTTCTTGACGACAGCTCGCAAGTTCAGCCTTAATCTCCTGAATTCGCGGACCGTTCCCTTCGGAGAAACGATCCTTGATCTCCTTCCACAACTCCATTGGATCTTCTTTGTTGGCAAGAGTTCTTCGTACTTTGGGTTCAATGGTGTTGAGAATCCAAAGTGTCACCATCGAGTTTGCACAAACCCAATCTTCATACTCCGGTGCCGTTTCTTCTGGTTTCGTCACGGTTCCGTCAATGAACCCGAATTTCTTCTTCACCCGTAATGCCGATCTCATGGCTTGGGCCCATTCGTCAAAATTGTCACCTGTGAATTGCACCTGTGCAATAACACCACCAGGATTTTCATTTGCAGCAAGATGGTATGCCGAGTTCTTTGATGCATCACCACTCATCACCACGGTCTCAATTGTCTCGCTCATTTTTGTTTATTGCCTTGAAGGCTCTGATACCATGAACAAACAGAGAATGATTGAGAAGATTTTCTGATAATTATTCACAGACCAAAGGTCATCAATATATACAAAGCTATTCCTTGGAGAAGAAGTTCAATCTAAGATCTTAAATCAAAAAGAGGGTGATACGCTATTCTAATATACAATCAATGTAGATAAATGCGTATATACAGAAATAGGAAACCGAGATATGATCAATACTCCCCCTCAAGATGGAGTGTAAAGGTCTCGAACGCCCATCTTGCCCAAAAGATATGAAAATTGTTGTCGGCCAAGAGGCTTTGTATGAATGTCAGCTAACTGGTCGGTTGTCTTCACATATCGTGTGACAATGGAACCATCTTGAACCGCATCGTGTATAAAATGACAATCAACCTCAAAGTGCGTCATCCGTTCATGAAAAAACTAGATTTGCGGCTATATGTAATGCTGCTTGATTGTCACAAAACAATGAAATATGTGATTGATGCCCTATAATCCACTTCAGTTCGTAGAGAGTAATCGCCATGGCACGATACTCTGCTTCAACAGAAGAACACGACACTGTTTTTTGATTCGTCTTCTTCCATGAGACAAGAGATTAACCGATCATAACAATGTAGCCAGTAAGGGAGCGTCTCGTGAGAGCACAAGCCGTACAGTCAGAGTCACAATAGGCTGAAAGAGAAAGATCATTTTTGGAGCTGAGAAAAATACCTTGTCCTGGTGAATTCTTCAGATATTGTACTACACATAACGCGACGTTCCAATGCTTGAGCCGAGGTTCCTACATGAACTGGGCAAGTGTGCACAGCATAACTCAATCAGGTTTAGTCACTGTCAAGTAAACCAATCGACCAATCAGACGACGATACTTTACTGGATCGTCAAAGAGAGCCCCCTTATCACGAGCTAGAGCATGATTCTGCTCCATATGAGTATCTATTGGTCTGGCTCCCAGAAGATCACGTTCGGTGATGACGTCCAAAGCGTATTTCTGCTGACAGAGGTAGAAATCAGAGTCACTTCGAGACACTTCAATATCTTCATGTGAAACTGCTGATTGAGATAAGCCTCGAAGTTGGAAATGAGGGCTGAATCATTTCCACCTATGTTGAGATCGTCGACGTCAGAGAAGTACGTACACAACAAATTTTCCACGCTGAAGAGTGAATAGCGAGCAATCGGAGTAATTCTGTTGAAATCCAAAATCTTTTAGGGCCGTATGAGTCGAACTCTAGGTGCGAACCTAACAAAATTTTCAAAAATCGAATATAATAAATCGAAAAATATTAGGAAAGTAGTTTTTAGTACAATTTAATATTTTGCACCAGGTAATAGGAGAGTAGTTTTTGGTACAATTTAATATTTTGACCTTCACACACTCAAGAAAATATTTCCGCCCATAATTAAATATTAATATCCGTCAATATTATATATCTTATGAAATTCTCGGTCTCTCATCAACATGTAGAAGGGTAGAAGATGTCTCATCACAAAAAGCCAGAGTCTCTCTCTTCATCATCAACCTTCCTTCTTCTTCCTCCGCTTCTCAACCTTTTCTCACGAAAATCACAAATTGTCCAAAAAAAAACACAAATTGAGCCCACGCCGATTTTTATTAAACCAGCAGTCAAATTTCGGTGTCTCGTGTTATTGCTCCAATCAGCTATAACTCCCCACGGTGGTGCCCTACTGTCGAACGTCTTCTCGACCGCAGAATCATCATCTCGTCCGCGTTTTTGAACAAGAGTCCATGATTCCAGGACACAATCATTCACAATAAGTAAGATCAACACAATATAATATACATACTCATGTTACGTGTCATAAGTAGTGTAAATTAACAATAATATATCTCAAAATCTAAAATCTTGTAGATTGTAATTATTCTACGTATCACGTTAAACACTCAACAAGTTGCTAAGATAAAATCAAAAATAACAAGATTCCCAAAAGTCATTTTCAGTCTCCAAAAGTCTAACAAACTAGATGGGGTTTAGACGATGGACCTATCGACCGTAAAATTCATCTGCTGCAGTCCTCAGTGCCACTCTTCTCATGGAGATAATGTTATCTGCGTCCTTATAATCAGGTCTCCTCCCCAAGCAATGTAGTGAATAAAAATATGAAACAAGTCTTCAAAACTCAACTCAAAACACATGGCTGAAATTCTCGAGTGCATTCCCCAAGTTTTCATTGAAACAACGTAGGATGGCTAGATGCTTGCGAATTTTGTTGACTTTATACATTTGAAATCAAAAAGAAACAATAAAAAAGTCTAGTTTTCTTAAATTTTAGAGAATCTATTTCTTTTCAAAAATCTTGATATGATCCAATAGTATGATATTATATGGGGTCAGATGCTTTTTGTTCATTCACTTCACTTACTGCTGAAATTTAGTCATTTACTATTCCGATTGATATTAGATTGAATGTGAAATGAGACAAAAGAAAAGAAGAAAATTATTCGAAAGTGTACAAAATTTATAGTTTTTGGTTCATCACCATTAGAGAAACTTTTGAATCATGTACAAAAAAGTTAATTTTCTTTTATTGAATTTTTAGTGTGTTTGTTCCTTTCAAAATAAATAAAGATATGAAAAACGAAGAAAAGTGAAATATGTGAAACTGCCAACAGATTTGATACGGAAGAAATTGGGTTATTCTTTATTTTCCAATCACCCTATGTTATCAGTTATCACCGATGTGGGATGATAACGTAGGGTGATGGATAAAACATTTTGGGATCTCCTAACGTTTTTAAATGATGTAGAAAAAAAAACAGTTACATTATCAATATATAACATATTTGAAATAAAGAAAAGGATATGATCATATTACCTGGTCTGAAGTCGTGGTCAAAACGTAACACATAATGGTTCACACTCCCTCCAAGGGAACCTACGCAAAATTCATGTGCGGGATTGGATGTGATGCTGCCAAAGTGCCCCGTGAGGAGATCGAGACGACAGGGAAAAACGTCCCGTCAACGTCCCGTCAAAATCAGCCTGGTTTCGTCTTTATCCCTGAAGTTGTTGTTTAGTCCCTTGGTGAAAGAGAAAACGATGGTGTGCGAGACAATAAACAAGCAGCAACAAACCGAGTTTAAGTGGAGGGAACTGTTGCTTCCGAGATTCGAAGACGGCGGGAACGAGGAGGAAGAAGACAATGGAGGAGGAGTCGAAGGAGGAGAAGGAGGAAACGGAGGAAGCCAATGAAAGTGAGAAAAGGGAGGAAAGACGAAGAAGAAGTCGTCGTGTGTCTGTTATTTTTTGTTTTTAGTCTATATGTCCTCAAATGTTGTTTCTAGTTCTCGTGTGTTTTTTTTTTATTTAAGCTATCTTAACCTGCTACAGTTTGCATCTGAAGGATCTCCTACCGTTTTTAAATGATGTACAAAAAAAACAGTTACATTATCTATATATATAACATATTTAAAATAAAGAAAAGGATATGATCATATTACCTGGTCTGAAGTCGTCGTCAAAACGTAACATTTCCGAATCTGTGCAATTGTTTGTGATCTTCTCCCAAGCAATTTAAGGCATTATGTGTGAACCATTCTCTCAAACATTTCCAACAAAATTTGAGTCCACAACCTCGTGATACACACGTTATGTTGTTACATCCCCCTACTATCATATAGACAAGTGCCACATCCTCGGCGTGTTTTATCCAAAACAGTGTTAACCAATGGCGAAGGCAGAAATTTTTGTTACAGGGGTCAAAATTTTATTGCACTAAATCTATTCATAAAAAGATGAAAAAATATAATTAATGCCTCATTAATGTTGACAGAAAATCATAGTATAAGTTTTACGGGGTCAAACCATTGAAAATCATCCAATAATGGGGTTAGACCATTGAAAATCATCAAACTAATTAGTGTACAGTTCTAATTATATATATACCTACATGAAATAAAATTTAATAATTAATGGGGGTCAGCTGGCTCCGCCACTGGTGTTGACTTGAGCTCTCCCAGAAGCCATATCCCCGCAAGATGCAGGCTAATGAGGTGGAAAACCACACTGTAAAAGAAAATATAAAAAGTACATATGTGTTTAATCAGATAAGAAATGAGATTTTTGTTAATGTTGGTGAATTCTATTATTATTTACAAAAACTAACAAAATATAAAATGTAAAAAAAAAAGAAAATAAAGTAATCGATGGTTTGAATGAAAAATATCAAAATATGGATTTTGGTTTTAATTTTTTTACTGAGTTTCAATTAGTAACTTTTGAACAATTAAGTTATTTGGTTTGGTATTTTAAAAAAAAAAATCTAGTTTTCCTAAATTTTAGAGAATCTATTTTTCAAAAATCTTGATATGATCCAATAGTATGAGTATATGGAGTGTTTTTTTAACATATGATTTTGTTCATTCACTTCACTTAGAGCATCTCCAACCCATAATTGCATTTTTCATTAAAAAATGCAATAATTACAAAATGCAATTGGATTTCTCTCCAACCTATAATTGCATTTTCCATGTCAAAAGGATATTTTTAGTATATTCTTCTTTTTTATTTTATTATTAATTGCTAATTATACATATTTTTTTTAGAATTTACAAATTGATCCATTTATTTAATTTCTCTCGAATTTTCCATAAATTATGATATTTTTGAACTTTCATTATTATAATTTAATAAAAAATACATTACACTTTAAAAGAAGGAAATAAGCTACTTTTGGAGCAACTAAAGAAGACAAATGCACAAAAACAACACCATTTGGAGATTCAAAGTAAGAACTACGCCTTAAAAGAATTTAAGAAAGAAAACAAATTTTTGTTCCAAGACTTGAACTCGATAGACTAAACAAACACGGATTTTACAAAAAAGGCTCAACAACAACAAGATCCGCCTCAATCTGCTTCATTTGAACAATTTTTTGGTGATTTAAGTGGATCCAGAAGCGATTTAGCGGAGTATTAACTTATTAAGCAATCAATCATTGTTATATTAAATATATTTTCTGTTATTTTTTTAATTTCATTACTTTTTAATTATTTTAAATTTAGTATGATGTTTTATATTTTCTATTAAATAATGTTATTTGTATTTTACTTTATATATTATATTGTTTTAATATTTATAATCATCAAAAAAAAAAAATCATCATCAAAATAATTATTTATAACTGTAAAGTAAAAGTATGTAAAATTTGAAGGACTATTTTATAAATAAAAAAGTTCAATTGCAAAATGCAATTGAAAATGAGATGGTTCCATATTTGAAACCAAAAATGGTATTATACCATTTTGCAATTGAAAATGAGATTGGGTTAGAACAGATTTTATAGCAAAATGCAATTTGACACTAAATTTGATATTGGGTTGGAGATGGTCTTACGGCTGAAATTTAGTCATTTACTCTTTCGTTTGATATTAGATTGAATGTGAAAGATGAGACAAAGAAAAGAGGAATATTAATCGACAGTGTATAAAGTTTGTAGTTTTTGGTTCATCAGCATGAGAAACTTTTGAATCATGTATAAAAAATAATAATTCTTTTATTGAATTTTTTTTTAGTGTGTTTGTTGCTTTTAAAATTAAAATAAAATAAAAATATATGTAGTAAAACGAAGAAAGAGTGAAATATGTGGAACTACCAACACCTTTGATACGGAAGAAATTGGGTTATCCTTTATTTTCCAATCATCTCTTACTTAAAAAAATATATGGAAATTGTTTAATGCGTAGCCTCTTCTCAAACGTAACATTTGTTTACAAAAATGTAAAATTATCCTCGTCCTATTATTTCTACGTACATCCACCTTTGATTGTTTTCGATTCATTTCAAAAGTACGAGCAGCTTTTGATAACCTAATAGGTCAAGCTATAAGATAAAACACGATTACAAATCTAATGGGTTGAAGTTGAAAAGAGAACAATGAAAGAGACGAGTGGAGAGAATGATGATATGGAAAAGGTTGGCAGTATGTGAAGGAGCAAACATGTGTAACTACAACAAATTCATGCATGGTGTGATTCTTGAATTTAGTTTTTTAATGAGATAGATGATCTCTTGTGGGGTTAGACTGGTTTAAGAAAAATAAAAAAACGTTTGAACTTTAAATCCACTTAACCAAACGTGATGTTTATATAATTAAGCTTCAATCTTAACTAATTTGAATTCAAATCATCATTAGGTTTATTCTGAAGTTCAAAGAAAAAGCTCAGATCTCTTTAGTAATGATGAGTTTTGAGTTCCATGCTTTGCTAAACAATGAGCTGGTTCGTTAAAACATCTTGTTGTTTACCCTAAACGCATGTGCTTCGTAGAGAGAAATCACCGATTTGATTTCTTGACGGAGGTTGTAAATGCTGAAATCTTTGATGTATCCCTTTAATTGCCGAATCAAAAGCTGACAATGCCCTTCAAATTTGGTTTGTTCTTAAAATAGCTTAACAAATAAAGAAAAATGGCATTACACTACTCTGATCAAACAGATGTCAGCCAAGCATAACCACATAATCAAACAAACACTAAAGACCCTAGATTTTCCAGCTAAAACCCTAAACTCTGCATCAGATTTTTTTTTTTTAAAGAAGACAAACACTAAACCCTAGTTTTTAAGAACATAGGTCTTATAGAGTTACCCAATTTTCCATAAGACCAAAACTCATTTGGTCTGCCGAAAAGTTACAAAGTCTTTATGCTCGAGATCTAAAGGAACGGATCCTTCCGGTTTCAAACTGGTCTTCATCTTTCCTCCTCATCTCTATTATCCTCCTGTGCGAGTTCGAATGCACCGTTGGGATGAAGGTCGGGCTCGAGGCTGGACGGTATTCGGGAACAAGACGGCCTGATCTGAACCGGACTCCGCAAGCATTGCAGAGCGTCTTAGGACCACTGGGACCTTCCCTCCACTGTGGGGTCTTGGTTGTCTCGCAATGAGTGCATTTCCTGAGTGTGCCATCCTCGTTAAACGAATCTGGACTGTAAGAGACCGAGTCTGCGGCACGGTTCCTGTTCTTCTTGCGTTTCTTCTTGGCGGAATTCTCAGTTTCAGAGTCCGATTCATCAGGAGCAAACAGCTGAGACATACCTGATGCAAATGACTGAAGGAATCCGAAACTCAGCTCTGTGGGGCGTTTACGCTTGCCTCTGATGCCTTTCACAGGAAAGGCCAGCATCAGAGATCTGTTTGGGTTATGGAACGAGACAGAACCATTGGCGCTCTCGAGAACTGAGACTGGGCTTGAAGACTGGAACAGCTTTGAGACTTTGACATCAGGAAGGGAGGAGCTATCCACGGTAGAAGAGACTTCCGAAGAACTCGACTGCTTCTGCACACATGAAATCAAATCCAATGANGAGATTTGTGAATGTCCCTCTCCAATGAAGTGCTCCCCTTTTTATTTGCATACTAAGTCGGCTCAATAGTCAATACCATGATATATCTCAAAATTTATTGGGTTGTAAATTTGTAATTATCCTACTTATCATGTTGAACGTGTCCAAATTTATTATATGGTAAGATTTGGGATCGAGTTTACATAAACATTATACAAAACCATGGAAATACAAACACATAATCATATTATGCAGGTAAAGATAGAACAAAATAAGAAAAGTTAGAGGATGCTTCCTTTCTAGAAATCTCACTCCCTAAGAGTCTAAGACAAGTATGTTTTAGTTTTGTTTTACGGTTCTTAAGAAACCTAATGCAGTTCAGATGCTTTGCTAAACAATGAGCTGGTTAATTCAATTGATTTGATTTCTTGACAGAGGTTGTAAATGCTGAAATCTTTGATGTATCCGTATAATTGTCGAATCAAAAGTCGACAATCCCCTTCAGATTTGGTTTGTTCTTAAATAGCTTAACAAATAAAGAAAAAATGGCATTACACTACTCTGATAAAACAGATGTCAGCCAAGCATAACCACATAATCAAACAAACACTAAAGACCCTAGATTTTCCACCAGCTAAAACCCTAAACTCTCTGCATCAGATTTGTTTTTTTTTTTTTTTTAAAGAAGACAAACACTAAACCCTAGTTTTTAAGAACATAAGTCTTATATAGAGAGTTACCCAATTTTCCATAGAAGACCAAAACTCATTTGGTCTGCCGAAAGTTACAAAGTCCCTATGCTCGAGAAGATCTAAAGGAACGGATCCTTCCGGTTTCAAACTGGTCTTCATCTTTCCTCCTCATCTCTATGATCCTCCTGTGCGAGTTCGAGTGCACCGTTGGGATGAAGGTCGGGCTCGAGGCTGGACGGTAATCGGGAACAAGACGGCCTGACCTGAACCGGACTCCGCAAGCATTGCAGAGCGTCTTAGGACCACTGGGACCTTCCCTCCACTGTGGGGTCTTGGTTGTCTCGCAATGAGTGCATTTCCAGAGTGTGCCATCCTCGTTAAAAGAATCTGGACTGTAAGAGACAGAGTCTGCAGCACGGTTCCTGTTCTTCTTGCGTTTCTTCTTGGCAGAATTCTCAGTTTCAGAGTCAGATTCATCAGGAGCAAACAGCTGAGACATACCTGATGCAAATGACTGAAGGAATCCGAAACTCAGCTCTGTGGGGCGTTTACGCTTGCCTCTGATGCCTTTCACAGGAAAGGCCAGCATCAGAGATCTGTTTGGGTTATGGAACGAGACAGAACCATTGGCGCTCTCGAGAACTGAGACTGGGCTTGAAGACTGGAACAGCTTTGAGACTTTGACATCAGGAAGGGAGGAGCTATCCACGGTAGAAGAGACTTCCGAAGAACTCGACTGCTTCTGCACACATGAAATCAAATCCAATGAATAGAGCCATAAAGAAGTATACAAACAAAACAAGCACGAGAATGATTCCACACAGATTTCCATATCAGATAGACAATGATACTAATACTTAATCGTTCTTGCTCTCTCTCTACATATATATACTGATAGATTCATCAAACGATTTCTCCTTTATTCCTCTCTCAAGAACAAATTACAGACACTAAACTAACCAAAGTAACTTGGGGTTTTATTGAAGAGAATACCAAATAAACCACCACACAAACACTAGACGCCCTTACCTCTCTAACCACATCCTATACATATTCATAAACACACCAGGTGCCTATTCCTATCAATGGGCATTTGACTCAAGACAACAGGCTAAAGTGAAAGACCTAAGACACAGGACAATCCTCTTCTCATATACCTTCAGAGACTTAACATATACACTCTCGGCTACACCATAACGAAAGGATTCTATTCCTAACTGGGTAAGAAAACAGTGATTGTGTGATTGTGTGATTGTGTCTCAAACCCAATAGAAGCACGACGCTAATATATTTTCCTCTTGCAAATGTGCATTGTGATTATGTGAATAATCTACCAAGGTAACATGTGTATGATGTGTGTAAAGTGTAAACATGATTTTTGTTGTTGCATGCACATTTCTAACCTAAAGTGGTAAAAAGCTACAGGATTGAATCCTACGAATCTCTTACATTACCGATTATTTCCTCCTACAAATGCTCGTTTTAGTTGTGAAAATGATGCATAAAGAGTATAAAATGCATAGATTACGCGTAACTAATGCATAAATGAAGCATAAGACTATGGATTGAAAATCTCCATAAAAAGTATGCATAAATGATGTATATGAGCGTGATTCTTTGACTGATACACACTTTTTTATCATAATGCAGTCAAAATCTATGGAAGCCTGAATCCAAAAGAATGATTATGTACAATATACTAAATTATTTCCTTATGCAGATGTATATTGTGATCGTGTGAATAATCGAACGAAGTAACATAAACAAATGATGTTTGAATCCAAAATGATGCATTTTCCTAATGCAGATAAGGCTGATTCTTTTTCATGCAATCAAAGTCAAGTGAAGCTTGAATATAAAAGAACTGTTCTGATGCGGTGTACCAAAAACTAGTTGTCTAATGCATATATGCGATTTGATTATGAACAACATATCATCAAGTTGCATAAATGATGCAAAGTGAATTCTCTTTCTCTCGCATTTTTCTAACCTTATGTGGTAAAAAAGCAATCGAGGTTTAAAGAACCATCATGTTATGCGATACTAACTTATTGTCCTTAAGCAAACATGTGCAGTGGTCGTGTAATATGCATGGATGATATATGCATATAAGCCTACATGCAGTGATAATGCTATCAAAGATTGAATCCAAAAAGAATCATTATGTTATAGTATACATCTATACCAAATAAATGCCCAAATGCCTGTAAATGAGTAACTAATCCTATCAAGTAATATGCGTAAACGATGTATATAAGCATGAACATAATGCATTGAATAAACTACCAACAGACAAGCATAAACAAAAAAAATGTACACAAGCATTAAAGAACTCACCACAACGGGCTTTGGCTTTGGTACTCCCACACGTTGTCCCTTGCAAGTGTTGCCACGACTGAACTCAGAGGACAAACTCGTGAGCACATCCAGTGATGGAGGCACGAGGTTCTTGAAATCGTCATCCCAATCTCCCTCGCCATTGGCGGTTTCGATGTCTTCCAGGGGAAAATCGAGATGGTTGATGAGATCATCAAAGAAGTTGTCCCCTAAATTCTTGAAGTCCTCGTCCTCTTCAGGTAACCAAGAATCGTTATTCATTTGTCACCCACTGCTCCAAAGCCACCATAGACACAAACACACAAAAACCAACATAAGGCAACAAAATATCGATTTTCAGAGACAGCAAAGAATCTCAAAAGGGTATCAATTGAATTGACCAGCCAAATGATTTATAAGAAGAGAATTACAATTTCGTGAATGAGGATACCTAAAATATGAAGTATGACCAAAAATTCAATTTCCAATTCACACCTCACTCAATATGTTTGACTCAAAAGTGAGAAGCAATAAAGCAGTTTCTTAGAGAATATAAATGGCAATAGATTCATTGAGTCAAGAGGGGAATTATAAATCCTATTTCCTTCTTCGATATTCCATTTCATAATTTTGAATTGAAACCCATTTCAGTACAGGACATAAGAGAATCCGAGAAGAAAACACGAGAACAGTCTCCGTTTTCAGTTTTTTTTTTTAGGGCACAAAAACCAAACACACAAGATAAGAATCAAAACGGAGAAGAATCCTTCTGACATTTTTTGTCTCAATGTCCAGAAAACAAAAACGAGAAAAATCTCCACCTGAAGAAGAATGCACGAGAAAGCGAAGTGTGTGAGAGGGAGAGAGAGAGAGAGAGACGCGCGAACCTTACGATACAGCTGACTACACAGAAAGCATTCCCCAAGCGCGAGCGAGGGAGAGAGAGAGAAGGAGAGAGATGGAGGAGAGAGAGAGAATCTAAATTGTCTGAAATTGGGGATTTAGGGATTACAGAAGTGAAAAAGAGAGAAGGAGAGAGAGATAGAGTTAATATGCGGTAACGCACATGGATATTTCAGTGTGTCTTCTTCTTCTCTACAACAATACAAAATCTTCTTTGTTGGAAAAATGAATTTATACACATTTTTTCTTTTTTTACACAACTCAAGATTTCTTCACTTTAAAGAAATTTGTAAATCATTTTTATATTTTTGTGAAAGGGAAATAGGTTCTTACCAAAATAAATAAAAATGAAAGGAAATAACTTCTGTAAATTTTCCACCTTGCAGGAAATTGGAAATGTATTAATTGGAGAAATTCAATTCAAACCCCTATTTTAAGCTAATAATTAAAAAATATATATTCTTATACATTGTTTTTGCAATAAAAAAATCTGTCACTGTAATTTACACAATATATACAGCTCATATTATTAAAAGTTATCTTATCGTTTAGATTTTGAACCAATGGTATAAGTAATAGGGTTCAATAATATTTGAACACAAGCAAAATAATTGGTCGAACTGAAATAAGTACAACTGTACAAGTAATCATTATCATAAAAAATCTAACAAACATAGATACAAATTTTTTATTTGGAAATGTTTTTTCATTTTATTTTAGTTTCTTGTTTCATAGATAATTTAGTTATAATTGTTAATGGCCTAAATAATATTTACAAGTCTTTAGTTGGAAAACTAGGGAAAGAAATCTACTGAAAAAAATTAAATAAAAAATTTGGATGAATCTTCTAAAATTAAAAATTATACCATTTTGTTAAAGTCTTAGAGTTAAAGAATTAAAGTTTAGGGTTGGGTTTATGATTCAAAGTTCAAGGTTTAGCGTTTTCTTTTTTGCTAAAAAGGTTTAGAGTTTTCTTGTTAGGACTTAAGTTTAGTTTATTATAGTTTAGGGTTTAGATCTTAAACTCATTAAAATCTGGACTATTATTTTATTTTGATAAAAATATTAAGATATTTTTTGATGAAAATATCTAATGTAGCATATATTTATAATAAAGATGTATTATTTATGTATTTTCATAGGTTTGTGATTAAGATGTATTATTTGTATTTTTGGTTTTCATGCTTTCTTATGAACTACTTTTATTTAGAGGTTTTAACAATTGTTGTTTTCTGATTAATAATAGTGTCGAAATTTTTTTTTTTTTTTTTGGTTACGTTTGATCCATAAAAATATCAATGAATCTAAAAAAAAGTCTAGCTTATTCTAATATTTTCATATTAAACGGATAATCTTACGATTTACCTAATATATCAATTATAGTCAACGAATTACTAGTCCATCTCAAAAAACTTTCACTACATCATTTCGTATTATAATCAAGTTATTTGGTTGCTAATCAAAGTTTGACTATGAGTATCATGTTAATTAATAGTTGTTATTCCATTACAAGTGATAGTCAATTTCGTCAAAAAGTGAAGAAAAGGATTACAGGTCTACAGTGATCTTATCTTCAACACCTACGATGATGATATTTTGATAATCGATTTCGTATTTACAGTTTTCATATTATTCTTTTTGAAAAAGACTTTTTTGTTGAAAATTATGAGAATTTTAGACTTTCGGTCTTTAATCTCTTTCCAGTATCATTAATCAACCTTTGTGTATTCTAATTTAAATAATAAATTTTCGTTCCAAAGAATGTTTACATCTGAATCACAAGAAATCAATCCCGTTGTTTAGTACCACTCATTTGGTAACTTTTTGACAAAGAGTTTCCACTATTTTTATTTGTTTTCAATAGATATGTTGTATAGATATTTCAGTAAATTTAAGAATCACTACAAGTTTTCTCTTATGTTTGTAAATATCTTTTGTAGTTAAAGACTTTTAAAAAACACTACAAAGAAAATAAAGTGTACTAATTTTAAGATGATAATACAAAGCTAGTCTCATATTAAATATAGAATATGATTGTGTCGAGTAGTTAAGAGGAAAACAAAATATCAAGCACATGAACGGCCCACATGTCAAATCAGACGACATGCCTTGCGGAAGGATGGCTCGTAGATCCGATCTGATTCAATTATTTTCTTATTATCATTTATAAACTCTTAAAACCAAAAAACAAAAACTCTTAATTTGTAACTTTTATATCATTCTTTTGTTAATAGTCTTAGAAACAGATTAAAGATGATACATTTTCAAAATGGAATGGATATTAGATCGATCACCGACGATTACGACTTACGAGAGAGTACCGAAACTAAATGATTATGGAGTTTCCTCATGGGAATGTGGGTCTCCTCCTGCCTAGCTTCCACATGATGGGTTCTATTAAATTTCAAGATAGAGATTTTCATTCTTTTCTCATAATTATAACATTAACAAAATTTTCATAAGTTTACAAATTCCTGTATTATTGACATTCGTTTTGTTATTTAATTTCTGCAATCATATACCATGTGAAATATTTTTTGAAATTGTACGGTTTTATTCACTATTGTTAGGATCATCATTTAATTGTAATTGGCAGTCAACTCAAATCTACTATGTTGCTCACCAAAATTATTATGTGCGAGTTTTATGAATTTTTCTTCACCATGGATATATAATATTTGTCTTTTTTCTTCTATATCATATTAATTTTAAGTACATTTATCATGCATATCCGAATCAATAACATACTTGAGCCAACTGAGAATAGAAGATACAGTTGCAAAGTCATAACGGGGAAAAGAAAAGCATTCGTTGCAAGTGTACCGGCTAGCATATATTAGCCAATCTAAAAAATAAAGATACAATCCAAAAAACATCTCAAGATATAACTTAAAAAAACAAGTGTATTAGAAATTTTAGTCATTTAATTATATGAAGTATTTTTCACATTTTATATTTCCAAATTCATCTATATTAATATTTGAACAATAAGAATTTGCAAGAAATTGAAAAAAGGATCTTTGTATAAAATTTATCTATGTTATCAATTAAAAATTTAAACAATATATGTGTAACTAATCTCAGAAAAGTAATAAAGGCGAAATAATGGAGTACTTATATCTATATTAGAATATAAAAACTCTAAAATAATACATGTATTGTAAAAAAAAAATATAAGAGCAAGGTATAAACCTAAAAATAAATAAATTTTTATTTATGTCTTGTTTTTAATCTGTATATATTATGCATGTCTTCAGTGTGAAAAATACAGAAAAGTTACATATGGGTTTTAGTAAATGTGGATTTACACTTAAACTCTTTCATAAATTAGTATGTAACTTGTTTTTGGGAAAGGAACAAAACAATGGAGGCATAATTATATGTTTGTATGAAGACATTAACTTGAGTTTTAAGAAAATTACATTGACAACAAAATTTTTATTGGAGTCAGGTGGATCTGCCACTGCATGAAACAATATAAACTCAGTCACTCCATGAACGAATGTAATACTTTGATTAATTTGTTGTGTGTATTATACACGTTGTTTTGATCTCTAAGTTGATCTCAAAGTCCATTATCAACACTAACGTTGTTGCTTCACTAGAGAGAACTGAAATTAGTTGGAGTTACACCTTAGAACACATCCATCGTATAACACATCATCGTTACGAATCACCACACGTCTTCGATTTTCCATGTCCAATCTGATTTGACGTATTGGATTGTATCCGTGCTTCTGCATCTTCCATTGTTCAATTTGTTAAACACATGCAAAGTTGAGAAATGAGTCTCCGCAAGAAATTTCAAGCTTTGGACTGGTTTCAACCTTTTTTTTTTTTGGTTGGAACAATTCAACCTTCTAGATCTACCGAAATAAAGAGTTTAAAGAAGGACCTCTTGCACACACAAAAAAAGGACCTATCGCATGAACATCCTCCTTTATATCACTAATATTATGCATCAATAACTTCATCACTCTTATGATCTGAAGAATAAGTTCCACCTCTTCCTGAAATGCAAAGCGAAGAACACCTTCCTCTCGTAAAATTAATTACAAAAAGTGATGTGGATCGAAACAAGTTACATGCGCTAAATTATCCCCTTTTAACATTTCTTTTAGTAACATAAAATCTCAAATCGAGAAAACCTTTTTCTCTCTGGCACGTCTCCCAATGTCGAATCGCTGGCTCGTTACAGATCGGGCTTTTCGCCTGAGTCTCTCGCCGATCACCGCTGGAGAAAGTCCTCCTCCCCCAGCTATTCCTCCAGATCCTCCAGATCCTCCAGATCCAAACTCTTCTCTCTCCTTCCTTCATTTTCCGTTGCTCAACTCTCCTGAGGGGAAATCTGTTCCTGTTGATACTAGGGGTTTTGTCTCTCGGAGCTTGGCTCCTGCTACCGTCGCTACTGCCGAGATTATTATGATTGAGGCTGGTTCCATTTCACCAAAAACTTTACATCTGAGTGCCTCCAACTCCAGATCTGAAGTATGTCCGTCTACTGTTGCAGTATCTACTGTTTCTGAACATACTGTCGTTGAAATCCCTACAACATCTACTACCAAAGTTATCATGACTGAGGTTGAGCCCGCAAACCCTCCTTCAGATCGAGCAGCTTTGAAGGCACCTACTGTGGTTATTGATTCCACAAATTATACTGTGTTGGAACCCAAGTCCACCTCTCCTATCCATACTAATAGAGCCTCAAACTCTGGCCATCAGAATCCTCTTCTCCCAATGCAGCCAGAGGTCACCAATCCTGCTCCTCCAGTTGTTTGTCCTCCTCCTGCTACTGTGAGGCCTGAAAGGTTAGTTGAAAGAATTCGGAAGTTTGAAGACCGTTCTCTTAAAAGGCTAGCTCCCATTACTTACGCTGACTCCGGTAGGCCGACAGTTCTTATCCCTGATGAAGTGTTTCAGCGTGGTGCTGAGCTACATCGAGACTTCATTGTTTGTTACTTTAATGGCCGACCGCCTCCCTACAGTCAAATACAAAGCGTCTTGAACCACATGTGGGGAAAGGGCTCTCGATTGGAGATTCATAATAACCCTCTTTCTAGGTCTATGATTGTGAGAATTCCAAATGACTACCTAAGACAGAAAATTCTTGAGAAGGGCATTTGGTATGTCGGGGACTCAATGTTCCATACAGCGCAATGAACTTCATCCCACTCCTTTGATAGCACTGCTCTTAAGCCATTTCAAATCTGGGCCCACCTTACTGGAGTTCCCCTGGACCTATGACATCAAAAAGGGTTAAGCTTAGTTGCGGGCTTAGTTGGTGAACCGAAGGAAACTGATGAGTTTACAAAAAATCTAGCGAGCCTAACAATTGCACATGTTAAAGTTGAGGTAAATCTATCCCAACCTCTGCCTCGTGTAGTTGAATTCCAAAGACAGAGTGGTGAGGTGGTGGAAGTTGAAGTTGATTACCCATGGATGCCTCCTTCTTGCTCTCATTGTAAAGAGCTAGGGCATATTGCTCGTAATTGCCTCCTACTGCCCCCTGTGGAAGCTACTACACCTGCTACTTTGAGAGCTAGAGCTACCCCCTCTAAGTCTCAGTCTACTAATCAGGGTTCTGGAAAATCTGCGGCTAACTCTCAGTCTACTAATCAGGTTTCTGGAAAACTAGGAAAGACTTCTTCTGCTTCTTTGATCGCTCCTTCAGGGCCTCTGCCTAAAAGCTATTCTACCCCGTCAAAGCTGGTCCCAAAACAAGTTATTGCAACTGCCACAACTGCTATTGATTCTTCTTCTGTGGTTACTGCCACAGTAAATGATACTTCTTCTAATGGGGATTTAGAGTTGCTGGCTTCTAATGCCAAGGACATTCCTGCCGCAGTGAATGTTTGCTCCCTGCCTCAGAATGTGCCTGTCATTGTCGCCCTTCCTGCTTCTATCACTCCTTCAGGGGACCCCTATCCGTATAACCCCTCTCCTGAAAAGAAGAGAAATAAAGCGTTAAAGAGATCTCGGTCTTACCCAGCTCTGGTGTTTCCATCTATAAACCGCTCAATTGTCCTCTCACTTTTTCCGCTATGCGTACTACTGATACTGGTGACTTAGTAGCTCCTGCTATATCTAAGGAGCCCCTTAACCCCCCTCTATGAGTACTAAAACTTTTGTTTGGAATATCCGTGGTATAAATGACACGGCTAAGCAACAATCTTTTGGTCAATGGCTGACTAGTCACCAGCCTCTTTTTGGAGCCATTCTGGAATCACACATTAAGGATCTAAACTTGAACCGATTTATGTCTACTGTTTGTCAAGGATGTAATTTTACCTCTAACCATAACTCTGGTGTGGATGGGCGCATCATTCTCCTGTGGAAAGATTATGTCGATGTCATTGTTAAGGCGCAATCTCGTCAGTCTATTACTTGTGAAGTAAAGCTACCGAATGGGTCTCAATTCTTCTACACTGCTGTGTATGCTTCAAATTTAGCAGATGAGAGAACTGACCTGTGGGTTGAGTTATTGGATGTTTATCAGAACCTATCTCTGGATTTATACCCGTGGATGCTTGGTGGTGATTTGAACCAAATTCTACACCCGGCTGAACATTCAGATCCTAATGTAAACGTCTTGGACTCTACCATGACAGAACTAAGGGATTGTTTAACTCAAATGGGTCTTTTTGACTTGCGCTATCAAGGTCTCCTCTACACTTGGACTAATTTTCGGCCTTTATCTCCTATTGCAAAGAAGCTTGATAGACTGCTTGTCAACATGCCTCTTATCACTCATTTCCCTCATTGTGCTGCTACCTTCCTGCCGCCATTGATGTCAGATCATTGCCCCTGCCTTATTGACTTCGTTGTACCTTTGCCAACTGTGGGTTTCCGTCCTATTAAGTTCTTCAACTACCTCACAAAGCATCCACAATTTTTACAAATTGTCAGTGAAGCGTGGTCTCAACTAGAAGTCAGAAGCTTTACTTTGTCTAATCTCTGTTGGAAACAGAAACTAATCAAGGGAGCTTTAAAGAAACTCAAGAAAGAAAACTTCTCACAAATCCAAGTAAGAGTAACTGAGGCTTACCATGTGCTCCAGGTTGTTCAAGTGCAAGCGCTCCAAAACCCTACTCCTCAACTTTTTCTGGAAGAGAGGGCTTGTCATGAAAATTGGAACTTCCTGCGGGTTATTGAGGAAATGTACTTCAAACAGAAATCTAGGATTAATTGGCTGAGAGTCGGTGACCAGAACACGACTTACTTTCATAGAGTGGCTCAAGTCCGTGCTAGCTATAACTCAATAAGATCCTTCATTCTGAACAATGGCACCCTCATTTTGGATCTGATGGCAATGAGCATTCTCGTTATACACCATTTTAAGTCAATCTTATCGCCTGTTACCTCTACCTCCCCAGTCCTTACTTCATCTCCTGTTTGGTTCGCATATTTGACAAACTATTCCTGCTCTCTCGCCCAAGCTCAGATTTTGACTTCTGTCCCTACAGTAGAAGAGGTTACTCGAGTTATGTTCAAGCTGAACCCAAACAAGGCTCTTGGACCTGATGGTCTTACTTCTGGCTTCTATAAAACATCTTGGGGTATTATTGGTGAAGAAGTTACCTGGTCTATTCGGGATTTCTTCTTCTCCTCTTTTTTGCCTTCCTCTGCCAACTCTACCATCTTGACTCTTGTCCCTAAATTTCCTGGAGCGTCAAAGATTGCGGATTATAGGCTGATAGCTTGTCTCAATACTCTCTACAAGGTTGTCTCTCGGCTGCTGGTTGCTAGATTAAAGGTGTTGCTTCCCACTTTGATCCTGCCAAATCAAACAGCTTTTGTCAAGGATCGATTACTAGTTGAAAACACAGTTTTGGCAGGGGAATTAGTCAATGGTTATCATAAAAACAGAGGGCCAAAACGGATTACAGTGAAGGTGGATATAGCTAAAGCTTTTGACACTATATCTTGGGAGTTTCTGTTCAACTGCCTAATTGGACTTTCTCTTTCGGATCAATTCATCAAATGGTTGAAAGCTTGCATCACTATGCCTCATTTTACGGTGGGTTACAATGGGACAGTGCATGGTTACTTCAAGGGGAAACGAGGGCTAAGACAAGGAGACCCTTTATCCCCATATTTGTTTGTTATAGGTATGAACTGCCTTTCTCACATGTTAAATAAGGCAGCAGAGGAAAAACGCTTTAAATATCATCCTAGCTGTGAAAAGTGAAGTCTCACTCACCTGTGTTTTGCGGATGATCTGCTTATATTCATTAATGGATCTATCTCCTCCGTCCAAAATGTTCTCCAGGTGCTCCATGAGTTCGAGCTTCGTTCGGGTTTGGCAGTGAGCATCCAAAAAACGAGCTTCTTCTCCTCGGGTCTCTCTCAGGCAGAGGTGGACGCCATCATCTTCTCCACGGGAATGCAAAATGGTTGTCTGCATGTTCGCTACTTGGGTGTACCGCTGTGCACAAAAAAATTAAACTTTCTTAATTGTGAAAAATTGCTACAACAAGTAACGGGCCGAGTTACATGTTGGAGTGCTAAGTCCTTGTCTTTTGCTGGTCGGCTGCAGCTGATTAAGACTGTTATTGCGGGTATATCCAATTTCTGGTGTTCCACTTTTGTCCTGCCAAAAGCGTGTATTAAGAAAATCAATTCCATTTGTAGTGCTTTCCTATGGAAAGGCACTACTGAGGGTCACCATTCTGCTCGAGTATCTTGGGAAAAAGTCACTTGGTCTAAAAAGAAAGGAGGTTTAGGAGTTAGGGATCTTACGGTTTGGAATACAGCTTGCACTCTCAAACTTGTTTGGCTCCTCTTCTTCTAGGCAGGCTCAGTCTGGGTGGCTTGGTATAAGCAAGAGATACTTGATGGGGAAGTGAACAACTACTGGACAAAAAAGCCTCAGTCCAAATTATCATGGCTTGCGAATAAGTTACTAAAGCTAAGGGATGTGGCGTTTACCTGGATTAAGAGGAAAGTTTGTAATGGGGCTTCAACTCGATTCTGGACGGATAACTGGACTCCCTTTGGTAGGCTTGCTTCATTCTTGATGACGAGTGGAAGGGTTTCTTGTATGGGAATTGAACAGAACGCTTCAGTATCTAGTCTCTATCTTCACGGGCGCTGGATGCTTCCACCTGCAAGATCAGATAATCAGGTTCAACTTCATATTTATCTAACAACTGTGCATTTAACGGAAGCGGAAGACACTTATGAATGGAGTTTAAATGGGAATTCATGCACTCGTTACTCAACGGGTGAGGTGTATATGCATTTGCGTGATGACTTACCTTTGGTCCCTTGGGAAGGAATTGTTTGGAATAAAGGCGGCATCCCTAAGCACAACTTCTTAACTTGGCTCTTTGTGCTGAATCGGTGTCCTACAAAAGATCGTGTTCTTGGTTGGGGGCTGTCTACAGATCCAAATTGTCTACTTTGCAACTCTGGTCTTGAAAGTCGGGATCACCTATTTTTCGGCTGCGACTACACCTGGTCTATTTGGTTTCGCTTGGCAAGCAGAACCTCTTTGACCCCCTGAGCGTACCTGGGACAGATCTATCCTTCAGCTGCTTTCTTTGACGGAATGCAGGTTGAGGAGAAGATTGGTGCTTCTGAGTTGGCAGGCAGTACTCTATTTCTCTTGGACAGAGCGAAACAATCGGTTGCATAGACAAATCTACCGAAGTGCCGACACCGTTGTGGGACTGATTAATCATCTAATTCGAAACAGAATTGCTAGTGTAAGGGAGTCTAACCCAACTCTAGCTTCAAATCTCCTTCAGCTATGGCTCTCAACGGCTCCTCTTACTCTCCATCTCTCCAATAATCCTTGAATTGGCCGTTTCTTCATTTATGATTCTGGCTCTCTCAAATCGAAAATCTCAATACTGGTGTCTACCTTCTTTTTACTGATCCGACTTTCCAGGGGTGGCTTGCAATCGAAGTTCGGCTTCCAGTTGAAGAATTCTCGGATGCTCTCTCTAATGGTGACGAAGAACGAGACTTATCACCTTTTCATCGATCAGATTTACTTCAATGTGTGTTTTTCAATTTGGTTTGGGCTTCTCTTTTAATTTGGTTGTTTATCTATTATTGGACTAGGCACAAACGAATTCTAGCCTTGACTAGGCTTGTAACATTTTCTCTTCTTTTTGCATTTTAAATATGAAGGCCAGTTACCCAAAAAAAAAAACATCTCTTTTAGTAAAAATTAGGAATCGTATGCGCTACACGCGGTTTGTCTTCATTAGTTGTTATGAACAAAATAAATATTTGTATTACAATAATATTTATATATAATCATCTAATTTGCTAAGAAATGTTTGTTTCCGTTAGTTGTGCATTAATTTATATGAATTACTAATTTTGTATTGATTTTATTAAATTTCATCGTACTAACATTCTATTTGTGACTTAAGGTCAATGCTGAAACTTACAAAATGGTGCATTCATTTATATGATGTTTGTTATCTTGATTTAAAATATAAGAAAAACAATTTCTATCCATTTATATTTTGTTTTTTTTTTTTGAGATTCTTTTTGTCTTACAGTTTTGATTAAAAAAAATTAATATTATTTTGTAAAATTCATTGAACGCTTTAGTAAACTTATATTGTTTTTCATGAAACAATATTGAACCAAATGAATAAAAACGATTTGCGAAAACAATTAGCATTATTAAATCTCAACATTAGGTTTTTTGCGAAAGCAATATCGTGTTTTTTTGTAGTTTGCAAAAAGAAATTAACTTACAGATCCAATGTTTGTTATACATATTCACATGTTAGTACACAATTGTTATAAGAACTTATTGTAAAACCCATTTGAAAAAAATGTGTTACACGCACGTTCACATGATAACTCATGTTTTTTGTTCTTATTTTTTTTCTTTTTATTCGACATACGACATAATCCCTCTCATTTTCTAACTAACCTCTTCGAGCTCTGGTTCGGAAATCAAATTTCTCTTCATGTTTTTGGTTCGTTCTTTCTCATATATAGCCACAACTTGTTTAATTGTAATTATCCGTGTGCCAACCTCTCTCTTTGAAATTTTCTTGTCTTTTCGTTGATTTCATATTTGTGAGTAATATATGCATGTTTGTTTTGTTTTTTTTTGTTTTTTTGAAAAGGGCATTAATATGCATGGCTGTTGGTATATTAATATTTGACAACGCTTACCTTATTTACTGTCTTTAACATCTTTAATTAATATTTGGAAGCTAGTCTCCCTCTTTCTCATTGTTCCTCTACGTTTTTTTGTGTTTTTTTTTTACTTTCAATTTTTTTTATTTTTCTTCGCACTTTTAAAAATCAGACAAAATATAACCATATTTCAAAATCATTTACATTTTATAAGCCTACGTACCATATATTGATGCGCGCCACAATTCTATAGCAAAAGTAAATCTTTGAGTAATATATAGTAACATACAATTAACAATACTATTTAGGCAAACTTTATTTGAATATAGTCTCACCGATATTGTTAGGCTATAACTACATTAAAATACTAATAAAAAGACATGGAAAATAAACAAACTAGTTTCCATAGAGAAAGCTTCAATATACTTCAATACCATGGACAAACATTCTTTCTCTTCGTATCTCAAATTTTTCAATACTCAGATGTCTAAAACTGCATTAAGAACCGCCTTCATGATTTTTAAACCTCTTTGATCTTGATAGAATCGCAGCACCAATTTGACAAAGCATGTGCATACAATCACCACATATGAGAAGGCAAACATGGAAATCGAAGAATGCAACTTTCAGTTGGAAATCAATTAGCTATCAATCCATACACAAATCAAAGACGAAAATATGAAATTCTTGTCTTTCTCTAGAGACACCTTAGCCAGAGATAACAAACAAATCTTAACGATTTAAAAGTCGAAAACCCTAAGGGGGAAAATAAGCTAAACTTTCATTTAAAGGAATAGGAAAAAGTGAACCTTTTGTTCTGATTTAATTAAGACTTTGCCTGGCCAGGAGATCCCAGAGGCCAAAAAATCAATCCCTAAGGATTTAACCCAGTGATCCAATAGGTATTCTAGTTTGTTGTCGGGTCGGATTTAAAATGTCACCAAAAATTAGGTCAAGGATGGAAAATGAGAAAGAGCCTTTTCTAGTAAAGAGGGGGGTTTTATTTTTAGAAGTTACCTATTTGGAACTAGTATATAAGATTAAGCAAAAATTTGTCGGGTCGGTACGAGACACTCAAATACGTTTCACTTATTTTTTTGTTTTATTTCTCATATGATCGATAAGTTAATCCCAAGCGAACTAAAAATTGACGTTACAAGATTTGCTTTCATTAATTATATGTGGTGATAAGAAATTCAGTTAACTAAGAAAAAATATTTATCCTGACAAATACATTTAAAAGCTTATATCATTTTTAACTATTTGTTTATAAACTAAAATTTAAAATAAAATATATTATTTAAAAAATTTCATAGAATATATATCCATCATTATTAACTTTATAAAATAACTATAAATTTTCAATATAACTAAAATTTAAGATACAAATTTTGTAGGTATATTATATGTGAAACCCCTCCAAATCTCATTTATATAAAAGGAAAATATTTCTTGATCTTTGCAGGCCTCCACATCATCAAAAATATTCTGAAAAATAATTCACCAATCACATCATCTGAAACTCACACATCAGCAAAGCAAATGATAATAGACAATAACAATGCCAACTCATCTCTTCCAAAAAAGAAACAATGTTTTTAAAATCTAATTTAAAAAAAAATATTATTGAATTTAGATTTAACACTATAGAGAAAATTTGGTAAATAAAAAAAAAACTATAACCTATAAACTAACCAATTTCTCTCTTTATTTCTTCATATCTCTCTCTAAAAATAGGTTATTGTTTTTTTTTTGTTATTCACCAAAATCACCCTTAATTCATATCAATAACAAACAAAATTTTATGACTAAATGCGACTAATTTCTACAGATTTAGATTTCAAATGATCCCATCCGATCAGCCCCGACCCAATAAAAATAAGGGCCATAGGGCGAAAAACATTTTCGGGCCTTTACTAAAGTTAAACTAATTTTTTAAAATATTTTACGCTTTATTTTAATTTAAATTTAATGGTTTTGGACATAATTATTTTTTAAAAATTGGAAAAGGGCCCTCATTTGTAGTTGAATTTTAATAGTTTGGACCTAATCAATTTTTTTTTAATATCGGGCTCCTTTTATAAACAATTTTTTTAAAATAGAAGATGCATCCATGGGCTGTCGCACTGCTGCCACGTCTACTTGGGTCGTGCCTGCATCAGTTGCGTGGAACGATAAAAAAAATTTCTCTAGCGATTTGTTTTTATATATTTGTAATTTTTTGAAAAATTTATATATAAGTTTCTAAAGTTTTGGATACAAACAAATTTGACCCAAAAATGGTACAAACAAATTTACAAACATAATTTTTTTTTTGTGTTTGACCGTATATGTAGTGAATATAACCTCACTTTTTAATTTATTTTTCATAATAAATAACATTTGTTTTGCAATGTTTGAAAGAAAAAAAAATGAACAAGTTCATTCTAGATAGTGAATATTGTTCATGGTCTTTATCTACTAAGTATTTTAATATAACACTGTTTTTTTAAGAAGTATGTAACTTTACTAATTGTCCAATTTTATTATTTTTATCAAACCTGTTTCGAAATAACAAATTTAATTTACTACAACAAACTATAGTTAGCAATTGATTGGACAAATCATGTTTTTGTTTTTGTGTAACTTCACCATAAAAAAAAAAAGAATTTACTAACGTCTCTGAATATAAGTTATTTAGAAGAAGAAAAAAAGTTTCTGAATATAAACAAAATTAAAAAATCGAAAAAAAAAAGATTTTAAAAAAATTTCTGCTCTGAGACATAAGACCGGAGGAGACAAACGCAACTACTAGTTGTCGTCACTTGGCGAGAAGTCCAAAGACTCCTGAAGTACCAAACGTTTAAAAGCAAATGGTTGTTAAAGCAGAGCCGTCAGATATATAAATATTAAAACAAAATGGGTCCCATTACCAATCATCGAACGGCTAATATTAACCTAATTTTCTCAACTTATTTCGCATAATATAAATACAAAAACCCCTAAAAAAAGGGCGCAAACGAAAAACCTACTCAGCCTCTCTCTCAGTCTCAGGTACTCTCTTTCTTCTTCCTTTACTCTCTCCATTTAATCTGCAAACCTAAAAAAAATCCGAACTTTCTTCACTAATTTAAAGATTCTTCACTAATTAGATTTGATTTTTTTCTCCTTTTTTGTTATTCGCAATTAATTTTTGGTTTATTTTGCCTTTTTTCGATTGTTGGTTTTGTTTGCTTAGATCTCGTTAAATCCAAATGGACTAAGAAGAAGATCCATGTGAAGTAGCAATAAAGAAAGCTTCTTTAGAGCCTGAAACTCAAACCCCTGTTGTCGCCGATTCGATCTCGTCTTCTGATTCCGACTCTTCTCTATCGGAAGAAGAAATGATAATCATCACGCAGAGAGGAGACAGAGGAACCACCACCACCACCACTTTGTCTCCACTGTGTAACCAATACAACGACAAGATGAGGATTGATTCCAATCTTTTCGATTGTGTTTGTGTATCTGATGAAGAAATCATCGAGTCCATCTATCAGAATCTGTTGAGAATCATCGTCTCGTTGCAATTACAAGGCAATAGTAATGTTCCTGCTTCTGCTGAAATCTGGTGTTTTGATGGCTGCAAGACACCTCCTTCGAGGCATACCGACACAAAATTGGTTCCTGATACTTGTCCTGGAGCTCCAATGAAGCTCACTAAGATATCGAGGAACATTGATTCTGGATTGAGAAGAAAACTCTTCTGATCTTGGGATGAAACTACTTTTCTGACATGGATTGTTGTTGTGACCATATTGTAGGCTGTAAGAAGAGCTTTTAGGGATGATGATGATGATAGAACTCTCCTGGCTCTTGATTTTAACTTGTTTGTCTTTGATTTGTACAGTCTGTTGAGGATTGCTAGCTTAGCTAGTTGTTGTTGGAGACATTTCAGTTTCTGTTTTTAATAAAGTAAAATCCTTTCTTCCTTTTGTGGGTTTTCTTTTCTCTGTAATATGTGTTTATGTTTCCTGGAAGAATCTAGAATAAAGTTTCAATCTTTGCCCTATTGAGTTCAAATGTATGCATATGTACGTATATGTCTTTGTTAATATGCCAGAGAGCTTTATCTTCTTTATCTGCAGAGGAAAAAAATACAGAAGATAAATGTAGTTGTTGGGTTTGCAACTTTATTAAATGTTATTCAATTGATATTTGGTGAAGAAACTTAAATGATTGCAATTCTCAATGTGAAATGTAGTTGACTGTCTGTCTTAACCATGCTTTATATTTGCATTTGAGTAATGCTAAATCATAGCAACACTGGAACAAACCAATAGTAGAATCCAAAAGCACTGAAGCTAAAGAATATTGGGTGAACAAACCACAAGTTTGGGAAATGAATGATAAATGTGCAGTGTCTATACAAAGAACTTCGGCAGTAGTATCACCGAGATCTTATCAATCTGAGTTGCATAAGCCACTAACCAATAAGCTATAGTGTCTATGACATTCAATAGATTTCAAAGAATAATATGATCTTTGAATGGACTCTATGGAATAACTGAAACTGATTTGGAAGCGTCTAGATGGTTTAACCGACAGGTTCCAAGGAGATATTCCGGGAGCTCCTCTTCGGTATTCGCCTGCACAACGAAAAATCGCAAACTCAAACCGAATGCTTCACTAAGTAACCAGAAATACTGAAATGTGCTTAAGAGTTGAACCAGGAGGGAAGAGTAATAGTAACAACAAGTTTACCTGTACCAAGAATGCCATTTCAATCACGAGTTTGTTGAGGTAACCAAGAACAAGACTCACAACTCCTCTTGCAACAGTTGATGACCCAATATCAACTCCCAGCTGAAAATTACAGAGGAGGTGTGTAAAAAAACAAGTTTCTTTAACAATGATCAATATAGTTCCTATTAAGATCTAACATCAGTCCCTACTGTGTTACCTCAATATAGTTCTTTCCCCTGAAGTAATTGATCTCCAGAGCCTGACCAACAAGGCACGCTTTCTTTCCCACACTCTGCTTAACTATCCAAGAGCCCTGATACATTCGCAAAACCCAAGTCTGGTATGAATAAACTAGACAGAAGAATACAGATAACTAAAAAAAAGAGGTAGTAATATTTTACGCCAACCTTGGATATGTAAGGAATCAGCTTGAACCGTGAGTTCCTATATGCGTCATCGCCGTTAACAAAGCTAACTAGCAAAGGATGCTCTTCAATGGGAGTGCTCATCATGTAATACCTGTCTCTTATACACATCTAGATGTGTATAAGAGACAGTCATCGCCGTTAACAAAGCTAACTAGCAAAGGATGCTCTTCAATGGGAGTGCTCATCATGTAATATAGCACAAGGCTGTACGTTGTTGATCCTGGAACCTATTATTTCATTGAACATTGATTCTTTTACTGACAAGTGTAAAGGCTGAATAAAATAAAAAAACAGCGGTTGCAGGAGCCTCCTCTTACCTGTATATTCACGATGAAAAAGAACTCTGGTCCACCTTTTGCTGCATATTTCTACATTTAAAAAGCTTGTAAGCTTCTAATAATAAGTAAGAGGGGAGAATGTATATCAGAAGCTCAGAACAAATAATAGTAATTAGAACCTGAACAATGCCTCCAGGACGAGACCCCAAATCATCCTCCCGCTTGTCAGATTCTAGCCAGTCTGCAGCAACCATTTGCATCAGTGTACCCTTTGCCTTGAACTGGACCCACCAGAAGAGAATGCTCACATATTGAGGAACATTGAACAGATTGGTATATATATAATATATATATATGCAAAGCCTCTAAGAAAACAAAATTTGTTTGTTTTTCTTTACCTTCTTCTGGTCTGAAAGATAAGTCTTTCCTCGGATGAGAAAAGTAGAGGGATCGGTTGTTGTCCAACTACAAGGCAAAGCACAAGTAGGATCAGTAGGAAGCGTGGTTCCATAACAGCAAGGCGTGCTACTCTCTTCCCTCGCCTTCTCATGCAGGTCAACATAACCCCTCTTTTGAACTGCTCGAGGAAATACCAATTAATAAGAGCAGGTCAGACTTAAGAAGGAGAAAACAAAATGACAAGACACGGCTAATAAGAGCAGGAGTTATCCATGAAACTTAAGATCACCTGCAAGATCATGTAATTTTTTCACTAAACTCGTAGCGCTATTTAGTTTTGCTGTCTCTTATACACATCTAGATGGAGTTATCCATGAAACTTAAGATCACCTGCAAGATCATGTAATTTTTTCACTAAACTCGTAGCGCTATTTAGTTTTGGCTGGCGGGATTCCTGCAATGGGCAAACAGAGAGTCAGAATTGTTTTAATTTTCCAAGCAAATTAGAGTCACATCTGATGTTGTTACTACTTACTACCTGAGAGTATGTATCCGAATCAAAATCTGAGGTCCAGCTTTCATCCAAATGGCCATTATCTGACGGTTCTGGAACGTCGAAAAACTCATCCACTCCATCGTTCAAGTCTACAAGGCTAGAGCGCTCTGAGGGAAATTTGTCTCTCTCTTCATTAGCAGTGTCCTTAAACATTTCGCTTTCTCTCAGAGAAGAATCACCAAACACACCATCTTCGTTCTGACTCAACCTTGCGCTTCTTGACAAATCCCCTGATGACAGATTGGAAGGGAAGCTTCCGTGTTTTGTCCTAAACAGCTCTCTCAGGGCTGATTCAACCAAGACGGATGTTATGATAAAAAAGAAAAGTGCTGAAACTAAGACAATTTACTTTTTTAAGAGAATTTGTAACTACCAGAAATTCTTCCAAGCATTTTCACAGTAATAGATCTAGCTTGAGATGGTTTCACATAAGATCTCCAGGACTTCCAATCAACAGCAAGCATGTGCTTCACAACTGATTGTTTTCCGTTGTCAATGGGAGAAATCACATAACCGCCACCTATGATACAACGGGAAAAATGTCAATATATTCTGATTCTCAGTCCAAAATTGCAGTTGAAAATGGAAAATAATGAGCAATATGCATTGGCCTTAAACTGACGACATATATTCTTTTGAGACACTAAAACAAAAGCAGGCTTTTGTAGAAAATGAGAAGTAAAACTTTGTGTCCTCTTTCTAAGAAAACACTCTTAACTAATCATTAAAGAGTATAGAGATAAGTAAGCTTCGGCAAAAACCAAGGTAGGTGCATACACAGGCAGAGATATCAGATTAAATGACACCACAGGGCTATTTAGTAGTTGCAACAATGAGCATGTAAGGAAATGCAAAAAAACTAACTTCATTATAATAAACTAGGCGTACATTACTTTTAAGGCACGCACGGACATAGCCTTTCTGAGGTGGACACTTCTTGTGAAAGACAGAATGATAGAGAATGACTGCGATAGAATGATTCAAATAGTTAGTTATATGGAACATCTGGCAGAAATCAAATGAACGGTTGTTTTGTATTCAGCGTTGCAAACCATATGTGCCATCATCTTCCCTTCTCCAGTAACGCCGCAGCGAAAAATCTCTTCTTTTCATCCCCCTGTCACTACAGCAAGTCAGTAATAAGACAAACAAGGACGCGAACTCCGGCGTGAAAAAAGTTGAGTAGCTGACCAAGGCAACCAATCGCTGTATAACTGTTTGTGAATTATATCAGTGTGACCATCAAGATGCTCGACCACACTGCCTTGGTAAAAACAGAAATCCCATCTGAAAAGTTCCGAGCATTTTAGTTTAGATGTTCATCTTAAGGCTTGCTTGTTTGGAGAGTGGTAGTAATACTTACTCTGATCTTGAAGGCCCAAGGGAAAGAAGCGTTTGGAAAATGTTTTCCGAGGTTCCATCAACGACCCCAACAGCCATGATAGCCGGATGATCATCCCACTGTGAAGTCAGGCAAAAGGATTATCAAAACATGATTCACTTCAAAAACCCAATGAACATACCATTTCAACAGATTAAGACTGAAGAAGATACTGACCCTTCCAAGAGAATCTCTCTCCTTTGCCTCTTTGAAAAGCCGAAGACCTGAATGCAGCACATGATTCAACTAATTGCATTCCAGCCACACACACACACACACACACACACAAAAAAGCAATGACAATTGAGAGTGCACCATACCATTTTGACAACCGAATATTGTCCATGGAGAAGGCGCAACAACATCAGTAGTAACAGGATCCACTCGTGCAGACGACCGGAGTGTCCAGTCAATAGAACTTGCCTGATGGTCCCGAGCTGAGCTACTCAATCTGATTGTAGAAAAAAAAAANTAGATGTTCTATGAATTTTCACATCTTACAGCTTGCTCGTTTGGAAAGTTGGTAGTAATAGTACTTACTCTGATCTTGAGGGTCCAAGGGAAAGAAGCGTTTGGAAAATGTTTTCTGAGGTTCCATCAACAACCCCAACAGCCATGATAGCCGGATGATCATCCCACTGCGAAGTCAGGCAACGGAATTATCAAAAAAAAAAAAAACAATGAAACATACCATTTCAACAGATTAAGACTGAAGAAGATACTGACCCTTCCAAGAGAATCTCTCTCTTTCGCTTCTTTGAAAAGCCGAAGACCTGAATGCAGCACATAGTTAAACTAATTGCATTCCAGCCACACACACACACACACACACAAAAAAACAAAAAAAAGTAATGACAATTGAGAATGCACCATACCATTTTGACAACCGAATATTGTCCATGGAGAAGGCGCAACAACATCAGTGGTAACAGGATCCACTCGTGCAGACGACCGGAGTGTCCAGTCAATAGAATTTGGGTGATGGTCCCGAGCTGAGCTACTCAATCTGGTTTTACAAAACATTCCTTTCTTTTAAAATACCCAAAAACCATTACGGGTGCTAAGCAAGACCGAGAAACTTTACAGTCACTGCTGTAAACCATTCCATTGATTACAGTAAATTGTGGAAACCAAGTAGTTACCTCAGTGAATCCCATCGGCTCCTCGAACAACTAAAATCGTCTCCTGGAAAAGAGGCACCCTGCAATAAACCATACAAGGATAAGTCTCTATCCTCTTAATAGAAAGAGCTTTAAAACTTGTTACTTAATGTCTTGTACAGACCTTTAAAGCTTCCTCTTTAATCAAATTGATCCACCTAGCTGCATTCTCAGGACTGCTTGCTCCTAACTTTATTATCAATTAACAAAAAACAGAAAGCTTTACACATAAAAAGAGATGTTCGTCACAACAAACTTTTGTTCCAACACACAAAATCGTACCTTACCTTGAGCTGATCATTGTGATTTGAGGTATTGTATAGTGTAAATATGAAGAATGCCTACAAGTGATAAAAAGACAAAACCATTATCATCATCACTCCACAACCTAAGATTTGGAAATAGATCACATCCATTACTACAATTTTTCACAAATTTCAATACTTTTCTATGAACATTCTCCCTTCCATTGTCAGTAACTCGGATACATGAATCTATCACCGCGCTTCTTCCTGCATCCTGTAAAGCCCAAATTCAGATTCTTCAAAGTTAAAAGACAAACAAACAAAAAATGGAGACTATACACGAAACAATGCAGATAAAAAGCCAATAAGGGACCTTGGATTTAGAATCTGGAATGGACTTGAAACTCTTGAGAAGATGATCTCCAAGGACAAAGTAACGTTTCCTAGAGAAATGCAATCCGAATCTAGTGGATCGGATTATATACAACCAGCCTTCCATCTTCGTCTCGGTCTCGTTTTCAGACCCAAAAGCCATTATTAACTCTAAAGAGAAAGGCTTTTACACTATCAGATTCGCCATAAGAACCCTAGAAGTTTCTTGAATTCCAAGGAAAATTTCCCCCAATAAAAACCAAAAAAAATCACCACTTTCTTTCTACCCAACACAATCACAACCGACACACAGAAGATTAATAAAACCCAGAAGACACACACCTCTTGGGAAATCTCGAAACCCTTCTTCGCAATTACAAACCACAGAGACTCTTGTTTTCTCCGTTACCCATAAAACGACAAACCCAGAAGGAAAAAAGAGAGGATCAGAGATAATCAGAGAGTAGACAAAGACGAAGAGGAAGAGGGTGAATTTTTGTAGTGTAGATTCGGATTTTTTTATTTTTAAAAAAGGGAGAAGAAGAATTCAATTGATTCTCGTCATCGCTCTTCAGTTTCTCTCTCTAATTTCAACAGTTTTTGATTTCTCTGGTAGAGAGGAAAAACTGTAACTTAGCGAGAATATGGGCAATGTGCAAAACAAAAAAAAGAGATTTGCGGACGAATGATACAAAATCTTGTCGCAGTCCCAAAAAAATAATAATACAAATCTGGTTAAATTACGTTATCACCCTCCTTCTGTGTTCACTTCTTAACCCCAGATTTCTTCTGATTTTGTTTTTTTTTTTGGGTTAAGTGGAGAAATCCTATACCGAAACTCAAACTAACCTGGATTTTCTTGCCAAAACGAATACAAGTGATAATGGCAATTGAAATTGTATTTGAGAAGATTTATACTCTACTAAAGAAAAATTAAAGAATATTATTCGGAGGTATCTTAAAAAAATGAAAATGACTCTTAAAGATATTTAAAGATTTAATGAGACAGGATATTATTAGTTTGATAAGGATAGAGTTAAAAGGAATATTTCCCTAATGCAATTAGAAAATTGCTAGTCTTGCAAAGGGAAGATGTGGACACAAAATTCTCATAAGAATAAGATGTCACTAGAGAAAAATAGAAATATTTTATAGACATTTGACATTCTATCTGTTTTAAAAATGATAATGCGCCTCATTAATAACTTAAATAATATGGAATATTTAGCGGTAACCTGGATTTTTTATCGGTAACCTGAAGTGATAAGTGGTTATAAAATAGTTAAAAACTATAAAAAAAAGTTGTAAACAAAAACGGTACCAAAAAAACTAAGTGTAATAATGTTAGTAACGCTTTACATACTATTTTTTTATCGTTGTTTGGTTACCATATCATAAAGTGAGTGTCTTATATTATCATTGTCTTAATTATAAAAATATCAACAGAGTTGGAAATATATTATTAGGATCGTGTAAAGCAGAAAATAGACACTAATTGTAGTTGTGTTTAAGAATAGTCTCAACAAAATTCGTGGACGCGGATAGGTTACTGAAAATTGTTAAGATTTGTGTAAATTTCATGAAGAACATCAAAATAAACAGACAACGATAAGACACAATAAAACTTTTGAGAGAGACTTATATATGATTCACATTCACATATAGAAAGTGAAACCCATAAAACAAAGGTATTAAACTGAAAACCATATTTTTACTCCACTTTTGTAAGTTTCCAATTCTAAACTGACATTAGTTGACTAAGCTGTATGAAATCAGAAGTGGGTACGTGGAAGCGCAAGTGTTTAGAAACGCGGAAACGGCTTTTCAAAAAAAATTAGGAAGCGAGTACGTGTTGGAATCATATGCATATATATATATATATATGTATATATATATAAAGCTAAACATTATATTATATTAATAAATGATTATAAACAATCCAAAATTAATTAGTATATTTTACATAATTCAACTTAATCAAAATAGAAGATTAAAACACTATTTTTATTCTCAATTTTTTAGTTTTATCAAATAAAATTATTTAATTTTTTTGTTATCGAAAGAAAGATTATACAACTCAACATTTTCAAGATAATCTCATTAATTTATCAATTTTATCACTTGTGATATCTCATCTTGATTAAAATAATAATTTCATACAATATTTTTTATAGATAAAAGATGAAATATATTGTATACATATGTTTGTAATATAGAAGTGTAAGCTTCCAAAACGGAAACGCAAGCTTCCAACGTATTTTAAAAAGATATTTTTTGAAATCGTTATGGAAGCGAGATTTCGAAAGCTTTCGATTTCGATTCTAATTCCGAAACAGAAAACGAACCTCGAGAGAAATTTCCGTACTACATAGTTGGTTGATCAGAAAGAAGGAAAGAAAATGGCTAAAGAAGGTGAAACCCATCAAACAAGGTACTGTATATGTAGAAAATAAAATAAGACTAAAAGAGTAATCTTGAAAAGTAAGCATTTGAAATTGATTGGGAAATTGTGTGGAAACGTATCGCAGTGTCGTTAGCCAAAGGACAAAATTGTAGTAATATGTAGGAATAAGTCATCATCATCACATGTATTAAGTTTTAAACACAAATAAATAGCTTTTAGTTGGATTGTTGGCTGTTGTTGCAAACAAGTTGGCCCATTGATGAAGAATATTTCTCATCCATTAAAATAAAATTTATGTCATTCGTAGCTTGCAAGTCTCATCATCACCACTAGTTTTCAATTTAAATTATTTATTTTTTTCTCTTTCTTTTTAGGGAAAGTTTCTCTTTCCAATTCTCTTTTGTGGGTCCATAATATAAAAACGTTGTACATGGAATGGAAGATGAAACAAAAACGACAACGTAGCATGGGCATGCGCGGTTGAATTATTTTTTACATTCATTATTCATATACTGTATATGGCTTTACAGTTATCTTCTTCAGTTCTTCTGTTATATATTTTTGTTTAATATTTATTTCAACTTAGAATGGTATTAATATGATTCATGCTCCATTCATCGCTACTTTGCGAATTTTATATTCATATTGATGATCGACACATATGTGAATTAGAGCATATATATATACATATATATATATATTAATATATATATATATATATATATATCCTTAAGTAGCAGTTTATAGTTCATGCAAATAATTTAAATCAGAATTCACATACACATAAAAAAATATATAAAAGAGTACGGCAATATTATAATTTTAATTCGACACATTAATTTGTATAACTAAATATCATTGATGATATATAGTTTATGGATAACAAAGACAAATCAGTTTTAGCAACTATAAGTACATATGCAGATCGTGTTGTGTGGACTCACACAGTCGCCTTGTCCTTTCCCCTGTCGAGCACACTCATATGCACATATCATCGATTCACAGTTTTCGTGTTCTGTTATTATATTATGATAACACACGTTCGGTTGTGCTTGTGTTTCTTTCGTCACCATCCCTAGTATAAATAATTTAAAATATAATCTCAAAAAAAAATTATGTATGAAATAAATAAAAAACTGATGAACTATAATACTATGAATAAAAGAGAAAAAACATGATCATAATGTTTTATGTGTAAAGCAAACCTAGTACGAGGACGAGGACGACCATGAAGATAGCAAGATTGATAGCTTTAGTCATTTTTGTGGTATAATAGAAATGCAAGTTTTAAAATAAAATGACGATGAGTGGTATTGATTATGTACCTACATGTGAATATCATATATATAAGAAAATATGAAATGTCACAAAATCTTCAAATTAACTAAAAAATCAACTCATAATTAAGTAGATCGATGCTGTAAGCGGAAGAAGATCAAATACAATAAATAAGAAGAATATCTAGAAATCAACTAAAAGTGAAAACAAATAAAAAGGTAATAATTACCACAACTAATATGATACAGAATCAAAGATAAGAACGTAAAGCTGTAAAAAAAAAAAATAGATGCTGAAAAAAATAAAAAAAGTATTTTCAGGAAAGAGATTTAAAAACTTGATAAAAATGAAAACAAACATGAACTTGATTAATATGTACTAGATATTAGCCAATCTATGTATTATCAATTATGCAGTTGGTCGTGCGCAGACATTTTCTAATTATTTTAATTATTTGAAATTTTATCATGCACAATGAATTCGGGCGTTAGGTATTTGTCATTTTTATTTGTTTTTCTTGAGTGTTAGATTCATAATAATGCTATTTTTAATTTTAGTTTTACCATTTAGTTACTTTGATTTGATGTGTGCGTAAATGAAGGGTGTAAATGGCTGCGCAATCTGGCGGAATGCAGAATTTGATAGATTTTTAATGATATTTAGGTGAATCAAGCGGAATAACTATTCGGATCCAAAATCGATTCTTCCCATATAGAAAAATAAAATATCTTAAATACAAACTTTAAAATCAAATATATTTGGATCTTGATGATCTTAGATTTTACTATTTGGATCTAGAATCGACTCTTCCCAAATAATTCTGTCAAGCGGGTCAAACCCGCCCCGTTAAATCCGTCCTGCAATGAGTCACAATTTCTTTTACCCGCATAAACTTGCCCCGCAAAATTCCAGATCATAAAATATTCGATCCGCACCGTCCCGCTAGAAGTTGCGGATACCCGCGGATAATCCGTAAATATTTAAATAATAACAATAAAATAAATTATATATATATATAAATTATTTAATAAGAAAAAATTAATATAATAAAACGAAAAATACATAATTTATTTTTAAAATTAAAAGAAATTTTTAACTATTTTTTATATATAACATAATATTTCAAAACATTAATAATATTTACTATATAAATATTAAAAATGTTGTAAGAAAATATAAATATTAAAAATTAATTATTTGCTTGAGTCTATCTGCTTGTTAGGGATCTTAATAAAAATAGCTCATGCTCTTCAGCAATATCATCACAAAGGTTCAAGTAATAGTGACAACATTTTCTTACAAAATATATTGGGAGATGAGAAAATCGATTGTATTAAAATTATGGAAATCGTGAAGATCAAGATCTATAATATTATGGATATTTATCAATATTGATTAGAAAATTTAACTTAATTTTAAAAAGGGGAAGGCCCGCGCATTACGCAGATTTATAATATTTTGACTGTTTTACTTTTATAATCTATTTTATTATTTTTGTTACTAAATGTTTGTAGAATAATAATATCATGAGGATTTTTTATTTATTCATTGTAAGCCTATAAAATATCAAATTATTTCTCTTCAATAATAAAGACGTATTGTTTTGTAATATAACCAATCTTAAATATATTTGTGGTGAAATTTGTGTTTGCAAAATATATTAATCTTTGTTTGTGCTTTGATTTTTTGTTTCTGTTTGATCGATGAAAGAGAATCGTGTGGAGAAGGGAAAAAAGGAAAACTGAAACGTTGTTTTTATTTGTTCGATGAAAGAGAATCCAGTAGAGAAATGGAAAAAAGTGACACGTGGCAGCATGTCAGAATTATTTATGTAGGAAACCTTACTATATTATATGAGCTGGTTATGTAGAAAACCTTACTATATTGTATAAAATAGTTTTATAGATCTGATGCATGTTGTGTATATTTGCGGTTTTTTTCATCTTTAGCAAAGAGGCCAAAGTTTTTTTTATATGCTTGAGTGTCTATAAATATCAGGGCTGACTTTGTTTGGAGGCAATACAAAACAAAAGGTTTCAAGATCTTGTCTGCTTTAATGAAACCGTTGATGTCAAAAACGTTGAAGCAGCTGGTGGAACTCCAGGACAAGATTAGAGACAGCATCTGGTGGCGTGGCCAACCGGTGATGAAAGAGCTCAAAAGAGCGTATGTTCGAGACAAGTGTGAGTGTGATGGCCGAACCAAGAAGTTCTTAGCATATAACAATGTTTGGCAATGATACGGTGAGGATAACGACATGAATACTTCTTCTGCTTGTGAGTTTTGTCTGTGGCATCACGAAGTTGAGCTTTTTTTTAATAATATTGAGTGAATAATGTAATAAATTCGAATATTTTTTTAGGGTTTTGATATGCTCTCAAATTTACCATAGAGCTACTCTCTCAAATTAAGAGATCAGTTGTAATACTTAGGGATCGAATCCACAAGGAAGGGATAGTCACACAACAGTTTTCTAATTTCGAATTAAACTAAGTAAATAGAATTAAAAGTAAAGACAGCAAGCAATTAAAAACGATGTAAACTTCAGGAGCCGAAACGCTAGGTTTAAGGAAATTCTCAGGTGATCTAAATTGCATGTCTAGACAGAATGTTAGGAATTATTAAGCACTGTTCTTGAACTCGAAACACTAATGTAAAATCAACCAACTCTCGCTGCGAAGATTATCTATGTCTAAACCCTAGAATTCCAAATCTCTTTGCAAATTCAAAAAATTCAGACAAGCATTAATATCAGGTTCAATTGTTCACAAAATCCTAAACCAAATCTCTTTGCGAATAGGTATTTTGCTCATCTAACATTAGTTCAGGCAATTAATAATACTCTCGCATCTATTAATCAACCTAAAATCAGATTCTAGGTCATGAAGGTAGAATAAGCATTAAACACAAATCCAGATGAAGAACCCTAATGATTTTATCCTAACAATTTAATTCGACCTAACAATTCATTAATTACCTTTGAAAAACTCTAAACCTAACAAGCAAACTACTCAGACATGATCAATGAAACAGAAATCATTATTTGAATAGAAAGCATAAAAGAATTCAATAGAAGAAATAAAGGAGTTCCAAATCAGCTATAAAGGAGTCTGATTTTTCTCTACAAAAACCCTAAACTTCTATGATTCTAAAAGTATGAGATAATGCCTAAACAATGGCTTTGACAACTATATTTATAGGCCTAGCTTCGCATCTTCAATTCCTTGGAAGATTAGGAAAAGTCGTGGAGATTTTCTTTTCTTCAAAATATGGAAACTTCTCGATTTTGGAAATTGGAAAACCTGGTGTCGATCGACACTCATCGTGTTTCTTCAATCCGACTTCATTTCACTAAGCTTCAAAATGTATCCAATTCTCCAATTTATCTCCAATTGTACCTGAACATGTAAAGACTCTATATAGACTCGAAAATAGCCAAAAGACTCTATAAAAATACTTATATCATGGTCTAAAAATGGGTAAAAACCATGATATATCAATTCCCCCAGACTTAGCTTTTGCTTGTCCTCAAGCAAAATAGAAACTAAATATAGAGTCGAAGTTTGAAAATCGAAATATCCAGCTAACCTTCAGAACGCCACAACTCGTTAACAATTCTTGAATCCACATGCAGTAGAGCCAACCTTAGGTAATGTTTCAGTGTACTCACCACAAGCTTAGCAATCTCCCAGTTTGAATGCAGATCCTTTCCTTAGATAAATTTCGAACTCTAACATTGATATTGCCAAAGAACTTTGCTGATTCTTTCCCTTCCTTAGTGCTTTGAACAAGACATTATTTGTAAAGCTCTCCTATTTTCTCCTCCCTTAGTCAACTTCTGCCCATTTTCAGGGTGTTCTAAGATATTTTCATTGAATTTTCTCATTCTTTTGAAGTCTTGGAATAGTGCTACTCTTACTTGTGTACCTTGTTAGGAGACAGGTTCTTGAGCTCTCACTAATATTGTTCCTTATGAGGAGACAAGCTCATGAGGATCTTTGCACTATTCCTTGGTCAGACTTCTTAATTAATATATTTTCTCAAGGAAAGATCAAGGAGAGACTGCAACTAGCTTCTCTTGTTCATAGCTGAAAGAGGAATCAAATTCAATGCATACATAGTTCTTTTAAGGGGATCTAAAATCTCTCTGTTAGATTGATCCACTTGCAGCTTTCTACTTAGTAAGACCTGCGATCAACTGCTATAGCAATGGTCCTTCAAGTGTCAATCTTCTGTGGTTAGTTCTTCTGAAAACTAAAAATTTCACTGATTTTGACTCAATAAAACAAAGTTTTTGATTGACTCTCAAAACAAAACACAAAGTCAGTAATCACCTCCCCCAGACTTAAACAACACTGTCCCCAGTGTTATCAAGCCCGAAGTTGGTTAAAAGAAAGATTAGAAACAACTTAAAAGACCAATTAGAAGACTTACCTTCGTCTGCGCGTGGTGTCGATCGACCCTAGGTAGTGTCGATCGACACTGGTCTATGTCGATCGACACTGGTCTATGTCGATCGACACTGGTCTATGTCGATCGACACTGGTCTATGTCGATCCCAATGTCGCCTTTTTCAACTGACTAAAACTAGGACTTAGTAAAACCAAAACAAAATGTAAATAAATAAATATATTACCTAACAGTGGGTTGCCTCCCACTCAGCGCTCGTTTTCAGTCATTAGCTTGACTGTGTCGGGGTTCAGACGTCTGGTGGATCAGAGGGTGGCATTGAATGCTTCCCAGAGGAATGTCTTCTCATCCATGGCGGTGTATAGGTAGTAGATGCATGAAAGCGACCAAGGAAATGAGGAACAGTAGCAGGGTGGGACTTGAGTTCGGGTGGGACACTTCGTTTTCCTGCAGAATCATCAAAAGAAACACCAAGCCTTCTACGAGAATATCGTGGCTTGCATGAGTGTAAAGCAGTTTTTGAACCTTTTAAAAGCTTATTGAGAGGATCAAGAGGTTTGGAATTGATTCCAGGAAATGCATACCTTTGCTTTCTTAGAGGTTTCGTGGCTGTAGGATGTGGAGGTAGCTGTTGGACAACATGTGATGGAGTTGCAGCATTGGAAACACCTTCTGGTGTGATCCGTGAAGGGTGTCGATCGACACTAGGAGTGGTGTCGATCGACACCAACTCTGCAGCTCGAATCTTTGCACTCCTTTTGCAATTTAGCTCAACAATCTTTGCTTTCATGACAAAAACGTCGTCCTCCATTGGTTTGACATTGATTAGACCTTCATCTGCGCCCAAAGTCCTGAAGATATGATTGTTTCCACTCCAATTCTCTAGCTCCACAGCTTTCTCAGAATTCTCAACTAATGCTTTTTGAACAACCAGTTTGTTCACTTGCTCTTTAGAATCCAGCTCCTCTCCAGCGATCACAACAATACATGAGATGTGTTGGGAAGTTCTAGTAGGAGGGATAGCTTTGTAGAACACTTCTTTGTCAACATTAGAGAAAGAAATTCTCTTATTGGACATGTCTACAATAGCTCCTACTGTGGCCATGAATGGTCTTCCAAGAATGAATGACATGACAGACGCTCTGCTTACTTCCACAACCTGAAAATCCGTTGGAACTAGGCAATTCCCAACCTTGACAAGTAAGTTTAGAATTGTACCATATGAGGTTGTGGTAGAAGAATTTGCGAATTCAAGAGTCATGCTTGAAGGCTGAATGTCAGCAATCCCCAGCCTCTCTGCAACGTCTTTTGACATGAGGTTCACGCAAGCTCCTGAATCGCAGAGGGATTGTTTAAACTCAACTCCACCAATGGAGCATGGAACCACAAACATCCCTGGATCTTCAACCTTAAGCAGTTGCTTCATTGGTGGTGGTGTTTCCCTTGGTTTGTGAAAGAGTTCTTCCATCTCTTCAAAGCTTTCTCTGCTATTCTGGAAGAAAGCACACAAGGGATACCTCTCATAAGCCTCATCAAAGGAGAGCTCCTTAGGAATCATTTCCACCCTTTTGTTGAAAGCAGCCAGTTTCTCTGCACTAATGGGCGGCCTCAGATGTTTTGGTAAAGGAGGATTTGGAACCTTGGCCTTGTGGACCCTTCCCAATGCAACTTGTGAAGCTTTAGGTGTATCTGTCCAAGTTCGGGAAGGGTGTCGATCGACACCCAGCTGGTGTCGATCGACACTAGACGTTTGTGTCGAGGATGCTGTGTCGATCGAGCTTGATTCGTCTGGTTTCTCCTTGGGTGTCGATCGACACACAGTAGTGTCGATCGACATTGACTCCGCAGCATTTTCTACATCTTCAAGCTCCTCGAATTCTTTAGTACTTAGCCCTCTTTTCTGCACAGGCTGAAGGTTCCCTCCATTCTGGATTTTGATGGCATTCACATGGTGTCTCGGATTCACATATGTCTTTCCAGAAAGATATCCTTCTTGTCTTTTTAAAGCTCCAGCAGTTTGAGCTACTTGGACATCCAATTGCTTCATATGAGTACCTAGAGACTCAATTTTTCCATTCAGATCAGTGTACAAGGCATCGATCTTCCCATTAAAGTCCACAGTCATCTTCTGTTGTCCCTCCAAGATTTGTTGAATCATGGACTCCATCTTATTGTCTCGAGCAGGAGGATTCTGGTAAGAAGAAGAACCATAAGTTCTATTGAAGTTGTTGCTCTGAAAAGGCTTCTGGTAAGAAGAACCATAGCTTTGCTGATTGTTGAACCTCTGTCCTTGAAAACCAGCTCCATTGATGTAATTGACTTCTTCTTGCTCTGGCTCAAAGGTCTCCACTTCTGCAAAGTGGACTTGCTTCTTGTTCACCAATAGGTCCAGCTTCCTGTTGACCTCAGCAATTTGGCTTCCTCCAGTTACACCAGCGTGTTGTCTCCTCTCTAAATCTGCGTTCTTGGTGCTGTTGCAAGAGGCTAAATTCTCTATAAGCACCATCGCGTCCTCTGGGTATCTGGTGTTGAAATTGCCATTGCTTGCAGCATCTAAGGCCATCTGGTATCTCCAGTCGATTCCTCGGTAAAAGATACCGAGAAGTTGCGGCTCGCTGAAACCGTGGTGTGGGCAGTCCCTCTGGTACGCCTTGAATCTCACCCAAGAAGCTTTGAATGCTTCAGTGGGTCCTTGGAAGAATGTGGTGATCTTCGTCCTCAGATCCTCAGATCTTGCATCATCGAAGAAATTGCATAAGAATGCATTCTTAGTGTCCTCCCAAGTGGTCAAGGATCCTGGATCCAACTGCTTCAGCCAGTATGATGCATCTCCAGCAAGCGAGTAGGGGAAAAGCTTGCAGAAGAGATAATCATATGTGACTCCATTGGCCTTGATGCTTGATGCCAAATCTTCAAACCTATCTATGTGCTCCATTGGATGCTCATTAGGGAGACCATGGAATGGATGCTGAGAAACCAATGTGTAGTAAGCAGGTTTCAGCTCGAAATCATTCCTCTGGAATGCAGGAGGACGGATGGTAGCTCTATTAGTATAAAACTGGTCTGGTCGGTTGTATTCACCAAGTGTTCTTTCACGTCCAGCGTCTGCATGTGCTCGGTATCGATCGACACCAAGGTTGTGTCGATCGACACCAAGGTTGTGTCGATCGACACCATCGAGCACCTCTTGTTCGACGACAACAACTCCATTATCATCGAGTCTCTGGCCTTGAGCGTTCCTCCTATGCCCTTCTCCATCCACCAAGTTACCAGATTCGTCGCGGATCAAAACCATGAGACCAGCCATCTCTGTCTGCGGAGGGTGTCGATCGATGCTACTAGTGTCGATCGACACTCGGGTAGATGCTCGGTTCCTACGTTCGAGACGACCGAGCTCCTGGTTGAGTGCTATTAGTTCTTTGTCCTTATTGCTTCTGGTAATGCGATTAAGCATGCACCTGAAAATAAGAATAAGAAACTAAAATTAGTAACCAAAAACAAAAATTAAAACCTAGACAAAATTATAATATTAGAACTCTGTAAGTAACTAATCTCCTTCCCCGGCAACGGCGCCAAAATTTGATATGCTCTCAAATTTACCCTAGAGCTACTCTCTCAAATTAAGAGATCAGTTGTAGTACTTAGGGATCGAATCCACAAGGAAGGGATAGTCACACAACAGTTTTCTAATTTCGAATTAAGCTAAGTAAATATAATTAAAAGTAAAGATAGAAAGCAATTAAAAACGATGTAAACTTCAGGAGACGAAACGCTAGGTTTAGGGAAATTCTCAGGTGATCTAAATTGCAGGTCTAGACAGAATGTTAGGAATTATTAAGCACTGTTCTTGAACTCGAAACACTAATGTAAAATCAACCAACTCTCGCTGCGAAGATTATCTATGCCTAAACCCTAGAATTCCAAATCTCTTTGCAAATTCAAAAAATTCAGACAAGCATTGATATCAGGTTCGATTGTTCACAAAATCCTAAACCAAATCTCTTTGCGAATAGGTATTTTGCTCATCTAACATTAGTTCAGGCAATTAATAATACTCTCGCATCTATTAATCAACCTAATATCAGATTCTAGGTCATGAAGGTAGAATAAGCATTAAACACAAATCCAGATGAAGAACTCTAATGATTTTATCCTAACAATTTAATTCGACCTAACAATTCATTAATTACCTTTGAAAAATCCTAAACCTAACAAGCAAACTACTCATACATGATCAATGAAACATAAATCATTATTTGAATAGAAAACATAAAAGAATTCAATAGAAGAAATAAAGGAGTTCCAAATCAGCTATAAAGGAGTATGATTTTTCTCTGCAAAACCCCTAAACTTCTATGATTCTAAAAGTATGAGATAATGCCTAAACAATGGCTTTGACAACTATATTTATAGGCCTAGGTTCGCATCTTCAATTCCTTGGAAGATTAGGAAAAGTCTTGGAGATTTCCTTTTCTTCAAAATATGGAAACTTTTCGATTCTGGAAATTGGAAAACCTGGTGTCGATCGACACCAATGGTGTCGATCAACACTCATCGTGTTTCTTCAATCCGACTTCATTTCACTAAGCTTCAAAATGTATACAAATCTCTAATTTATCTCCAATTGTACCTGAACCTGTAAAGACTTTATATAGACTCGGAAATAGCCAAAAGACTCTATAAAAACACTTATATCATAGTCTAAAAATGGGTAAAAACCATGATATATCAGGTTTTCAAAAAATACTACGCATGGTTTGTAATTTAATTTTATTATATCAAGACTGAACTTCAAAGTTATTAGAATTGCCTTAATTTAATTTATATAGGAGTTCGTATTATTTTTCTTTTTCTTTTATGATTATTATTTGATAATATGTTTTTCTAAACTGAAGTTAAATTTATGAAATTTTGCTTTTATTTTTCATTTTTATAATCTTTTGCTTTTATTTTGCTTTTTTGCTTTTTTTTTTTTCTTTTTCCTTTTTATGAATAGTGCTTGTTTGTCTAATTTTATAAACTTAAGTTATATTTACTATTATATTTTAATCATAACACATGTCAAAATCTAATCGATTAACTTAACATATGTCATGATCATATTAATTACTAATTTTGAATTTTAAGCTTTATATAATAAAACTATATTAGGCTCTACATATACGCAGAGTTTATAAGTTAGTTTTTGTAAACCGTTAGAAAAAAATAAAAACAAAAAATAGAAAACAAAATTATATTGCCTTGTGAAAATAAAATAAGATTTGAAACACGAAAACACCTACCGATAGAGAAACCTAACAACGTAAAAATAATTATGTATTTAAATATTTTCTCTATTATTTGTTTTTCGATTAAAATTTACCATATGTTCGCAAATATTTAGCTTTTCTTAATCCTATTTAAATTAGTTTATTTTCTTATTACTTAGTTACTCATATATCTTTTTTTTTTTTAAACTTGACGAACTGATTCTTATATTTCTTGTTAAATTAGATTTACTCTTTTAAAAAATCATATTTGACTTTCTTTTTTTCCTTTTATAATTAGGAAAAAAATGCATGTGATCGATTAACTGGACACATTTTGCTATTATGTTAAAAATAAAAGAGATATAAATCTTAATATATAGATGTAAGTAATAATAATTCTTTTACTTTTAAATTTATTAATCGATTTTAAACTTTCTTAATCTAATTTATATTTTCTAATTTTCTTAATTTTGTTATTTACCTTTTTTTGATTTGTTATTCTTTTTCTTTTAGTATTAGTAATTTCATACAGTTTCCTTGATCTAAATAAAATAACATAAAAAAAACTTATGAGAGTTTAATAATAATTCTTTCTAAATATTTTTGTGTTCTTACTTTTATCAATTTATCAAAAAGAAGAGAGCAAAGCAGAATAGCTCGAGGCAACGTTTGCATATATGATTCTGATCAAGAATCTCAAATTTACAGTTGATTTCAAACTTAACACACCTGGCAAGAAGAAGAATGTACGTACAATATCGACAATGGTATATTTAAGACTTAACACACCTAGCAAGTATTCATTGTAAAAATGTAATATTAATAGCTGAATGAAGTTTCACAAAATTCGTTAGAACATAAATTTAAAATGCTTAATCTTTGATTTCGTCCAGATTATGGGTCTCTTTCCCTCTATTCATATCGATTCCACAAGCACTTTATGGAGTTTAGGATGAAAAATTGATTGAGAATCTCGTCTCTCGTCTTTCGTTTCTCGTCTCTCGTCTCTCGTCTCTCTAGGCATCTTCACAAAACACTTTACAAATAATATTAATAGAATTGTTTTTCGTAATATATAATTGCTTTTTTTTAATTAGATAATAACCACATAGACATCATAATATATCCTTGTAATATCTAGAGCTGTCAAAATAAGCTCCACGCCCATTTGAATCCATCTAATATTGACCATTTTGATTGCAGAGAAATAGTGACCATGTCCATTAACAACCATGTCCATTAACAATTATGTACATTAACGAATATGTCCATTTGGACCAGCCGATGGACACCCAATTTAACTTGAAGTTCATTTATATCTAATTACTACACAAATTAGTTTATTTTATTTATTTAATCGTGATTTTACGGTTTTATAGTTTTGGTGAGAAAACGAGATTTTTCAGTTTTGGCGAAAAAATAGGATTTTGCGGTTTTGGCGAGAAAACGAAATTTTATTGTTTTTGGCGAAAAAACGGGATTTTACAATTTTGACAGGAAAACAGAATTTTGCAGTTTTGACGAAAAACGATTTTTTTTTTAGTTTTGGCAGAAAACATTTTTTTTTTAGTTTTGGTGGGATAACGAAATTTTGCAGTTTTGACGTGAAAAATATATTTTACAGTTTTTAGCAAAAAACGAGATTTTGCAATGACGGAAAAACATGATTTTTTCCTAAATCAATGTTAATCTAGCTTTTCATGTATTTTGACCCATTTTATCCATGGGCGAAGTTGGACCTAAACCATTTATTTATGGACTTGTGCATGACTGGTCCATAATGGCACAGACGCAGACAGTCCATAGGCAATCCGTCCATTTTGACAGCTCAAGACTACTAATATCCAAAAGAGTGAGGAATGAAGTATGTAACCGTAAATATATATATATAAAGCAAAAACAAAAGAAAAGTAAGAGAAAAAAGGCCCATTGGCTGTTTCAGTTTTTCTCAATTACAAAAACTTTATCAATGAATGGAAACAAAAACAGAATTTTAGAAGCAAAACATAAAAAAGAAGTAATTGTACTTTAATTTTTCTTTTATTTTATGCTGTAATCATACTGGAGAATGCTTGTCTAATTTCTTGGCTTCATGGTTCTCTTTCTCTTGGCTCAAAAGCGGCGTCGTATCCCTGTCTTTCCCCTAATAAAATAAAAATAAAAACCAAACAAGTTAATAAGTATATACTAAAAGTTTCAAGACTCTTCATTTCCATCTTATTCATTTTGTGGGTGTGATAACGTACAATAAAAGTGGACTCGGAGGAGCCTTGTTTGGATTTAGAAGCAACAGAGCAGAAGTAGGAGTAGAGAAGCATGCCGAGGACGGCGATGAGGATTCCTGCTATGTTACGAGGAGTGAAAGGATCGTGGAGGAGAGTGTAACCAAATGCGAGCACCAAACACGTTTTGAGATGCCCCAAGACTTGGTATGTCACCGGAGATGTCTTCCCGATCACTAAAAACGTGCTGAAGTTAACCGAAACCGCTATCAAACACGAGAGCGTTATGAAACCCTGCATGTATACAACAACAAGATTCACCATTGTCTAAGATTCACAAACTTCTTCTATCTAGCTAGAATGTTCAAAAAGGAGATATGCTTAAACGGGCCGGGCTCATAAGGGACCGGACCGATCTATAAGTTCTATCATAACACCAATTGGCAATAAGTGGAATTAACTAAATAAATATTGATGTGAAATTACCACAACGATAGGGGAGTAATGGAAGGCGAAAACATTGAGGCGAGTGAGGTATTTGTCGACAAAGGGACCGGAGACGAAGAGTATAGCAGCTTGGAACGGGGCCGATTGGTATAGGAGTTGTGTTGATGTCACGTTCAGTCTCTTTTGGATTGTGTTTGTTAGCTTCACCACAACATTTAAATTAGTCATATTAATTATACTATGGATCAATCATTATATATTGATTTTTATGAAAGATGCATACAATTTGGCCGACGCAAGTTGTGGCAATGGCAAGGAGAGAGAGAACAGAGCCAACAAAGTTGAGCTGAAGATCTGTGATTGATGCTATTCCAACCCCAACCAGCAGCAGAAATAATGCGAATTTTATCTTCCGGCTGCAAAATCAAACATGACACCACTATTTCGAGATATGTACATATGTGTAAATAATTATAACAATAAGCAAAAGATTCACCTAAACTTCTTGTTGAAGAAGAGAGTTTCCAATAGAACGGTGAATGGTATGATAGCAAGTTTGGTCATCTGCCATTATTTTAAGGACAAGCATCAAAATTGGCCAATCATTAAAATGTTACATGATGAGGATCAAAACTATATAGAACGTTCATGTACTTGATAGAAGCCGATGGAATTGAAACCGAGGCTGAGATTGAGAAGACCAATGGAGATGCCATTGAGGAGGCCAAAGAGAACAACAGTCTTCGTGTCTATTGGTTTATTCTCAAAGAAATTTAGTCTATATGCCACATGAAGTGTGCAATATGTTACCATCAAATGCCAACTTGTTAGCGTTGTTGCTGCAATAAAACCATAGCGAAAACCGATAAATTATCGTACGAATAATCGGTTTTGATAAAGATATAAATTTACAAGATATGTTTGTCAAATTGATTGAATGATTCAATTAATCATCTTTAGAAAAAGGTAGCAAAAAGAGTAAAGTAACAATACCAAAAGGGAAACCAAGATTGGTCATCAAAGCTTTGTTGCAAATGACAATGGAGACAGAAGATGCAACTGAGAGAAACAATGCTCCAATCACACCCATTTGCATACTCTTCATCTCTCCCATTTTCTTCTCTCTCTCTCTCTCTCTCCTCTCAACCCTTCAAATTTATCAAACGAAGAGAGAGAAAGATAAATTTATATATTGATGAGAGAGAGAGAAGGATTGTGAATGTGATGAGGAATGAAATGCAAAATAGATATATGAGATTTTTATTATTTGTTAGTCTAAAAATGGTTGGTGCCTAACACCAAACCTCTAGTAGGTGTCGATCTGTTCTTCCTAATTTCATATTTTCTTAATGATGTCATATATATTTAATTACACACAAGCATGATACATGAGAAAAACTACTATGATGTTGCTTAATATATGTTTTTCCCCCATAAGAGGCTTCTACTAATGATATGAAAGCAAACGCTTAACCATAAAAAAAAAAAAACACTGAATATTAAACAGCCAACAGAGAGAGTCAGAGAGGAACTAATAAAGTAAAAGAATGACATTATGGTTTTCTATGGCCAAACAATTGACTTGAATCAAAAGCAAAAAGGAAGGTGAAACTGAATTTTTCAGACTTTTATTTTGGAGGAAATATTTTAAAGAGACATGTACACTATAAATAAAATGGAATATTGGATTTGGTGTAAAGCTTCAACCTTACTCCAAACCAATAATATACCCTTCTCCTCTCCTTAATTTCTCTACCAATTACGTTATCTATTCAGAGAAATGTAAAATTAATCTATTTTTTTTTAATAAGTGAGACTGGTAAATCTGGTATTGGTCTTTCAAATAAAAAAAAAATAATTTGTGACGCAAGATTAGGAAACACAACTACAATCTTATATCTCTTTTTTTTTGTCTAAATTATTATTTTTATAAGACGAAAATCTTACAAGGTACCCAGAAGGGCAAATGAGGAAAACAAATCTATCAGACATATTACAAATCTTCAGAAAGAAAGCCGGAAGAAAAACATGTTTTCTCCGAAAACTAATCTCTAAGAGCATCTCCAATGTATTATTTCATTTTTCATCCCAACATAGAATAACGAAATACAATTGGATTTCTACAATGTATTATTTCATTTTCTATTTCAAAAAAAAATATTTTATATATATTCTTCTTTTTCTATTTCATTAATTCCTAACAATACTCATTTTCTTCAAAATTTACAAATTGACCCCTTCATTTAATTTCTTTCAAAACTTCTATAAATTATGATATTGTTTAAATTCAACTATTATAATAGAAAAAATACATTATACTACATAAAAATGATAAAACAAAGTAGATTTTTCTCTAATATATTATGTTATTTTTATTTTCAGTATTTTTAAAATATTTTTAAATTTATTATGGTTTATGTCATTACATTTTTATTAAATATATGTTATTTACACTTTAATTTTGGAGATTAGAGTGTCTTAAGTTTATGTCATTATATTTTCTATTAAATATATGTTATTTTCATTTTAATTTTAAAGATTAGAGTGTTTTAATATTTATAATCATCACTAAAAAATCATAATCAAAATAATTATTATTTATAATTCTTAAAGTAAAAGTATTTAAAATTTGAAAGATTACTTTATAAATAAAAAATTCAATTCCAAAATGAAATTGAAAATGAGATGATTCCATATTTGAATCAAAAATAAGATGATTCTATATTTAGAATCAAAAATAGCATTATACCATTTTGCAATTGAAAATGAGATAGGATTGAGTAGATTTTATTCCAAAATGAAATTTGGCACCAAATTTGGAATAAGGTTGGAGATGTTTAAGGAGAACTACAATCTTAAATCTAATTGTTTCGACCAAAAAACAAAAAAATCTTAAATCTAATTGAGATATTTTAGTTTCGACATTTTCTAAATTTATTTAAATTATTTTCTAAATTTATTAATTTTTTTTTGGACAGCCTTTTCTAGTTGTGTGTGCGCGCGCTTAGGTTTGGTTATTTAACCGATTTTCAAATCAGAATTTTATTCTTTAAGTTTGACTAGGTGATAACTTGCGACATGTGCATGGTGAGTAATTTATTATTTATTTAGTTTGTATAATTTAAAAATTAAATTATAATAAAATATTTTAGTCAAGTTTTTTTATATATAATAAGCTGTTATGTTGACAGTATAGTATGTTTTTAAAAAATATTTTGTGATAAGAGAAAACAAAATTAAGTAAACTAGTAATTGAATGTGTATAATATTAAATCATACTAAATTTCGATTTCATTTAATTATTTTGTATAAAATTTTAAGAGATGAGTCATAAGAGAAAATAAATTATAATATTTTTGATAATATTAAAAATTAAAAATTATATTTTTATGTATATCATAAAATATTTATAAATTTTGATTTCGTTTAATTATTTTGTATAAAATTATTGGTTATGAATTTTTTTGGAAATGAATCAGAAAATGAATTATATAATTTCTTGATTATATTAAAAATTAAAAATAGATAATAACATATAAGATAATTAGTTTATTGAAATAAATTTTTTAAAAAAGTTGGTGAGAATGAATGTGGTGACACTGTAAATATTTTAAAAAATAAGAGTACTATCTAAAAATTCTTCTCAAATAATATATAGGAGATTTTATGGGTTCACAAAACTCAAGGAATTTTAATGTAAACAAAATAAATCAAGAAAATTTAAATAGAACATATACCATTAAGCTCAATCAAAACTATAAATTTCACACAATATCACTACTATAAAAAAGGGGTTCACTTTCACATGCCCTATCATAAACCTATTTAGGGTAAAATATTTTGAAATACAAAAGAAGGTTTTTAACTTTTTGATACAAACTACTATTTTTTTATCCTTTTACCATCCTCCCAAGGTACTCTTTATCAGCTTCAGCTAATCGGTTCTGAAACATTGTCCATTCCTTTTTGCATCTCTCTCTCACTCCTTGCCATGGAGCTTTCCCATTCTCCGACTTACCTTGACTTCCAAGCGACGGTATCACTTTATGAATTATCCACTGCGAATCCACAACACCAATCTTCTCATGAGCAGGCTGCACAAAACACACAAGGGAGAGATTTTCATGATCAAACCGAAGAATACGGTATAGTTTATAAGAAGTTTAAGAACCCTAGAGAAAGCAGATTTTACTTCAACACATCTTCTGAGAGCAAAGTCGAGACCCCATCCATGAACCAGATCGTTCTGCAACAGAGAAACATATCCATATAACTTTATTTCAAATCCTCAAGCAATTGTGTTGGACTTTGAAGGACTAGACTCGAACCCTCTAATGTACTGGTCACAAGTGCTTGACAAAAGATCTGAGATGATGAAACACAAACCTGAATCATATGCCACACGCATCGCCATGCTTCTCGAGAAAATACAGGCGCCATTATTTCAACAAACCTGTGCGATGGGAGAAAAAGTCAGCACTGATGATAATGACTAAGCACTTTTGAATGGGGCTAAAGAGAGAAGAAACAGAGATTTACGCAGCGCATGGAGGTAAATGTGGATCACTACACCATCCTGGTTTTTCTTGAGTATCTCTGTTCACCAGTAAGAAAATACACATACACAAATCAGAACAAAAGCCAAAAAGAGGAGAGTATGGTTAGAGAGAGAGAGAGAGAGAGAGAGAGAGAGAGAGAGAGAGAGAGAGAGATCTTACTTGTGAACCTCTCGGTCGCCTCGCCTCTTTGTCATTTCCCATGTGAGTCCATTGTTGGGCTTTAGACCTGGTTGAGAAATCTCCAAACCATGCTTCTTAACTAACTGAATGTACCTGAAGTTTTAATAAAATTCCATTACAAAATGCAAAGAAGATGACATTGTTCTGCTACTCCAGAGTCCAGACAAGTAACTTACTTATCCGCATTGAAGTGCTCCACTCCAAGATCTTCATCCCATATAAATATGTACTCGTAAGCTGACACAACATCAGGATGCAGAAACCTCTTCGCATACCACCTGCCAAAACCAATAGATAACTTTGATAACACATACTTAACAAGATTTGTCTTTATCTTTGATGACCGATCAATCTTTAGACTATCAGATGACTCACCACTTAGTTTGCTTTCTTGTACTAATATGAATCGCGCTCTTCGACCACTCAAATTGGTCCCACTCAGTTGTCCGGCCATCATAATGGAAGAGCAGAATCTGGAAATCTTCAGAAAACTGAAGAAATGACAAGAAGTCAGATTTCAGCGTGTATCTTACCAAATAAAACATACAAATACGGGAGAAAACATAAGGCTATTGCACAACCTTCTTAACAACCGCGTTGATATGGTTCCTCTGCTCAAACCCAACCGTAAATGTCACAAGATATTTTGGCTTCTTTTGCAAATCCTGCAATGGTTATTTGTCTCGGCGATTAAAAATCCCAATCTAAATCTAAATGTAAGGCATGTTTGTCCAAATGTATACATCACAAGTAAACTATATATATACTACAAAGATAAATATAGAAAGCACATACTTCATTAGGTTCTCCCCATAATCTCCTCAAGTAAAAATCGGTTTTCGCCACAACGATTCCAGGAGGTAGTAGCTCTGCACCGCGCGGGTTGGTCGGAACATATATCTGCAATCACACAGACAGAAACGCTACACTTTCATCCGAAACAGGGCACTATAATTGAGAAGAAGCTAACATAACAAATCTATCTCGTTCTTGAGTACATTCATGAAACTGAATTGTTTTAACTTCAACCTCACATGTTGAGGATGTTATATAGTTACCTCAGGGAATTTTCTTGAACCGAAATCTTCAGGAGATTTGTCACCAGCACCAGATAACAGTTTCCCATCTGATATGGCTACATCAAGAGTCGATATAAGGGCCGAGGGTAAGTTAATCTGCAGGAAAATATACGGAATCGGAGAAATCAACCTTGTGAAAAGCGAAAGGTGGAGCTTTGAAAAGAAAAGAGAAGATTCCAAACCTTGAAAGAAACTGAAGGTAATGTGATGCCGATAAAAGTGCCAAACACAATTCCCAGGATCGTTGTGATGATGACCTTTGCGTTTTCGTTTGTTCTTCGAGGAGCACCACTGCAAAGCTAACCACTAAGTAATCTTCAAGTCTGAAACTCCTTTTGTGTTACAAATCAAACAGCCAAGAGAAAGAAATGTTACCTTCGGTGCATTGTTCCCATTTGTTGTTTTGCAAAAAAATCTCCAATTTTGAAATTAGTTCTTTAAGTCTTGAGAAAAACTTCGTCTTTGAGCAATAAACAACGAAAACGACAGATTAACAACAAAAATTAAGCGCAGAAGAGATGAATCGTCAAGATAAAGTTTCTGCCTTTCTGGGAATCGAGAACTCGAATGAAAAATGCGATTTACTTACATGATTAGATCTCGGAGATCTGAAGAACAGATTCAACACGACGGTGAAAACAACTGATGAGATTAGGGCTCAGAGAAGATTTCTCTCCTGATCTGCGAGAGCAGAGAGTGAGTGAGTGAGAGAGAGAGAGAAGAGAGGCAAGGATTCGGTGGCAAGGCCTTATTTTGCCACGAATTGGGTTTTTTTTATTTTAATTATCAATGGCCCAAACTTTTTGTTAATAAAATAATTGAAAAGGTAACCTCTATTATTAGTGCATACATACATACATTTGTTCCCTTTTTTTTTATAATAATACAACTCATTTAATACATTCTTTCGATCCAGCAAAATTTGAAATTTAAACCTTTTTGTTAATTAATTTAAAATGGTCGACTTATAGTCAAGCTTAATTAATGTCCTGTGGACTCCTGGTAATAACAAGAAAAGTATTTGTTTTTGTCATCCTCTTTGATATATTAATGGGCCCAGTGGGCCAACGAAAGTGGTACAAGAAGTTTACAAGGGTGCCTTACTTAAGCCCAAACGGGAAGTAAAATTCATTATCAACAATCGCCGCATCTACAATACAAACCGATACCACAACGATCAGAAGTCATATAACGATTTGTATAACCGGTAAGACAGTGTAATCCTTGAAGGATTTCTCTTCTGTTTTTTTTTTGGTAAACATGTTAACATTTGTTACCGATTTTTTATTTTTGATAGAAGTTACAAAGATAATAAAAGACGAAAAACAAAGAACAAAACTAAATTATACATTGATAAGACGAGTTTTTGGACATAAAGGAAGTGACTCTTTTTGATATTTTTTTAAAGAAATCTTTGTGTAGATCACCTTTGGTGACTTTAATTTTATCTCATGACACTTATTCATGTTGGGGAAAACACAAAACGGAACAAAGACGCAGCGGAATAAAGTTCCCCGCACTTGTGTGAACCTGTGAGAAAAAAATACTTCGACGATGGCAGACAGTAATCAGAGCAGAAAGTAAATGAGATGCAAACTTATTTTACGTAGAAAACCTCCTTGATGCGAAGAGTAAAAACCACGGGACTATAGTCCACTCAAAAATTCACTATATGAAATGAATATGAGTTACAACCCACATAACAGATCCAGAGACTCAAATTTCCAAAGAGCAATCTCCAACACAAGAAACTCAACAAGAGAGCAATACAAGAGCTAATAAGCAGTTACAAACGACCTTCAGTTCACTAGGATTTCGGCTACCAGAGCAGTGTCGGTCCAACCAAATTGGTGGCTCAAAGCCAAAAAAATAAATATAATTTTTTATATTTATAAAAGCCTACTTATAATTACTAAATAATATCAGTTTAAAAAAAATAAACAACCATATATATATTGTTGCTATATAAAATCTAAATTATCTTGTATATAACTTTTTTTTTTATGATTGTTACCTTATAAATACACTATTTGACAACAAAAGTGTGGTCCAACAATTAATAAAAAAATCTGGTGGCCCTAAGCCATGGCTTAGCCCGCTTGTCCTCTGGACCGGGCCTGCACCAGAGGAAGATCCCACGTACAAATCGAAGATGAACAAGTCAACAACACCTCTGCCAAATTTCAGTTCAAACAGAGAAGAACTCATCGTCAGATTTCCCAAGCACTCAAGACAGAACCTGCTGAACAACTGAAATTGCCTGCAGCGAACAGCCACGTTAAAATCCGGATTCACGAGAAACCAACCGTTGAAATGCAAATCCCACCGTTGAATCTATACCAATGATGATTATGTTTACCCACATCAAAACTATACGAATCTGTAATTTTACTATTTCCTCCACAGTATTGCTTTATATACGTCTACCTAATATGTATTTATTTACTTACGGTTTCTGAACGTACACTGTTACTTCACGTACACACACATGGTTTTTTTCCTTAGAGTTTAATCTTACTATCTTAGAAACAGTTCATATATAATATGTACGTACAGATCACCTTATTTTATGTCTTTGTTAGGGCATGTAGACGTTAGTTGTTCCGTAGGACCTTATACGTACAATTACATGCATCTATACCTAAGTTCTTTCGCTTTCGAAATGCATGGTGTACATCTACTATTATGGCTTTGCTACAAAATTCAAATCTTATTTCATACTCCTCTATCTAACAACATTGTTCAATGATGGCACTAAAAGGTGTTTATTTCTGCACACATTGTCACTCGTCAAATCAACTCCACCATCAATTTTCGTCACATCATCCAGTTCTGCATTTCAACTCTCCATGTGTGCCAAGAGCCTTATAGTCTTTTTGCGTCATTGGGTGCCATGCAATGCAATAAAACGTGGAAGGTGATATGGAATGTAATAAGAAAGACATAAAGTGCCATAGAGCTCAATTTTCTCAATTTCTTTTGCTCTAATAAAAATTAAAACCATACAAAGAAAAACAATAAAATATAGATATAATTTTTAATTATTTTTCTAGACTTATGCCCGTTACATTGTTTAACCTCATTCAAGAGGAGATGAGGTCGAACTCCCTAGCTAGCTATGCTAAATAAGTACGATAGAGGTGGCTTGCCACTTACTCATGATGCACTTTGCAAAACAGATATATGATGTTATGTTTTCTTAATATATTGTAATTTTAACACGTAAAAGCTATATTTTTTTAAAAAAATTGATAGTTTAGTGGTGCATCCTTCTATTTTACCAGACACTAGTCCAATAATTTCGTCACAAGCGAACTCTCATAGGAAAATGAGAAACGAACATGTGATATTAGTAGGCAGACGCAATGAAAATATTAGTAGGCAGATTTTTCCGTTTTAGTTGTAAACTTCTCAAATTTATTTTTTAACTTCTCAAGTAACTGCATGAATTCAGAATTCTTATGTCTAGATGATCCCTATACGACCATCATAATCTATTTATGTTTGGTATGCTTGTTTGGGAAACAAGAGTATTTGACACGCCCATGTGGGCGTGGTCGAGTGGTTATCCACTTGGGCAAATGATCTTTCACTTCCACCCGGGTTCGAAACCCACTCGAAACAAAAATCACATCCATGTGGGAAGTCTGTCAGTTGGGCCTTGGTTTACCTGGTAGCCAGTAATGTAGACGGCCTGACTACCCCTATGCATTAGTCGGAAGGCATTCCAAATTTGGGGCAGGCAGTGTGGTGGCCCAAAGATCTCATGGATCTCATGGCCCGTTCGACCAGAGCCCGCTCGGAGCTCATGATGTCCGTTGAACCGTTTAACCATTGAACCTATGAAGGAGAAGTCCACTCTATAGCACTTCGGTGTGTACCTACCGGGGCTGACCGGATCAGCCGATTGGATATATATAAAAAAAAAGAGGGTACTTGGCACATCAAGTTAAAATCTTTGTGTTGACGTCCAAATCTTTCTTCATCCATTTTGTCAACTCAGAGTTCACCTTTTAGACAATGATTTCAAGGTTTCGAAAGACTCTTTCTTCATCCTACCTCTTCGTGAAAATTTTGTAGATTAATCACATTCTCTTTCAGCAGACGGAGATTACGTTGCAGCTTGAGAACTAAATTAGCTTGCAAAAACTCGTTGGTGTCTTTTTGTTGTCGATGATGGAAGAAGTTTTGTTTGAATCATGTTATGGATCGTATGTTGAGAATCATTAATTTGCTCTGAAGCCATGAGCCGGCATTAGCTAGAGAACTAATCTACGAAAAGAGAAGGATTCAAAGACGTTGGTGACGGGCGACAATTTTGATTCACAAAAAAAAAATGGATGTATTCTTCAAAACGTATAAGTCTAATTAAAACTGTTTAAATGTGAATCTGTTCAACACGTGAGTACGTAGCATCAAAGATTTCATCACAGTAGTTTATAGTTATCTAAACCAAACCATATGATATCACATAATAGTTTGGTTTTAGCGGTTTCAAATGGTTCAAACTTCAAAGACTTGTGAGTTGTGTGACTCTTAGTTTTTCCATCAAATTATCATATATTAATCAAATTGTAACTTACTATAATATAATATACGAGTTCACGATAAAAAAAAAAACTCCAAAGAAGAAGGAACAAAAAAAAACTCAATTTAAATTCGTTAACAACAAAAGTAAACCCCGAAGATTGAGTTGTTCGTGGGAACATATTACAAATTACAAAAAAAAAAAACAACATATTTTGTCTTTTCGTTTTTTTTGAAATAGAAAGCTAAAAAAATACATTAAACAACAGAATCAACTACACAAAAAAAAAACAGAAAGTTAAATTTGTTTTTCCGGTCGCTGGGACTAAAAAGGAACCCAATTTGGAGAAAGATTCAATTGGGCTTATCCTAATTAAGGAAATTAATTAGTCCTTTTTCATCTTGAGATTTCACAAGTGGGACTCAGCCCTATTTGCTCCATCTCCCAGCTTTTCTTTGAAGCAACCTTCTCATGCCCTGTCTCTTATACACATCTAGATGTGTATAAGAGACAGTGAGATTTCACAAGTGGGACTCAGCCCTATTTGCTCCATCTCCCAGCTTTTCTTTGAAGCAACCTTCTCATGCTTTGGCACATATTCCTAGATTTTAAAACCAAAGAAAAACATTAAAAAACAAAAACTAATAAGAAAATATAGTTAAATGATAAAAACACAAAAAAATTGGAACCTCAAGTTTCTTGACGAGTTCTTTAGCAGAAGGAGCAGAGACAATGATATGACGAGCAGTTGGTGAAATGAAACCTTCTTCCACTGCTTTGTCTATGAATGATAACAATGAATTGTAGTACCCTTCCACATTCAATAGTCCCACCTTCAAATTCATTTTATACATTAAAAATCTCATAAGATAAAATTAATTAATTCTTAATTATATACTATAATGTAAATATAAATGGAGGCAAAATGATTACTGGTTTATCATGGATTCCAAGCTGTGCCCAAGTGATTACTTCAAGAAGCTCTTCAAGTGTCCCATATCCACCTACATATATAAAATCTCCAACATTAATCCCCATTTACTAATTAAAATGATAATGATTCTGATTAGTGACAGAAGATGTTACAATAAAAATTGTGGTACCATCTTTTCATACGGCTATCTTTTTCTCGTTTCATTTAATGGTTACACATGAGACAATACATATAACAGAGCAAGACAATGTTATCTAAACAAAATAAAAATGTTATATTAACAAAACCATAATTTATAATTAAAAATGTGGATAAGAAAAAGTAAGGAACCAACCAGGTAAAGCGATAAAAGCATCAGAGTGACTAGCCATCTCAGCTTTCCTTTGGTGCATGTCTGCTACTGCCTTCACTTCTCCCACTGTCTCTCCTGTTATCTTTATTCACATTTTACAATTTACAAATTATTAATATTACCACTTACTCACCACTTGTGTGTGTATTCTGTATATTCCAAAACAAAATGACAAAAACTCTTACACACTCACACCACTTGTTTTATGGTATTCTTCCTCTAAAAATATTGTATAATAAAATCTATGACTCTAATAAATGATTCAACATGTAATTTACAAATCCAAAATAATAATACTAAAATGTGCAATCATATTTTAGCCCTTTATGTTGTAAGAAAGGATATATGTAATGATGATTTAGTCTCTCGAGGTTTTTTCTCTTACATTTATCACTTTGACCCCTTTCGTAGAAAGCTAATCATATTTTTGAGCAACATGATTGGTGACTTTTATTTTCTATTTGTTTTAATTAATTAAAAATAATCCAAATTAACTAAACATTTCAAAATAGAAAAATAAACCTTATTATAAGAAAGAAAAGATAAAAGGAAACATGAAAATATCGCCGTCCAATTAATTGGGGCTCTTTTGTCTCAATTGAAATACTCTCTAATATAAGACAAATATGAAATACGCGTTTAAAGATAACATTTATGAGGTTGATGTTGTTGTTAAATTATCTACAACCAATTTAATTTCTTGAAAGTCTTTTATTTGTTTTATGAAAGTGGTAAGAAAAAAACAATACACAATAATTATTATTCTGGAGTTATATTTCGGACGTACCTCTCTTGGCATTAGTGTCTTGGGGATAACCCTGAAGACAGTAACAAGACAAAACAAGTTGGTTAAAAAAAGTAAACGTCACAAATACTACACGTAGACCTAAATTATCCATTTTATTAATTTTTTTTTTAAAACTTTTTAAAGACTAGAAAAGATCGATATTTAGAAAAGGATCAATTTGGTTAATAATCAAAATAGAAAAAAAATTAACAAAATAACCAAAAGTTAGAAAAAGATAGAAAGAAGTAAAAAGATAAATTGGTTAGTTTGTAGGTTTTGATTTATTTTGTGATTATTGAATAAATTTTCTCTTTAGAAAATGTAAAAAAAAAACTAACCCGATGACATGGCGACCTCCATTGTAAACAGCTTGAGAAATCAAACCCATTAAACCTATGCTCCCTCCACCATAGACAAGATCGATATTTCTTGATACCTACAAAAAAGACAATCGGTTTTAGTATTTTTCAGTATTTTATTTAGTGGTCGTTGTCATAGTTAATTAGTAAAAAATACAGATGTCGAACAAAAGAAGAAAAAAAACAATACATCTTGTAGTGGATAAAGATATTGTAGAAAACTCTAAAGGTGGAAAACTCCATAATCACATTTTCTGGTAAAAGTACTTACGAAAGTACATGGAACAAAAAAAAAAAAAGATGGTAAAAAAAAAAAAGGGGTATGAGCTTTCCCATCACACAATTCAACTAAAATACTTTTGAATTTCATCCTTTTTAACTAAAATATGTTTCTACCACTGACCACAGTAAGTACGAATTGCAGATAATATTCTTTCAAATAAATATCATTTAAAGAAGATAATAGGCAGTTATATATAGTATATGAATAGTTGACTCCACTAACTCGTAATGGCTAAAATGCTTTAGCAACGACAAGTCAATTGATTAAACCCGTTTCCGTGCAACTTGTAAACCCAACTTTTATTTAGTCAACGGAAAAAAAAAATTAGTCGAGATGCAACATTTGATATTCAGCTGAAGTTTCTTTATTTCAAAAAAACAAAAAACATTTGATATTCAAGTACAAGACGTCAAAAAAAATAATTTATTTTCGGTAGCCAAAAATTATGTACCTCACCGCTCATAAATTGTTGGAACCGGATCAGAAGAGATTCAATTAGTCGTCTCTCAACTATGCTATTGCTAATATATATATTACCCATGATGCTTTGGATTTATACGAGGAACTTAAAAAATTGTAGGTCAGGTTGGTAACGTTTTAACGGTATGTAATTTTTAATGGTAAGCCTGAATCTTTTAACGGTAAGTTGGAGTGATAAAGTGGTTATAAAATAGTTAAAAATTGTAAAAAAAGAATTGTAGACCAAAACTATAAAAAAAATTGAGTGTAATACTGTTGGTAACGCTTTGTGTACTACTTTTATGATTAGTAACTATTAAAATTGTATAACTTGTATCGCAATTTTACGGTAAATCTTTTGGTTACCGTCTGTATAAATTATCTTTTTAGGCTCTTTTGATCAATACCAATTTAACAATATAGAGGTAACTAAAATGATACATATATAAAAAAGCTGAAATAATCCAAATAATATGAAAACATTTTTATAAAACGAAACAGAAACAGAAGGAGTATTGTATTATTTTACGTGGTTTTGGTTTTCGACCATTTTAACATCTATCACTAAAAAACAAAATAAATCAAGTCGTAAAAATGAATATTCCCAAAGACTTGGAACCACAAAGGTTTTACTATAATTCTCAACTGTTTTAAAACAGGAAAGAGGAAAAACAGAGCCTTTTTTGGATTGTTCATAAACTGTGACAAAAAAAAAGATAAACAGTTCAGTACCCAGATTCAAAGTTTAATTTTCTTAATTTCATATACAAAACGAAATTCTATGAAACAAAAATAATAAAGAAACCATATGATTCTAAAGAACGGAAAAAAAAGGAAGAGGAGAAGGAAGAAATGAAAATTTAAAAATCTTTGATCAAAAGAAAAAAAAAAGAAAATTTTTTTTTACCAGTTCGGCTCCGAGTTCGATAGCAGCATCTCTGTAACTGGTTTTATTACCAGCACTACTTCCACAAAACACACATATTCTCTTGAACTTTGATTCTATCTCCATCTCTCTCTCTTCTGTTTCCCAACACAAAAAGTTTTGTTTAAGAAATAAAAATGAAAGATGAATCTCTTTTTCTCGTTGTGTTTGGTCTGAATGTTCTTTGCAGATATATATATATATATAGAATATTGGACGGTGGGGTATATACCCTAGCTCATACGCTTGCTAATAGTAATATCTTTTAAAAAAAACCTTTAAAATATATTTATAAAATTAAATATTGGCTACATGAGTTTGACATTCTTCTTTTTCCTTTTTTTAAAAAACACGATTTTGACATTCTTGCATAATAAATACTTAAATAGATTAGAAATGGTTGAAAGAAAAAAAAATACTTAGAATAGATATCGTCTTGTTCCTTATGTTTTATGGAGACAAATAATACTCCCTCTGTTTCACAAAAAGTGTCATTCTACTCTTTTTCACACATATTAAGAAAACTGATAAAAATCTTATTCTACCCCTTATTAATACACTAAACTCATTTCTCTTTTTAATTAATACATCAATATTACAAGGTCAAAACTGGATTTTTGTTTTAAAAATTGCATTGAAAATACAAAGTGACATTCTTTGTGAAACAAAAACAAAACCTTAAAATGACACTCTTTGTGAAAGGAAGGGAGTATACAATTACAATGCACCGACTTGTCTTGATATAAAGGTTCACACATTCATTATATCACATGCTATTTAATATTACCGCAAAGTACTTGTGTGGACAAGGTGTGGATGAGATATGTTTCGAAACTAACGACTTGTTTCCGCTGATAATTAAGATTTTAATTTTTTTACAGAAGAAGACTCGGTATTAAATAATCAAAACGAACAGAACAAACAAAAATAAGTATGGTTTTTTTTATTTAAAAAAAAATACAAGTATGGTTGATGCATAACAATCAAACTAGTAGAACTAATACAATGAAACAAAGTTTTAACGTCCTTATAAAAATGGTATAATAACTAGGAAATTTTAAATCTTAATAAAAAATTAAAACAACTTTTTTTGTTTTTTTTTTTGAAAAATGAAAGAAAATATTGCTGATCTAACTGTTTAAATCAACAAAAATCAATCGAACATTTTTAAAAGAATTACATACGTACGTCTTTATAAAATTAAGAAAATGATTATTGTGTTGTGTGTCACCCCTTTCAGAATAAATTAGTTGCTTTCACCCAATAGACATTCTCAAGAAAAGTAAATGTGTTTGTGCCTCTAACAAAAGAAATGACAAAATGTGATGGTTGCAGCTCTTAACTGCGACAACCGCATATATCTCTATACATAGCTTAAATATTTGATGGTTTAAGGTTTGATCCAAACCAATTAATCTTTAGCCGTCACAGTTCATAGAAAAAAATGGTTGAGGTGATTGATTGTCTCAGAGTTTGTACGTTTACGGCATACGGAAAACACAAATAACATTAGCATCCTATTTCACATACGTATTGTTAAAAAGATGGGTTTAGCACCCCTGTAAAAGGCCGTGCCCCGATTAAAATCAGCTCGTTTGATTAATTAACAAAACTCTAGAAGCTCATCGGAAAAGGTAATCTCCGAGATAGAGGAGAATCTCCGAAAGAAAAGGAAGAATTCCTTTTCTAAAAAGGAAAAGGAGCCCGGTTTAAACCGACTCTCATCTATTATAAATAGAGAGGCGAGTCATTGAAAAAAGGGATCCGAAATTGAAGAGCTTCCACTTAGAAAGAAACCATAAATTCTCTCTAAAAATCACCTTGTAAATTCCCTTTGTAAATGAACTACGAATGGCTTGATCCGTTCTAAAGGGTACGTAAGCAGCCTTCTTTAAGATTCAGCTATAACTTAATAAAAACCCTAATTAGTTCATCTTTTCGATGACCTAATTTTCTTGTTATCTCCGAGCTCCGATTTGATATTCTCTTAAACCCACAAACTCTTTGTTATTCTTATAAAAGTGTGACTTGAGTTCTTACAATTGGCGCCGTCTGTGGGGAATGGAGAATTATCAAACAGGAAAGCCGGAGGTTCGACGATAAAAAGCAGCTACCGAGCAAAATCCTAATAGACGGTCACCGCCACCGACCTCTACGATCCCTTTTGATAAAAAAAAAAACAAAAAGTCAACGTTCTCACCATCATCGAGATAACTTCATCAAAAGCTACAACTTCGTCCTCAACGATTTTGGAAAAACAAATATTTTTTCCCTTCGTATCTCTGCTACATTGCTTCCCGATGGATTATTACGACTCACCAACGACTCTGCATCACTAGAGACGAAGAAGGCAGAACCAACCTGAGATCTTTTCTCACGGTGTCAAGAAACTTGCTCAAGTGATACACTTCATCCCATCCGCCACGACTTCTATCAAACTTTTAACTAAGCCGAGCAGAAGTAAGCCTCCATCATGCGAGCATCATAAGCCTCGCCCATTCAAAGCCGACCTCACACGTGGTCACAAACAAAGCCGATCTCATATGACAAACAGAGCCGGTCTTCCACTGCGGTTGCAAAAAAAAACAATCTCAAGTTTCTGTAACTTCCGTACTCATCAACCCACCATCACGCGGAGAAAATATTGTCTAAGTGCAAGCAACGCGCCAATGTAAACACCACCAACCGAGGAGTCCAGAAAGAGCATGCCGGAACCCTGGTTATGGCACAAGAACCAAATGGAGACTTTGCTTCCCGGACAAGAAATCTCTGAAAAGCCTGCATCCTAAAACCCAGAAAAATAGTGTGCGAGTTAAGGTTTTCTGAGGTGAATTCCGGAGCAGCCAGAGAGAATAAGATCACGTACAAGGTGTCTATGGAAATCCCTCATTTCCTAGAATCTACAGGAACTAACGGCGTATCGATCCGATTTAAAATACATCGGCCAATCGTCTCACAAGTTAGCCCAAATTCATCATCATCTGAAATTTTCAGAAAACCAGTTTCAACACATCACTTTCGAGAGAGCATAGGAGGCTCGTGTAACTCCCGATCAAACTGAAACTTGGTGTCCTGCAGAGTGACATGGCAAACTCTATAATCAACGGTCGGATTGCTAGGGTGACGGTCAAGTTCTTATTTATTCACGCCTCTTTAAAGCTAAATATGCAGCATAAAACCGCCGCTGTATCTGCCTGGAATGGATACTTGGTGAGCCCGTTGATCTAGATACTTCACTCACAGCTCGCCATACCGAGTTAATTGTTCTTAGCACGTCGCTCTGACAGCTCGTCACACCGAGCTCGCCAGTTCGTCCGCCAAAAAAAAAAAACCACAAGTACTCACGACTTCATCTTCTTGGTAGAGCTTCGTCAATGGCTTCCGACGTATCAGAGATTCAGATCTCTATCCTCGCTACAACTCCCAATCCACGTTCTACTCAATATAGCTCTCACAGCTCGAGGTCATCGACCTTAGCACATCGCTTTGTCAACTCATCACACGACCTCTCCGAGCTCTAATCAGCTCTCCGAGCTCTAAGCGGCAAAAAAAGGGAAAAAAAAACAACAGAGCACTAATCAACAAAATATTCTTCTTCTTTGATGCTGCAACATGACTGATCCAAATCAGCAGATCATACAACTAAGTATCACCTTTGGACCGAGATCGAAGTCTGACTCCTATCAAGGCCTCGACAATGAAGACCCGACGTGATGCATAAAAAAAAAGAAGAGAAAACGAGTTCTTAAGCTCAGAAAAAAAAAGGGGGGGGTCTTTACGACATCTTCTTCTACGCCAAGCTTCACTAATGGCTTCCAGCCATATGAGAGATTCGGAGTTTGAAACAGACGAGAAGAGTGGAAACAGTTTCACGGATGCCTGGCGCACGTTCCAAGAGTTTGTCAAAGACGAAGCTCAATCATAATCTCTCCGAACTCTCCTTTGATAAAAATAATCAACATTTTCCATCGCACCGAAGTCTCCAAATTCTCCAACGTGTCTCCATATTATAACTAAGCTGAGAGGAACAACTAGTCAATTCAAGTCAAAGAAACAAAAGCTCGTGAACATAGAGGCTACTCTCAAGAAAAATTCAAGGAAACGAGTTTATAAACAAAAAAATCAGGAAAACAAAAAGAAGAAACGAGCTTTGCTACATCCTTTACACGGCGAGAAACAGGAATTACTAAAAGAAGAAGAAGAAGATGATAACCAAGGCAAGACTGCAAGGACGCATATACCAAAGGAACATCAAACAACTCCAATCTCTAAGTTGTTCATTGAAGAAGACGTAACAGTTCGAACGTTTGTTAAGCAAGATAGAGCTTCCCAAGAGAAGAATTTCGAAAGTAAAATATCCATGGAGACAACAAGAAACACACTTTACGAGACGTACTTCGATTTCAAGCAGAAGTATCTTAAAAGCAAGCTCTCTATCAACGATTTCCACCGTACGAGAATCTAAAAAACAACGAGTTACCATAGCTCGACTCGAGAAGTACTACTAGTTTCTACCAAGGTTCAAAATTTTCGTGCGAGGGATACGATACCTCGAGACAACGAGCTCTCAAATTCCACAAAAAAAAGGGAATGGCTCACGATCAGGCTCGTCGAATGCATTCATGAGGAGACTAAGTGAATCATTAAAACGATGAGACCAAAGATAAAAAGCTCAGAGAAACCCGAGCTGCTAGTCTTCGCAATATCCTCTCCCCGATCTCGAAGCTTCGTCAAGCTGCCGAATCGCAAGTTAAAAAAAAAAAAAAAGGGAAGCCGAGCGGAAGTCTCCATTGCGTGAGCATCGTTAGCCTCGCACATTCGAAGCCGAGCTTCAAGTCTCACATCCAGCAAGGGAGAATGAATTCCCNGTCTCCATTGCGTGAGCATCGTTAGCCTTGCACATTCGAAGCCGAGCTTCAAGTCTCACATCCAGCAAGGGAGAATGAATTCCCAAACTCAATTCAAGCCGATCTCATACGGTTCAATTCAAGCTGATCTCGAACGCGATCGCAAACAAAGCTAAAATCAAAAGCATCAAAAGTATTCATCACTTATAGCCGAGCTCATCTTATGTCAAAATGTACTACTCGAGATCGACTCTCATGCCGAACTCGTCAGTTCGTCCTTACGTCCTCGGCAAAAGAGAAAAACAAAAAGGACAGCTCGGTGTCACCATTCAACAAGACGTGCTAGAACGTAAGCATCTCGGCAAAACTGCCCCGACATCTCAAAAAAAAAAAAAAAAAGGCGCTCGCACTACCGAGCTCGCTCTTATACTTCTCAAACCTACTAACTTTTCAGGCGATATCTCGACAAGTCATTTGACTATCTCAAAACAAGCTCATACACGAGCTCTCAAGTCATCAAGATCGTCTAAGTTATTACTTAGTCGACTCTTTTACGCTTCCGAGCTATTTACACATCAGCGTCCTGGCCAGACGTTAGATATGCCTATAACTAAGTCTGATCAACTTAGTTCGGGATCCCAAAAAGCCAAGATCCGTCTTGCATGCGTTCCTCATGGATGCCGTGGTGAAATAATCCACAATATAAGCCGAGCCTGTTCTCGCAACTTTTCTAAGTCGTGCAAAGCATATAAGCCGAGCTTTGCTCGCATCTTTGCATTCGAACTTAGAAATTCCTAAGTCGTACCAATAACTAAACGCCGACCTGATCGCATATTGGTATTCGTACTTAGGAATAAGTCGTATGATCCATATAAGCCGACCTGTTTCGCATGATCATATTAGCACTTACTTTTTAAAGCCGAGATCCGTCTCGCACATTCCTAAGTCATGTAAACATTAAATAAGACGAGCTGAGCTAATCTCTCGCACGTTTACATTCGCACTTACGAAAACCAGAGTCGTACAAACAACTTAAAGCCGATATCGTATCGCACGTTTGTATTCGAACTCAAGTTACTCTATATATCTACCAGGATAGTTCCAGGTCGGGAACCTATTTCAGAGTTAAGAAAAAAGAAATATTCAATAAAATTTCTAAGCCGAGCCCAGTCTCGCAAATTTAAACAGGTTTTCATCACTTTGAGCTCGTCAGCTTTTATTTTGCCCTTTTTCGTTCGGCAGCTTTTCAGCTCGGCAACTTGAACAGCCCAGCAGCTTAAACAGCTCGGCAGCTTTCCAGTTCGTCAGCTTTTCAGCTCGGCAACTTAAACAGCTCGGTAGCTTTTCAGCTCGGCAGCCTAAACAGCTCGGCAGCTTAAACAGCTCGGCAGCTTAAACAGCTCGGCAGCTTTTCAGCTCGACAGCTTTTCAGCTCGGCAGCTTTTCAGCTTGTCAGCTTAAACAGCTCGGTAGCTTAAACAGCTCGGCAGCTTTTCAGCTCGGCAGAACAGCCCAGCAGCTTAAACATCTTGTCAGACCTCAGCAGTTCAGCTCGCCAGCTTTTCCTGCTAAACAGCTCGTCAGCTTTTTCAGCAAATCAGCTCGCCAGCTCTCCCAGCTAAGCAGCTCACCAATCTCACAGCTAGGGAATTCGCCTAACTATATGAATTTATCTCTCATCAAGCTCCTCTAGCTCCCCTAACTCATCAAGCTCCCCTAGCTCATCAAGCTCCCCTAGCTCATCAAGCTCCCCTAGCTCATCAAGCTCCCCTAGCTCATCAAGCTCCCCTAGCTCATCAAGCTTCCCTAGCTCATCAAGCTCGCCTAGCTTGTCAATTTCGCCTAGCTTGTTAATCCCGCCTAGCTCATCGTTTCACTTGGAATAATTCATCATTTGATTTCATTCGTCAAAGTTCGCCCGCCGAGCTAATGATCCAGTTTGCATTGGCAGATCTTGATTTACGCCGAGCCAGATTCTTCTTTTAGTTCCCCGACCTCAATTGCACTCGCTCGCCGAACTGAGGGGGGGCCTTATTGTTAGAGATGGGTTTAGCACCCCTCTAAAAGGCCCTGCCCCAATTAAGATCAGCCCGTTTGATTAATTAACAAAACCCTAGAAACTCATCGGAAAAGGCAATCTCCGAGATAGAGGAGAATCTCCGAAAGAAAAGGAAGAATTCCTTTTCTAAAAAGGAAAAGGAGCCCAGTTTAAACCGACTCCCATCTATTATAAATAGAGAGGCGAGTCATTGAAAATAGGGATCCGAAATTGAAGAGCCTCCAATTCTCTCTAGAAATCACCTTGTAAATTCCCTTTGTAAATGAACTACGAATGGCTTGATCTCTTATAAAGGGTACGTAGGCAGCCTTCTGTAAGGTTCAGCTATAACTTAATAAAAACCCTAATTAGTTCATCTTTCCGATGACCTAATTTTTTTGTTATCTCCGAGCTCCGATTTGATATTCTCTTAAACCCATAAACTCTTTGTTATTCTTATAAATGTGACTTGAGTTTTTACACGTATGTCACCATTTTATAGATATAAAGCGTAGTACTAATGAAAATAAAAATTTGGTGTATAGGTATTTTTGAGTTTCTAATTCACCACTTCAATCTTTTTATTAGAAAATTGTGTAATTCCTTCTCTTCTCTATATCTCTAAGAAAAATAACAAAACATGAAAAAAATCAAACTTTTGGCATTTAGTGTGATTTCAGAGGTCTTTTAGATCGAAAATCCAATTTATTTTTAGAATCTTTACTTGAAATTAGGCTATTTAACCAGCACAAAGTAACTTTAGTTTATACTGATATTAGTTCGTCTAAGTTCGAGCTCTCGTGTGAGATGTCAAGTGATTTATGAGTGGATTAGAAAGAAAAAAAAAAACAAAAGATGACTCAATGCTTATAAATGTACGTACATGTATCCCCCGATAAACAAGATAAAAAATACGAGTAATCGTATAACCAAGGTTTTGATTGTGAACAATGATCGTGTTAATGCAGTACGTACAAACTGTCACCATTCGCATTAGGACGATTCGTTAGCTGTACAACGGTTCTATACACACCAATGAGTACGTTGAGGCATTTGATAATATACCTTACTATTGCAATACTCTGTTTCAGAAAAAATTTATATATTTTTTAATATAAATATATGAAAGTATAGACTTTTTAAATTTGTATCCGCCGCCTTGGCTATTAAACATTCTACATTCAGATCTTGTAAACTCAGTTTTATATGTAGTCTAATAATTTGTAATATATAGTGTTGCTGGCTTGCAAGCCAAGAATAGAGACTAATCTAAAAACTCAACAAATCAGTGAACTTTTCCCAATTATAAATGTATTAAATATATTTCACCTTTTTGTATCAATGTTTTAAATAATTTTTCTATTGAATATATATATTTGCAGAAAATATAGATTGGTTGTTGAATGGATATCAATGTAGGGTGCGATTTAATATAGGAATGAACTTGGTAATTTTTAGTTGTGTATAATCTTAACTATTAATAGTTATTTTGATTTAAAATTACTCTTGAATTGTTCTCATATATATATTTTTTTTACCATAATTCCACACTCTATACTAGATTTTACACAAGTTGGTAGGTTCGAGAAAATATGGTCTTATATTTAACTTGTCCTGCTTTGTCATAGTGTATCCTAGTTCATGACTATTCAGCTTCTTATTTATTTTTATTTTTTTTGGGTCTAAACCATTCAGCTTAGAATAACATTTTCTATGATAACATAATACACATAATAAATTTTGAAACATGTGGTATTTATTATTTTATTTATAGGTGATGTGCTGTAAAAAAAAAAAAATTATAGGTGATGCTAAAATTTTTGCCTGATCTTATGAAGAACTATTTTATTATAAAACCGAAGTTCTCTTGCTTTTATAGTACTGCCGCAGCGCCAAATCCATGTTGCAAAGTGACTTCATAAATCAACCAGTAGAAGCCACATTTGCCTTATTTTCCAACGGCATTTGCTTATAAGAAGTGTAGCAATCCGTTCGAATATTTACTTTATTTCCTTGACGTAATAACCAAAAATATGATACTTCCACCTACAAAATTTAATCTTCTTTTTAGGAAAGTCGATAGGGTGATATATGGTTCAAATTTGTGGACGATAGAAAAGCCAAAGTATAAGATTCCCACCTACAAAATGTATAAACATGTGAAACACATGATGACTTATTTAATGCTTTAAATTGATGCGAATAACTCTCTCGCTTTTATATACCGACTATTTTAAATTTATTATTTTGCATACGATCCCAATAAAATTTACAATAAAAATCAAGATATCGAGATTTTTTCTTCTCCATAAAAAATCATGTAATTTGCATATTCTTTTGATAAATTTGATTTTCTTTATAGCATCAGTTGTTTTTTTATTAAGGGCGATCACTCCACTTTTTACTGAAAAATGGTTTATTTCAAACCTTTTTTAAAAGTGTGGCGATTGAGAAAATGCCATTGGAAAATCTAATATGCAAGATTTGAACTCATGATTTAGAAAATAACAATTATAATGAATTCAAAATTCTTAGTTCCCAAAAAGTTAAAAATATTTTTTCAGAATTTTTCCGTTATAGCTTTAAAATTAAGTGTTTTGACCCAAAAAATATATTCTATAATAGGAATATGATTTATTTAAAAATTATTTTTTATACGGTACAGATAAAAATTAAAACATGGAAGTATATTTGTGTGGTAATTTATAGGATCAAACGAAAACCCGTTTCAAATTTTAAAATAGTGAATCGACCGTTGGACGAACGTGGATCGCATGTGCATGCAATGAAGTAATGAACCAATAGAAGTGAATACTCTCACAAGCAAAAACGATCACGGCGTTATTATTATTTTTTTTTGTCATCATTTTGTTTAGCTATTAAAATGGTTTTTTTTTCAACAATATATATGTGTATATATTATATTATATATATATATTATATATTTATTTTTTTTGTCATCTGAAAATTTATTAAAACTTTGACCGATACATAGACTGATACATACACTGATACATGGACTGATACACGTAAGGATGCATTGACAGATACTACGAACTACACCAAGGAAAAAAACCACACTAAGGGAGTCAAAGGCCAAACAAACCCTAACAAAGGGCGACCAAGGTCGAACACTATGATTAAACACGATTACAAACACTTAGACAGACGAAATCTTCACCACAAAAAAACTAACCAGGACACAACAAATAAAAAACAGGTAAAAGATAAAGAAAGGATAATAGCACCTGAAACCAAAATACTAAAACTGGCCTCTGAAATCGAAGAACACCCACATCCTTCCTATGAAACCAGGTAGCGCCAGAGAAGACTGAAAGACGATGAGCAACGAGAGTATACACCACTACCGCGTGCTCAAACCAGCAACAACTCCAACAGGATAGGAAGCAGGACCCCAAGTAGATCAGAAAAACAGAAACAAACTCCAGCTACGCCACTTCAGGGACAAGATGAGTTCGAGAAGATGAAGGCTCAAGGAGAAGAAACCTTGAATTCCGATTGGGAATAAGCCAAAAAGGACCAACAACTCTTGCATGCGGACACTCGCTCATTAGCTTCAGCGACCTACCGACGAAGAACTAATCACCTCCTCGCAAGAAAAGAGTTGAAAATCGAAACAACTGCAGCGCCAAGAACCAACCCGCATCACCAGCAGATCTTGTAGGTGCCCCTCCAGCAGAATACCCTCCAAAAGACCGATTCCAATAACGAAACCTCTCCCAACTCTAAACACCGAGACCCCAAGCAAAGAAACCGAGAAGAAGAACCTTGGAGACAATACTAAAATCCAGGAACCAATAGTTGATGGCAGCACGAAACTATAACCAGATCACTCGGCCTCGCCGCACAATAACCCGGTGAAATAGATCCGATACAAACCTACAAACTATACATATTCCTTTGCTAGACACTAACCACCTCCACAACATAACGAAGGCAAACAAAAGCCGAAACCCTAAATCTGATTCACTATCGGAAAAAACTCTTTCCACCATCGCAACCCAAGAGCCACAACGCGGGTAAAAATACTAAGAGCATAAATCTGGCTGAAGATCACTTCTAAATTCACAATCTAAACCCTTAAGCAAAAGGGATCAGATCTAGAAAATAAGACAAACCCGATACCTTCAAGACCACCAAGACGATGGGATCTCGTCAGCATAAGCTCGAACCACCGATACACACAAATCTCCTACGAGATCCTCCACTCCAAGCTAAGAGATCTTCTTCCTGACAAATTCACGATCTACTACCGAAGTCGAGAATAAACCGTAAAGGAAGAAAACAGAGGGACAAAGAGAAAGAGAGACTAAGACAAAATCAAAAAAAAAAAAAACACAACGGCGCCGGAGACGAGCTCCAAACGCCGGCCAAAGAAGCGGCCACCGTAAAAGAAACTTTTTCTTATCGCCTTTTTAGAGAGAAAACCTATCGGCAAAGAAACTTTTTTTACTTTTAACTTGTTATATATTATATTTTAGTATTCGATGAACTTTAAATATTTGACAATGAAAAGGGGACAAAAAAAAAAGAACTGAATATTGAGGTTCAGGTTCATCACTATTTGTGTTAAGCTAGCTATATATAGCTTAACATTTGAAATTCCATTAAATAAAAAAAAAGTGAAATTCCAACGCCGTTATACTTATACTACAAGAGAAGAAAGTAACACTGATATAAATTACAGATCACTTCGAGCATAATTTATTGAAATGATCAGTGACGGTTTGCCTTTTCTATTTTAAGAAACTTTCAATATAGATGGACATTCCTTAATTGCCAAAGAACCAAAGATATTACGACACATATCTCATACACTAACCATTTTGGGCATACACAAACCATTTTGGCCTCCCCATTTTAGGAAAGTGTGGTCTACCACCTTAATTTCCACCAAGTTCATTTTTTTGGCAGGTATAACAAAGGTCTAAATTCTTACAAATACAGTAAAATTTGTCTAGAATGTAATATGCTTTATATGCATTGAGTATGACAATCATGTCTGGCAAAATATTTTATGTAGTTTATTCTGATAGGTTAACGAAAATATATATTCTTCCTATTTTTGTGGCAATGTAGCTTTCGTCAATATATTATGAACGAATTTACAACTTTTATTCCATCATAATTTTGCGATGAAATTTCCTTGCTATGTTCATTTAGCAATGTAGCAGTAATTTTTGTTTCTTTGGTAGATTGATGAACTTTTTGTAATGTATGATTAGCTCCAAGACATAACTGAACAATTAAAAAACAGCAAACTATTCGTTTTCGATTGTTTATTAATTGGACTTAAAATCTTAATCTATTCAAAGAAACTTATCCTAAATAATAAGTTTTCACTCCAAAATGGGTAGAGGAAGGGGAAGAAAGGGAAAACGCTGTCTCACCACATACTCAAAATTAACCGACACATCATAAGTTTTGTTTTTCGTACACGATTTCGTTTATGCTATTAATTATTCTACTTCTATTATAGGTTTATTAATCAAAATGAAGAAATAATTTTTATTCTTTGTTATATTTTGTTTATCACTCGGTTTGAATCAATTTACAGAATGAAAATAACTTTAAGAAAAATCATGCAATGGCAATGTTGTGACATATTGCTAGTCGTCATTGTAAAGCTCTCTATTTTTTCTTTATCTATTCTATCGAATTTCAAAAACAATGATGCACTTGTTGTAACAAACATATTTTTTTTTTTGGTGTGAATATAATTTAACATTCCTTCAAAAAAAAAAAAAATGTCGTGACATATTGCTCTTGAATAGTAGGATCGAAAGAAACTTAATCTAGAAAGTACATTATTCAAATTCAAACTTGGTCCCGGTTTTGGCTTGGTTTTCGTTATTGGACCTAAGCCATTCCACGATAGATATAATTTTTCTTAAAAATATCACAGATATGTACAAAACTAAGATGCATGATTGATAATAAGGGGATAAGCAAAACCACAAAAATGTGAGAAGCTTATAAAAAGAGGTATCACATGGAGGAAGAAGAAGAGGGGACCCCTATACTACCTTCTTAGTGTTCGACAGAGTCCTTTGTCTACAATTATATAATGAGTTATTAATTAGTGCTTGTGACACTATCTTCTATTGGCATTTCAAGTTTCAACATTTTAGATGAATAGTTGCTCTCATTGTTTATAACTTTGACTTTTGTTGCTTCATATTTTTGTACAACCTTTGACATGCCAAAGGAAAATAGATGGGTGTTAGCGATTAGTACTTGAAGAAAAAAAGAGAGATCAAAATTTTGCATGTGGAAGCTTGTAAAAGGGTGAATTGGGACCTTTTTTTCCAACATATTTGTTTTATATTAGGAGAACACATGTTTTCTGTTTGTGCGTTATTAGTTAATCGTCGATTCGTAGATTTTTTTTTTAAGAATCTACGATAGCCGTTAATTGAATCCGTAATATCATTTTCCTACTTTTCCTGCATGCATGTCAGATAAAATCGAAGAAAAGTGTAAGATAACACTCGATTGTTTTGATAAAGTATAAATATATTTTTTTTTGCTAGAAAAGTATATATTTTTTTGAAAAAAAGAAATATATAACAGTAAAACTATATATGAGATACTTTTATTATTATAAGACCATTTATTCTCATTATATCACATAACTTCGTATTTTTCGAGAGACATATAAGTGAAAGATATATATATATATATGAACAAAACATGTATTTGAAAATTAATATATCTATCAACAATGTAAATAATAGCCCAGCGAATTTCGGGATTCAGGACATAAATTTACGGATATAAGATGAGAACGTGTAATTTAAGAATTGGAAAATGATTTTTAAAAGAGAATTTGATAATAATGGGACGAAAAGTTTAGATAGTGGGAAGGGTTCATAATTTTTTTTTTACCTAAAAATCTATTCCCAAATTCTCAATAATTTGAATAAAGTTCAACTTCGGAATATACATATATATATATATCTGTTAAATATGAAAAAATTCAGATAATTTTGAAAAAATTCGCGAAAATAAATGTTTTCATATTCGTTTAATTTTGAGAAAAGTTAAACGGGTAATTAGGGTATCATATCTCATATTCATTTCCTTTCTATATCATTTCCGTATCCGTTAAATAAAATAAATAATCGCGAATAGATAATTATTTAAACGGAATTGTGAATAGGACGGAAAGGAACAGATACATGACGGAACGGAAAAGCCGTCCCGAAATGCCAAAGGGCTAGTAAATATATATATCGCAACTATTTGCGAAGAGATGCGTTGTCGCAATTATTGTTTATCATAAATTTGATTTTTTTAGTAATAATTTGACGTATTTTCAGTCACATGTTTACAATTGCGAATAATGGCATCTCAATGAAGAACAACACATCTCACAGTAGAAAATTTTACATTGATTCGATTAACAACAAAGAAAAACCAAAACGGCAGAGTTTACAAACATGACACAATAGGTAAAACAAAACAGAAAGCTATTTTTTGAAGTATGTACTAAAATTTTTTTTTTTTTTTTCAAGCCATATGATTCCATGAATAAAACGATTGGCATAGAAAACATTGTATTTGTTCAAAACTCGTCAAAAGATGAGTTTTTAATAGCAAATTCAATATGCTATCTTCTTATTCAATTTTTTAAAACAAAAGGTTCGAAACTCACGAGTTATATACAAAAGGTTCGAAACTCACTAGACCAATAAAATTTAATTTAAAAAATTTACTAATAAGACTCACGAGTTGGGAACCAACGTTGAAGAAGGCCGAAAAGCTTCGGATTATTATTAATATTATTTTTGAAAGAGGCCTTCGGATTATTAATTACACTAAAAACATACTCGATCTGGTTATGAGTGAATTACACCCAAAAACATACTCGATCTGGTTATGTGATTGTTGTAAACACGATAAGTGTCCACCGATGGGATTCGAATAAAACGGAACATGTGTAAAAGACCGGAGAGACAGAAGAAATGGAGTTCCCGTGTCACACATCTCTCTATCTTTGCTCTTTTGTCTGAAGTCAAATCACTCAATTACATCGAACTACTTACACACATATTAATTCAAGTTTTTAAAAGCACATACACAATGTACAAACACTTCATCATGTTTATATAAGTCCTCCTAAGCCTCTTGATTTTATATATATTTTTTTTTTCAGACCCAAAACTGGTGGAAATCCCACTACGAAGCCACCGAAGCAGTATTATTATTATGAGCTGGTAGGGTGCAATGGGCAAAATAGGCCTTAATTCAAAATGATGTCTCTATTTAAGGTTATTTCCACTAAGACATGTTCCCACATGAAACATCTTTTTACATCTCTATACAAATCACATCTTGTCCCTCATCTCCTTTGGAACATCATCCATCATCTTCACTAACTTAACGCCCCAATTTCAAAATAAAAGATGAAAAAAAAATATCATTTGCTTCCCGAATAATTATGTTTCTTACTAATTTGCTGCTTATTCTATCAGTTGAAAATTATTGGCTACTCACATGCACTTTCATGTTTTCAATCTTTTCGCGTTGCTCACTAGTCACTACTACTATCTAACTTAACTACTTAAATCCATTTTGATATTTTGAATTAGACTCACTAAAAATATTAATATATATGCTCTCCTTTTAGCTTTTGCAACATAAGTTGATAAAGATAGTGTCTAAACTACAGTGACATGCGTTTTCACTATATTTAGAGAAAATCACAAAAAGCAAGGAGGCATTCAAGTCTTTATCAATCTCGCATATTTCACGTCCAAGGAATACAAATACAGAAAAGTTAACAAGTATCAATACTGTTGATTAAAAACAATATATATATATATATATGTAGCCTCGATTTGTATGTGTATATATATATATTTAGTTGGTTTTTAATCTGTTTTGTTTTAGTATTACAGAAGTACGTACTTGGAGGACCCTTCTTGAATTTTTTTTTTCAAGAAAAGTAAAAGTATTGTAATGAGTCGTGGCGTTTCTTAATGGTCGTCTTATCCGAAATTTAGAAAGATGATTTTCCCACGGCACAAATGTCACAACGAAAGTTCTAGCAAGCAACATATAGTGATTGACCAACAACCAGCCTGAAAAAGAGCCAATAATATATTATTTTCTAGTAACATGAAAATTAGGTATGACACATTCAATAACTTAATATTCGTTAGACGACATTAAAGTGGATGTAGTGATTAAAGAGACGTGTTAATGAAATTAATAGATATGTGTCATTATTAGAGACATTTTCACATCTCCGTCGACAACTTGAAGTTTCACTATCTTATAACTTGTTTGTCTCAAAATCCAATATTAGTTACGAAGGATGATCTTATCCTTATTTTGAAGAAGAGAACTGACTTTTTCAATTTTCAACTCTCTTTCACTTCACTTTTGTCTCCTATAAAATAACGTATGGAAACGTATATTGACCAAGAGACTAATGATGATGAAGATGGGTCTCAAATCCACTGGTATATAGTCACTAACCTTATGTTTGTGGGGAATTGAAATATCTCTCACCATTTTAGATGCGCTCTATGGACTAGCTAACTTTTACGGTGGATAGTTGGCGCCAATGCTCCACTCTACATTGCCTTTTTTAATTTCTTATCCATAAAATTTCTGACATATTATTTCTAATTTAATTAAACTTAAAAAAGGATTTTTTTTTTTTTTTTGATAATGAAAACCATGGAAGCTTCAAACAAAGTACCCAAAATTTACAATGATTTATAGAGCAATCTAGGTGAACAGATGCCATCAGTCCAGAACTGTCTCAAACTATTTGTAGATCAGTTGAAAGTTTATTTATTTATTATATTTCTTGTAAGAACGAATAGTAACATAAACATCATTTGCAATTAAACATACAAAAAAGAGATTTGAAACGTCACTCATTATAAAACCAAAAAAAAATACTAGCATATCACGATATATATATAAAAAGTGTTAGATGTGTAAATTATTAATGAAAAAAATCAAGCTCTATCATCTATTCTATCCTAAGAAGAAAAGAGGGAATATTCCAATGTTATTACAAAATGAAAAAAAAATAATAATAATAATTCACAGCCGCCTCTCGTGCCCACGTCTCTCAAATTTGTGGACATTGTCTCAACTATCACCATCTGTTACACTCATCGTTTTTTGGGTGTTATGTAACCGGCAACTTGTTGTGTATCCCACAAATGCGGTCCTAAAAGCAAGAGTCACAGTCTGCACCACAAATGTCATAAATCGCATATATTCTTTTTTTATCTCTCTCTTGTTCGTTTATATACATAGGGTCTGTTCGTTTGTTCGTGCCAAGCGTCCAAACGTAGCGATTGTTGTTCGTTTGGTAACCGTGAGGTTAGTCGCAGCGTCCAATTGCAACACTTCCAATCGCAACGTTTGATTTCTTTTACGATAAAAAAATCCAGATACAGCGATTTACGTCTAGCCGCAGCATTTGGCCGCAGATCTTGCGGTTAGCAAACAAACATAACTGATCGTATGCCGCAGTTGCAGCCTCCTGCGGCAGACAAACGAACATGCCATAATAATAATATACAAGTACATAACTAACGTTCACGTTTTGTTTTGCTCTTTTTGATTGGGTGAAAAATTAAGTTAGTAAACACAATTTTGAATTCTAGATGTGAAAGTTGGTACGAGTACGAGTAAGAGAAAGACTCTTTGTGAAGTGGAAGGTCTTCAAGATGTTTAAAATGACGACTTCACTGAAGCATTAGTTGGTCAACATAAAGCGGAGTTGTTCTGGTCAACATAGAGGATTTCAAACAAAAGAAAAAGACCAAAACAAGTCACGTGATAATCGGACTATGTTCTGATCAGGAAGTAGGCTCGAGACCATTGTACGGAGGGGGACAAGATTGTAGGTCTAAATGAGCCGTCTCTCGAAGAAAGTAATGAACATTGGGATGAGGAGGAAAGCAAACAAATCATGAATAAGCTTTTGCTTCGTCTCTAAATTCACGTGAAATATATATTGTGATGTTCTTCTAGCTTTGTTTCTTTTCTGCTAACCTGATGTTCTAGTTCTGTTCATTCTAAGAGTATACTGTGTGATAAGAGAAAGACAGAGCCTAAACTCGTAGAAGCTTGGCGTGTATTTTACATTCTTGCTTACACTTTTACACACATTGTACGAGAGAATTAAAATAAAACAAAATCAAATGAAAGAAGAAACTGAAATAAAAAAAACTGTAATTTTATGCTTTAACTAAAAAAAACACACAATTTTGTTGTTAATAAAAGGGAATTTTGCTGTTCTACATGGACCATGGGCCTACTATTCGAGAAGACTAAAATGGGCTAAATCAACAAGTTTGTACAAATATTGAGAAACAAAGAACAAAATTCCCGTTAAATCCAAATGAGTAGTGGTCTAGTGGTAATATAACATGGTTACTTTTTTTTGTCCTGAATTCAAACTTCATTTGGGACGAAAGGTAAATCTGTAAATCGGATTATTTAAAAGCTGATTTCGGGGTTCTAAGAATATTAGAGCATGTGCAACGCGGTTGCTTAAATGAGATCTAAACTTTAAAAAAATATTAAAAAAATGAGAGATTAAAAAATGGGAAGAGAATCGATCCTTCCTGGTCTTGTTTAAGAGCTGGATCTTGTACTATTTGTTGATAAAACGCACATGTGTCTTTAGGTAAGTGAGTTTCTTTTTTATATATTTAAAATGGAAAAATTGCATTTTAAATCCTCAAAATAGGATTCACTAGCACTTTAAACCTTTGAACATTGACACTCTCACTTTAAATTTTTAAGGTTCAAAAACTTACACTTTTAACCGTCAAATTAAGTTCCGAGTTTGTACCGTCGAATGATTGGACGGAATAGTTAACTCCGTTGACGAAACAGTAAACGCCTGTTAATTTTTTAAAAACGTGTTTAATATTATATTATGATTTTACTTGTTTCCATTAAAAAAAAAAAGAAAAAAAAAACAAAATATAAAAGACATACGGACAAAAACACCCAAAAACAAAGGGGGTGATTGGTAAATAGGCTGTGGAGGCTGTAAAGACTTTAATTAGTTTTAAAGTTTTAAAAGTCAGTTTTTTTCCAATCAGACTTTATGCTTCTTACAGTCATAAAAGCCTCCTTAAAAATCTCACAGCCAAAATAAGTGTTTTTACTCTTATTTTCGTTTGTTTTTTTCAAAGCCAATAAAAAATGACTTTTATTTTTTTTAAAGTCACAGTCATTATTTAAAAGTCAAATTTTTAACAGCCAATTTTAATTTTTAAGGTCACAGTCACAGCCTCATCCAATCATCCCCAAAAGAACCCCGAATCAAAACCCCCAAATCGATTTAGGGATCTAGGGTTCGTGCAATCTTTATCCTTTTTTGCTCGCAGCTGCAACGGAAGACACGAGATCTTTCTTTTTACCAGGCAAAGAAAGACTAACTCGATCCTTATCCTATGTTTCTTGAGTGAGATCTAATCCTGCAACAACTATGACAAAATCTGCTCCCTCGGCGATGGCAACGGCTTCTCCAAATCCGGTACCAGAATCACAAGACACGTTAGAGCAACCGGAAGCATAAGATGTCTTCTTTACATACTCCAGAAGTTTCGTGAACAGAGTCTTCCGTTGACAAGGCTTACCTTGAAAAAAATTGAAATTCCTAAACTGTTTCAGCAAAATGATGAATTAATCATGTATGATATAACAATAAGAGAACGAACCTGTATAAGTGCCACCCATGTTGCTAATATTGTTCGCCATTGGACCAATGATTGCTAAAGAAGAAACATGCTTTTTTTCAAAGGCAACAGCTTGTGATCATTTTTCAGAAGGACAATTCCTTGTCTTGCTGCTTCCAATGCCAATTTCATGTGGCCTGAGCTACAGATGTCATTCGATCCTAACTTCCCGTAAAGTCCTTCTCTTGGATCACCGTCAAAAAGTCCAAGACGAAGTTGAACAGCGAAGAGATTTAGCATAGCTTGGTCTACTTGTTCTTCGCTCACCTTCTCTTTCTCGATCGCATATCGTGTGTTCAGAAGCATGTACGTTCCGCAATTGATATCCACCCCTAAGAATCATCATCTCAGTTTCCATTTTAAAACAAATAATGATGCTGAATTTGACGAGGAGTTAGACGCAAAATCTGCAGCGGATGCATCAAAGATTGATTTGGATCTGGAAGCTGTGTCCGAAGTTCCAGGCTATGCATCACATTTGAGAGTTTCGTTTGTTAAAATCCCAGAGTGTGGTACCATTCAGTCCCTGAGAGTCAATTCTTCATTTGAAGCTGAAGAGCGACAAGGATTAATAGATTCCGCAAGAATTTTGGAATTGATAGACATCTGTCAAGAGGCGATGTATTTCACGTTCATATCGATTCTGGGTTTTTTTTTCTCGCGAACCCTAGATCCCTAAATCGATTTGGGGGTTTTGATTTGGGGTTCTTTTGTTTTTGAGCGTTTTTGTCGCGTGTGTCTTTTATTCTTTGTTTTTTTTTTACTTTTTTTTTATGAAAACAAGTAAAACCATAATATAATATTAAATACGTTTTAAAAAAATTAACAGACATTTACTGTTCCGTCAAAAGAGTTAACTATCCCGTCTAGTTATTTGACGGCGCAAACTCGGAACTTAATTTGACGGTTAAAAGTGTAAGTTTTTGTACCTTGAAGGTTTAAAGTGAGATTGTCAATGTTCCAAAGTTTAAAGTGCTAGTGAATACTACTTTGAGGGTTTAAAATGCGATTTTTCCTATTTAAAATTTATTTATGTTTTAATACTATATTAATATTTTATACTTAAGAAATATTTTTCAAAAGTCGGTGCGTTGAACATGGTCTTATGGGCCAAAGATCTGGAAGTCCCACGGTTAAAAAAACAAAACAAACAAAGAACAAAATAACAGAAAAACAACTAAACTGAAAATTAACCGATCCACGTTTAAAACTAAAATATTGATATATATATAGCTTTCTCCCTAAGCTTCTTTCTCTTCAGTCCATTTGCCATTTGGTGTGGTAGCTTTATTTTCTTCTTCGAGATTCTTCAGCTTGGTTTTAAGAAAGCTAAAGAAATACATTAGCTTAATACGTATATTACATTTATGCAGGACTTGTAGCTCTTGCAAAGAACATAATCAGAGAGGAAACGTGTCATTGATTCGCTGTGCCGGCCGTAAAGTAAATGTCGCCTAAAATAAAATCAATAATTTTTTTTTTGAAAAGTTACTTAGATATCATACAAATTAGGTGATATGATCACTTATCTATTAAACTTTTTTTTATTACTATCATATTTCGCCTATATTTTTCATACCCAACGTGTTTTTGTTACATGTTATAGGAAAAAATGTAATTACAAAGAATGTCATTGCTTTTTAATTCCACATCAGAAAAATGCGCCGCCACATCAGAAATCGTTGACGTGTATTAATGAACTCAGCCGTAAAGCGCTACAGCGGCAATGACGGCTGAGTTACGGTATGTTGCGGCTGATTTAAGAAAAATGGCTGAGTTATGAGCTAACGGCTGACTTACGTGTATAACCCAGCCTGGTGTTTCAGCTGATTTAATGAAATATGTCTGAGTTATGAGAAAACGGCTGACTTACGAGCATAATCCAACCATAAGTTACGGCTGAGTTATAACCCGATGGTTGATTTGTCAAAATTTGGTTGAGTTATTGTTTCGACACAGCTGAATTAACTTTCTCCAGCTGGTTGAGTTATTGCTTCGTTACGGCTGATTTTCGTGTAAGTGTCATAAATCAGCTGTAATGAGCTGGATTAACGAAAAACTTGGCCTAATTACGGCTGATTTAGTAGCGAAAGATTAATTACCACAATAGCATGCTTTGACGGCTGACTTATTAAACGATACGGCTGAGCTAAAGATTTTCAGTTGAGTTACGACATTAAACGGCTGAATTTGGCAGCCGTTTTTTCGTTTTTTTACTACTGTAATAGTATTCATGTTACGACTGACTTAAAGTTTTGTTTGATGGCTGGTTTAAGACAGTTGATTTACGTGTTCGTTTGGTGGCTTACTTGCCACTTTATCAATTAAAAAATGACGTCGGATGCATATTTCTATGTCATCATCAACAGAGAAATACGAAACGTTGTCTTCTTCTTCCTCATCGTCGTCATCGTATTTCTCGCCGTCAACAGAGAAATACGAAACGTCGTCTTCGTCTTCCTCGTCGTCGTCATCGTCTTCCTCGTCGTCGTCATCGTCTTTCTCGTCGTCGTTATTCTTCACATTGTTGTTCACATCAACAAAGATATCTAGAACTTAAATTTTGAACATCCAATTCGTCATCGTCTTCCTCGTTCTTCTTCATTTTCGTTCATCGTTCTCCGATATATGATGGATCCGGTTTCGGTAATTGCGGATTGTTTACGGCTGGCTTGTGGATTGTTTACGGCTGGCCTATGCATTGTTTACGGCTGACTTATTGATTATTTACGGCTGACTTCTGAATTGGAAACGAAGAGTCCCCTCGAGAAAACGAAGAGTTCCTACTCGAGTTCGTGAAAAAGGAGACGAAATGCGACGAAGATAAGAGAAGCGGCCGGAAGAGACGATACGACGACGGCCGGAAGAGACGAGGTTTCGCCGAGAGAGAGAGAGAGAGAGAGGTTCCCCCGAGGGAGATGTTTTTTTTTCTGTAACTGTTGTTAATAACGTGAATTTAATTTTTTTTATCTTAATGAGATGGATTAAACTAATTTTTGGTTAATTATTTTTTAACTAAAAAAATCTTAAATTAATCAAGGGTGTTAGTTGTAATTACATAAAGAAAATATATGAGTAATTTTTTAAAAAATATATAATATACTAGTAATATTTCAAACTTTCTTGTAATATCTAAGTAATTTTTTTTTTTGTTTTACTACTACCTAAAAAAAATCTGTCAAATGATACCCCTAAATAATAAAAAAAAAAAAGCCTAAACGGCTTGCTTGTTGAGCTTTAGCCCATAGATTCGATTGCTTTCCAGGTTTATAACTTCAAGAGAAGAGAATTGGATCAAAGATCTTTGAAGCTTTCCCACGACCTTAGACATTCATATATATTATTTGGAGACCTCCGCTAAGATGATTCTGACGAAGGTTTATATATATATAGCTGAAAGAGTATTCTTGAGATTTCACATACAACTACCTAAGGATTGAACCACTGAAGTTGTTGTCAGATAAATCGCGGGAGAGTTCTTAGAAAGCAAAACGTGCATATAAAAGAAGGAATCTGTACACTGGATTTGATGTTGGAGCCAAACAAGTGTTTCGTATATGGTTGCGTGATAAAGGATAGTCCATGTTTTGATGATCTTTCGAAACTTACGAAAGTGTTGTTGGAAAGATTCACATACTCCAACACATGGTAGCGTCCAGGCACTTGACCTTTGTGCCTTGGGTATTGAAATGGGAAAGGTCAAGTGTTCCAAGGTTTACTAATTTGGAAATGGGATTTTTGACCGCTAAATTTTGCCAAGGCGTAACACTTGTAGTTTAGATGGTGAGGATATACATTCCCAAGCTCAAGAGTAGCAATGAGTTGGTTATTTTCCAAATGAACATCTACGTATAGAACATAGTACTCTTTCCAATTCAAAAGTACAAAAATTCAATTCGAAATGAAAGATATTTTCCAATGAAAAAATTTCAAGGTGGTTTTACATCATTGAACCAAAAAACAAATCATGATTATTTCGTATGAATAGTTTTATATTATATATATAACCTGATATAACATTATATTGCAATGTAAGTTACCGTTAAATAATACACACTTTACAAAGAAAAGGAGCTACAAAAAATAGTTGAAAAAAAAAATAGTATCTCAATCTCATTCACTAGAATAATCCGGTTCTACTGGTTTCTGAATCGAATACATCATACCAGAATCCGATCCACTACGCGTAAACTTCCCGCCGTTAACCGCTAGCCTAACTGCCGACTCCGCCTCGAACCTACATTGAAATTCCTCTTTTACCCTCAGCTCAGTCGCATACTTCCTCTTCTTGTGCCGTCTCCAAGCAGCCTGTATGAAACAAGCCGCCCAAGTCCTCCATTGATGCGAGTAAAACCGAAACTTATGTCTCAATTGCTTACTATGCAATCTTCTAAACTGCGAAGCCACGAATTTCAAATCTTCAGCTCTCAAGGCAAAAGCTTCAACATCGTAGATGGCTTTGACTGTGCGTGTGGAAGAAGGAAAGATCACAACGGGACGAGGATCTAGCGCCCAAGTAAGCAACTCTTCGCCGCAGAAATCGCCAGGTCCTATGAGACAAGAGTTGAAGAACCCGGTTCTGCCTCCGTTGGTTGTGTAAGAATCAAGATGGCCTCGAATGATGAAGAGCATTTCGTTAACCGGGTCGCCTTCTCTTACAAGAAACGTACCTTCCGTGCACAATGCCGGTTTAAGCCTCTCGCTGATCGCGTCAAGCATCCTTTCGTCCATTTGATCGAACAACGGTACCTGTTTTAAACAACTCTAAGAACAAGATTTTGTTTGAGAAACTAATGGAATCAAGATTGAAGAGAAAAAGAGAAGCTTACATGGCGAACAAGATCGAAACAGAGATGGCGTTTGATATCTCTTCGGAGATCAAGAGGAAGACTTATCAGTAAAGCTTCTTCATCGACTCCTCTTGTGGCTAACCACTTGTATTGATCATATTTTCGCACGGCTTGCCTTAGCTCCGGTGGAAGCTGTCTATGTCGCATCCATTGCTCTGTATCTGTTCTCCTTATCCTCCATTCCTCAAGCCTCATGGTCGTTGACTGCAAATAAGTCTGCATATTTCCAATAAGCAATGCAAAGAGAACAAGCCCGAGAGTCGCAATGATGATGGCGAAGAGAATCTCGCCTGCGTAAGTGCTCGTGGAGAGATTTTGTCCCAAGGAGCTGAAGAATATAAGACACATTATTGTCTAAAACTGTTTTAAACTATCTTGAAATGGTCTCTTTGGATCTCACCTGAGGTTCTTTAATCCCCACCAGAGACAGTAAAAGTACTTGTTTATGAACTTTGATGAAGTAACAGTTGAAGTTACTGCATCTCCGTATATACCAAACTCGTAGAACCTAGTTCCAGGTTTGCATATTGTTGTTATATTGCTCCACTCGAACCATGAGTTCCTTTGAGGATCTTCAAGTCTTCTGCACTCGAAGAATCTGTATTGACAGATCGGTTTTTCGATGTTGCAAACATGTCTCCAACAAGCTTCTTGCCTCTCTACTGCAAGCAAATACCAACAAGCTCCTAAAACCTGAAATGAAAGAAACTGTTAAGAACAAAGCTATGAAATCTCCTTGGACGGGTACTAATTTACTTGCTCTGGTAATCCGGCCCACAGAGAAGTATGTGCCAAAGGCCCGAAACTTGACGGTTATAAAAATAAAATAAAAAACTATGAAATTTGATTAACGAGCCAGTCTCAACTCTTAATCAAATAATCAACCAAACCCTTACAAAATGGCCCTTTTTCTTTCTTTTTTTTGTTGGATTACAAGAAGTTTTTTTGGCCAAAATCCGTAATACCTTTAGACCTTGGACCAAGAGCATGTAATATAGTCCTGAACCACATGTCACTCGACTGTGACCTCTAAACTCTGCCTTTCAAACTGTTCCTTAACCAAATCACAACAACTATAATCTGCTACATTCAGTCCTAGGCTAGATACAGTAGACCTATAGCCATGTTTTGAGAAGCTTACATGGCTTGCTAGCATATATAGCATGAGGTTGTAGGCGGCTCCTGCCCAAGCGGTCTCTGTTACAACACCGGTGGTTTTAATGATCTGGCGAGAGAGCGGAAATATAAGGAACATCCTTGGAACATACTGGAAAATGATGATGAATCTAAGAACGTTCTTGGTGTTTGTCATTGGTGAGCCTCTTAGATTGGGGATTATGATCCAAATCAACATCTGAAAACATGTAACAAGCAAGATTCTTAAGAGTTGAAACACTGAAGCTGGAGGATGTATAAATGGATCATATATATATATACCTGAGGTAAAGGTAAAGCAGCAATGAGATGAATCCAGAAGCTCTTGTGTAGATATCTCCAAGCAATCTTTCTTGAATCGATCACGAGCTCTCCTCTACCGAATACACGAGAAGGAGGAGCGATGTAAGCTGTTCTAAAACGTATAAGAATCTGAGCGATGTAAAAAGCATCGGCCAGAGATCTAATCAGCGTGAAAACCACTTCGAGCCTGATCCCAATGGTGATACAAGCTTCGTTTCTCATGACCGGTAAGAAAAAAAACAGAGGATCTACGAACAGAGAAACCAAACATGCTATGAGGAAGATCTTGTTCCATTTTCTTATTGTTTGTCCACGAGGATCCAGTATTTTGCTTTTCACTCTCTCAAGATCCTCAGTGAACACTCTGGAGAGTACTTTAGCTTTGAAAGACTTCCCTCTACTCATCATCTTAACATTGTTTCTTGAAGGGATTTGAGTTCCATTGATATTGAACTTAAGCTTAACTTCAGATTTTCCATGAACAACTTGTGGCTTTGCTACTTCTGGATCTTCTTCGAATCTATAACATTAACAAAAAATGATTCATTTCAAAAAAAAAAAAATGATTCATAAAAAGAAAGAAAAATAGAGTCAATCTTTTTGACAAGTCCTAACCTCACAGATCTTGAGTTACCATAACCCATTATTTCTTCCTCTTTATCAAATCCTCTGGCTTTTTTAATCTGATTAAGGACACGAGAAATTTCAAAACTTCACAGGTATTGATATTTTGAACCGTGAATCGAACTTTTACTTTATCAAACAAGAAAAACTATTTAAGCCACAAGAATATCAACTTGGAAACATTAAATTCCGAGAAAAAATAGGGAAGAAAACTAAACCCATATTTGGATCAGACAGACACACGTGTGTTTATATAAAATACAACTGTACCAAAAGATCTAATATTTTTTGAGTAATGATTAGCAAATAAGAAGGCTTGATGTGATTAAAAAGATGATGAGCTGAATCTGGTTCAGGAATAGGACTAGTGAGTAGAAAAATTGGGAAAATGTCTCAGTCGCTTAGGTTACAAGCAAAACAAGACCAAAACCCTAAAACAGATTCGGACTACTTTTACGGAAAAAAAAATGTCGAGATGTGAAAACTAAAAAAAGGAAAGTTGAAATTAAGCCACCGACCCAACACAACACAAAACAAGATAGCTGTAAGAATAAGAAGTAGGACCAGTAAAAGAGAAAATGTGAGCAAAAACGACAATGAGAGAAAGAGACTCACAGAAACGTGAAGTGTTCTTGGTTCATATATGCTTTCTTGCAAAAAAATTTTTGTTTCTTGGGTCTGTTCGTATTCAGACAAAGATTGAAAAATTTAGATTTGTGTTTGAGAAAGCGAGTGAGTTTTCATCAATTGAATATGGTGTTAGTTTTTCCACTGCAGGGGTATGGACAAAGTGGAACTTTTCTTGTACGGGTCAAATGATTTATAAATACCCTTTAAAGTAGCTACTTTGGCTTTAGTTATATATAAAGTACAAAGCCAAATTATGAAAGAAAAAAAATACAACTTGGTTTCTTTTAATTGGGTTAAAAATTACGAGTGTATTTGTTTCTGAGATTCAAAGAAGGCGACAGAAGTAAAATCGAAAATATATATGAACCAAAGATTTCCTCATGTATCTTTTACCATCCAATAGACGTAGGTTCTTATTTATTAACAGGTTTTTTAAAGTGTTTTAAACATAAAAATATTAAAATAGATAATGAAGTTTTTTTTTTCCTTGAGTTGATCATTTCAAACATAAAATCCTAAACCAGTCGGAAGAATTGACTTCATTAGATTTGTTAAATTAATTATTATAAGAAATATAAGTTTATTTACTAGTAAATATTAAGTGGAGTGTCTGTACATCAGTACATGTATAGTACTATAGTGGTAATAAACATATATACACTTCCAAGTTAATTACAAATTTGTAAGATCCAAGGAGTTGACTCGTTTTGGAATCCAGCCATGTGTTTTGTACCAGTTCTTGCATGGACCAGAGTGCTTGACTTTCAAGTTTCTTATATTTTTTTACTCTTTTTTCCAATTTTACTATTATATTTTGCGTTGTTTGTTTGTTTTAGATATCTTGTTCTTGAGCCTGACAGCCTGTTAATATTTGGCTAAGATACCTATTTTGATAACATTTTTGTCATGCTAAAGTGGGGGAAACCAAACAATCTTCACCTAGACAACTTAAGGAAGTAATGATGCGAATTTGTTCTCAAGTTAAGACAGCTCATATTTTCGTTTCTAGTTTATTTAATTCTTTAAAAAACGATTAGTTTTACTGAAATTTGTAATCTAATGGCTTTTATTAATTAACATCATTGTGAACTTGCGATATTTTTTTTTAGTATGAATTTTAAACTTTATACCATTTTTTATTTTTGAAGAGTTACAGAGATATAAATGTGAGAGAGAAATACCGAAAAATAATTACACAACAAAATAAATCACAATAACAAATCTCAAAATGTAAAGTTTTTTTTTTTTTTTTTTTTTTTTTTTTTTTTGACAACTCAGGTAAATTCCAGACCTATGGAAGGGTCCAACCTAATCTCTGAGGAGGTGCAGCCCACGGATAGACTCTCTCTCCGGGTATGCAAATGGCCAAAAGCAAAGGTCCATATCCGTGTAGGTGTCCAAGGCAATGCGTTTTAGTTTCTCGCAGCAGGTGGATCGAATTTGAAACATGTTGGTGTCCCAATCCCGTCTCCTTACCACTAGACCCCAAGGCTTCGGACAAATACAAAATTACAAAACAGGTCTACCAAACTCGACTCCTACAAATGAAGGCGGCTAGAGAGAGACGGAAACTGAGCGACAGAGAATCAGCCTTCTCGATCACCAAAACTCACTTCTAAATCGCGACTTGTTTTCATAATTATCGTGAGTGCTCGATCCGAGACCAGCATTTTAAACCTTAGGACCTTGATACATTCATTCATTTGTTGATGTTAATCCAATGAATTTTCGTAAAAAAAAAACTAAAAAACAAAAAATCACTGAATTATTTACTCCTAGAAATGTTAGCCTTGTCTTCTAATTAAATATATCTAAAACTACATAGTAAGATAAATATATATAAGAAATAATTAAGCTTAAAATTTAGGCAAACTGGTCACAAATCTCGCCGCATTCCCTCATCGGATTAGATTGCTTTAATTGCACCAATGTATCTTTAGTTAGATTATTAACCTGTCATAAAAAAATTAACAAAATACCAAACACCCCTCAATATATATATATACTACGACTATTTGTCTATTTGCATTTCTATATATTTGAAATATATATTATACTGTATATTATAGTGAGATCAAATAAATTCGTATAATATGAGTAGGTCAATGTAGTTTCGAAAGGTTCTAATTATATATTAACTAATTTGGTTAACTTAACAAAATTATACCAATAATCAAGTAAGTAATTTTGTTATCATTTAAAATACAATCGTTATCTGTGTTGTTGTCAAAACAAAATTATCATGTTAGAAAATATAATTAAATTATAAATATAAAGTTAAAATAGGGTTTTGATATATAACTTACTATAGTAAATAATACTAAAAGTGAGAGAACTAATTTTGGTATTATTACATACCACCAATTACAAATACTCTATAATTAAGCAACGGAAAATATACAAAACTTGCATAACTTGCAAAACTTACAAATGAATGGATTATGATTTTTTGTCAGCCAATAGGAAATATACAAAACTTGCATAACTTGCAAAACTTACATATTGATATTTCTTTATATCTTATTATTATATTTGGTTCATATTTATAAGGTAAAAAATAAATAAATAAAGAGACAAAGTTTGGGTTGGCAATTAATTGACGGTGGTTACATTTGGAATTAATGGGTTCGGTGCGGCGAGGCCACGGGAACACGCCATATGGGCTTTTCTTGATTGATCTCATATCATCATCCCCCACCTTCTCTTTCTTCGATTATCCCAAAATGTTATTATTTATCAAAACTGTAATCTTTCATACCCAAGACCAGATCATCTAATACGGAAAAATATGTCGTTAACTTAATTGAAAAAAATACTAAATACAAAATCTGAAAATCATAAAATCGAGTGAGGTTTGAAACAAGACCATATTACATGATATGATCCAAAGTTTGAAAGATTACAGTTTTCAGCTCACAACCTTTTACGTGATCTCAAAGTCATATAATCGAGTGACGTTTGAAACGAGACCATATTAAATTTGAAAGATTACAGTTAATCACTATTTATTTTTTTCGTTAACCGGAGGAATTCCATACCGATATCAAGACTAATCTCCGGAATTTTTTTTGTCACTAAAGACATTTAGTGGTAACAAAAGGTGATTCAAAGCGAATTTGAAAGGATTCGAACTCTGTCTAAAAAGAGCATTCAGAAAAAACGTTCAACCACTAGATCACCACCATTCATAGGGAGTTTTTGTTGAGTTATGAAATTGGATGATTCTATTGACATATGCATGAATAGATTTTATACAGAGGAGAAGATGTACAATAAGGAAAGGAAGAATATACGGTAGTAAATGTCGATATGTACGACATAAATACATATGGGGTTTCTATATCTAACACGTCCCCTCAAGGCGGAGCGTCATCGGCGAGTCCGATCTTGACCGAAAGTTGTTGAAACCGCATTCTTGGTAGTGGCTTGGTGAGAACATCCCCAAGTTGATCGGCAGAGGTAACATGAGCAACACGAACTTGACCGACTGTACCAGATTATTGACAAAGTGATAATCAAGAGCAAGGTGTTTCATTCTGGAGTGAAACACGAGATTGGCGGCAAGGTAAGTGGCTCCGATGTTGTCACAGTAGATGGGTGGTGTTGTCGATGTCTTGATTCCCAATTCAGTGAGTAGAGATGTGATCCAACATACTTAAGATGCTGTTTCTGTGACCGAGCGGTACTCTGCTTCTGTCGAGGATCTTGCAACACCCTTTTGTTTCTTCGATGACCAAGCAATTGGATGCTTGCCATAGTAGACAAGATAAGCTCTGGTGGAAGTGTAATCATCCTTATTTCCAGTCCAGTCAGCATCCGTGTAGGCGTGGAGGGTTGGTGTGTTGTTCTTGCTGAAGAAGATGCCATGATTTTGAGTTCCTGAGAGATATCGCATGATATGTTTGACGGCATGCCAGTGTTCATCCGTTGGTTTATGCATGAATTGTGACATCTTGTTGACTGCATACGAAATGTCTGGGCGCATCAATGACAAGTATTGGAGTGCTCCGACTACTGCTCGGTACTGAGTTGGATCGTCCATTGGAGCACCACTGTCAAGTTTGAGTGTTGTAGTTGGGCACATCGGTGTTGGTACAGGCTTGCAATCCATCATCTTAGTTTTGTGGAGAAGATCTGCAATATAGCGGTGTTGTGTTAGTAAAAGACCTTTAGGAGAGTATAGAGCTCCAATACTAAGAAAGTAGGAGAGAGTGCCCAAGTCCTTGAGGGAAAAGCGAATGGACAGACGTGATGAACTTGTGAAGATATTGCTGATTGTTGCCGGTGAGTATAATGCCGTCGACATAAACAAGCACGTAGAGAAGGACTCCGTTTTTATTGTAGATGAATAGGCTTGCATCTGCTACGGAGTTTTTGAACCCAGATTGTCTGAGAAACGTTTTGAGTTCATCATACCAAGCTCAGGGAGCCTGTTTAAGTCCATAGATGGCCTTGTTAAGCTTGTATACAGCGTGCTGATTATCCTTGTTGACAAAGCCAGGTGGTTGGACCATGTAGACTTCATCGTGTAGTTTCCCTTGAAGGAAGGCGTGATTTACATCAAATTGTCTAATTGGCCAGTCACTGGAGACAAAGACACTGAGAACAAGTCTGATTGTTGCTGGTTTTATGACTGGACTAAAGGTCTCATGAAAATATATCCCCGGACGTTGATGGAAGCCCTTTGCGACGAGTCGCGCTTTAAATTTATCAACTGTCCCATCTGCTTTTCTTTTGATTGTGAATACCCACTTGCACCCCAAAACATTCGCAGCAGAGATTGGTGATGCCAGATCCCATGTGTGTTCTCGGATTTGATTGTCGATTTCAACACACATCGCGTTTCGCCATCTAGGGTCTTTGAGTGCTTTTGCAACAGTTCGTGGTTCAGTTTCGGAGCAGTTGATAACAGAAGCACGAAGATTGAGCTTCTGTATCGGTTTCGGGGGCCTTGTGGATTTGCGTGGCGGAAGAGCTGGTGGTAATGGTGGTGCGTGCTCTGTTTCTGCTTGGGAAGATGACTCTGGTTCAACATGTCGTGTATTGGTGGGTGAATTTTGGGCTTCTGAAGACTGTTGGGCCTCTGGACTATGTTGAGTTTGGTGTTGTTGGGCCTGTTGAGTTTGTTGAGATTCTAGTTGTTGGGCCTGGTGATTAGGCTGATCTGAAGATTGATGGGCCTGATTTGTTGGGGCATGTAGTATTGGTTGTATTATTGGTTCCAAACGTAATGAGGGGCCGTGAGTAGTTTAAGTCCGCAAAGATGATTGAGGAGTGACGAGAGAAATCTGCGAGACCACCGGCGCATCTGCTGCAGAACCTGCAGTTTGTGACTCTGACAAAGAAACACTCGTGATTGTGTTAGGCATAGCAAAGGGAAAAACATATTCATGAAATACTACATGTCTAGAAGTATAGATTCTGGACGTTTTCTTATCTAAACAAAAATAGGCACTTTGTGTTGTGGAGTAGCCTAAAAATACACAAGGTGTAAAGCGTGAATCTAATTTATGAAATGCATATGGTTTGAGCTAAGGAAAACATAAGCAACCAAACACCTTTAGTTTTGTAAAATTTGGAGAGTGGCCAAAAAGTTTTTGAAAGGGGATTTGTAAAGAAAGAATCGGAGTGGGCATACGATTTATAAGATAAACCGCCGTGGCTAATGCGTGAGTCAAATATGACTTGGGCATTGAGGCATGAGACAAGAGGGCTAAGCCTGTTTCAGCAATGTGCCGATGCTTTCGCTCGGCAATGCCATTGTGCTCTGGCGTGTGTGGAGGAGTAGTAAAATGGGCGATGCCATTACTTGATAAAAAAGTAGCAAAAGCAATAAACTCCCCACCATTATCTGTGTAAAGAGTTCGCAGCTTGCATTAAAATCGATTTTCAACCAACGCTTTGAATCTCGTGAACACATCATAAACTTGTGATTTTTGTTTTAAAGGATATAGCCATGTATACCTAGTAAAGTGATTAACAAAAATAACATAGTATTTGAAACCATCAATTGAAATAAGCGGAGAGGTCCACACATTAGAGAAAACAATATCTAGAGGTTGTGTAGAAGTGAGTGTTGATGTAGAAAATGGAAGCTTGTGCATTTTATTAATAGAACAAGCACTACAAGGCTTGTTCAATAAAACATTTGAAGATAAAGGTAAATCAAAACTAGAAATCGTTTTTTGAAGAATAGAAATTCCAGGATGGCCTAATCTAGAATGCCAATCGGATAGAGAAGCCTTAACAACAGACGCATAAGCAAGAGATGGAGGTTTGCTCGATCTGTGTTTTGGCCACTCGTAAGTCCCATCTTTAGGGGTGCCTTCCAAACGGAGCGCCCCCGTCTTCAGATCGAACCTGAAAGTATGTTGGTGTAAAGGTAACCGCAACACCATTAGTTGAACATAATTAAAAAATAGATATTAAGTTTTTATAAAGAGAAGGAACACAAAGAACATTGCCAAGTAGAAAAGGATGATGCAGAGAAGGGAAAGATAAATAACCAGTATGGGAGATTAGCTGACCTGATCCGTCTCCAAGGATGATATCGTCACCAACATTGTATGGAGCATGGAGTGACAAGTTAGCAAGGTCTGAGGTCATATGGTGCGATGCACCAGTGTCAACAAGCCATGTTGAGGAGTCTGAGGAGGGAGCAATAGCCACATTAGCTCTTGGTTGCCATGTCTAGTTTGGATGTGGAGATGACCACTGGTTTGATGCAGACCCACGAACGATATGATACTTCAGACAATACTTAGCACTGTGACTTTTTGTGCCACATGCTTGGCAACGGCCTAGATAGGGACGTCAGTCTTGATTGTTGTAGTTGGTATTGTTGTGATATGGGTCAAATTTATCCTAAGCAACTCTCTCAAATTAAGAGATCAGTTGTAGTACTTAGGGATCGAATCCACAGAGAAGGGATAGTCACACAGCAGTTTTCTAAATTTGAATTAAGGTAAGTAGAAATAATTAAAAGTAAAGACAGCAGGTAATTAAAACGGTGTAAATTCAGGAGACGAAATGCTAGGTTCAGGAAAATTCTCAGGTGATCTAAATTGCAGGTCTAGACAGGATGCTAGGAATTATTAAGCACTGTTCTTAAACTCAAAACACTAATGTAAAATCAATCAACTCTCGCTGCGAAGATTATCTATGTCTAAACCCTAGAATTCCAAATCTCTTTGCAAATTCAAACAATTCAGACAAGCATTAATATCAGGTTCGATTGTTCACAAAATCCTAAACCAAATCTCTTTGCGAATAGGTATTTTGCTCATCTAACATTAGTTCAGGCAATCAATAACACTCTCGTGTCTACTAATTAACCTAAGATCAGATTCTAGGTCATGAAGCTAGAATAAGCATTAAACACAAATCCAGATGAAAAACCCTAATGATTTTATCCTAACAATTTAATTCGACCTAACAATTCATTAATCACTTTTGAAAAACCCTAAACCTAACTAGCAGACTACTCAGACATGGTGAATGAAACAAACATCATGAATAAAGAAGAATGCATAAAAGAAATCAATAGAAACAAAGGAGTTCCGAATTTGCTCTGAAGGAGACAAATTCTTCTCTCTAAAATTTCTCTAAAAACCTCTTTCTAAATAATGTGTGTTGTATGCCTAAACAATGGCTGAAAAACTCTATTTATAGGCCTAGGTTCGCATCTTCAATTCCTTGGAGGATTAGGAAAAGTCTTGGAGATTTCCTTTTCTTCAAAATATGGAAACTTCTCGATTCTGCAAATTGGAAAACCTGGTGTCGATCGACACCAATGGTGTCGATCGACACTCATCGTGTTGCTGAAACAAGGCTTTTTATCTTGTTAGCAATTCCTCAATTGCTCATATCATTGCAATATTTGAGGTATCAATCCATCTTGGGAGATGATTCAATAAGAATGCAAAGTTTTGTTTAAGCTAAGCTAAATTAAAAGGTTTAAGGTGATAAACAACAATTAAAATAAGAAACACAACCTAAGAGAGAGACTACAAGTTCAATAATATGAAACTAAGCCTTAATTACTACTAATCAAGTACTAATGACGCAATTAACTACTAATTAAGATAATCAAATTACTAAAAACGAAACCTAGGGATGGAATCATTGATTTGGGAACCCAAATGGATAATCTTGCAATCATTTAAGCAACTAATCAAGCCATCTCTATGCCTAGAACACTAATTAAAGACTAATCCATGATGTGTGTCACTAATCCCTTCATTAATCACCCTAAAGAACTAATGATGTTTTAGCATTAAAATGATTAGCAAGCATGAATAACAAGTCTAATAGCATGATAAACACCCTAGACAACTAATGATGTTTTAGGCTAGGTATGTAAATCTCTTAGAAAGTTGGTTCAAGCATTTCATCAAACACTTGGTGGGTGTATGAAATGCTTATGATCCAAATAGCAAAAGATTAGCTATTTGGAATTAAGAACAACTTAATAAAAAGAGAGATGAAAGAATCTATCATAGATTGCAAGATTGAACCATTAGAGAACCCTAAATCTAACCCATCCCCAAGTTTCTAATGAACTACTCACTAATCATATTTAAACCCATCAATTCAAAGATAAGAGAAAGGTTAAACATGATTAGAGAAAAGATTAATGGAAGTTCAAGATAGATATTGCATAAAACTTAAAAGATTCAAAACAAAATACAAGACTTTTCTCAAAGTGGCTAAAAAGTTCTTGACAAGACTAGAGAGAATCCAACTTGTTCTAAAAATTAGGTCTAAAGAGTATTTATAGGAGGACCCATAAAAGTGACAAGGAGGAAATTTCTGTGTTCGGATCGACCAGACTCGTCGATCCAAGTGGTCGATCCGAACATCTGGAAATTTGGATCGACGACTTACGTCGATCCATATCGTCGATCAGAGCTCTCGTCGTCCGGCGTCTTCTTGATGTATTGGTTCGGTCCGACGTAGTTCGCCGATCGGGTTCGTCGATCCGAACCCCCTGGAAACTTGGTTCGACGAGCTCATCGATCCAACTCGTCGATCCGAACCCCTGCCAATCTTGTTCGACTTCGTCGATCTGTCGTCCTGGAATTCTGGTCCAGCGTCTTCGTCGATCCGACTCGTCGATCCAGCGCGAGAAATCTTCTCCTTCATCTTCTTAGTGACTCCTTTCTCCTCCAAGTGCTTTGCAATCCTTCTCCAGCTCCATCCAAGCCTCCATAGTGTCCTTTTCACCTGATCAAGACTCCAAATGCACCAAAATATGCAAAAGAACATGCAAAGAGATCCTAGACTCTAAATGATCGAAATGCAATACAATGATGCTAAATAAGGATCCTAAATGATGACAAACTTACACTAAATGGAGAGAAATATGATGCAAAATATAGACATATCAACTCCTCCAAACTTGCCTTTTGCTTGTCCACAAGCAAATGAAACACAAGCTAAGGAGAGAGGTTTGAAAGCGGGAGCTCAATATCCAAGATAGTTAACAATAATAATCAACTCAATATCCAAGTTCTTAATTCTAGTATGCATGTAAATACTTCCTACTCCAAAAGAGTTAGCCATGTCCATCTCAACATTCAAGTGTACTAAAAATTTAATCAAGACAAGTCTCCCTATCAAGCCAACTCTTTAACATTCATTAAGATCAAAACCATGAATCATGACATTGCAAGGCTAGTGAATTCATTTGGTATAAGGACTGAGTTTTGAGATAAAAATGATCCTAATTCATCCGGTTTTGCATTTAAGTAAGGGTAACACTCAAAAGGATTGAACCACATGCATAATGCTAAAGGTAAGAAACAAGAGATGCATACAAGGATAGACTATCATCTAACCGAAATACTATCAATGATCCTACACCCCTCTCATTCATTTTTTAGCTCACTCAACCCTCTAGAATCTACCCTTTCATCAAGGCTTTTGTGCCTTGCTAAAAACCCTTTGAATTTGGAACATTTTTCTCCTTTTAATTCTTAAGGGGGAACTTCTTCAACTTAGCAATTTTGGTGAATGGAGTAGTCTACACTTTATTAATTTAGCTCTTCTTTTGATTTCTAGGTGGCCTTGCATATATAAATTTTTCATTACTTGGCCTTTTGGCTCTTTTGATTTCGTAAGACCACCTAGCAGTTTTTATTTATTTAGAGCTATTCTTTTTTTTTTTTTTTAAACCCAAGACTCTCCATTTCAAACCATTCTTCCCCTTATCTTCCTCCAACCCTTTTTAACCAACATCTCTTTCTTCCCAACTACTCCACAACTCATCAAGCATAATCACAACCAATTAAACCCCCAAATCCTAAGCCTAGAGCTAACCTCAAAATGCAAGGTTAGAATCTACATGAAAGTCTATACTTGTCGTTTCAAACCTAACACTTTATGCTAAGTTCAATCAAAATAAAGGCCTCACAAGTAGCAACACAAAAACAATTGGCTTCAAAGGAGGTAAGGTTTGGTGGGAGTTCTACTTGAGCTAGCAAGAGGGTGGCAAAGTGAGTAAGAAAGCTCAAGTATTTTCAATCCATGAATTCACTTTCAATGCAAGCATGATAATTAAATGTCCAAATTAGGTTTAAGTAAGTAGAGTTGGCTTTCAAATTCAAGACCATATTTTAACCAAAAACTAGTGACAAATGAGGTGGTCCAAGCATGGTTCTTCCTTACTTTCAAATTCATTCACAAGCATTAAAAAACTACTAACTAGGGTATTGAATTGATTACAAGAGTTAAAAATCTACAAGGATAGGCTTGATAAGTGTATATTTTGCATCATTTTAGCATCCATATAGTGTAGACTTATCATCATTTTAGAGTCTAATATAGCATTATAGTGTTGCATTTGATCATTTAGAGTCCTAGAGTGTTCTTGCATGGTTCTTGCATGTTTTGCATGTTCTTTGCATGTTTTGGGACCTTATTAGGTGAAAAGGACGCTTGGGAGTTGAGGATACACTTGGAGAATGATGCATGTCACTTGGAGGGACAAGAAGCATCAAAGAAGATGAAGAAGAGGATTTCTGGAAGCAGATCGACGTACCAGATCGACGAAGCTCACCGATCCAGAAGGCCAGGAGCGCAGATCGACCAGATGGATCGACGTAACCTCGTCGATCCAGATTTCCAGGAGCACGGATCGACGAGACGGATCGGCGTAGGCTCGTCGATCCAAATTTCCAGGACGCCAGATCGACGAGCCAGATCGACGAGCCAGATCGACGTAACACGCCGAACCAGAAGCCGTGACCAAGAGCACGGATCGACGAAGAAGGTCGACGAGTTGTCGATCCGTTTTATTTTTGGTGATGGATCGACGAAACAGATCGACGAGCACGTCGATCCATCACCAGACGAACTCTTTTTCTTCTTTTGCATGGGTCCCCCTATAAATACTCTTTAGACCTAATTTTTATTCTAAGTCTTTTTCTTATTGTTCTTAGTCTAAACTTTTAGCCATTTTTGGGCATATGCTTTGTTTATGCTTTGGATTTTGAGTGAATGCAATATCCCTTTTAGATTTCTTGTTTATTTCTTCTCTAATCATGTTTTGCTTATCTTCTCTCTTTGATTTGATGGGCTTAATCATGATTAGTGAGTAGTTTCCTTAGGAACTTAGGGATGGGTTAGATTTAGGGAATTTTATTGGTTCAATCTTGCAATCTAGGATAGATTCTTCCTAATCTCTTCTTATTAAGTAGTTCTTAATGCCAAATGGCTAATCTTTGCCATTTTGGGATCTTAGGCATTTCATCCACCCACCAAGTGTTTGATGGAATGCTTGAACCAACTTAATAAGAGATTTACATATTCTAGCCTAAGATATTAGATGTTTAGAGTGTTTATCATACCATTTAGACTTGTTATTAATGCTTGTTGATTATCCTAATGCTAACACATCATTAGTTCATT